>CM077012.1:93170431-93833925 GCA_039090855.1 Macrothele yani
GTTTTATTTGAACTAATTGTTTTGCATTTAGTTGTTATTTTGTTTCTTATTTTCCTTGGTGTTTTCATATGCAAAGAAACTGTGTATTATGCGTAAACATGCTTTTCCTAAGTTCCAGTGTTTTTATTCCAGAGGTAAGTTTGAGCTTCTCACTTTTATAAAATAAAAATTTTAATTAATGAAATGTTTTTAATAATTTTTTATTTAAAATTAATTGCGGAAAGAACGGTGATAAAAATGGGGGTATTAGAACTAATAAGGGTTCCAATGCAAGTTCCAACTTGTACTGCATTAATTAGTAAGAGAAGCTGAGAAAAGAATTATTTTTGTCCAAGTGGTTTTGATGCCTGCCCAGCTCATTGGGTTATGCGCACATTGCCCATGGCCGCTTAGAGGGAATATTGGTAACAAGAGAGAAGATGAATTTTAAGGGATATATAAAAAAATGCAGAATTTTGTATTACGGGAACTCGTTGTATGTGCGCAGTGATGTATTAAGGCATATTCTCGGGGGTGTTTAGCCCCTACCCAAATCTAGAACGCCGCCCCGTAGGTTTTTGGGCGATGTCCCCTTATACACTGAGTGGCCACTTTATTATGACCACCCCCTCACTGCTTTGCTGGGCCACCTTTTGCATTTAATACTGCGTCGATTCTTCGTGGCATGGACTCCACGAGATGTTGATAGGTGGTTTGTGGAATCTGAGACCATGCTTGATGAATAGCACTTTCCAGGAGTGTGAGATTGCAGGGTTGTGGATCCAGCTGTCTGATGGCTCGTTCAACTTCATCCCACAAATTCTCAATGGGGATTGTGGGGGCCACCTAAGCAAAGTAAACTCACCGGCATGTTCCTGAAACCAATCCTGTACAATACGAGCACTCTGGCAGGACGCATTATCTTGTTGAAAGTAGCCATCGCCATTGGGATAAACCATCCACATGACAGGATGCAACAATGTTTAGATATGATGTGCCAGTCAGACGTTGAGCAACACGAATTAAAGGGCCCAAAGCATGCCAGGAAAACATTCCCCAAACCATAACGTTGCCTCCACCAGCTTGAAGGGTTGTAGCAATGCATTTGGGGTCCATGCTTTCGTGCTGTTTCCGCCAAATTCTCACTCGGCCATCTACATGGTGCAACTGAAAACGTGATTCATCGGACCACATAATTTGTTTCCAATTATCGACTGTCCAATCCTTGTGCTCCTGTGCGAACTGGAGACGTTTTCTCTTGTTAACTGCAGACAACAACAAAGGTGTTCGAACAGGCCTTCGGCTGCCATATCCCATCCGATGCAGTGTACGGCGAACAGTGCGTGCAGAGATCATTTGAGGGGATCCTTGATTAAGATGGTCTGTAATTTGCTGCACTGTTGCCCTTTTGTTGTCTGTTACCAGTCTGGATACTCTCTGTTCCGCCCGAGCAGTCACTAGTCGATGACGACCACACGTTGCACGCAGAAACCCAGTTTTTTGACCGCCAGTCCAGTCTTTAAACACTTTAACAACAGGTGCTCTGGAACATTTCACGAATGCGCCGGTTTCGGTGATACTCGCTCCGAGCTCCTACAATCATCCCACGTTGAAAGTCCGTCAAATCGCATTTTTTACCCATCTCGTCACCCGAAAATCACTTCTACTACTGTCGCAAGTACTAAGCTTTCCCTTTTTATACTAGCCTCGCCCTCTGGTGGCAACAGCATGCAGCCATAGCTCATTTGCTTAAAACTGTCAAGTGGTCATAATAAAGCGGCCACTCAGTGTATTTAGTCTAGATGTTTTCGTTTATAGCTGAATAATTGGAGAAATTAATTAAAAAAACTAAAGAAAATGAGGCAAAATATAATAATATTAATAAAAAAAAAAAACATTCACATGGACTTCAATCTGAAATTTCTATCATCCTTCAATAAAACTTAAAATAGTCCTCGCTGAAGGGGCGAATTTTCAAGCACTGACAACTCGAACTACTTTTGAAATAAAAACCTAATTCCACAGAGAAGGGATCATCATATTTTGGAAGCTGTCATTTAGCTTTATTTCAGTCTTCTGGATGCCGACTTTCCACGTCTACGGTTAAGCCGTTGTGTAGCTAACGTGACGTTAGTGCTTCCAATACAACAAAATACTTGCTACCTAATTTTTAACAATAGCAAATTATTAGAAATTGTTCCCATAAAAAGTTTTTTTTATCGTGGAGGTGGGTGGTTTGCACTCTGTAGCAAAAAAAAAGAAAAAAAAATGTCGAGACATCTCAAACTGGCATCCAAAAGATTAGTTAGTTGGTTTTTTTTCTTTTATGTGCTAATCTAAATAATCTAAAGGGGCTGAAACCAAACGGCAGGGGAATGGTTTACACCATACGTTTTCAGGTAACACTGTAATTATTCCTTAATAATAAGAAACAGGCGAAGACATTTTTTACCGCTCCTAATATTTTAGGGTTTAGGGGGGGGGGATTTTCTCTGGCACAGCGTTATCTTACTATCATCCTCAATATTTTACACCACCCCATGGTGAAATCCTTGGTGCGTTACTGAATTAAAGCAAAGGTATAGCATTTTTAGTCACTTGTATGTGTAGATTACTTGGAATTTGCATTTGCGATATACGAACATAAGAAAATTTTTACTCTATTTAAAATTTTAATATATGTTAATGTATATTATAAATGGGATGTAAGGTCAGGTGATGCGTAACATCACAGCCTCTCCTTGACAAATGTCAACCCCGCCTTCTCGTGGTGCATCCTGTTCCCACTAAAGGGGCTCTGACGACCGCCAATAGCGGTATAACTATACCATCGGGATTAGAGGAAATTCTATCCCACACTCACCAACCCGCTTGGCCAGCGTGGTGAGTTATGGCCAAACCCCTCCAAAATGATTCCACAACTTAAATCTTGGCCCTCAGTCTCCGGCAGCTGGAATGTACCTGGCCAAGGCAGCGGCCAGTGCGACATGAAGGCAGAGGGTGCTAAGAATCCCCGGAGGACCGGACTAGGCTGCCATCTGATGCTGACCTTGGCTACGTACAATGGACGCTCCCTATCTTCTGATTCAAGGCTTCTTGAATTGGAAGAGGAACTACAAAGGATCAAGTGGGACATCGTGGGGCTAAGTGAGGTAAGGAGAAAAGGAGAAGATCTCATCGAACTGAAAAGTGGACATCTCTTCTACTATCGTGGGACAGATACTGGCAGAACTAGTGGTGTTGGATTTATAATAAACAAGAAACTGAAGGATAAAGTGGTAGAAGTTGAAAGTTCCTCTGACAGAGCTGCACGACTTGTTATCCAACTCTCAAAAAGATACCAGGCTCAGATTATTCAAACTTATGCACCCACCACAAGTCATCCTGAAGAAGAAATTGAAGAATTTTATGAGGAAATTTGTCATCTAAATAATAAAGGTAAGCAGCACTTGAAAATAATTATGGGAGATTTCAATGCAAAAATAGGGCAACGGCAACAGAATGAAACTTCAGTAGGTAAATTCGGTCACGGCAACAGAAACCAGCGTGGAAATACTCTCGTTGAGTTTGCAGAGGCAGAAGGGTTTTTCATCTTGAACTCCTTCTTCAAGAAAAAGCCACACAGGAAATGGACATGGAGACATCCAAATGGGACGACAAGTGAAATTGATTTTATTATGTGTAACAAAAAATTCGTCATAGAAGACTGCAGTGTGCTAAACAAGTTCAACACAGGTAGTGACCATAGATTGGTGAGATGTAAGATGCACCTCAACACTAAACTTGAACGTGGCAAGCTCATAAGACAAACAAAATCTATTGACATAACCAACCTTAAAAAACACCATAATACCTTCAAGTTGGAACTGAAGAACAGGTTCTCTGCTTTAGAAGGCCTAACATCGGAAGAAGTGGACATCTCTGAAGTTAACAGAAAAGTAACCAAAGCTCTTATGGAAACAGCAACAAAATTAGCTGGGTCTAAGAACAAGTTGCATGTAAACAAATTATCAGGAAAAACCAAAATGTTGATGCAAAAAAGAAGAGAGATGAGGACAACTAAAGAAGATGTGACTTCCAAAGTGGAATATATAGAGCTATGCAAGACAGTAAGAAAAAGTATCACTGAAGACGTAAGAAAATTCAACTGTGAACTAGTGAGGAAAGCAATTGAAAACAACCAAAGCCTAAAGATAGCAAAGGGACATCTCAGTAAGGGAAGAAAACAGATTATGGCACTGAGAAAAGAAGATGGTTCTGTAACAAGAAATAGAGGCGAAATTTTGACAAGAGTGAAAGATTTCTACTCCAAATTATATGAAAGGGATGATATATGCACTCCAGACATCATGAAAGATACCAGTACCAGAGTTCCTCCAGTCCTTCCAGCAGAAGTTGCACATGCAATCAAGAACATGAAGCGAGGGAAAAGCTCCAGGAGAAGATGGAATTACTGTAGACATCATACAAGAAGCAAGTGGAGAAATCGAAACAGTACTCGCCCAAATTTTCACTCGATGCCTTAATGAAGGAAAGATTCCTGAGGATTGGAACACCGCTACAATGATCCTGCTACATAAGAAAGGTGACATTGAGGATCTTGGAAACTACAGACCTATCAGCCTCCTATCAGTAGTTTATAAAATCTTCACTAAAGTTCTTTCACACCGCTTGAAGGTAACACTGGACATGGCTCAACCGAGAGAACAAGCTGGATTCAGGAGTGGCTACAGCACAATAGATCATATCCACGTGCTGAGAGAACTAATTGAAAGAGCAAGGGAATATGAACTTCCATTGTGCATGGCTTTTATCGATTATGAAAAAGCCTTTGATTCGGTGAAACCATCAGCAGTTACAATGGCTCTGAAAACCTGCGGTATTGAAGATGCATACATTAATATTATTAATAACATCTATGAAAATGCAAGTGCAAAGATTAGGCTGTTTGAAAATACAACACACGTAAAAATTGGAAAGGGGAGTGAGACAAGGTGACACCATATCTCCGAAGCTCTTTAATGCCACATTGGAGGGTGTTTTTCAGTTGCTGAGCTGGGAAAACAAGGGGATAAAGATTAATGGAGATTATCTAACCCACCTTCGTTTTGCTGATGACGTAGTCATTTTTGCAACTACCCCATCTGAGCTGCAGAGTATGATCCAGGAACTTGCTGACAAGAGTAAAGAAGTGGGATTAAAAATGAACTTTCAGAAGACAAAAGTGATGTTCAATGCTTTTACAAGAAATGAAGATTTATCGATTGATGGAGAAAAGCTGGAGATAACAGACACATACGTTTATCTTGGACAGCAGATATCAAGTGAGGGTCACATTGGTGAAGAAATTAATCGGCGTACAAAACTTGCCTGGAGAGCTTTTGGAAGAAACAGCATAATTTTCAAGAGCAATATGCCATTATGTCTTAAAAGAAAAGTGTTTGATCAATGCATCCTTCCAGTGCTTACGTATGGGGCAGAGACGTGGACCTTAACTAAAAGAGACATACAAAGGCTGCAGACAACTCAAAGAAGCATGGAGAGGTGCATGCTTGGTGTAACCAGGAGATAAGAAGAGGAACACGTGGATCCGAAAAATGACAAGAGTGGAAGACATCATGATCAGAGTTAAATCCCTGAAATGGCAATGGGCTGGACATACTGCCAGAAGAACAGACCATCGATGGACAGCCGAAATTTTAGATTGGATTCCAAGGGACAGGAAAAGACCCAGAAGAAGACCACATGGAAGATGGGTGGATGAAATTCGAAAGTATGCGGGAGTGACATGGAGGAGACTGGCACAAGACAGACCGTTGTGGAGGAAACTTGGGGAGACCTTCGTCCAGCAGTGGATTGATAATGGTTGACAATGATGATGATGATGATGATATTATAAATAACAAAACTGTGATTATATGTATGTAATCAGTCAACAAGTTTCGGCCCCCTCAAAATTTGTAATCCCCCCTCCAAAAAAAAAAAAAAAAAAACATAACGCAACACTGTATGTGAGTTCCGCTGTTTATGTGTGTGTGTTGTACACCTTGAAATGGAGGGGTGTTGAAATATTTTCTATGGGGAGAGGATCTGGGGGAAATTGGAATAGTGATGGAGGGGTGTTTTTATGCCAGCGAAATCAGGTCAAAAATACGACACGGCCGTTGTCTCAAGGTACATGTAGACAGACCGCTGTCAGCGTTGCATTCAGAGAGTTTTTTCTGGCGGGGGCAATTACAAATTTCGAGGGGGCTAAAACTTGTTGACAGATTATATACATATAATCACAATTTTGTTATATAAATTTTAAATAGAGTAGAAAAATTTTCTTATGCTCTTATATCGCAAATGCAGATTCCATGAAATCTATACATACAAGTGATTACAAATGTTATAACTTTGCTTTAATTCAGTAATGGACTACGGATTTCACCATGTGGTGGTGTAAAATATTGAGGATGCTAGTATAGGTAAGGCTGTGCTGGAGAGAATCCTCCCAAGACATTAGGAGTGGCAAAAATGTCCTCGCCTTACTACACTGGTGTGCAAAAATTAAGGACGAAGAGGAGAAATTAGCATAACAGCGGAACGAGCAGGCAGAACGGACTGAAAGACCACTCAGGAGATAGACTAGGTGCCCGATACGGTAGAGCATGCGCATATATGCAGCATAACGTAGGGGGAGGAGTGTCGGAAGGGTATAAAGCACACGGGCGGTGTACGCTCAGCAATTTGAGCCGCGGGTGGCCTAGTGGTCAACGTTCGTGCCTGCCACAGAGAAGACCTCGGGTTCGATCCCAGGTAGGTACGAACGCTCGAACCACTAAATATCCGCCGTGCGTCGGATGGGCACGTTAAGCCGTCGGTCCCCGGGTACTGGCCCCGGTGATAAATAAGGGCGTCTTCCTCCCCTTTCTACGTCACTTCCGTGTCACTTTCCTATCGGGCAATCTAGCCCAAATCTCCTAGCTTCCTATTTCTAAAGGGTTGTTTAAGACCTGTGGTCAGACACTCCCTTCCTAAAATCCTCTACATATGATCTGATCTGATCTGATCTGCTCAGCAATTCGGTGAAAGCTATTGCACGGTGTACATCGGTTTGAACGACGTCGATTTGCTGCCACCGTGTGATATATCCAACAGGCAATCCAGTAGATGACATCTGGATGACTTTACTCGAGGTCGCATCATTGGGAAGTTGGAAGAAAGTCGAAGTGTGACTAGTGCGGCCGAGGAGTTCGGGATTGCTCACAGCATCTTTTCACGAGCTTGGAGAGCATTTCAAACGACAGGAACAGCTGTCCGAGAGTTTAGAAGTGGTCGTCCATGAGCAACCTCGGCGGCGGACGACCGGTATATTGTTCTACAGGCGAGAAGAGACAGACGGCAGACCGCGGGAGAAATCACAAGGCACATGCAACAGACAACAGGACGTCCGTTATCGCGTTTTACCGTGGCCAGGAGGCTGCACAAAGGTGGCCTATTTGCACGACGACCAGTACGGTGTGTGCCATTAACCCCTGCTCATCGGAGACGGCGGCTTCTGTGGTGCCAGGAACACAAGAACTGGACACATCAGCAATGGGGTCGAGTTCTCTTTACGGATGAGAGCCGATTTAGTCTGACGAGCGATTCTGGACGTATACACATCTGGAGAGAGCAGGGAACACGCAATCACACTTCCAACATAATCGAAAAGGACCGGTTTGGAGGTGGCGGAGTTCTCGTTTGGGGCGGTATCATGCTTGGTAGCCGTACTGACCTCCACATCTTCCAAGGAGGTTCAGTCACTGGTGTCCGCTATTGTACCGAGGTTGTCCTGCCTCACGTGCGTCTGTTTAGAGGTGCTGTGGGTCCTGAGTTCCTCTTCATGGACGCCAACGCTGCTGCTCATCGTACAGTGGCTGTCGCAGAGCTGTTGGAGAGTGAAGATATTCAATGCATGGATTGGCCCGCAAGGTCCCCGGACCTAAATCCAATCGAACACGCGTGGGACCTTCTCGGGAGACGCTTGGCAGCACGTCACCAGCCGCCAGCAACGATTCCGCAGCTGCGATTGGCGCTGCAAGAAGAATGGGCCGCGATACCTCAACAGCTCCTTGACAACCTCTTCCTCAGCATGGACAGACGTTGCAAATCCTGCAACGCAGTGAGGGGTGATCATATCTCCTACTAAAAACAGGATTTTTCTTGGCAGCCGCCTGTCACATGGACGTTTCTGTTTTCTGTCCAGTTGTGCTTGAAGCTACCTTTTCAATAAAGTGCCTTTGTATCCTTTGGATTCCTTGTTTGGACGGTTTTGCTCACTTGTCCCATATTCTTACATCTTGAGAATCTTATGGTATGATTTGCTATTGTTAAAAATTAGGTAGCACTTCTGCATGACGTTACATTCGAAAAACGGTCTCGTCCTTAATTTTGGCACGCCAGTGTACAAGCGTGTTTCTGATAACTATTAAGGAACCATTACAGTGTTACCTGAAAACTTATGGTGTAAACTATTCCCCTGCCATTTGGTTTCAGCCCTTTTAGATTATTTAGATTAGCAAATAGTTGTAATAAAACCAAAAACTAACTAACCGTTCCGACGCCTGCTTGAGGTGCCCTGATTTTTTTTTTCAGAGTGTAAACCACCACCGCTAGAAAAGAAAAATATTTTATTATGGGAACAATTTCTAATAATTTGCTATTGTTAAAAATTAGGTAGCAAATATTTTGTTGTACTGGAAGCACTAACGTCATGTTAGCTACACTGAGGCTTAACCTTATACATGGAATGTCGGCATCCAGAAGGCTGAAATAAAACTGAATGCCAGCCTCCAAAATATGATGATGTATTTTGTAGGGCAAACATCTCTACCTCTACTGTTACTGTGCAGAATTAGGTTTTTATTGCGGAAGTAGTCCGAGTTGTCAGTGCTTGTAAAATTGCTCTTCAGCGAGGACTCTTTAATGTTTTGTTGAAGGATGACAGAAATTTCAGATTGAAGTCCATGTGGATTTTTTTATAATTATAATATTTTCCCTCACTTTCTTAATTTTTTAAATTAATTTCTCTAAATATTCAGTTATAAACAAGCACAATTAGACTAAATATAAGGGGAGATCACCCCAAAACCTACGGGGGGGGGGGGCATTCATAGATTTTCGGGGGGCTAAGCACCCCCGAGAGGATGCCTGAATATATCACTGACCGCTGTGCTAAACCAACGAACAGAAAGACGCCAAGCGAAGTCTGTAATACGTGAGAACGAGATGAAATTAAATCAGATTCTGGAGGAAGCGCGCGTCACAGGGGGGGAGAAATACTTTGCAATTGGCTAGATTTAATGCCTTCTTATCTTACTCAACAAGGGATTTACAAGCTTTCTATTGGTCAGTGATGTACTAACTTGGCGCGTGAGGAGGAGAAGGAAAAGAAAGGCGTCCGTCCTGTTTCACCGTGGCAACTTCCGCTTTGTTTCTGGATGACGCAATCAGTTCATAGTGCAGCCTTTACTCGCGTGAATTAAGAGCACCGTGTGTGCTGTCGAATTAGTCAGTTGAAGTGTCGCTTTTTCTTGTGCTCCACGGCAGGAAATGAAGCATTCCTTACCGTTGTTGTGTTCACGAAGAGTTGTTGATATTAATTCTAATAGTGTGTAAAAATATTTGAAATGTTAAGAATACGAAAAAAGCCAAATGTCTTTCAGTACTTATATCACCGTGAAATCGGTGGAATTCCATCTTCAATGAAAATGAACGCGAAAGTAATTCACGGACTGCTATGAAAGAATCTTCAATGTGGTAACCAAGAGATCAGTTTTATGTCGTGACGGAAAGCTACACCTGAATAATTATTCTAGATGTCTTGCTCTACATGCGTTGCCACGCAAATTGTATAGTCTGCTTGAAGGCAGTGAAGAAAAACATTGTGTCGCTGTCGTGTATTCCGCTTCCGTTCATTAGTGAGAAGCCTGAATGCTACAAGCCTTTTCTCATGGCGCTTTCTGCTGACAATTGGCTCAGTTCTTACGACAATTTCAACGGGACTCTATACTTCAAGAGGTGTTCATTGGAAATGCAGCTATGCTGAAATTTGAACACTGCAACTGGGCAAATTATGGCAAGATGCTGGTGCTGACTTCTGAGTTAGATGTGACAACAACGAGACCAGCAACGTTTAGAGGAAGATCTCGCGTTTTAGCCACATTGGCGGTGTTCTCAGTGTTACCGCTGCAGTTCGCCGGCCCTTATGGAAATAGATCGGAAGCATTTCGGATTCGATTCTTACGACTTTAATGTTTCAGAGGGCATGCTGTAGATTTTAACGGGAATCACCTCTCGTGGAAAAAGTGCTAATTTACGACTTTTCCCAAGTCTTGGAAAGGAGTATCTGCAAAATGATTCGCTTAAATGAATCTACTGATATGCTGAAGGGAGCATGCGTTGGAACATACCCTGCTGGTCTACCTCTAAACTGCAAAGTAAAGGAACTTCCACCGGCTCTTTTCAAGTTAGACTGTTGTGGTGACATCATCAATTTCGGGGTTTTTTCCATGGTGTTGTGTCATTAACTACTCTCGATCTGACCCTCCGCAAGTGCACCTTGTAGCGGATAAAAGCACGATTGGAAGGTTTCCGTGTCCTCGTCCGGGGTTCGAATTTCATGGTGATAATTCAGAAATTGGACCATTGTTTAATGTTGTATGCCGTAGAACGTGTTTCTAGGGATAGAGTGGTGATGTCGAGGAAGTCTATTCTGCCCTTTCAAGCAAGTAGTAACACAGCAGATGCTGTGGGAGAATGTCCATACTCACACGGGCTTAGTAAGGCGAGGTATATTAAAAATGTTTTTTCAAATTTTTTGATGCCGACATGAGCTTGTTCGGCATTCTTGGTTTCGAATGGAGTGATCCTAATCAAGAAGCGACGATTAATCTTTACAATAACTCAACTTTAAACCCAATAAAAACTCTTAACCTGGGGATGGAACTAAATCATTGGCACGATTTCGTTGTGCACATTGAAGTGAATATTCTGGTCATTATTGAGAACGACAAAAGCTCTTTTATGTGCCATATTTAAAACCTGCGTAGATAGAAATCGTTATTGCAATTCATATAGAAAGAAAAGCGTGACAAAGGTACGTCCAGCAGTGAAACTACGAGAGTATGAAAAGTATGTATTTTTTACGTGACTATTTCGAAAACTTACAATGAATAATTTTTATAGAGAACCTGTGATATGTTTTGTTTTTAAATATGCCACATTTATGTGTACTAAAATTTAAGTTTATTTCAGTGTTTAAGAACTTTAGTAATTTCTTTCTAAGAAGTATTTACAGTACGTAATTTTATCTGATAATAAATGACGTCATTTAACATTCATGTTTAAGAGATATTTGCAATTTATTGTTATTATCCATGCGGCGGTATCTTTTGTGTCTTACGACTTAGGATCTACGTGGAAACGACCTGTAAAATTCAAGTAATTTCGTTACATAGAAAACAAATTCTTCAAAGGTATACTTCATTGAAAATGCAATTGAAAACTGAAAATGAGCGGGTATAACAAGGCGAATGAGTTATGGTCCCTGATAATACAATCTATAACATCCTGATTTCGCATCAATAATATGGAGAGCTAAAATGACATAATTTTGGTAGTGTCTCCGCGAGTTATTTCACTATATCATCATCAGTTAAAGGAAAATTATAAATCTCGAAGAGGTGACTGGCGACATATTTGAATACCAGTGACGTACAGCGTTGAAAAAACCCAGCCCACTTGTTTCGAGTTTTATTGGGCTTTTTTTTAGTTTTTTGGGGGTGGGGGGAGGCAGTGGCGTAATTACCATCTCCGCAGCTGGGGGGGGGGCACAGAAAACGAAGGATCGTACTGCAGCTGGCAGTTATATTTTTACGAAAAAATCAAACACGCTCAATAATTAACCCAAAGATTCATATTTTGCTTTAAGATATATTTTGCTTTGCCTGAGTAAATGCCTACTTTCACTTTTGAGACACTGAATGTCCTACAGATTGAAAGTGTTCGGCTTTTTGACTTCAGATTGTAATACGATTGCTCTGCAATGGGTTGTAAATATATTATGATCGCTCTCCAATCGCCCTCTGCACTGCTGAGGAAAAGCGCGAGGCCACAGTGGCATTATGGACGGCCCCCTAAGTGATTGTTTTCCCATATCTCCGTGTAGGATGTGAGAAAACAGTCAGTTAGGGGCCGTCCATAAAGTACGTCCGTGTTTTTTTACTATTTTTAGACTCCCCCTCCCCCATGTCACATTTTGTCCGATTATTCTGACAACACCCTTTATTTTTGACGACTGCTTTTAGAAGTCCGTTGAGAAACAGAAAGAAAACATGTAATTACTTAAAGGAATCTTCCATATATTTACACTTTTTCTTCAGAAAATATTTATTATTTAGACAATAATTTATTCCCAAATGCTACCCTTTATCACACCCCACTCTTGTATTCTTCCGCGCATTCACTACTAATTGTTATTCCCTTCCGACGCACTTCACTTCGTGGCCGTAAGCATTGCTTTAGCCTCCCGCACCAACTGCTGTAAACCATCGTACTCGCACGCAAGTTCTTCGGAAAACATTTTTCCTTTCATGTAAAAGTACTATATTTTTTCACCTTTCCCCATTATTTTGCATGCTTAAAACATTGTACGTAGCACTTTTCCCACTCAGTTAAATTTTTCCCACGAAATAATTTAGGACGCTAAAGTACACATCTACCAGCAACACTCCCGATCATACCAACTACAAAACACGAAAGATTTGGTAGTACAAATACGAGAACTTAATATTCTGATTTAGCTAAATATCATCAGAAATCTGAAATATTTTATACCTTTTTTTAACTATTAAAAGAAGAAAAAAGAGAAAACAAAACGAAGAAATACCATCCACTATATTTTTGCCGCTGGACGTCCGAATTACTAAACCTCATTTGGTCCGGTTGTCAGGAACCCCTCCCCCTATAATCTCGGAAGTACTTCATGGACGGCCCCTTACCTAGGATTACATGCACGACAGGCGTCAAAATTTATTCACAGCAGCCACAGATCTGTTATGTGTAAGAGGGTGATTTCTTCAAGTGATTTATTTTAGTTTTGGACAAAGCAGTTATACGTATTGTCAAATTTGTTACTTAAAAGTTAAAACTACAGGACTCTAGGTACCACCATCACTTTTGCAGATACTCTTCCTGACTCCCCCCCCCCCACACACACACACAGAGCGGAAAATGCATCCTCTCTCGTGTTCGAAATCCTGGGAAAATTACTGTGCTTAGGGGACTTAGGGTGCTGAAGTAAATCTTGCGGGGGGGGGTATGCTACTGAGGATAGGGGTTTTTTAATTCGCGTAGCTGGAATTTATTTGAAGTAGTATTGGAAATTCCAATTTACCGTATTTCATTAGTTTATATTTTTTTTAAATTAAGTGATATATAAAAATATTTAAGGTGCAGTGAGTTGTACAAAAAAATATGTAATGTACATATTTTCGTGCAGTAGTTAAAAAAATCACCAGTTTGTCCGCGCCCTCGTATAGTCTGTACACAGCAAAAAGACAGCAAGTCCGCGGTCTGCGTCTTCTTTCTTGTAATAAAAAAGGATTCCAAATTTTTTTATACACTCCCCAAAAGTCTTGATCTCGGGGAACTCCACTATTGTATTTTTTTTTTTTTTTTCTTTTTACTGTGTGAAATGAATCACTTGTTCACTTCTCTTTTCGCTTCAGCAAATTCACTTTAGTGGTTTTTTTGACATTTTTCATTTGCAATAGAGTCATCAAATCACAACAAATCCACTGCGAAAGCGGGGGGCAGGGGGGTGCATAAAAAGGTGCGATTAAAAAATTAAAGAGTGACAAAATGTATAGCGGAAGAGAGGAAATTTTATAAACCCAGTAAGTACCAAGTTGACGATAAAGAATAAAATGGTGCATGGAAAAGAAAAATTTAAATCTTACTGACGAAACAAACAACAATAGTTGCATTTAAGTCTGGTCCCACTCTTGAACGTTATGTTCGTGTGAATTGGTAATATCCACACAAAATATTCACGAAAATGGTAAAAACTGGAAATTTAGTTACTATTAGTTTAATACTATTAAAAAAACTGTTACAATTGCTGAAAATTTGCAAATAAAAAAACCCCGGCGTTATCAGACGAAATTTCTTTCAGTAACATATTTGACGAAGAGCTCGGAAAGTAGATTTTTCACGTTTTACGAGAGCTAGCCAAAAACAGCCAAAGGTTAGATCCTACAGATAAAAGAAATAATGACTAATGGTTGTTTACGACCCCCCCCTCCAGGCTTCAGCGCGCCGAATGAACAGTTACCACAACAGTCTGCGTCTCCTTCCGATGTGACGCAGCAGGCAATGGACGAAGTTGGTCGGTCAAACTGAATGTCAAAGTAATTGTAAAAGAAAATATTATATTGGGTGCTGATTAAATTTAGAATTATTGCAAAAGCAAAAATAGAATCTAATAAAATTTTTGGTGTTTTTTTTCAACTGGACCCAACTCCAAAACACCCGGTGCGTTTTTTGGAGCTGGACTCACCTTGGCGAATCCTGATGACGTATAACAAAATAAATTTGTAAACAAGATTCTAATTTTTCGTATTTTCGATGACATTCATTTAAAGATTCTGAAGCTTTTAATCTGCAATGCTTCTTGCGGAGTCAAATACTTCTTTTCGCGTGAAGAACAAAGGAATATAGTCTTATATAGAGGTCTTTTGGGTTACATTGCTTTACAACTGTATTTGCAGGTAGTCTTTTAAAATTTGAGGTTCTTATTTCACACCTTTCTTCGTTACCATTTTCTTTCCTGGAATCGTTCTAAAAAGAAATGAAGTACAGCGGAACCTTGGTTATACGTTTTTCTAGGGGGGGGTGGCCTTAAAAATCGCATAAATATAATATGTATGTTTAAAAGAAACTTAAAATTTTTAAATACTATTGTGGAATTTTGAATGCTTTCAAAAGAAAAAAGAGGGAGGAAGAATCGGATATTCAGGTTACCCTAATTTATAATATAAAACACACGTACACGAATACTTTGTTTTCTACCAAATTGAATACAAAAGTCAAATAGATTATGTCTATTTTGACTATTGTATTCTTTTTTTATTCTAATTTCGTTATGAAAACTAGGTTAAGAAATTCTGTAGGATTTCATATTTTCAATACATGAAAAAAAAAAAAAACACTTTTCCTTGAAATGCAAGGTAATAAATCCGAATATGATTTTGTTTTATAATCAGTACCAATGTTACACATTTACTTCAAGCATCACTCTTTTCAAAGCAGTTTGTCCATTAGTTAATTTAGCATTAGCGCCGAATAAAATATTCACAGCAATCTTTGTTTCAAATTTCTTGAATTCAGAGAGGAGAAAAAAAAAACAAAAAAAAACTGCGTGCGTTATTTAATAAATTTGTAGTTGCATCATCTATTTCATGGCTGAGGAAAAACAGATTGCGCAATTCTTTCAAAGTTGTAACATACCGGATTACATATAAAAGAATCAAATAACCGTGTATTTTTGATAATCTGAAATTTAAAATTTAACGTATTGGGTGTGTGCATAAGTTCTATCCATTTTCGTAGGCTACAAAGAAAGGATGAGAACACAACACTAACGGATTTAATACGCTATATGCGTTTCTTGAGTATTCACGGTCTTATGTATTTAAAATAAAGGATTCTAATTTTTCGTAACCACAATATCGATGAAAAAAAATTATAAATTACGGTAAATGCAAAAACATTTGGTAAAAATCAAAACGCAAACACTTTTTGAGACCTGGGAGAGATGAATTCAGTGATTATTTCATATCTACAAAGTAATTCAGATATAAAATAGCTTTAACTTTTTCTTTTTACGTCAGTGGGTTATTGCTTTGCACAAATTCACCGGTATTACCGTAGGCACCATGCATTAAAAAAAAATAATGTTCTATTTCATCCAAATAAGTTAAGGGTAAAAAAAACCCCCGACAAAACTTAATCTACTTAGTTATCTACCAGGTTGCTTAAACCAACTTAGTTTCTCGGGAACTATTATTTTTGCAATAAAATAACCTAGTTCATCAATTCATAAGAAATATACATTCTAAATTAATAAAATTACTAACTTCTTTTCTAATCCTGATATCGCACATCAAGTCTTTAGCACTCTCAGTACAAGACACACGCCGAGCAAACAAACTGTTTCTCGGTTTCAATTGTACCGAGTTTGGTTTCTTATGACCCTGTTGCTGACGTCACAAACGGAAAAATCTTGTAGACTGCCTTATAGTTTGCGGAAAAATCGTCGTGAGGAAGTTGTACTTGCGCGTCGCGGCATTGGGCATAGTCGTTTCACTCACCGCTATTTACTGTGTGGCGACACTGCCCTTATGTGTGAGACGTGCAACTGCCGTCTTACTCTCATTCATGTTTTGTGTGTTTGTGTTCGTTTTCTTTCACATAGTTTTCAACATTTTCATTCTCATTTATTGGACGACAGTGCAGCTATACGCTGCAAAAGATTTTGGATGGCCAATGCGATACATTTGCAGTCTTTTTGGGTTTTCAACAAACTGACTTTCTAAAACTCATCTAGCTTTTAAAGTTTTCATAAGTGTTTTTTTTTTTTTTTTTTTTTTTTCACTTTTACCAAATCAGCCTGCATTTAACTTTTGTACCGCGATTTCAAAGTGTCTTTATTTGGTGGTCTCGTGTCTGGCGCTCTTTGGCCAAATATGGCCCTTGCGACATAAAAATCAATCAACCAATCAATCAATCAGTCAGTCATTACAATTACTAGATATATGCTGTCTCACGTACGATCAACACAAACCGCGTCTCCAACTGCAAATTAAAACACATTTATTTACAATTAAAAACACTCTTTTAAAATACAAAGGCAAGTACTTTCAGGCCCCCATGTCCCCATCATCAGGCCTAAGTGCCACGAAGCATGATAGGGACATGGGAGCCGTGAAAGTACTTGCCTTTGTATTTTAAAAGAGTGTTTTTAATTGTAAATAAATGTGTTTTAATTTGCAGTTGGAGACGCGGTTTGTGTTGATCGTACGTGAGACAGCATCAGTGGCGGCCGGTGACTACGTGCTGCCGTGCTGCATCCCGCTAAAAAAATTTAAATTCATATTCGTATTGTTTATTGTAGCTGAAAGTGCATGCATATGATTTGCTGCCAGCTCAAAATCAAGGCTCCTGTTCGTCATTCGGTCTGTGGTGTCGGTTAGCACACGGGAATAACAGCTTGGTTCTGCTGCCTCCTACGCGTTCGGTCTTCCGTGCTGCAAACCAAGAAGCACGTCCCTAACAGCGTGCCATTCCTGCCTCCTACACCCCACACCTCTTGGGGGTCCTCTTCTCAAGCTGACCGCAAGGGTTTCCAGCGTGCTGTATTTCTCTCAGCGCGATATAAGATCGCCGGCAGCAAACGGCGTTGAAACCAAAGACCCCCACCCCCTCTTTCTCCCATCTGAACTGGGAGCAGGGCAGTTGACCAATGGAATAGAGGGGAAACTTATCTGATTGTTTGTTTGTTTCCGTGCTCTCATAACATATGCTTGATCAGTGTTAAAATCTGTCTGCGCTTCTCATTTTTTGTTCTTTATTCTGTGGTTTTCGTGATCTTTTTCTGGAGGGGCTGAAACTAAAGCTTGATCCATGTGCAATTTATTATCTACGTTTTTTTTTTTTTTTTTTTTTTTTGCATTTCATAAACTCTTTACTTGTGCAATACGTTGAGTAATTTCGTTCATTCATATAATAATTTTTTCACATTTAAGCTCTTCAAAGTGCATTAAAATCGCAAATAATAAAGTTGCAAGAGTGATTGACTGAATTGTATATTGAAGCACACTGTAAAAAAGTTTCGTATTAAAAATAGGAAACTGAATAAAAACCTATTTAAAAAAAATGAGTAAATAAATAAACTTTCGTTCTTTTTACAGAACTTTGATTTTGTTCTCGGCTATTTTCCACGGTGATCAAGATCTGATAATGTTTTCTAGGCAACTGAAGTCGGGTCCGTATATTCCGCAAAATATTAAGCTTAATACTCGGTCGGATATACAATTACAAATTTAACCATTAACTCCAAAGAGGTGAACAAAATGAATAATCATATTAATTTATATGTAATTACAAAAATCTGCTCTCGATGATCAAGATGATCCCTAATTACAAAAATCTTCCCCGATGATCAAGATGATCCCATTGCCCAATTCTTAAGGCCTTTAGTGAAAGCGGTAGTGGGGGCGGGGGGAGTGGGAGTCGTGACCGCGTGTAGATCGGTAAGTCGCAGCACATACACTCTCAGGAGCACGAGCCGCCACTGGACAGCATATATCTAGTAATTAATTGTACAGTTATCGTGCGAAATTTATTATTGGTATCAGTCAGTCATTGTTGCAACTTCAGTTGACAAAATTTTTGGATTTTTCATGACCGAATGGACTACCTTTCGTTCTTCTTTGGGGGTCAAATTTTGCGGGCGGCCACATCTGGATTTATTTTCCAAGCCGCGAGTAAAAGCTTAATTACATATTTCTGACCGTGAATCGACTCATTTGAACTATTTTCCCGATTTCTGAATATGATTTGTTAATCAAACAAAAGTCATCGCTCTTTCCACGTTTATAAGTGAGTCACGGAAAAATTCTCGTCGGCCGCCACCGGGAATCGAGCCCAAGATCCTCCAGTTACGCGCCGGACATGATACCACTATACCACAGCGGCCTCGAATTCTCCAGACTCACGTACGACTAACTGCCATGGCATGTACGGCCCTTAACTGGAAGACCCTGGGTTCGATTCCTGTGGCGGCCGATGAGAATTTTTCCGTGACTCACTTATGAACGTGGAAAGAGCGATGACTTCTGTTTGATGTTCCTAATCCACGTCACTAGTGTGTATTAATTATTCATTTACCTCCTAGTTACTTGTTCAGTTGCTGCTTTCTATCTTTGGTGAATCCCCAGCATTGTGTGGGGCTCCAAGAAGCAACCTGCCATGTGGTTTCGGCAGTTAGTTGTATGTGAGTCTGGAGAATTCAAGGCCGCTGTGGTGCAGTGGTAGCTTGTCCAGCGCGTAACTGGAAGACCCTGGGTTCGATCCCCGGTGGCGGCCGATGAGAATTTTTCCGTGACTCACTTATAAACGTGGAAAGAGCGTTGACTTCTGTTTGATGTTCCTAATCCACGTCAATAGTGTGTATTAATTATTCATTCGCCTCCTAGTTATTTGTTCAGTTGCTGCTTTCTATCTTTGGTGAATCCCAGCATTGAGCGTGGTTCCAAGAAGCAACCTGCCATGTGGTTTTGGCAGTTAGTTGTATGTGAGTCTGGAGAATTCGATGCCGCTGTGGTGCAGTGGTAGCATGTCTGGCGCGTAACTGGAAGACTCTGGGTTCGATTCCCGTGGCGGCCGATGAGAATTTTTCCGTGACTCACTTATAAACATCGAAAGAGTGATGACTTCTGTTTGATGTTCCTAATCGACGTCAGTAGTGTGTATTAATTATGATTTGTTAAGATTATGCAAAGGTATGATTTTTCTTTCCTATATTATTGTTTCAGCGCCTCTGCTATCCATTTCGGTAGTAACAGCAAATAGAAATAACAATTTCCGCTCCTAATAAGGATAGAAGAGACTTAGAATTTCATGCATCTACCGTATTGGGCATGTGACATGACGTAAGCGAAATTTATTTCCATAAATATAATCACTGTGCCAATATTTTGTTCGTGCATATCTTGTATCTGCAAACACTTTCGAAGTTTTCAAAAGTTGAAAGTATGTAAACAATATTTTTCTTCAGCGTTATTACGTGACAAGCAGCCTCTATTGATTATGCTACCAGTTCATCAGGCTACAATTGTGTTTACTATTAATTTTATACAATAACTTTAGGAATCAGCTATGTACCTATACTTTTGTCCATTACTATACATCTACGTTCAGCCCTCCGAATATTTGTGTCGTGACTGAATGTGCTCTTGTGTTTACGTGTTTGATGAATTTACAGTTTTCTGTCAGGAAGTATGATGAATAAAAGGAAATAATTACAAAAGGCGACTCAATTCTCTGCTAAAAGAATTATATAAAAAAATCTAGAAATGTAGTCAGCCGCTTTTCACGGTTCTTGGTGATCTGATTATTCGGGGCTGTGTGGTTGCGAAAAACGACGGACTTTATTGTATGCCATATGTTTTATTTTCTCCAGAAAAAACACTTGGACTAAAAATTGTGTACAGAATTTACAGTTTCAAAATCTTACAAATTTGTCATGGGAATGATTCCATGACAAATTTGTTTATTAATCATCTTCTAAAGGTAATTATTCCATGGCTGATTTGATTCAGTTTGAAAAACGACAACAAAAACGAATGCATTTTTTTTCATAGGTTTAACGATCACCGTGAGCAACTAGGTGGGCTGTAAACAGTCGTACGCCCCAGATTTAGGATCACTGGTTTCAATAACGGGAAGAGTCAGTTTTGTACGACAAACACAACAGTCATACCTCACAGGGATTCGCACCCGGACGAATGGTCGTAAGCCAGTGCTCAGACTACTGCGCCATCGGGGCGGCGAAATTTTGGTTGAGCTCAGCGTTTAAGGTATTCGAAAATGGAGATTTTGCGTTCAAAAGCAAAGAAAAGAAAGAACAAATAATCAGCGAGAAAAGCAACATAAAAAATCCTAGATCCTCAAATTTAGTGATTTAAAGAAATCAAAAAAAAAAAAAGAAAGAAAAGGAATGGTAACAGAATATTTTAATGCCAGTTTATAATTATGCGTTACCTCATGTACTTTTCATTGTAGGATTGTGATAACATTATCGAAAAGGTCACGCCTCACCCGTGCCAATAATACATCATGTGTAACTAAATGATAATTGAAAGACTGGAACGAGATTTTTGCAAGGATTTTATTTCCTGATGTGATAATTACACAAATGCATGTACATTAAGACTGTTTGATATAAAAGTTGATCTTCAGCCATCTTATTACCAGCAAGCAGCCCAGTATGGATATTCGTCGCATATCAACCACCAGATGGCACAACATCGGATTGACATCTAAAATTACATTTAAAAAATTCTTTAATAAATACGAGTATATTAGTGTACCACTGTTTTGATTATAACTTTAATAAATAAAGTAAAAGGAAATTTTCATCGAAACATGCAGAGAGAGAGAGAGAGAGAGAGAGAGAGAGAGAGAGAGAGAGAGAGAGAGAGAGAGGGTACACACGAAGAAACATTTAATAAATACACATTTTAGAGATTAAGAAAGCAATATTCTTTCCTATAAAATGAGATGATTAACTTTTGCATCAGAAACTCTTCTTTAACTCCGAAGGAAAGTTGAAATTGTACCGTTTTCGTACGGGAATCTCCAGATTCGCTTGGGAAGTGGAGAGTTTTTAGCTATAGGACTGCAGAGAGCAGCCACGCCATCACAGGGGGATGCTCATAGCTTATTTTTCAGGGGTGGGGGAATAGCTTAGTTTTCAGGAGGGGGCAAACAGAAATTGTGATAACAAATAACATATACAAATACCATAAGAAATTTTCCACTGTGCTTTCTTGTTACTTAACTATGTTTACAGCACACTCAATTAATAAATTTGATTGCAAACCAGAAGACGCCAAAACAACTTAAAAAAGATAGTCAAATGAAATTTGACAGCATATTAGGAGAATAAGGATCTGTCATTCTTTTGATCTTTTTGGCCACTTGCATCAGGAAATCTCAGAGATCACTCAATTGATCATCAAGAATGCGAAATTTCATACAGCTCTATACTGTACGTACGTACGCTGTTCCCCAACATGCAATGGGAAATTTCATTATTACTACTTCTACTGCAAATTTCTGCTTTTTCTCCTGGAAATTTGTTTCTCAACGTTTTTCCTAATTTTATGCATACACACTTATCCAGAAGTTCTGCAGAAAAAAATGACAATGAGAATTAGTGTTATCGCGAAAATATCTGATGAACCTTCCATGAACAGAAAGGGCATGGAGTGATTTCCAGGGGAGGGCAAATGCTTTCTCTTGCCCCCTTCCCACCAGAAGTTCTGCAGAAAAAAATGACAATGAGAATTAGTGTTATCGCGAAAATATCTGATGAACCTTCCATGAACAGAAAGGGCATGGAGCAATTTCCAGGGGAGGGCAAATGCTTTCTCTTGCCCCCTTCCCATATGGGCGTCCATGCACACCATAGATGTTTATTCACATTCATGTTCATCAGTTGACTGGAAATGAGATGCTGGTTGGCTGCCCTTCCAGTGTGTGATGATAATTATTTCCAGGAATGTTTTGTTATGTTGCTTCCTGGGTCAGGCACAGATTTCATTAGGCTTCACTGTAATACTCGTTTAACCCGGATAGCTTAAAACTGAATTGCTGAAAAGTCCTTAACTAGACATATAATCAACTTCAATGTTTGACTAAAAGTTAGCAAGGAAGCATATAACATACGTTAATATTCCAATCTTTTATCTGAATGGCACGTCATCAAGTACGCAAAACGTTACAGAGCATACAATTTTACTTCAACAAGATGCGTGGTTTGATCCATGCACATTTAAGAACATTTATACTCTAAAAATGTTTACATAGTCACGTCCTTCACTGATTAATCGTATATCAAAATTGAGACAGTATTAAAGGTTGACGTCCCATCACCAGTGACAATGCAGGAATAAAAGTAATCTGGATCGCGGTTAATGCGTTCAAGTTGAGCCCGACTGATGCAAGTCGGGCTCAACTTGAACGCATCATAATACGATCATTCTTCATCTTTGGCATGAACATTCGAGGAACCCAATTGGTACAGACATTTGGCATCCCTAACCTCTCATGCAGAATGGTCCAAACACTGCCAGTACTTCAGTTCCTCAGCAATCTACACGACACACATTCGCCGGTTTGACATCATGAGGTGTACCACTTTCTGGCACATTTCACCTGTGGTCACCTACACTAATCGTCCCTCATGGTGGTCGTCTTCCAACGAGCCTTTTCCCCGTTTAGAGACAGCAGCCCGTCTTTTGACTTTGGCATATGAAGTACACATGGACCATCTGTTCATGGATATTGTGTGCAGGGTCAGTTTATCCTGATAGCACATGTAGCACGTGCTACAGGCCCCACGATGATGTGTACACTGTTGTTAGAAACTGTTCTTCTATAGGTGTATTATCGAGATCGTGTTCAAGAGTTTACCTCTCTATGATGGTTATCAACTGCAGTGGTGAACGCTCTTTTCAAAATTGAAACAAATCAAAAACGAAGTAAGAGTCAGTATGAGCCGAAAAAAGACTGAACTTACAATTATTTGATGAGTATTGAGCATGAGTGACTGAGAGAAATGAACAGGTCAAGGATTAATGATGAGTTTTCGGTTTCTTTTTTTGATTGGAGGTTTAACGACCACCGTGAGCAACTCAATGGGCTATAAGCAGTCACCCGTCCCTAATTTAGGGTCACTGGTTCCAGGGAAGGGAGAGAGCCAGTGCCGTAAGACAAACACAACATCCATGCCTCACCGGGATTCGAACCCGGACCCCGTTCGGAACGAATGATCAGAGGCCATCGCTTAGACCACTGCGCCACTGGGGTGGCGTTTTCGGTTTCCAAGTCTCATAAAGGCTTCATCTGAATCACGTAACTAACCGAAGTTTAATAAAAATTATTCAACTGCCAATTTATAGGTTCATTTTTTTTTACTAAGCTTAGGAAGTAGCTTAATTAATTTCAGGATAATACTAGCAAATGTTTTCAGAAAAGTCACCTCCTGAAAGTTGTTTTAGAGATCAACTGCATACTAGTCAAGTAATGAACCAACCATCCAACTATCTGTAGTTCTATGAATTATATTGAATAAAAATTTATGAAATATTACAATTTTCCCCTTCACATATACCCAAAGTTACCTACATTCAGTCATTTTCCCCCTCTCCCCGAGAAAGTTCCAATATATATATATTAGGACAGGAGATCCCACTGTTAGTGTTGCAGGCTGAAATGCTACCAACTTGGATCATTAAACCGGCTCTAACTGCGTGACGTTTCAGCTTCCTTAGTCAAAAATTTAATTACCGATCGGTTCCGCAAGTTGATCTGTCGCTCATCCATTACCATCTTATAGATTTCAACGCGCTGTGGCGCAGTCTCAAATACTACCACAGCGACGTGGCGTGGCTGTTATATAATAGAAGGACGATGCAATACTTTCCAATACTTGCCGCCAACAACTACTTTCAAGGTCAGGCTTAACTTGATTAATCTTAAAAACTTAGTGAGAAAAACAATACAAAAGCTGTATGTAATAATTATGTCGTAAACATGCGCATTTTGAAATGTCTGTGTGAAAATAACAATAATAAAAAAATACTGCAGGTGAAACTGAGGGGTGCGAGCTTCCTGGCACCTTCCCCTTGATTACGTCCCTGATGATGACCAAAGATACACCAAAAGAATTTTTGTTCTGCACAGGTTATATGAGCTAATTTTCTAAGAACTCAATGAATTTACTAGAATTAATCTGATAGCAGGATGAATTGGCTTTAATGTTTTTCTTGAACCCTCCAACCCTCAACGTTTTCCTTGACTTTTCCAATCCTCAACAGGCTCTGATGAAAATATTCTGCTATCATCAGAATTCTGCAGAAAAACTTGCAAAGCATTCCTTGCATCACGAATGATAAGTCTACCGTCTATTGAAATGTAACAAACAGCGAGTTATTTTCAAGGTGAATCCAAGCTTTGTTGAAACTAAAGACCAAGCTTCTTTATCACATACAACATAGGAATCGCACAGAAAAAAACGCTTTGTCTGCCTTGGTACAGTGGTCTAAACGCTGGTTCCTGACCATTCATACGAGATGGGTCAAGGTTCGAACCCTGTGAGGTATAGATGTTATGTTTGCCTTACGGAACTGGCTCACTCCCTTCCCTGGAGCCAGTGGCCCCAATATCTGTACGGGCGACTACTCGCAGCC
The DNA here is from genome assembly GCA_039090855.1 of Macrothele yani. NCBI lineage: Eukaryota > Metazoa > Arthropoda > Arachnida > Araneae > Macrothelidae > Macrothele > Macrothele yani. The sequence continues at coordinate 93,195,478 of CM077012.1, forward strand.
CATTGAGTTGCTCACGGTGGTCATTAAACTCCAAAATAAAAATAAAAATTGTCAGATTCTCTTGCACATGGCGGGAAGCAAATTCTGCACTCGACCCTCTTAGCTTCAGATCTTAATAAATGACAGTATGAACGATCAACTGAATAGTGTGTGTGTGTGTGCAATGGTTCTTTGTATTTTGGGGTTTTCTGCAATTGAAAGACGTCGGTGTTTGCCACTAGCTTCTGGGTGCGATTTTGGAAATCTCTTTCTCGGCGGTTCTACTGAAAGAGCAGAAGGTTCCTCTTGGTTTTGGTTGCTATCACGGAGCACTATATATAGATTTCGTGTATGAAAACTATGAATTATCGACCTTTGCACGTTGCAGTAATCAGTGAATGCGAATATTTTAAGTATGAAACGCACTATTTTCCGGCGGCGTCATCACTCGTACGCTGATAACTCAACTCAACAACTCTCCAGATATTCATGCGCGAAGATGCTGTCTCACTGCTCCTGCAAGTTATACCCCAATGTCTAATAAATGTGCAGTTCGATTACATGTTACGTGATCAGCCTTCTCTATTCCAAATACAGGAAGAAAAGAAAAAAACATAGATTTATATTCATACTTGCTTTACTACCCGGCTTTGCCCGTGATTTAGGCTTATTAATTTCATATTCCCTTATATGTCACTGAAAAAATCGGGGAAAAATTGATGCTTACAAGAAAGAAAAAAGCTGATTTCACAAATTCGGTCATTACAAATTATTTATTCACAGTGTGATTATTTCAGCACTTGGCCATACACAACATTTTTGGTTTCTCCTTCATCCGCGACAGTATATCATTTTGTTGGATCCTTTGCTCTTGACATTCCAACATACAGCTGTAAAATCAAACGGACCAAAACCGTTACGAATGATTTAACACGCGTCCAGGAGACACAGCATTGGAACACTGACTGAACATACTTCGTTAACAATTTGTTATCGACGATCAAATGCATCACGTGCTTTCAGTTTCAGATGTCTTTGAGGGGCGGATCTCTGGCATAAAAAAGTTAAAAACTTATCTTTGCGAATATTTTATGAAACTGGCTGAAATTTTAATGAACACCATAAATCGTTAATAGGAACATGACCTCCAAATTTCGCCTGAATCGGTAAATAACTTTTTAAATTAGCCGTCAAAATTTTATTAACCGTTTCTGCGTATATTTATGTTTCCCGAGGAATTAAAAATTCCATGCCTATTTCAAAATGTTTTGACCGGATTCCGGTGAAATTTGAGGGACTCGAAGTTGACTTTATTGATTAGCTTATTAATTAATTCATAACTCGCGAATGGAACAACTTAGAGGTCTTAAAATAGTTGCGTTGACTTAGAAATTCCAGTATTAATAAGCTATGCAAATTTCACGATGCCACAGTTCGGCGTTCAAGAGTTTTCGCTGCTTCAGACAAACAGACGTTTTGTGTTTTATATATAAGATTACAGTCTATAGTGAAGTCGAGTGGAAGGTGGTGTAGCGAATTAACTCGGGGTTAGAAAAATGGGCTGAAATCAGTTCGAACGGATGTATTCCCTTTCTTAGAAGTGGACAGAACGCTGCTGGAATGAGTGAACGCATCATCAGAAAGCATCACTTTTCCCCTTAGATTAGTTTTTCAAAGTAGTCATTTAAAGGGATGATTAACATTTATTCTTTGACTGATTACCGGCTAAAGGACTGTAACAACGGCAACTAACCTAGGAAAGGAGAGAAAATATGTTTGAATCACTTGTTTCTACCCAGTGGTATAATGATCGTATCGGAGGGGGGAGGGGAACCAGCCCTTCCGCGTCATGGAGCAAAAAATAATGGACTAAAAGACAGCGGTTATCACAATTGACAGGTTTATGGTCGGTACTTCCGGGATGCGAGGGGGAAAAGAATTGTTTGCCGTAGCTTCCGCAAAACCTAGCCGTTTCGGTTAGGGGGAAAGCGAAATTTTTTGGCACCATTTGGTTCTCGTACATCGTTCACTTAAAGACTTAAAAATAAACAAAAAACTTCTGCTTCGAGTCCTAACGCACATACATCGCCTGCTCCTGGTAAGTCAATCATAGCATCAATGCAAAAGCTATAATATCAAAGAGAAGAATTTTCGATATCTTATTCAGATATGTATTTTCGTGGACGGAGAAAAAGCTGGAAAAATCTTCGAAAAAAAAAAGCAATGCTGGAATACATCTGAAAAAATTCAATAGCCACAAGTATACTGTTCTTCAAAAATGGGATCGCATCATAGGAGCAAATGCGACGTATCGTCAAGGTATTATTACTCACAGAAATCGTAGAGTCTAAAACTGCAGTATCTAGATGGAATATTTTCGAAAATCTGACAGATACCACAAATAGAAAGGGGAAAGGTCGGGATAATCATTGGATAATTCCACTTCCGTAATGAAGGGTTTTTCTCAGTGTCCCAAGTTTCATCAGAATATACTGTGTTTTAATGCTAATATGGCTAGTACCATTCTATTACAAGACTGACGGCATGTAATCCAACAGGGTGTCTACTGATTCCAATGAACCAAATTCATGACTTCTCGACAATGCATGGCACAATGACAACCATTCTAGACTCATAATCTAGTACCCTTGGCTTGAGATCCCAGGTTATTTTTTATTTTTACAGACACTGAAATTAATTCCATGCGACAATGGTTTAGGCAAAACTGATTTGTCTATAATATTTCTGCTAAAATGGCTATACGGGGGGGGGGGTAATGAACCCCTACCCCCGAAAGCCAGTTGAGATGAAAGCTGAATGTAATTCATATGTCACTAACATTGCTTAACAGAATAATGTAATTATGTACAGTATGGCTTGCACTATGTCATTCACCAAATTCTATGTGTTTTTTAAAGAAATAAAAACATTCAACTGTCATCTAGCATGGGGTATGGCTATTTTCAGAAATATTTATCATTACATCTATTAATACACAAATTCTTTTAACATGGTAATGCTGTAAAAACTTACAACTTTTTATTAAGGCAATATAAAAACTATGAATGTACAAAATTTATAGAGACTGAAATTTCACAGTGAAAGACTCAGTATTTAAGTATCTTAGCTAAACTTGTTATCTGAGAATCTAGAACTTCAGCTTCTTCTTTTGCCTTTTCTATAAGCTTTCTTTTCTTATCTTTGAGTTATTTTAGTTCTTGGACTGCTCTTTTTTTACGATTGGCCACTTCATCTTTGTCAGATTTCTTCTTCTTTAAGGCTTCTACTCTTTTTGATGAAGCATTTCTGACAGCTAATATCATTGATTTTGTGATGCCCACATTCAGTTCTTTCTCACTATTAGCTAAACCACCTAACGATTGTATTGCACTGTAAACACTTCTTTCTGCAACAACTGCATTTTCTTCTAAGTTTTCAATTAAAAGTTCTTTGTTAACAGAAAAGCCTCTTTCAACTGTAGCATTGCCGTGAAACATGCATAGCAGCTTCTGTAAGAACCTGATAAAGTCATGCTTTGCATTTTGTAGTAAATTCATCAGGAGGTGATCAAGTTTGTCCTCCTTAGGATTGAACTGTTTCAGTTGTTTTTTAGAAGATTCACAAAATTATAAATATTCCCTCTTCATCATCAGCTTTTGATGAAGACATATGTTTTTATATGTATATACAGTATGTCATGGGGCATCGACTACACGGCGGTTTGTTTATAAGGGTGCCGGTTCGTGTTTTCTTCTAGGTATGCAAACTTGTCTTCATTCAGGTGCTGAAATAAAAAAAAAATAAAAAAATCATGACCACCCACTCAATTTCATGACTTTCATGACCAGTAGACGACACCCTGTCCAACTGAAGTATCAAGTTCATAAAGTGCTCACTGTGAATAATTGGTTATATGTACACTCTACATCAAAAAAATAGTTGCACCTAGAAGAAAATAACCGACAGGAATGAAACTTGGTGGGTAGGTTTGACATCGTGAGACATGCAAATGATTCAAGTGTATCACGCTTGGCCGCGTATGTGACGCAAGCAAGGAGCGATCGTAGCGCTGCTCCTGACCGGCTATACAGTATAAAGTTGTCCGATTGTGCGTGCTTGCCATTCTGATTCGTGCTGTTGTGTTGGTTACATCCTTTGCAAGTGAAGTATGCCTCGGAGAAAAGTTCGAAAGCAATCGTCAGGCTGCGGGAAGCGGGATGGTCTTATCGCCGTATTGCGCCATACCGGTCGTGCGGATATCACCATAGCACGCTGTTGGCGGCAATGGATAGAACAAGGCACGCAGCATCGACAGGGAGGGTCTGGGAGACCTAGACGAACCACGGAGAGGGAGGACCGACTGATTGCCCAAAATGCGCTGAGTGACCCAACAGCATCGATTGCGGATATTCAGCGACCAGTGGTGCCCTCCATGCATCGTCCGATCAGTGCCAGCACCATTGGCAGACGGCTGCACGACGTAAGACTACACGCACACAGACCATTACGACGACTGCCCTTAACACCATTGCATCGTCACCAAAGACGGCAATGGTGTCGTGCCAAACTGTCATGGCACCTATCAGAATGGCAGCGGGTGATCTTCAGTGACGAGTCCCGCTTTTGTCTTGGAGAAGACGACGAACGAATCCGTGTGTGGAGGCACCGTAATCAACGCCAAGACGAATGGTTTGTTGTCGAGAGTCACACGTCCAGAAGGCCTGATGCCATGGTGTGGGGTGCAATTGCCTACAATGCCAAATTACCTTTGGGGTTCATTACAGGCACTTTGATAACCCAACATCACTTTAATAAGGTCCTGCAACCATTGGCCCTGCCTTTTCTGAACGCTCACTCCGGTGCGACTTTCCAACAGGACAACGCTAGTCCGCATACTGCTGCTGTGTCGAGAGCTTGCCTTCAAGGCACCGACACCTGCCATGGCCGGCCGCATCGCCAGACCTATCGCCGATTGCAAATGTGTGGGATGCTATTGGACGCATTATCCACATTCTACCCCTACCGCACAATCTCCAGGAACTACCTGAGAAGATTCAAGCTACATGGGATGGCTTATCGCAGGACACCATTAGGAACCTGTACAACTCCATGCCGAGACGTCTGGCATGCTGTGTGAGCAAACATGGCGGCCCGACACCATATGGAGAGAAACTACTTATTGGCGTGTAGCTCAATAAAGATTGCCCATATCAGTCTCAAGTTTAATCATTTATTGTTCCTGGTAACCTTTACCTTCCTTCCGAATAGCATTGCAATCCGACACATCCATCTGGGTGCAACTATTTTTTGGACGTAGAGTGTACTTTGCGATATAAGACGATATTCTTCTTGTTCGTCTTGCCAACAGTACCCACCCTCCAAATTACAAGCTCCCAACAATGCTACCCTGCAATGATTACAATAGTTTGAATAAAGCATACTTATAAGTTTTTTGGTGTATTAATTTCAAACCTCTATAAGTACTCTAAAAACAGAAACAATAAATGTACTCTAAATTCAGAAAAAAATATATGTTTTCTTAAAAGTAGCCTATTTTCGTCTATTAACGAGTTAAATTTCGCTAAGGTTTTTTTTTATTTTTTGGAAGTTTTAGCTTACCGTTCAAAGCATCAGCGTAGCTCCAGTGGCCCATCGCAGGGAAGCTTCCGGTTGCTCCTTGGAGAGCTCTCCTCCTTCATTGCTTGAGGTACTGTTATACGGCCCATATCGAAGAAAGGAGGGGCTTTGTGAAAATACACTGGGCACGAATGCTGGTCCACAAGCTGCTGCTGGCCTGGGTACACATCTGAATATGCACGAGCAAACGATTCTGACATGAGTGACGAGCTCTAGAAAACAAATATTGAAGAATTTTATAAAGAAACAATTACCAATATCATTTCACATTTCAGTGAGTCTCGTAACATCACTGATAAAAAGATAGATAACTGAGGTTTATAAATTCAGGGGATTTCATCTTACTGTTACATATTAATATTAGATTACAAATGCTTCCATGACTTCAAAATGTACGTACATGCAACAAGAACCCCATTCTCCCTGCATCCGTAATTATTAAATTATTTTTGCTGCCTAAGAAGTGCGTGAGTAGAACGTGGCTACAAGGAGTGGATCTTTTCTTGCGCATCAGAAAGCGTTACTTTCCCCTTAGCTTTCTTATTCAAAGAGGAAATTTAGGGGAATAATTGAACTCAATCCTTTCTGACTGAGTATGTGCTGAAAGCGGTGTAACAATAATAACGAACTAAGAAAAGGAGAGAGAGAGAGAGAGAGAGAGAGAGAGAGAGAGAGAGAGAGAGAGAGAGAGAGACACGACGTTTTAGTTATACACTGCTGGCCACCCAAAATGCAACACCAAGAAGGAAGCATCCGATTGGCCTGAAATTCTCAGCATGCGTCGCCCGCGAGAGAACATGCAAATGATTAGTATTGCAGGGCATATGCAAATCATGTGCGCCCGGCACGCAACCAAGAAGCACTATAAGAAGGGTGCACAGAAGGCGGGGTGTAAGTAGTGGAAGTGTGTTGTGCTGCCGGACCTGTGCGTGGGAAGCTTTCTGATGCCTCGTCGCAGAATACAGCAGTCATTCCAGCACGTTTCGGAGTTCGACAGAGGACGAATAGTGGCTTATCGCGACAGCGGTCTATCGTGCCGAGACATTGGCGCCCGTGTGGGACGACATCCAGCCACAGTGAGGCGAGTATGGATTCGGTGGGTGCAGGAGGGACGGACGGACCGACGTGAGCGATTGCTGCAGCCGCGGCACACCACCGAACGAGAGGACCGGCATGTTGTGCGGCGGGCATTGATGGCTCGCACCGCCACATCATGAACGTTAGCGCATGAATTAGGGTGTGTTGCGCAACAACCGTGTCAGCACGTACCGTTCGACGTCGTCTGCATGAGCTGGGACTTGTCGCACGGCGCCCATTGCTCCGATTACCATTGACGTTACACCACTGGCGAGTGCGGCGGCAATGTGCCGTTGAACGCCGTACCTGGACTACGGAATGGCACGACATTGTCTTCTCCGACGAATCCCGCTTCTGCCTGCAACACCACGATGGTCAGATCCGCGTGTGGCGGCACCGCGGCGAGAGACTGTATGACGCCTGCATTATGCATCGCCATACCAGTCCGTCGCCTGGCGTTATGGTTTGGGGCGCAATTGGATATGACACCCGCACACCTCTGGTACGCATCGCCGGTACGCTCAACAGCCACCGCTACATCTCCGACGTTTTGGAGCCTGTAGTCCTCCCTTACCTGCAGAACCTGCCAGCGGTCACGTTTCAACAGGACAACGCGCGCCCGCTTGTGGCACGCATCGTGTAACAATTCTTCACGTCCCACCAGGTGTCACTGCTGCCGTGGCCCTCCTGTTCTCCCAATATGTCGCCCATCGAACACGTCTGGTCGCTGATCGGAAACCGAGTGGCCCGGCAAGCACCACCCGCGACTACGCCTGATGAGCTGTGCACACGTGTGGAAGCAGCCTGGATTGACATACCCCAAGCCCACATCCAAAGCCTCTTTCGTTCGATGCCGCGGCGTGTAGCGGCCGTTATTGCCAGCCATGGGGGCCACACGAACTATTGATTTCTGCGTGTTTCACAAGTCGCACGGGCCTGTAAGCTCAATTGTTTCATCTTTGTATCTGTTGTTATGTGTCCAGTAAATCTGTCTTTGCTATGTCGTGCCCTTCTTGGTGTTGCATTTTGGGTGGCCAGCAGTGTATGATCCTGCCCCTAGTTGCATGATGTCCCTGTCAGTGCGACTAGACACTGACAACGTGACACAGGGAGTAAACAAGCCCTTTAATTTCATCATTAGGTCATACTGTAGATTAGAAGAGATCGTTAGAATACACCGATAAGCCATTACATTATGACAACCACCAGCCTAAAGAAATGAACGCTCCTAGAGACCGAACACTGGCGCAGGTGAAGTTCACAGAGCAGTATATGTACAACCCGAAGACCGGCTTTTGGTTAGTAGAGTGTTCGGAGTCAGAATGGGAAAATCTGCCGATTTATCGGAGTTTGATAAAGCACAAGGTATGATGGCACGGCGCCTCAGAACTACGATCTCGTAAACGGCGCGACTTGTGGGTTGTTCACGTGCCGCTGTAGTGAGTACGTATCAAAAGTGGTGCACAGATGGTGAAACGATGAATCGTCGTCCAGCTGTGTGTCGTCCGCAGCTCATTGATGCCAGAGGGGAGTGGAGACTGTCGCGCATTGTTCACAGCAACCGCAGGGCCACAGTGCGACAAATCACCCACATCTACAACAGTGGTGATCAAGGCAATGCATCACAACATACAGTTCATCGCAGCCTTCTGCGTATGGGCCTGCGTAGCCGAAGACCCAGCCGGGTCCCCATGCTCACTGTACGTCATCGCCAACAACGCATGAAATGGGTCCCAGATCATCAACGCAGACTATGGCATCTGGATGCACTGTTGGGTGGAGACAGGACGGCGGCGGTGGTGTTATGCTGTGGGCGATGCTTTCTTGAGACACTTTAGCCACCGTTATCCCAATAGCTCAATCCCTGACAGCTGTCAGGTATCTGAACATCGTTGCGGACCAAGCTCACCCATTTCATGGCAACTGTGTTCCCTGCTTGTGATGGCCATTACCAACAGGATAATGCGCCATGCCACACTGCCAGAATCGTCAAGGAGTGGTTCAAGGAACATGCTGGTGACTTTCTGTTAATGCCTTGGCCTCCAAATTCACCTGACATGAACCCAATCGAACATTTGTGGTTAGACTTGGAAAAGCGGGTTCTCGCTAAATCACCACCACCCCGAAATTTACAGAAACTGGAGAACCTGCTGTTGATATTATGGTACCAGATACTCCAGGATACCTATCGCCACCTCATCGAATCGATGCCTCGCCGAGTTGCCGTTGTTTTGCGGGCTAAAAGGGGTCTTTGCCAGCTTATTAGGTAGGTGGTCATAATGTAATGACTCATCGGTGTAGAGGACTAGAAGGACCGCATGTTACCTGTGACAAGTTTATGGTCGGTACTCCTAAGATGTTAAGGAGAAAGGAATTGTGTGTTTTGCGGTAGCTTTAGTCGAACCTGGCCGCTAGGAGAACATTATTGTTTGGGCAGCTCAGTAAATTTTTGGCACCGTTGGTTCAGCTACATCGGTCGTTTCAAGGGTTAAAATGAATTTATGAGGCACCACATATTAACACGAGACAAGTTTAAAAAACAATTTTTTTCTCTCGTAATATTGGCTAGACTTTGATATTTTATTATGTCTAATATTGTGATGTAGGGTAACGTAAGGAGCCTTAAAATTTTATATTCGGTTGAGGCTATCAAGTGGTTTTCTAGGAAGAACAATCTCATTGAAAATCTAATTTAACATTTGAAAGTTTCGTGTATAAGTTGACCCTCGTTTTTTTAAAAGAAAATCTGGATTTTTTTCTTCTTTTCTTGTGTACAAGTCGAGGGCTGATTCTCTTTCAGTCACGTACACCGGGGAAGAATTTTCAGTGGCACGGGAATAGTACCCTGAGTGCACATGCGCGCTGCTCCTGGCGTTCCATGCCCAACCTGCGTGGCCAGATCTGGCACAGCTCGTGTCTGAGCGCTGGTTTCTGACCATTCGTCCAAGATGGGCCTGGGTTCGAATACCGGGTGAGACATGGATGGTGTATTTGTCCTATGGCACTGGCTCTCTCTCTCTCTCTCTCTGGCTCTCTCTCTCTCTCTCTCTATCTCTCTCTCTTTATCTCTCTCTCTCTCTCTCTCTATCTTTCCTGCAGCCAGTGACCCAAAATTGGAGATGGGAGACTGCTAGCAGTCCATTGAGTTGCTCACGATGGTCGTTAAAACGTTAAACCCCAATAATAAAAAAAAGAGCTTTTGTTACCTCACGTCACATGTCCAATCTAAATTAAAATGTCACATGACTCCTGAGCTAAATAAAAAGCAATGAACGTAGTTTATTTGTAATTATAACTATCAATTATGGATTATTTCGTACCTCCCTAAAGGGTTATCGTATGTAGGTAGACGACACAGCGTGGAATTTTTCAGCTTAAATCAAAAGTGCCCGTTTTCAGCATCATGTAGCAAAGAAAATGTCTGAATGATTTAGAGCGACGGAGAATCTCTGGAAGCTTAGAAGGCGGCTAATCGATCATGGAGGCAGCTCACCTCTGTTGTATTAACCATTCTCTGATCTCGGAGCTTTGCAACCGATTTCAAACAACTGCACGTACGGTGCCTGCACCCGCCCGTTAAATAGCGACAATACCTGAAGTTCACTGCTACATTGCATTATTGGCCAGAGGGGAATCTGAAAGTAACAAACTGAAGTCTGCGTTCAGACCTCATGGCTGCCGTAGGGAAACAGTCTGTGCTGTGGTTAGAAGACTATAAAGTGCATTCTATGCCTGCAGACGAGTGCGTGCGTCGTTACTTTCCAATCAGAGCATGCTCGCTTAACATGATGTCGCGATCACGTCAACTGGACCTTGGAAGAATGCCATCTTTTCTTGAACTGAAGGTCCTGCGACTGCAGTGGACTACAGGGATGACGTTATCGATTCCCATGTCTGTCTGCAGTACGGACAGACATGGAATCGTGGAATCTGTGTCTGTCAGACAGACAGACGCAGATTTCATTCTAGTGGCTAATAACGGACATCTCCTAAGAGCCAACGTTGTCGAAGCATATCTTGAGGAACAAGACAAACAGCGCGGAGTGGGCTGCATTTTCCCAAGACCTCAGATCAATTGACCATCTGTTTCATGTCTTAGGAAGGATAACTTTTGAATTCCAGCGCCTCTCCGTACACCCAACGACCGCATGATGGATCTCTTAATTCACTGGCAATTATTGTCTTTCGATACGCTGCACATGCTATTGCACTCATTATGGCAAAGCCTACATTTATTCCAAGGGTATCGCATTTTGTGTTAGTTAAAGAACATATCCTTCAGGGGCTAATAAAAATGTCTTTGAATGTAAAATCAAATTTTCATTATGGGGGTTTACTGTTATCAGTATTTCGGAATGCAATGCTGGTCACTATTTTGAATACATGTATATATTGTTACGACTCCACCCCCGCAATTAATTTAGTAATTAATGGGCGTGGTTGATGTGTGAAATTAATTAAGTATTAATTATGTTCGAGGCTTGATTGGAGTTTAAAAGTGTAAACAACAGAGAAAGTTTTATCTGGGGGTTTGGAAAGAAAAGAGGCGAAGAATTCTCTCTCTGGCTGGGTGGTCTCAGAATAGCTCTGTTAGGTCATAAATATAAGGGCGCAGCTGACGGGAAGCCTAAGCAACACGGAAAGGGAAAGAGGTACATTTCGAAGAGGGGTCCACTTGAGTAAATGAATGAAGATGGGGACAAAAGGTTTAGCGAATAATCGTAAATTCGTCGATTGTTTGGGGAATTTTCGAGAACAATTGCTCTCTGTGTGGTCCGTGCAGAAAAATAAGATTTCGCACTTAGCGTGAAAATAAGGAAGAAAGTTCAGTTGTCTGTACGCTCTCCGATGTGAAAGGCTGGAAGCCTTGGATCTGCTATACGAATTGGGAAATGAAGCAGCAAATCTCCCCGCATTGGGTAAGAAATGGAGACGACAACTCGAGGTGGCTGATGGAGATGCCAGTTTGCCATAAAGACAGCGGAATGCCTAAATCCGCGTGATAAAGCAGCCATTTCTAGGCTGGAGCGTAATGGAAATCAGCGACTGTTTGGCCTAATGAAAGCCAAGTTACAGGGGAATTAAGAACTCTGCGAGTGGACAGTGGTCATTCCAATGAGAAGCGAAGCCAAGCAAAGTCGGGTTCGGATGCCAACCACTGCAGTGTGGAATCGTCACCCCCATTCATCCCCTACTGTGGAGGAAGTGAAGAGTCGCACTTACCACGGGGCGAAGCGATGCGCCCTCAACAAACGCCTGGATGTGTGTGTGTATGAGTACGGTAGCGCTAGGGGACGCAGCTCCTAAAATGAAATCTTCCATGTAAAAAGGAAGGTGTGTTTTACTTTACTAGTGCAGTCACAATTTGAATTTATTCTGGACAGCATCCATGTAAATAGAAACATTTTGTTTTTATGGTTACATCTGCTACGCAGTTACTTGAGGAACTGAACTAATATATTTCAAGAACTGAACTCAGAAATAGTGAGACTGAACTGTGAAATTTAAGTTCATTAAAAACATCTCGCGGGAACTAATTTAGGTCAAAGTTGACCCAATACTCATGTTCAGAAGACAGCTAAATTTTATTCATATGTGTGCCATTGTTATGTTTTCATAGCCAATTAAATACACTGCTGGACAATTGCTAAGGACGGATCATAAACGGCTATATAGCGCATAAAAAAGTAAGTGTGGTTGGATGCCAAGTGAAATAAAATAATGTCAGAATGCCAGGACATTACAAGAAAGACAATTTATTGTTCTCTGAAATCCAGAAGGCTTTGGAACGTGTTCAAGGGACAAACAGGCCATTTTGTGCAGAATACGTAAACGTGAAAAAAATGCAATTACTGTCCGCAGGCGTTCCGGCGTAAGATGTCAATACGGGATATGGCCACCATGGAGGGCGATGCAAGATTCCACACGTCGTGTCAAGCTTTGCACAACATTATCAAGCAGCTGTTGGGGTAATTTATCCCATTCCTCTGTCAGTGCACGGATGAGGGTGTCCTTGTTTATTGGAGGGCATTAGCGACCAGCAAGACTCCTCCCCAAAGCATCCCACACATTTTCAATGGGATTCAGATCTGGAGAACGTGCTGGCCATACGAGGCGTTGAATATCCTCGCTCTCGAGACACTCCTGGACAGCGACTGTTCGATGACATGTTGCATTGTCGTCCATGAAAATGAATCTATCACCGACAGCACCATGGAACATGCGAACATGAGGTAGCAGAACATCATTAATGTATCGTTGGCCAGTCATAGTCCCAGTTGGAAGCACATAGAGGGACGTACGGCCATTGATCATGATGCCAGTCCATACCATGACACTACATGTCGGATATCGGTCCCTTTCCTGTACGTTTGCTGGACAATATGCAGTACCACTATCACGCCAGATCAGTTGTCGTCGACAATCAGACGATAGACTGTATCTACTCTCATCTGAAAAGAGGACAGCAGACCAGTCGTTATCAATCCAATTGCGATGTTGATGGCACCATTGCAAATGGGCAGTACGGTGACGTCTGGACAATGGGATGCACACCAACAGGACGGCGGGCGTATAGTCCTCCTTCATGCAAACGTCTGGCGACAGTTTTTCGGGAGATCCGCTTGCCAGTAGCAGCCATAAACTGATTTGCTACCTCACTAGCTGTGCTGCGCCGGTGTCTTTTTGTTGATAGCACTATGTACCGATTTTATGCAGGTGTCGTACTGCGAACACGACCTCCTCGTGACGTTTGCTACACTCTCCATTTGTTTGAAATGATTTCCAAAGCCTTGAAACAACACTGTGGCTGACGTCGAACTCCCTGGCAACATCTGTTATTTTTCGCCCTTCTTCAATCTTGCCAATAATACGGCCACGCTTAAAATCATCTAGCTGATGTCGGGAAGACATACTGAAAATTGCAAGTTCGTCAATTGATTCTTTCCCTTTCAACTTTGCGTTTGAACAACAACGGTCAATACGCGTCAAATCCTTTATATCTCTTATAGCGCTATGACGTCACGAACAAGTTCGGCAATCCAAAATTTGCATACGCACAACACGTCTTACTGTATCCCGCACTTATGCTAATTTCCACATTTTCCTGCCTTCCATTTTATGGTTGCTATCATTGCTATTGTCATCCGTCCTTAGCAATTGCACGGCAGTGTATTTGTTTCGGCAGTCAGCGCAGTCATAGAACACATTATTTATGTGTACGCAAGTGATTGGCTCAAATTGTTTAAGTGTATGCCCATATAATACAGTTTTCGCACCAAGAACTCCGTCGAAGAAGATCAGTGAAGAAATATACTTATACCACTCGGCCCGGTATCTGATCATTTGGTGACAGCTTATGGGATGGCGTATGGCAAGAAGATAACGGCAAGTTTAGCCAAGTATTTAATGCCGAAGAAGACTGGGGCACTTAAACATTAAAGTAAGAGAAGAACAAGAGGAAGACGCTCTTGACAGTGCATATTAAAATTAAATCCTGCTGTATAACAATGGCACAACTTAAAGAATTTGTAGTGAATCAGAATGCTGAATTGATTGATCCAATAGATGATATATTCGATCAGCTGACTGCAAGAGTGAAGTAACACCAGAAATGGAGGATGTAAGAGCAGCTTTGGCTGATGACGAGCGAAGACTAGAGGCCCTCGCAGAAAAGGTTACGGCGCAAAGAGATGAAATAAGAGCCCTATTAGAACAGATAGAATTACATAGACGGGAACAAGCCAAAGTAGAGAAATTAATTAAATTTGAAACAAGAGAGCCCGAAGCGAGCCGGACTCACACAAAAATTGAGCAAATGCGTGACGTATTGAGTCAGGAGTTAACCAAACAATGTTTAGGGGTTAAAGATAATTTGTTAGGAGAGATTGCGATGGTTAGGAATCAACAGGCAGAAGCGGGACGAGATAAAGAATATCCGTGTGGCCTGAGAATAAATGTGTTAGTACAAAATGCAGATCAAATAGCAGGGGAGGTAGTTGGTAACCAATGCGCTGGGGAATCTTCAGAGATTGAAGAAAATAATGCATGTAAGGTTGTAGGGGATCCGCAGTTGAGACTTCGCGACGAGTCAGGGCTCAGAGTGAAATGCGGGAAAGAAAAGAAAAGGGATTTGTGCACGAATGGGAATGAGAAAACTGGAAATTTGAAGGTTGTGGGAGAAAAAGAAATCAACCTTTTCCTGAGTGTGCCAAAGAAACAGTTGCATGTAGAGTTACAAGGAAGTGCTCTGATGGGAGAGAACGTTGAGTTCAGTGAGAAGGAAAAATGCAAGAGTTTGGCATCTCTACTGGAACTCAGGAAACAGGAAAAATGGATCGTGTTTTGTTATGTTTCATGTGCATTTATGCTACAAGTGTTAAATGCAAAAGTGCTTGGGTTCTTTCAATTCTTGCTATGGAACTTGAAAGGTATCCGCAGAAGGGGAGGCTTGCGTGTAGCAGTTGAGTGATAAGAATTTTTACCATTCGGCAAGAATTCAGGTTACGGACAGGTATGGAATATGGACATGATTTATAATTTTGGAATTGTAAATAGCATAAAAATGTGTTGCATGTGTTATGTAGGCAAGTATCTCACATCTGTCACGGAGCGTAGGCAAGAGTGTTAAATTCTGGAAAAGATGGCGCAGGGGCTGGGATTATAATTGTTGAGTATATAATCCAAATGTACTGAATAGCAGTGGTAAGCCTATTCAAGAAAATGTATGTGAGTTATGTTGAAAGAGAAAAGTTCTTCGTCTTGGCAGACGTCAGTCCGAGAGGGAAACGTAGTTCCCAAACTGAATAGCAGTGGTAAGCCTATTCGAGGAAAAACGATAATTGGTATAGTTGCTAAGCTCAGTTGTTAGTCGTTCGACTTGCCAGTTATGGATTGAAAGAATTTGTTGTGAAATGTATGAGGTCAATGCAGTTATGTGGTGAGAATTTGTTTCGGTTTCGACACGTAACAAACAGTTATGCGCCCCGTGCCATAGTCACTGTTCGAGAGAAATTTTCTTGCATTGAAAATTCGTGTCCAGTACGCAAAGATTGCTGATTCGTTGCCCTGCTAATGCAAATGTGCTAGAGATTTTTCTTTTCGTTGGAATGTCTGGACGCCAATACCTGTAGCTACGAAAGTCCGGTCAGTATGGAAAGGAGATGGAAGCGAGGGCACTCGATTCGCAGTGGTCAGACGGACGAGGTGCTATAAAGTTTTCTCCCTGAACATCCGACGGTGAGCTAAGGTGGAGATGAGCACGCATCTCCGGAGTTTCGGTTTCAGCATTCCGACGCGGGGTGAAATTAAAGGGACATTGGCGGGCGCGTCTGAGCGTACTACTAAATTTTCCTTCTCGCCTCAGAACTCAGTGTCTGAATCATTCCTCGGCAAAAAGTTTTCTTTCTGGCGTGCACGTGCAAGGGATGCACGGAGGGCAACGTCGCCCTGTAATGAAATTTCAGATGATAAAATACCTGAGTATCAGGGACGGATTGATTCCCTGTGGTTTTTGGAACATTGGCTGAGTGAGAGTTAAAATGTTTGTGTATCTTTTCCTGGTGGCTGTGTAACAAATGAGGTTAAGGTTACGACAAAGGTAGGCGATGTGATTTGCCAGATGTTGGTAATGTAGCTGTCGCGCCAGTGGTTCAGTGAGGGTACTGTGGAAACCCGAATGTTTGAATTTTTCCCTGATTGCTCCGGGGGTGAGGGTGTTGAGATGCGAATTCCAATCAAATAGGAAAGCGTTTCTTTTGCTGTGACATGATATGAACTTGGCCTAGTGTGGTACTTGCTTTCAGTGTTTGTATAGTGCTGGTGTAGTGCTTGTAAAGTGTGTGTACAGTGCCTGTACAGTGTTGGTGTAGTATTTGTGGATTGTGTATAGTAAGTAATGGTTTAGTGAGAGTTTGCAGTGTAGTGCTTTGTACCATAGAATGGGTACTGAAGGGCAGATGTTGTTGAAGTAGGTCAGATGACCTTTGGAAAGAATTCAGGTGGGGCGTGTGAAAATTACAGAAGGTATTTCGGGAGGAGCCGTAGGAGCCCGAATGTGAGCGAATGAGGGTTGATTGAGCTAACGGTGTTTAATTGAGTTGTTTCCACCTGTGGAAAAAGGTAGCACACAATGAATGCATTGGGAATTGTTAAGAGCAAAGTGATAGGCCCAGAAGAGGACTTCTGGATTTCTTGAGGAGGGGCCGATGTTACGACCCACCCCGCCATTAATTTAGTAATTAATGGGCGTGGTTGATGTGTGAAATTAATTAAGTATTAATTATGTTCGAGGCTTGATTGGAGTTTAAAAGTGTAAACAACAGAGAAAGTTTTATCTGGGGGTTTGGAAAGAAAAGAGGCGAAGAATTCTCTCTCTGGCTGGGTGGTCTCAGAATAGCTCTGTTAGGTCATAAATATCAGGGCGCAGCTGACGGGAAGCCTAAGCAACACGGAAAGGGAAAGAGGTACATTTCGAAGAGGGGTCCACTTGAGTAAATGAATGAAGATGGGGACAAAAGGTTTAGCGAATAATCGTAAATTCGTCGATTGTTTGGGGAATTTTCGAGAACAATTGCTCTCTGTGTGGTCCGTGCAGAAAAATAAGATTTCGCACTTAGCGTGAAAATAAGGAAGAAAGTTCAGTTGTCTGTACGCTCTCCGATGTGAAAGGCTGGAAGCCTTGGATCTGCTATACGAATTGGGAAATGAAGCAGCAAATCTCCCCGCATTGGGTAAGAAATGGAGACGACAACTCGAGGCGGCTGATGGAGATGCCAGTTTGCCATAAAGACAGCGGAATGCCTAAATCCGCGTGATAAAGCAGCCATTTCTAGGCTGGAGCGTAATGGAAATCAGCGACTGTTTGGCCTAATGAAAGCCAAGTTACAGGGGAATTAAGAAATCTGCGAGTGGACAGTGGTCATTCCAATGAGAAGCGAAGCCAAGCAAAGTCGGGTTCGGATGCCAACCACTGTAGTGTGGAATCGTCACCCCCATTCATCCCCTACTGTAGAGGAAGTGAAGAGTCGCGCTTACCACGGGGCGAAGCGATGCGCCCTCAACAAACGCCTGGATGTGTGTGTGTATGAGTACGGTAGCGCTAGGGGACGCAGCTCCTAAAATGAAATCTTCCATGTAAAAAGGAAGGTGTGTTTTACTTTACTAGTGCAGTCACAATTTGGATTTATTCTGGACAGCATCCATGTAAGTAGAAACATTTTGTTTTTATGGTTACATCTGCTACGCAGTTACTTGAGGAACTGAACTAATATATTTCAAGAACTGAACTCAGAAATAGTGAGACTGAACTGTGAAATTTAAGTTCATTAAAACCATCTCGCGGGAACTAATTTAGGTCAAAGTTGACCCAATACTCATGTTCAGAAGACAGCTAAATTTTATTCATATGTGTGCCATTGTTATGTTTTCATAGCCAATTAAATACACTGCTGGACAATTGCTAAGAACGGATCATAAACGGCTATATAGCGCATAAAAAAGTAAGTGTGGTTGGATGCCAAGTGAAATAAAATAATGTCAGAATGCCAGGACATTACAAGAAAGACAATTTATTGTGCTCTGAAATCCAGAAGGCTTTGGAACGTGTTCAAGGGACAAACAGGCCATTTTGTGCAGAATACGTAAACGTGAAAAAAATGCAATTACCGTCCGCAGGCGTTCCGGCGTAAGATGTCAATACGGGATATGGCCACCATGGAGGGCGATGCAAGATTCCACACGTCGTGTTATGCTTTGCACAACATTATCAAGCAGCTGTTGGGGTAATTTATCCCATTCCTCTGTCAGTGCACGGATGAGGGTGTCCTTGTTTATTGGAGGGCATTAGCGACCAGCAAGACTCCTCCCCAAAGCATCCCACACATTTTCAATGGGATTCAGATCTGGAGAACGTGCTGGCCATACGAGGCGTTGAAGATCCTCGCTCTCAAGACACTCCTGGACAGCGACTGTTCGATGACATGTTGCGTTGTCGTCCATGAAAATGAAGACTGAACTGTGAAATTTAAGTTCATTAAAACCATCTCGCGGGAACTGATTTAGGTCAAAGTTGACCCAATACTCATGTTCAGAAGACAGCTAAATTTTATTCATATGTGTGCCATTGTTATGTTTTCATAGCCAATTAAATATTTGTTTCGGCAGTCAGCGCAGTCATAGAACACATTGTTTATGTCTACGCAAGTGATTGGTTCAAATTGTTTAAGTGTATGCCCATATAATACAGTTTTCGCGCCAAGAACTCCGTCGAAGATCAGTGAAGAAATATACTTATACCGCTCGGCACGTTCAGATCAATTGGTGGTCAACGGTGGGATAACAACCCACGGTACTCTGATCAATTGGTGGTCAACAGTGGGATAACGACCCATGGTACTCTGATCAATTGGTGGTCAACGGTGGGATAACAACCCACGGTACTCTGATCAATTGGTGGCGAGCCGTGGGATGATTAACCCAGCTCGGCCCGGCATCGTAACATTTGATTGACAGCAGTGGGATAATGACCCACTGTCGTAACAATTGGTGGTCAACGGTGGGATAACTTAACTACCGCTCGGCACGTTCTGATCAATATCAAACACCCACGCTATTCTGCGATTGTATATTTTGTGAAAGTATTTGTCAGTTCATGAAAGTCAGTATTGCATTGAGTTTAAAGGGCATACAGTCATACAAAAAGCATACAGCAAGTACATCGTTGTAAAATACTGTTAAGCTTGACGTGAAGTGGTTGATTTTCTTTCGAGTTGAATCCATCTCCTAGTTTCGAGCATAATACTTGATGGGAAGTGCATTTCGAAGCAAATTACATACATTGGGCCAGTAAAAGTATGAAGTACAAGCAAGATTAATTATTTAACAACAGAATGGCGGTATTTTATGTAATTTCATACTGTTTAGTGTTCTTTCTCTCTTGAAAGAAAAAAAAATTGAAATCCTTGAATCTTCTTCGTACATACTAAATATTCCGTCTTCTGTCCAAACATTTCACAAATGCAAATGAATGATTCTGACTTTCCTACTACGAATGCATGTCCTAGGAGTACCTGATGTCCAGTCAATTCGTGAAGTCGGATTTAATGGCTCACCAACAGCAATCTTTCAGATTCCAACTTCACATCAAATTCCTTTAGGATATCAAAATAACCTTCCCCCATCTTTACTAGAAGAATTTTTCTAGTAGGGATGAAGTGGCATAATTCTTATGGCCTTACTCGCCCACTGAATTTCATCCACTCTCATAGAGAACAAGTCTACCCATTTTCTTCCTTCAGAAATCCTTTTTACTGCTAATTTTGTTGAAAGCTATCACGATGGATTGCAAGAAATCGTATTATGTGTCCTACTGTTAAGTTAAGGCCGTCTAGAAAGCACAAGGCCATGGCATTAGAGAGATGAGTTCCCTTTTTTAGTGACATCATGCGGAAACCAGGACGTCCGATTAGTTTCCAACGCTGTTGTGTATGACGTTAAACACGACATTGACGTATCAGGCCGTGTAACATGAAAGTGACGTGGCAAACGGAGGAAACTCATCTCTCTAACGTCATGGCCTTGTATTTCTTTCTTTCTTTTTTTTTTTTTTTGATTGGAGGTTTAACGACCACCGTGAGCAACTCAATGGGCTATAAGCAGTCGCCCATCCCTAATTTAGGGTCACTGGTTCCAGGGAAGGGAGAGAGCCAGTGCCGTAAGACAAACACAACATCCATGCCTGACCGGGATTCGAACCCGGACCCCTTACGGACGAATGATCTTAGGTCAACGCCTTAGACCACTGCGCCACCGGGGCGGCGCCTTGTATCTCCTAAATGGCCTTAGTTGAGTTCACTTGCATGTTACATAATACATGTTGACTTCACTTTCAATTCCATTTTACATGTTACATGGGAGAAAATAATCCGCTGGTGTTTGGGTCTAAAATCTCCACACCTCACGCCGCATTAGTTGTGTTGCTGAAATGTAGGACGTATGTCTTTCAGACT
The DNA here is from genome assembly GCA_039090855.1 of Macrothele yani. Lineage (NCBI taxonomy): Eukaryota > Metazoa > Arthropoda > Arachnida > Araneae > Macrothelidae > Macrothele > Macrothele yani. The sequence continues at coordinate 93,216,177 of CM077012.1, forward strand.
GTTTTGCATTACTTTAATGTTCGCCATTAATTAATTGAAAGTATTTTCACCACTAAAAGTGGGTTTTCTGCAGTTTCTAAATTTCTTCAATTCCCAGTGATTGTTAATTCCATTTATACGTGGTACGACTGACTACAGTCAAATTGCTGATAATAGTTACTAAGTCTTGTTCCAGATAATACAGAACAGGAAAACGAGTATTATAAAGTTAAATAATAAAAAATGAAGAACAGTGATATGGTCAGTGAAATATCGATGAAAATTGAAAATTTACGCTTTCTTTCCGTGTACAGATAGGGTGCAAAAGTTTGATGGGAAAAACTATGTACAGTATGACAAGCCCATCAACGAAGCTTTTCTTCTCATTTAAAAGGTGCCTATTAGGCAAAAATTTCATGGGAAAAAGTATGAGCCCGTTGTGAGAGTCTCCAGGTGTATTCCCATTCCCAATGCACCACATGTAGAAGGAAAATAAGTTTATCATTTATCTCTGTATTTCGCATGCCGATGTAAAACATTGTTTTGCCAGAATCCTTGTGAAAGCTGAAAACTTTACTAATCTATCATATATCGCAAACTCAGTGGACACTTTTTACTCGATCCAACCCGAACATTGCATCCAAAAACGACGTTTTACATTCGGAGAAAATGAACATCATGACAGTGAGGTCACTCTTAATGAAAAGAAACTTAAATAAAAGAAAATATAATTTTTCTTTATTAGTTTATTAGCTGCGTTCTTTCTCTGGGAGTGACACCAGTGCCATCTCTACTACATATAATATGTCATTTCATATTATCAAAACGTGCTGCAAATATGCAGAAAAGTGAGGCATCAGTGATGTGCGCCAATGAAATAGTGAGGTACCAGATGTATTTTCTGCTAATATATCCTGGAGATCATACAGTGTGTCTACCGTTTGATTTAGTAAATAATTTCTAGTAATGTTAAATCAGTTTTCATGTCTTTCAACCGTTATTTCATTATACTGTATATGTATATACATATGTCGCTCAGTATTATATTTTTATATGAAATAAGTTCTTAAGCGGTTCTGAGAAGTATAGCAATTTTGTGTTACACACGTCTTAAAGTAATAGTTGAATTGCATGAAAAAAAATTACAAATTATTTAAGAAATCAAACAGTAGATACAATTTTCTATCACGAATTCCTTAAAAGAAACATTAGCACCCCATTATTTTCTACCTGTGGGTGACAAGAACATGAACTATGCTGTTTACTATATTTAAATTCGCTACATTCCTGCGTATGTTGAGCACTTTTCGAAAATATTTGATAGATAGATAGACACCTAATAAATATATCTTATTGAAAATATTATATGCGATTTCGAAAGAGGTGTTTGAAATGGGTGGATACTATACTAGCTTTTCATAAAATGAATACTGAGTATCACCGCGTTTGCTTTCGTCAGTGAACGTTATAAATCGGTAGCCATCAATGGAACAAAAAATCATTAAGAAATGCTTCGGAGAAGGGTCAGTCCTACAAAAAGAACCACTGTGTAACTAAAAGTCGTTGAAAGTAAATTTACAAAAGCTTTGATCTGATAGCCGAGTAACAGATACATCTTTAGCGCCGTTTTGAGTTTCTTCTTGATGCTAGTCTAAAAGCAGTTACATACACACAATGAGTTAACATTTTTGATCGATAGATGTCCGACACAATATCAAGATTCAAATGCATAGTTTCCTGACGATAGATTTCATTATGGGCATTTCTATAAGAAAGAAACAGCATGTGTTTTTACGTCTATATCCTGAAGCTCGTATGGAATTACTTTGTAGTACCACAAAGTAATGGCCGTCCTTTTTTCCGTTCACGTACCAAATGATTTTAAAATAAATTGTATTTGCTCCAGAGAAGACACTTAAAAACTATTAATCTTTGATCAGAACGGTAAAGATAGTTTGATGATCGCATGTTCCGCTTTGAGCATTATACAACACTTGAAAAACAAAACGGCCCATTGAGAGGCATGGTAATGAATACAGTTAATTATCATAAAGGTCAGATGCGTAATATGAATTATTTAAAAACTGCATTGCTTTGATTATTCAGACAGTCCATGTTGAAACAAATCTTTTTAATTCATAGCATAGCATACTCATTTAGAAACAATGAAATGTGAAAAAACCTTATTTTATTCATTATGAAGAAACCATATTGATAATTTAATGTGTCCTGATAAACTGTGAAATATATCCTTAATGAGTACATTACCTCTGGTCTAGCTTTGCCAGCTATCTTGCATTGTCTCTGGCGGTACTCCTCGTGGATGGAAGGCATCACTCCTCGTACTTGTTTATGGCAGAAATCACAAAACTCACCTAAATAAAAATAAGGCTGTGGGTAAAACTTAAAGTTGAGCTTAAGATTATTTTTAAATGTTTGAATCTTATTTGTTTTCTAAGAAAAACTGGATTTTTAGGCTAAAAACCTTTTGAAATCTGTAATCAGAAGCACTTGTTTTCTTCAGTAGCTCTCGTAAATAAATGAAGGTATAGCAGAAGATCAGAGTTCAATGATGCCGAGTTAAAAGTTTATAACGTATCTTGTGACGAATGATGGATTTCTACCTAACAGAAGATATATATACTCGACCCTCCATGTTCAGGAGTTTCCCGAACGAACTATCTATAGATCTATAGAGTCACCTATGTTTTGTATAACGAAACCCTTCGCGAAAAGGGCATTTACATTCCATTCTGCCTGAGTTTTAGCTAGCTTGTTGACTTAATGCTCCCCTCGTTCATTGGACAATTCAATTACTAACCAGTAGGTATACAGCCAACAATAACACGTTTTGCACCAGTTCTCAAAACCACCGTCAGCAATCATAAACCACACAGGTAATGATTGCTTCCGTATCCTTTCTCGTAGTGCATTTTTTTACACCATTTTGTCCACAAAACATTAGATTTTAGCTTCGTATGCATTGGGATTTGAGGTAAATTGTCGCTTCATGTTGACTCTGAAAAGTGCGATTCTGTCTGGACCTAGAAAGAAGAAGAGAAGGTGATGAGATTGGGGAATAATCGTGAGCTGCCACTCATGGGGGCCAAGTGGTTTGACACTCTGACTTTTGACTTTTCGACCGAGATGGACCTGGTTCGAGCCACAGATGGAGACATGAGTGGTCAGTTTATCATACGACAGTGAGTTTATCTCTTCCTTCTTAGAACTAATGGCCCTATCTTAGGAACAAGAGATTGCTTATAACCCTAAAATTAGCTCATGCTGGTCGCTAAAACGAAAACAAAAATAGTAGCTTGAGTTAATCTCAAAGATTGAAGCCCTGTAAAGGTACATCGATCTTAGGTCGCGGATGTGGAATTAACGAATATATTGTGCCCATCATTTGTGCAAATCCTGGACTTAGAAAGCCATCTATGCAGCAGTAGAGGTCTCGTGCTGAAAAAGCCATGCTAAACATGCGGCATCGGTTGATAAGGCACATGGAACAAGTGTTATCGGCATGTACTGAAGACAACAATCCGGTTGATAAGGCACATGGAAGAAGTGTTATCGGCATGTACTGAAGACAACAATCCGGTTGATGGCGGCAACGTCAAGCAGAAGGCCACGAATATCTTATCTTACAGCTGAAGATTATAACCGCAAAGGTCGTGGAGTTTTCGATAAGTCATGATCGGTTTGACAAGTTTCTTTAGCATTATAAAATGCATGACATTAAGTTCAGCTGCAAATCTTCAAATGCAGATCAGTCTGCAGCCACCCATCACCCTGAATAAATGCTCGATGTCAGTAAGGCGGATTGTTATTAGTACTCCTCTAAGAAAGTACTGAATTCCGATGACAGGGTGAAGATACCACCAAGGACTTTTTCCCACGAGATAGAGGAAGATTCCATTCGGGTTACATCAGCTAACGCAATGTTGCAACGTTTTCAGCTGGATGTGGACAGTATCTTGGAGTAATTGCAACCATGGATGAAACGTGGATACGTCTGTATAATCTGGATCAATCCAAAGAATGGAGACAGAGCACTTTTCTTACCCCCCAAAAAATTTCGAGTCTGCAGGAAAGATGATGGCGTCTGTGTTCTCAGACAAGGATGGGGTAGTGCTAGTGGATTACGTGGAAAGGGGTGCCACCATCACAGTAACCCATTGTACAACTTTTCGGGACGCACTGAAGCCAGAACTGAAATCAAAACGCAGGAAGAAATTGTCAAAACAAGTTCTGTTTTGATTTCAGGACACTGCTTCGGTCTCCACAGCTATCATCACGCAGGCAAAGTTTCGTGAAATTCACTTTGAACTGTTAAAACATCCTGCTTACTCACCGGATTTAGCACTGTATGATCATTATTTGTTCTCCAAATTAAAGAAACTTTTGAAGGGAACAAAATGCCCGTCCCATTTTAGATGTTGACATGTGGTTTCAGGCACAACCATCAGATTTTTATTTCGACGAGCTTAAAGAAGCTGGAACACTGATATCAGAAGTGTTGTTGTCGTTGGAGGCGAATATGTAGAATAATGAATTAAATCCATTCCCCTGACTCCATTCTTTCTATAGAAATCTAAGGACTCGCCAGCACCCCTTCGTATAATGAGTAGTAAAGGCAGAATAAAACCATACCAACAACTCACAACCGGTGCTTCAGAAAGTGATACTCGATAACTGAGAATGCAGATGCATGGCTGACCCTGTACGTTGAAATAGGGAAGTGACATTAGATAAGGTAATTGCCTCTTTTAAGGCTGGATTACCAGAGCCTGTCTTCTAGCACAATGAATTGGTATGACAAAATCATTAGGTTTCCACAGCTCTCCAGTTGTCTACAGGCCTCGCGTTAATGAATCCTGCATTGGTGTTGTGGATGCCATCAAGTGTCAGAGGAACTTTGGAAACTTGTAATATGGCCAGATGAATAACAGCACGTATTGTTTACTGCAGACGGTGGCACAATTGTGTAGAGGAAACCTCAGAAATTGAAGGTTCTTTGACCAGACCCAACGGTCTGTGCAGGCCGGGGATGATGAACTCCTAGTTTGGGTAAAATTTCTGATACAGAATTAGACTACTTATTCTGGAACGGCATTATTCTACCTATCATTCTGAAACGACATTAGTCTATTAATCATTTGAGTATCGTAATAAGAAATGGGAATTTTCAACCGTATTATGCTCCCGTATGCGGCGCGTATGTTCCTACAAAGACAAAAATTGGTATCGTCCATTGCATCGAAAAATTATTTCACCGAAGGCCATTTGACCGAAACGCACTTGATTAAAAGATGATTTCATCAAAGGGCTACTTGATCGAAAGGTTCATTTTACCAAAAGGTCGTTTAGCGGAAAAGTTCACTTCACCGAAAGATCATTTTATCGAAATGATCATTTCACCTTAAAGCTATTTTAACGAGTAGTTTATCTCAACGAAGCAAACAATGTAGTTTATCTCAACGCAGAAAACAACCTAGTTTATCTCAATGAAGAAAACAATCACTACTTATTGAGAAGTCGCTTCAGATTATTTTATAAAACTTCTTTGTATAATAAATGTATTAGGTTGCCCCGGTGGCGCAGTGGTCTAAGTGCCGGCTCCTGACCATTCGTCCTAGATGGGTTTGGTTTCGAATTCGGGCGAGACATAGATGCTGTGTTTGTCTTACGGAACTTGCCTTCTCCCTTCCCTGGAACCAGTGGCCCTAAATTAGGGACAGGCGACGGCTTACAGCCCATTGAGTTGCCCACGGTAATCGTTAAACCCCCAATCAAAAATAAATAAATAATAAATGTATAACATGGCTTCTAGCATATATATACACCGTTGAGCCATTACATTATGACCACCCTCAGCCTAGAGAAATGAGCACGTGTGGAGACCGAACGGTGGTGCAGGTGAAGTTCACAAAGCAGTATATATACAACCTGAGGACCGGCTTTCGGTTAGTAGAGTGTTCGGAGTCAGAATGGGAAAAACTGCCAATTTATCAGAGTTGCATAAAGGACAAACTGTGATGGCGCGACGCCTCGTAACTACGATCTCGGAAACGGCGGGGTGGGCGAGTTGTTCACGTGCCGCTGTAGCGAGTACGTATCAAAAGTGGTGCACAGATGACAAAACGACGAACCGTCATCCAGCCGTGTGTCTTCCGCAGCTCTTTGATGCCAGAAGGGAGCGGAGACTGTCGCGCATTGTTCACAGCGACCGCAGGACCACAGTGCGACAAATTACCCGCAGCTACAACAGTGGCGATCAGGGCAATGTGTCACAGCACACAGTTCATCGCAGCCTTCTGAGCATGGGCCTGAGTAGCCAAAGACCTAGTCGGTTCCCCATTCTCACTGCATGTCATCGCCAACAACGCACGAAATGGGCCCAAAATCATCGAGAAGGGACCGTGGATGATTGGAAGAAAGTGGCCTGGTCTGACATGTCAATATTCCTGGTGCATCACGTACACTGGCGAGCGCGGATACGGCAATTACCAACTGAAGCTATGACACCTGGATGCACTATTGGGCGGAAACAGGCCGTCGGCAGCGGTGTTATGCTGAGGGCGATGTTTTTTGGGACACTTTATGTCCCGTTATCCCAATAGCACAATCCCTGACAGCTGTCAGGTATCTGAACATCGTTGCAGAACAAATTCACCCATTCATGGCAACTGTGTTCCCTGCTGGTGGTGGCCATCACCAACGGGATAATGCGCCGTGCCACACTGTAAGAATCGTCAACGAGTGGTTCGAGAAACATGCTGGTGACTTTATGTTAATGCCCTGGCCTCCAAATTCACCTGACATGAACCCAATCGAACATTTGTGGTTCGGCTTGGAAAAGCGGGTTCGCACTAAATCACCACCATTTCGAAATGTACTGGAACTGGAGGACCTGCTGTTGACATTATGGTACTAGATACCCCAGGATACCTATCGCCACCTTATCAAATCTATGCCTCGCCGAGTGACCGCTGTTTTGCGGGCTAAAGAGGGTCCAACAGCTTATGAGGTAGGTGGTCATAATGTAATTGCTCATCCGTATACGCTGTATTACACATTCGTAAAGAAAATATTTTCGTTGGCGCAGTGGTCTAAGCTCTGGTTTGTGACCATTCGCCCGAGAAGGCTCCGTGTTCGAATCCCGGTGAGGCATGGATGTTGTGTTTGTCTTACAGCATTTGTTCTTTCCCTTCCCTGGAAACACTGGCCCTAAATTAGTGACAGGCGACTGCTTATAGCCCATCGAATTGCTCACAGCGGTCGTAAAACCACCGATAAAAAAAAATGTTTTTTTTTTTCTGCAGATGCAAATTGTAGATGTAGTTCGGCTAATTCAGGTTCCCAAAGCAGGACGTTCTGCTTTTTAGCACAGCATTATTTAATATTTGGTTGCTTGCTTATTTGGTTATTGGAATGAGTGTAGTTGCGAAAAAGCTTCAGTAGGCCTAAGACAGCTAAGCACTACGGCTATTCATGAACTCCAAAGTTTACTGTTATTGTTAGTCTTCCCTTGGATGTAGAGTAAGAACATGATTGCAAGAAAATTGCCACTCAACAGGCATAACAGCAATATAAGTAGATTGATTTGTACACAAAGTGACACCGGTGCTCCAGTATTCTGCGAAGATATAATTGTTATTTTACTTGCTCAGAACTCCCAGTTTAAGTTGTACAGCAGAAGCAGCAGTAATGACACAATCTTGGAACTCAGTTGCGACATAACGCAATATCACAATTTAAAAGATACTTCAGAGTGGTAGATAGATGGCTTACCTGTAGATCTGTAGCCACTGCGACCATAATGTGGGCTATGAACTTTACAGGTAGCACTAGAGTCCCTGTTGAGGGCTTCTGCCAAAGGCATTATACTGCCATAATATCGACCAGCTGCCGTTGAGCGTTTTGGTGAACGCGACTGTGGAATCGAGGCTAACCGTCCAGCCACTTCAGGTACGGCAATCATTGCATCATGAGTGGATGTAGCATATCGTTTGCCATACACCCATTGCTGTAAAGGGCAAAACCCTGTGTACCTGGAAAGAACAAGTAAGCTTATAAACATTAATGTAATACTTACCGGTTTTGATTAAAAAACATATATAGTTAGTATAATACGACATAATACATTAATATGTATTTTTAATCCGTTAATAGGCGTAAAATTACACCGCTGAGCCATTACATTATGACCACCTACCTAATAAGCTGTAGGACCCCCTTTAGCCAGCAAAACAGCGGCCACTCGGCGAGGCATCGATTCGACGAGGTGGCGATAGATGTCCTGAGATATCTGGTACCATAATGTCAACAGCAGGTCCTACAGTTCCCGCACATTTTAGGGTGGTGGTGATTTAGCGCGAACCCGCTTTTCCAGGTCGAACCACAAATGCTCGATTGGGTTCATGTCAGGTGAATTTGGAGGCCAGAGCATTAACAGAAAGTCACCAGCATGTTTCTCGCACTACTCCTTGACGATTCTGGCAGTGTGGCATGGCGCATTATCCCGTTGGTAATGGCCATTACCAGCAGGGAACAGTTGCCATGAATGGGTGAATTTGGTCCGCAACGATGTGCAAATACCTGACAGCTGTCAGGGATTGGGATATTGGGGCCTAAAGTGTTTAAAAAAAAAAAAAAAAAAAACATCGCCCACAGCATAACACCGCCGCTGCCGGCCTGTTTCCGCCCAACAGTGCATCCAAGTGCCATAGCCTCCGTTGGTAATCGGCGTATCTGCGCTCGTCCGTCTACGTGATGCACCAGAAATCTTGATTCGTAAGACCAGGCCACTTTCTTCCAATCATCCACGGCCCAGTCTCGATGATCTTGGGCCCATTTCATGCGTTGTTGGCGAGGACTTGCAGTGAGCTTGGGGATCTGGCTGGGTCTTTGGATACTGAAGCCCATGCTCAGAAGGCTGCGATGAACTGTGTGCTGTGACATATTGCCCCGATCACAACTGTTGTAGCTGCCGGTGACTTGTCGCACTGTGACGCTGTGAACAATGCGCGACAGTCTCTGCTCCCCTTTGGCATCAATGAGCTGCGGACGATACACCGCTGGACGACGGTCCGTCGTTTGGCCATCTGTGCACCACTTTTGATACGTACTCACTATAGTGGCACTTAAACAACTCACAAGCCGAGCCGTTTCTGCTATCGCAGTTCCGAGGCGCCGTGCCATCATAATTTGTCCTTTATCGAACTCCGATAAATCTGCAGCTTTTCCTATTCTGGCTCCGAACACTCTTTTTTTTTTTTTTTTTTTTTTGATTGGAGGTTTAACGACCACCGTGAGCAACGCAATGGGCTATAAGCAGTCGCCCGTCCCTAATTTAGGGTCACTGGTTCCAGGGAAGGGAGAGAGCCAGTGCCGCAAGACAAACACAACATCCATGCCTCACCGGGATTCGAACCCGGACCCCTTTCGGACGAATGATCAGAGGCCATCGCTTAGACCACTGCGCCACCGGGGCGGCCCGAACACTCTACTTATTGACAGCCGGTCCTCAGGTTGTATGTATACTAGAACTTCACTTGCGTCACTGTTCGGTCTCCAGGCGCGCTCATTTCTCTAGGCTGGGGGTGATCATAATGGAATGGTTCATCGGTGTGCGTTCATATGCGCAAGGGAAACTTCCCCTCAAATATTTTTCATTTCCTCAAATTATTGTATTTTAAATACGTAAACTTCATTTAGAAAAATATACGACAAGATTTCCCTCGCATTGCTGAAGTGCCAAAAGTGTGGGTTAATTTAAAAAAAATATTAGCTGTTAAAATTTGGTAGTTTGATTCACACCAGAAGAATGTCCCGAATTACATTACTCTTATGCATGTGTGGTTCCTTGCATTGTCCGCTCCATATACGTTGTCCTTAATCACTATTCATAACCTCGTCCTGACGAACAGAGGTATCTTATCGTTGGCAGAGGGAGGCTTGTGCAAGGTCTTTAGATATATCTCATGGTATAAGGTTGGGCTCGCTACAATGTCAGCCTCTCATTGGCTGCTGAAATGATGTCGGCGTGGACGCATGGCAGCCAACATGGCAGCTTTGAGTGTCTTGTGGCGTGGGGTTACGGCATACGAAACGATCGTGATAATCACACTTATTATGATAATAACGAAATAAAACTGCGAAAAACTGCTCACACATAAATAAATCTCATAAATTCAAAGCATTTATCTTCCTTGAAGCGCAACTTTTCCAAATTTATTTGCATATATGTGAACTCACATTTTAATACTCACATTTTAATACTAATAACGAAATTGGTAGCCAAGCCACTACAAATAAAACAGCTACAAGTATTAAGGTTAGACACATACTTAAATTAGTTCTGAAACTTACTTCATCAAAAAATGCCAACAAAGGCGGCAATACGTATCGCAGCTATATCAATCACTTCCGTACTAGGAACAACACGAAAACAATTCTGTCTCTCTTCATACATTCACTCTTGAAAGATTTTTCAACATTCCTTCATGGTGTGTATGTATATACTACATAAGCAGGCTAAAAACAAATTTAAGCGCAAGAAAACCAAGATACAAAGAGAGAGTTAAGTGTTTTTATATGCCTTTTTTTTTTTTTCAAAATTATATTTTTTTCCTGTAATGTTTATTAAACTTATTTTGCTCAAAGTTTAAGAATGTGGTTTTCACTTTAAACCTTTTCCCTTTTCTACCAGCATATGTGCTAGCTGGTTGTTTTAGTAGTTTACAGGTTTATTAGAATTTAATGTTCAAATATTTTATTAACTTACAAAATTTATATTTGGTGCACTTAAGCAGATGTAATATAGCAGAAACCCACTTTCAGGTCTTTGTAGAAATGAGAGAGGGATCATTTCTGTTTAACCCTGAAGAAGGACTAAGTGATTATTCTCAACATGTTCTACATTACATGTCTCCTTTTATAATCTCACTTTTAGAGTTTACAGTTTTTTAGTTTAAGCCCTTATCAAGGGGAGAATATAGCTCAGTGATTGGGTTTTGATATTCTTCTTTTTCTAGGTTTTTATTTTTAAAATTGTTTGTACACAGCCACACACATCATTTAAGAAGGTTGAAATTTTTTCTGGAAGTGAAGATATAGAAGCTATATCGAATATCTACTTAAAAAATGACATCTTGAAAAATACACACACACACACCATATATACATACATATACACACACATGCCATACATACATATATATGCACACACACCATATATACATACATATACACACACATGCCATACATACATATATATGCACACACACCATATATACATACATATACACACACGCCATATATACATACATATACACACGCACCATGAAGGAATGGTGAAAATTTTTCATCTTTAAAAACTCTGTCTCTCCTATATATGTGTGTGGTACATTTTTTATGTTAATGACTAGCAAATAAGTTGGTATACTCATTACCACTGATGCTGTGCTAATTAAATTCTACAACTTTTCCTTTACCAGATTTGATCCTTAACACAATGTGCCCATGACAGATGTATTGAAATAAAACTTTTCTTTCTCAGATGAGTATATATAATAGCTATCAGAAAAATTGCAAATACTTGCATACATGCATAGAAACAATGAAAAAAAAAACAAAAAAACATAGCTTTCTGATGGCAGAATTCCGTGGCATTATTCCTGCAGGTTGCTTACATTTTCTCCATGGCATGAAAAATCTGGTTTGGCCATGTGCATCCAGGAAATTTTCACTTTGATGAAGCCTGCCCCTTACGTGCTTTTCTGCGTTGTGCTTCTTCTGCCTTCCTAACTTTTGCTTTTGCATTTAAATGTCTTAGCCGTATAAAGGTTCGGGTTCTAACATACAACTTTATCACCTCTGTAGGAACATCTGGAAACTTCTGACCAATTTTCACACATAGTTTGTGTACAATCTTGTGTTCCTAGGATAAAGAGTCATGTCCATGCACTTCTGCAAACATCAACTCAAACTGGCTTTCTCCAACCATGGATCTGATGGAACAAGCAGGCCACCTCGTGAAAGGGTCTCAATCCAACTAACAGGTACTGATTCTGTAGTTGATGGTGGATTAAGTAGCTGGCCAGTTGGCGTATCCAGCGAACGGTCATATTTTCTTCCTCGGTAAGCTATGTAACCTGCAAGGTAACGAAAGCCTTCTACAGAGAAATCAGAGCCAGGAGTAGCAGGTGGTACCTGAATACCTGTAGAGTCATGTAGTGTAATATCCCAAATCTCAGTTTTACCTTCAATCATTGCCAGGGGTTCTGACATATCAGGTAAAACGGCACTAAACAATTGAGATGTCAAAAAGTAATCATCATCACCCCCACCTTGTGCAGCAGGAGCAGCACTTGAAAATGGAATGTCACTTACATTGGCACCTAGAAGCAAGAGACGCAAACGGGATTTCACTACTGTAAGCAATGGATGATCATAGAAGTGGCCAAGCCCACGTATTTGTGAAAATTTTTTTTCAAGGCAGTCTTGATTGAGTCGAGCAGTTAGGATGTATTTTATGTTCAGAGGCTTCAGATCAGTGAAGAGTCCCAGTAATGAGCAATTGGTTGTGATGAACCCTTTCTGAAAGGGTAACAGATATGTTGCATTACCTACCTTCATTCCTCGGATGCATGCATGCAGCTGTCGTAGAATCCTCTCGTGTTTTACGATGAGTTCCAAATCCACATGCCAGAGACTTCTCATCTGTAGGCCTTCTTGAATTTAGCACATCAAACGAGTCGTTCAGAAGCTGAACAAATTTCGCGACGTGTTCTTCACGTGGCATAAGAAAGCGTATTCCTTGTGCAGTGTGGTTCGAAAAGAGCTGAGTTGCCAAATATACACGTTGGCGGTCACGGCCCTTCATACTAATGTGATGAAGTGACAACTTGGGGCATATCTTCATCTCACTGCAATCCAGAGTAAGGAGCTGTTCAATAGTAGCTTTTGTAATTTTCTTATTACCTGGAAGTGTTAGTCCATCATCGAGAAAATGATTTCTTAGCAGCTTGTAAAGGTGTGGAACATCTGCAAACACCCAAACTCGTTTATTTGGTATTTGAGGATTGGGGAAGCATGTGTTTGTGGGTGTTACTTGTAATTCCTTCCATACAGCACGATTTTTGCCACCGAGGTCAGCTACAGCAGCAACAACATTATACTGAATATCTTCCAGAGATGATGTTATTTTGTTCAAAAATGAGGCTGTCATCTGTATGTCAAAATCAAAATATATTACCTGCTTCCAAACACTCCTCGTACCATGACTACTTGCACATTACTGTGTGGACCAACAATCCTATCTTCTTCTTGGTCATAGGAAATTCTGCTATCTATGTTCATTTCATCAAAAGAAATGACACATGTACACTCTAAAGTACTAAGTCTTTGTGCCTGTGCCTTCATTAGCTGAAGGACATCGTGTAGAATGCCAGGGCGACAATGAAATGAGCGAGCAGTCCACCGTCTCAGTGTTTAAATTCCTGGCAATGGAAACCCCATTTCATCTCTCAAGAAAATATAGCACTTTCTTGACATTGCACGAAGAGTAATGGCTTTACAGATGTCTTCCCTTTCCCATTTTACACATTTCTTACCTTTTATTAAACAACGGATCTGATTTGCAGTGAAGAGTTTTGCTAAAACTTTCCTTACTTCGGTTTCTAACTCCGTGTCAAATTTTTTCAAGTATTCCTGAGAACGTCGTCGAGTTGTTACGAGCTGACTGTGAAGGTACTTGTTTCTTACTCTCATCTGAATGCACGCTGTGTTTAGCCCTTGGTTTTCTTCCTCCAATTTCTTTATTCTTTTATCCATTGTTTTTATATCACTCAGCATGCACTGTGTTTCTTGATCAGTTTCCATCGGTTTCTCTACATTCCTCTTCTTTGGTGATAGATTATCAAGGGTTTCCAATGCACGTTTCCGAACTCCACGGTCATGACATCTAAGTGCAGTAGGCGTTGTAGTCTCAGGTCCTGAAATGTCAGCACTGGCTCTCGAACTTACCTTATTAATACCAGTATTATTGCTTGTGGGAAGGTTTAGTGTAGGTACTGCATCAGGCTTCAACACTTTCCTGCTAGTTAACCCAAGTAACTCTGCCTTTTTTTTTTTTTTTTTTTTTTTTGATTGGAGGTTTAACGACCACCGTGAGCAACTCAATGGGCTATAAGCAGTCGCCCGTCCCTAATATAGGGTCACTGGTTCCAGGGAAGGGTCCTGAAATGACAGTGCTGACATTTCAGGACCTGAGCCAGTGCCGTAAGACAAACACAACATCCATGCCTCACCGGGATTCGAACCCGGACCCCTTACAGACGAATGATCAGAGGCCAGCGCCTTAAACCACTGCGCCACCGGGGCGGCTAACTCTGCCTTTAAGTCACACTGGTAGTCATCCTGTGTGAAATGTTGAGAACACACTCTTGCATTGGACACTTTGAAGGAATCCTGACGCTTACATTTCTGAATCCACAATTTTTGTAGTAATAAATCCTTCGGAAATACATGGTACATAATATCAGTGTTCTTGGTTTTCCTCTTGTACGTAGTACAACAGGCCACTGCACAACCCGGCATTATTGCGTTTCTTACGAAACACAGAAGCAATGAATTTCAGTGATAAATACGTGTAAATATCAAAATAAACAAAACATAAACATAGAACTATACGATACAAACTTCAAGCAGTTGAAAATCAACTGCGTTAATAGAGAAAACTCCAGCACACCAAATGTAAACAAACAGGGATGCAAGAAGTCGAAAGACTGAGAGTCCTGCGTCCACACTACGTCATGCGTGGTTTCAAAATAACCGCGTCTGATACTGCGCAGCCCAAGCGGGACCCTCCTGGGCTTGTGTTTCCTTTTTGTTTTGTCCTGCTGCTTAGCAGACGAATAATATGACCGCCGCCAGGTGGCGCAATGGTCTAAGCGCTTGCTTCTGACAGTTCGTCGGAGTCTCTGATGAGTTACAGATGGTGTGTTTGGCTTACGGCACAGGCTGTCTACCTGTCCTGGAGCCAGTGGCCGTAAATGATGGACGGACGACTGCTTATATCCTATTGAAGAACACACGGTGGGCGTTAGACCAACCACCACCACCTCCAACAACAAAAAAGTCGTTAGATGTCGATATGTGATTGACATAAGTGTCTATTCGAAGGTAATGTGTTCATTGGGCGCTTCTAAAACCACGGATAGCACAGTTACTGTAAACATCGTTTTTGCCCTCGAGATTATTTATGAAACATGTTGACACGAAGGTATATGTTTCTCAGTATTCTTTTTCTTATGGTGACTGCTTAAAGTATCCATGAGACATTTAGATAACCAGAGACTGAATTGCCAGCAGCAGAACTGGTAATTTTGGGGTAGTTAAGTCAAGTATGCTTAAGCGTATTGCCACGAATTTCATTTTATGTACGGCATTTTCTTGCATACTATACCGGTGGCTCATCATGTAATGAAAAATATACGAGGGTGAATCAAAAAGTAAGGTCAGTGCTCTGGTTACGTAGGCAAGCAGAGCTGCGGCAGATTACTATGTGGGGAGGGGAGGGCACGTGACCTTGACACGTGGCGGATGCAATCTCTAATCTTCTTATCACAGTTACCCAGCAGTTGTAAGAGCGTAAACATGGCCGCTCGTTTCTCGGAATGCTCCATCGTCGAGCAGCGAGTTTTTTAATGGGTTGAGGGTGTGCAACCCGCTGAAATTCATCGTAGGATGCTTGTGCAATATAGGGAGGACTAGTGTATGAGCCGGAGACATGTGTACAAGTGGATAGAAAAGTTTCAAGTCGGTAGAACGAATGTGTTTGATGAAGCCCACTCGGGCTCTCCGTCGACCTCTCGCACAAAGGACCATCTGCATCTCATTAAAACAGATCGTCGGGTTACACTGTCCGAGATTGCCCAAAAGGTAAACGATAGCTATGGTTCTGCATTCTCAATAGTGCATGACGATCTCGGAGATCATAAAGTGTGTGCCACGGCATTTGTCTGACGCGCACAAAAGCAGCAGCGCCTGGAAATTGGCAGAAATGTTTTGCAGTGGTGTGAGTAAGATCCCTGTACTTTGGAGAGGATTGTCACTGGGGACGAAACATGGGTCCATCATTAAGACCCCGAGAGCAAAAGGCAAAGCATGGAGTAGAAACATCTGAGTTCCCCATGCAAAAAGAAGTTCAAAGTTGTCCCTTCGACACGAAAATTAATGCTGACTCTCTTTTTTGACATGAAAGGACCCATCGTTGAACATTATCGAGCACAGGGTGATTCAATTAACAGTCGATCATATTGTGACTTACTGAAAGACAAATTGAAACCAGCAATTCTCACAAAACGACGGTGAATGTTATCAGAAAAAGTGTTGTTGCTGCACGACAACGTTTATCCACGTACGGCATTTTCAACTCAGCAAACAATTACCGAGTTGATGTTTGAGATGCTACCACATCCTGCTTAGAGCCCCAATCTGACGCCGTGTGACTTTCGTGTCTTGGGGCCTCTGAAAGACGCTTTGCGAGATCGCCATTTTGAAAGTGATGTCCAGGTACAGGAATCGGTGCATTCGCGGCGGCAGGAACAACCCAAAACATTCTTCTCTGCAGGAATCCAGAAGCTTGTAGACAGATATGCGGTGAACGACATGGGGACTATGTTGAGAAATGAAGTAATTTTTATCTGTATGTCTCTTAGTTTTTTTAATATACGACAACATTGACCTTACTTTGAAGATGACAATCCGATTTTGGGTGTAAATGTGACAAGGATGGTAAGTCAGATAATATCCGAAAACTTGAAAATTTCATCGTCCTGGAGCGGGACTCGAATCCCGCGTCTCCCAGATAGCGCCTGGGTATGCTAATCACTTAGAATGCAGAACATGAGGTTCTTATTCACCAATGTTCGGAACAACACTAAAAGAAGGATCTCCTTGTGTTCTCAACACTGAACGGCACACGGTTACACGGATGTTTGTTATCAATACGGCAGCCTACTAACTGTGTAGCCTCCTAGAATGTATGGCAGTATGTGAATGATCAAAGGGACAGAGCGTGAGGAGGAGGCATCGTCTCCGACAGTCGACAAGATTAAAAGGGTGGCATCGCCCATAAGGAGCCTTATCGTAAAATACAGCTCAGACGAGGGAAACAGAGAGAGGGCAGAAAAAACCTGCATTCTCGGAGTAATTTTGGTAGCAATAAAAATACCTGATTTAACTTGACGATCGGCAAATGTTTAATATGAGCAATAACGCATGATAATTATATTACCATTGTCTTCCATTGGTTTAATGTGGGATGAATTTTGTGTTTCACCTTTGAGGACGTCTTACAAAAGTCTTTGTGCAACTAGACAGAAACTGTAAGGTCATTATTATATAGGATTACAATAAATTTTTCATTCCAATCTTTCGTCGTTTCCGTAACTGCAAATCTGTGCGTTATCATCACACAAGGCCAGTTTTACTATCCTACAAACTCATGCAACAAGCAGGATTATAATATTTCATGCAGTAAGGAAAGCTCTTTTGTCTTGAAGACTTCAGTGTGCGTGGAAGGGCGCCGTGTTTTGAGGTTTGCCCCGGACGCAAAATTGGCTAATTACGACTCTGCAAGCTACGATTCCTACAAAGGCTCTTCTTTCATTTTACAGCGTTTCTTACCGTATAACAAGGATCAAGAAAAATCACACCATTGTAGAAGACATTATTTTACCAGCTGCCATGGACATGGAGTGTATTGTGACAGGCGAGTCTGCTGCAAAGCGACTATCGACTACTCGATATGGCTGAGGATATTAAAGACCAGTTGATTGAAAAACTGAAAGGTGATTTTGCTATTTAATTGGATGAAGCTACTGGCAGCCACAATGATGTGCATCTAACTTTTTATGTGCGTTTTATAGATGATGATAACCAGTTTCTCCAAGATCTATCTGCTTTTCTGCAAAAGTATAAAATCTGGAACGGAAGCAGCAGACCTCTTTGAAATACTAGATTCTTTTATGGAAGAAAACAGCATTAACTGGGAGAAATGAGTAAGTGTCTGTGCAGATAGAGGCCGTTCTATGGCTGGTTGCCATGGAGGACTGCAAGCTCTGATCCGTAAAAAAACTCCTAGCGCTTTTTCGACACACTGTATCATTCACAGAGAAGTTATGGTATCAAAAAACATCAGTCATGCCATTAATGAGGTTCTTGAATCAGTGATCGAAGTAGTAAACTTCATTAAAACTTGGCCACTTAAGTCCAGGTGTTTTGAACAAATGTGCGCTGATATGAGAAGACATGAAAATGTCTTCAAAAGGCTGTATGAACTCAGGAGTGAACTTCAGTCCTGTCTTGTTGAAGAAAAACACAACAGTTCCGAGAATTTCGTGGACTGTGACTTTGTTTGGAAGCTAGCATATCTTTCTGATATCTTTGAAAAACTCAGTCATTAAATGTGTCCCTGCAAGGTACTATAGCTGGTTGTGACGGAGGACTGCAAGCTCTGCATATTCTGGAACTGTCAGAGAAAATTATTTCAGCCTTCAGAAAGATATTACCATTGTGGAAGAAAAAGTTAGACGATAAAAATGTAAATTACAACTTTCCTGCTCCGCACACGTGTTTAGAGGACAATGACTTGGAGTTGAGTGAAGAACTGAAGTTTATTTTTATGGATCATTTAACACAGCTCAGTGTTTAATTTGATAAGCACTTTTTAAAAGAGATTGACCAGCACAACTGGATTATCCGTTCGGTACAGAACTCCCACAAACACTCAGAGGACAAGAGCAACTTATTGATATTTCATCAGACTCCACACTGAAATCGAAGTTCGTTTCCTCATCACTACCTGAGTTTTTTAGTTTGGTGAAGCAGGAGTATCCAGAAGTAGGTAACAAGACCTACGAGTTGATTCCTTTTGAGACCTACTACTTAAGTGAGGCAGAGCTTTCAGAAGTGGCTGTAATCAAAACCAAATACAGATTGCGATTGAGCGTCAAAAAAGAGATGCGAATCGCAGTTTCCAAACTTGTGCCCAGATTTTAATACCTGATGATGAAGAAGCAAGCTCATCCTTCCCATTGACTTTGTTACAAGAATAAGATGTCATTAAATTGTAAGTTGATTAAAATGTGTTAATGTTTGATTTACAAAATATACATAATGTTATTAATTTGTGTGTGTCCGAAACTTACGTTTATTGATCCCCACACTTCGTGTCTCTAAAATGTATATATACATATAGAATAAGCAATTTTCATATCTTTTTGGACCAACGGATGTAAAATTTTCAAAAGCCATTAAAATGTCTTTTTGTGACAATATTTTACACAAACGAGCCGCGAGGATTTATATTCAGATCAAGGAAGCTGTGGACGAAAAAGTTTCAAAAAGGTTGGTCTATAGTATAGACTGTACCTGCGGACTAAGCTATATAGGTGAAACGGGGAGAAGTGTAAAAGTCCGTACGGAAGAACATAGGGTAGCTGCTAGAAGCATTGCAAACAAGATAGGGTAGACAGACATATTCAAGCAAGGGGACACACCATAAATTGGGACTCAATTAAAATAATCACCCGACAATCAGACCTAGTAAAGAGAAAACTTGAAGAATGGATGGAAATATAGCGAGAAGTGCCACGCTTAAAGGTAATTGTGGTTGGGCACTCTCTAAATCTGGAATTTTATGTTTCTTTGAGGCGAACATGTTTCCTCGTCCCTCGCTGTATACTTTCGTTCAATAAAGACTATTTGAACCCCTCGACCGAAAAGCAACAACAACTCCAATGACCTAATTCTGACGATGAGCTAGGTTCTAGTTCGAAAATTTGACCACCAAATTATATACAAATTAACTCTATAAAACCCGTGATATCAGTTATTTCACTGCCGATCTGTTCTGTTTTAAATCAGCTGTTTGGGCTTCCTGATTACTCAATCACAGACGGAACATGGAAAAGTGGAGCTCATTTGTCAATAGCCCATGTGGTTCCAGTTCAGATACAATTGGAATTTTGCGAAATATTCAGTGACAGGATACCGACGTTTGTATAGTTTATCAAGTTCACTGAAGAGATATTTAGCGAAAAGTTACCGACGTTTGTATAGTTTATCAAGTTCACTCTAGTTATTGCAGCTTTATTTGAATATACGTACGTACCTTCAGCATTTTTTTCTCTGTTCATTACGCTTTTTGTGTGTTGTCTTCTCGGACGAGGGGCAGAGGGAGAGAGAGAAATGAGAACACAGCAGTTTCTGTGCAGTAGGGACTTAAAGTACCACCTCCAAAGTTAATTTATTCCATCACTTACAGCCTTATTTTGAAAATCTGTGATTCGTATAAGAGTAAAATCATATCTTATGTGTTGTGAGAACAGCAAATAAGCGTTTTTCCCCTTGATGATCATGAAGGTTAAATTTAAATATGTTTTAAGGAAGGAAACTGGACAGCAATGACAGAAAAGTATACAAAAATTAAACTCAAATTTAATATGTATTTTTAATTGAACTTAGATTGATGTGCGTGTTTGAAAGGCAGATGGGGGGGGCGCAATATTTGGTGGTTTGCTCCGGGCGCAGAAATGCCTAGTTACGCCCCTGCGAAAGGGCTAATTTTCCCACTCAAAATTTATGACGATTGAAAACTAAATTCGATCAACGAGATGTGTTGTATTTAATAGATGGCGCAAATCATTATACATACGTAATAAATTTTAATCGGCTTATTTCCAGCCAGATATCTTGAAATAAAAATAAAGTGGTGAATTGTAAAACATTTTTCTCGACCTTGTGATGTTAGGAATAAAGCAGAAGAAAAATTAAAGCAGCACAAAGAAAGTAAGACAATGAAAATAAGTAAAACATCATACAATGAAAATAAGTTAGTTCTCGTACAGATGTCCCAAAATAATATTCTATCAGATAAATATATAAATAAGAAGCACAAATATGCACCAAATTGACACACAATTAATACATGCTGTTTCAAAAATCCGTTCTTTGTATTGGCATACAAGTAAATAACTTATATTGCCATTGCTAAGCTTTCGCGCACGAACGGGTGGCTTCATCGAAGCAGTCCGATAATAAATTGCGGAAATCACCTTCTCCACCAACCTTCCTACTGTTTGACATACGTTTCTGGGTGGTCTACGCTATTAAAATCTTAAGATTTAGAATTTATGTCGCCTGCTTGAGGTTTTACGTGAGCACCTGTCATGTTGTATTACATTGTTTAAGATTTGAATTCCTAATCAGAATCTCTTCTCATTTAGTTCCGGATCAGCGACTTCCTGATGAAGCCATTCGTTTGGTGTGAGAAAGCTTGCACGTACGCTGTTATAAATTTTGTTGTAGGTTGTACCTAAAAGTGGTGCTACACCAGCTGCACCACTTTTGGAACAAACGTAAACCATTATGTGGTGCATGAAACATACAAAAATATGGCGCAATGAATGCAACTTTGCCTCATTCCGGTTGGATACCAGAATATGGAGCATAATTCTTTCATGTTTCTATAGGTTTCATGCATCACACAGCGGTTTACCTTTGTCCCAAAAGTGGTGTAGCACTACTCTTTGATTCAACCTACTACAAAACTTTTAACAGTGAAGGAAGATCAGAATGAGAAAAAGGGAATCACCATTTTCTGTCAGAACTTGATGCCGTTTATAAGTTCTCCGTTCCAGCGGAAAGCACGGAAGTAAGCAGTGCATAGTACCGAAAAAGGCAGCAAAGAAATTGGTTCTTTGCACTAGCGAAAGTTTGCTTCAAACCATTTTAATTTTAATTTAGTTAAGCGTTTTTACTTTTTTGAAAAGTGTTATTATAACTCACCTTTCTTCAACCAACCGACGAATATATATTTATTTATATAGCAGGTTTCATATAATTCTTCTTAAGCTTTTGAAAGATTTTTACATAGTCAAGGTATGTTAGTTTTGTTACTTGGACACAGTGTCCCGATGCTTTGAATGTATCCAATTGATGAGCTAATTACAGCTCTCCTTTTTTAGCTGTTGACCCATCTGAAATTTTCCGGCCTGTCATTGGCTGGTTGAGTATTTCTTCGATTGGGTTGTTTTGGTTGCTAGGACTTGAAAAATTAAAGAATTTTTTCTGGATTTTCTATAGTCTTACAGTGATTTTTCAATATTTAATGTTTTTTTTTATATTTTTTGACTTGCCGGAAATTAGACAGTCAACTTTTACACTGATCTCCATTTAGGTTGAGCCTCTTGTTCTTCTGTTTTTAAGGGCTTGTAAAACAATGAGAAGTACCAAGGAATCAATACTTACATTCAGGGGTGGATTGGAACGACCAAACCAGGCCGGGAATTTCAGTCTTGCGGCCCATTACAAAAACACACATACCTATAAAGGAATACCTCATAAATTCCCTCACGTAAAAAAATTGTGACGTACCTGCCAGCAGGACGCACACGACATAAAGGCAGATAGGAATCGGAATAAGCGTCTGCGTAGCTCAGTTGGTAGAGCGACTTGTTCCGGAATAAGCGGCCTCGGGTTCGAATCCCGGCGTAGACCAAAAATGACGGAGAAATTTACTTCGTTATAAAATCCCATTAGATCTTGGATGAAAGAAAATTGCATTTTAAAACGAATTCAGTGATGAACGAATTTTAACAATTTGACGGTAAAATAATTTTCTAAATCCGCTCATGATTGAATGTAGCATCAAACCACGCTCAAAATGGGGTGTTGTACCGGACAACTTTTTTCTTTGAAAAATTTGATTTTGACAAAATCACGAGTTTCTCAAGAACACCAGTTCCAACTCAATGGTCATGAAAGTTATTCTGAGAGTTGAGATGTGGGCGCATGCCACATAACAGTTTTCCTACGCAGTTAAATTTTAGATTTATTTGGTCACTGATCACCTAATGCGTGATCAGACACCAAATAAATATGTATTGGTAACTCTATTTATAGCACGGTACCTCGTCCTTCAGTAGACCCATAGATTGATCAATATGATCCAGTTCTGTGGTAAATCATTGTAGCTTTTAAGACAAATGCGGGACGAACACGACTTCGGAATGTCTCTGCCCAAGAATCGCTTTGTCTCTATTTAAATAAGGGTTTGGAGGTGACGGGCCATCACAATGGGCCCTAATGTCGCCGTCAAAATTAGAAAAAAATGCTAGGGCCTACCGATTACGCTGAGCTACAGGTCCAACGACCTACGTCTAACTGTATAGTTAGATTTTCTTAATTAATTTATAGCAGTGTACTTGGTCCGGCTGCACGTTTCTCACATAAGTACAAATAATTTTGCTATGCGCCTTTGCAGAGGAAACACCCAAATTATAGATAGAAACGCGTTTTTTCTTGCGGAAATAACTTTTCAGGCAGATAAAAAGCACAAATTAAGTTACCGGTTTTTATTCAAAAGTTGTAAAATAATTATTCGTTCGTTAAAAAGAACTTCAGGTTAAAATATTACAATAAAATGGGCCATTTCTCGAGTGGTCTACTGGGAAATGTCCTAGTATCCCGGTGGGCCAGTCCGCCCCTGGTTACATTTATATGGTTCAAGCTCCTTGTTCTCCCGAAGAGCGTTGTGTGTTCCAAAAACAAAGGACTTTTCTTTCTTCGTGAGGGGAAACTCCTTTCTTGTGGGACGGTGCTTAATAAAACTATGCTCTTCGTCCCGACAGAGAGGAAATAAGCAGTACTTTATTACATATGTTGCTGACAAAGAAATTAAATGCTGAAAGGTGGTTTTCGTTAGAATCTCAAGCGTTTACTTTCGTTCAAAGCGATTGAAGCAAACAATTGAAAAAGGCTGGGGATGTTCAAATTAATACTGAAAAAAAAAAGACTTCAAAAGGCACACAGTGTGAGGAAAAAATA
The DNA here is from genome assembly GCA_039090855.1 of Macrothele yani. Lineage (NCBI taxonomy): Eukaryota > Metazoa > Arthropoda > Arachnida > Araneae > Macrothelidae > Macrothele > Macrothele yani. The sequence goes on from CM077012.1 coordinate 93,240,057, forward strand.
AGTCATATAAAAAATAAATTCATTATGGATTTCATGCGACAGAATGAAAGGCGGTTGCTTCACGAAGGGGAAAAGTAATATTTCCCTTAATATTTCTGTAAGAAATACAAAACTTAATCTGGTTTAATATGATGTGTCTAAATTCTTGACGAGAAATAAGAATTATGTAAAGTGTATAAATGAACAGAAAAAATGATAATACACTCCAACAGAAAAATAATAAGATTGCAATCAAACAGAAGATTAACGATATAAACGAGTCAGAAAAATAACGCCCACAGACGGGGAGAAAGTATATACATATATATAAGCCTTTGGTTCCGTGAAACCATCAGCAATTACAATGGCTTTGAAATCCTGCGGTATTGAAGATGCATACATTAGCATTATTAATAACATCTATGAAAATGTCAGTGCAAAGGTTCGGCTATTTGAGGAAACAGCATCAATAAAAATTGGAAAGGTAGTGAGACAACATCAAACAGAAGTCATCCCTCTTTCCACGTTTATAAGTGAGTCACGGAAAAATTCTCAGTTGGCCGCCACCGGGAATCGAACCCAGGGTCTTCCAGTTACGCGCCGGATATGCTTCCACTGCATCACAGCGGCCTCGAATTCCTCCAGCCTTCATATACTGTATAATGATTGTATTGGGTTCGATTCCCGGTGGCGGCCAATGAGAATTTTTCCGTGACTCACTTATAAACGTGGAAAGAGCGATGATTTCTGTTTGATGTTCCTAGTCCACGTCAAATGTCTATGTTAATTAAGTAGTGAGACAAGATGAAACCATACCTCCCAAACTCTTTAATGCCACTTTGCAAAATGTCTTTCAGTCAATGAACTGAGAAAATAAAGGGATAAAGATTAATGGATATTATTTAACTCACTTTCGTTTTACTGATGACGTCATTTTTGCAACTGCCCTTCAGAGCTGCAGAGTATGATTCAGGAACTTTCTGGCAAGAGTAAAGAAGTGCAATGTAAAATGAACTTTATCAGAAGACAAAATTTATGTACAATGCTTTTACAAGAAATGAAGATTTATCAATGGATGGGGAAAAGCTGAAGATAACCAATAGCTGTATTTTTCTTAAGGCAGCAGATATCAAGCGAAGGTCACATCGATGAAGAATATAATCGGCACATAAAACTTGGTTAAGGAGCTTTTGGATGAAACAGTACAATTTTAAAGGGCAATATGCCATTATGTCTGAAAAGAAAAGTGTTTAATCAATGCATCCTTTCAGTGCTTACGTACGGAGCACAGACGAGGACCTTAACTAAAAAACATACAAGGATGCAGACAACTGAAAGAAGCATCGAGAGATGCATGCTTGGTGTAACCAGGAAAGATAAGAAGAGGAACTTGTGGATATGGAAAACTACAAAAGTGGAAGACATCATGATCAGAGTAAAATCCCTAAAATGGCAATGAGCTGGACATATTGCCAGGAGAACGAACCACAGATGGACAACTGATATTTTAGACTGGATTCATATACATATACTGTATAATGATTGTATCCCACTGCCGTACGTGCCATTTCCGTACAAAAGGAATTTTTTCCCATTTCCGTACATAGCAGATCGGTTAGGGTCATTTCCGTACGGTTTCACCGCGCCTGGTATCAGATGTGGGGAATGTTGAGGGAGAAATTAAATGCTGATCTCCTGTCCCAATTTCTCCGACGTAACAGAGGTCGTCATTCATTGTTTTCGTCAACCAATAGGCGCTCATGATGGAGTTAGCGGGAACAGCAATAAAAACTCAAGGGCAAACAGGCTGTCCATTAATGCCATCTTTACGGTCTTCAACGTTCGTTGCAGATGTTTCATTTCAAAACCGCTAAAAAAAATTGTTTTTTTCTTTTAATATGTTGTTCAAAGATGCCGTCAAAGATTTCAAGCTATTTCTTTAACCAGTTTCCAATGAAGTTTCCACAAAAGATTTTTGCAAAATCTTGTCAGCATAATGGAGGGGGATTACGCGGGCTATCAGTAGTATGCCTCTGATCCTCTGTCTTCCTTCACGCATGTCTTACTGCTTACGGATCATCACGTCTGAGTACGGAAATGGCACTAGATGATATGGATGTGTACGGAAATGGGACAAAAATTCATTTGTTCGGAAATCACGTATGGAAGTGGAACGACACGTATATAATAAACAACACCGTATTTCAGTGATTATCAGGTTATTCTAATTGATATGATGTGTCTAAATATTTAGCCAAACAAAAATCATCTGGAAATTGCAAAGTAAATTCTCGAAAAATCGATTAGACTTTCATGTTACATTCTGCGTTTGAAAATTCGAGGAGAAAAGGAAAGCCCTGCTGTGATATAAAATAAACGATTACAGAAATTCCATAATAAGCTCGTATTTATAGAAGGTTTAGCGACGATAAAAGAACGAAAATTATTCAATACACTCAGTAAAACCTTACGTCTCCTAGAAGGCAACACGTAACAGTTGAAAAATTATGAGGAAAAAGATAAGTCTATAAATATAATGAAAACGTAGTCAAAAAAAGTGGTTCTGGAAATAAAATATGTAAGACAGGGAGAAAAAAAGCTCGCATTCATAGAACGTTTCGCTAAGTAAAAGACTTCTTTACCACGCTCAGAAAAATCACTTCGATCAACAACAACCATCTCTAGAAATTGTTGAATACATCTGAAAAAAATATATATATATGGGTTAATAATAAATCTCTTCTTAGCATTTAAAACATAAATGCATCCTTCACATCAACGTTTGTCTGCTTTGGAACCTGAACCTTATCAAACAGACTCATATAGTCGGTAGCACGCGTGGATGCAAATGTCGCTGTCAGCTGATGTTATTTAATACATGTATAAACAAGACGATTAAATTTCTTTTCTTTTATGAATGAAGCCATTGCAGCAAGCCTAAACCATCAAGAAAGTTAGAGTGGAAGCTTTGACCAATTTTTTCCCTGTAGATTCTTTCTTGCAGAAAACATGAACCTGGCATCCTCCTAATCTAACAGCAAACTACGGTGTTTTATTCCCGAATCTGGCATCCTTCTAAAACTCTTGCAAATTATATTTTTTAATGCAACAAAATGGAGGATAAGAATCCACAAGAAAGAAGATGCCTGGCAAGAGAAATACAAATCAGACAAGAGCTGAGCATTCTCCTCATGGCACAAATCCACGACAAATCACGGTTTACGTTGAAATTCAATCTCTTTCATCTAGAGAACAAGGAAATTATTAATATTAATCATTTACAGCATTAACATTTGCGTAAACGTTTCTTACCCAGGAATAAAATACGGCTCCTTTGACCTTTGGTACTCACTGCAATCTGAATTACTACGGTCCATATTAAATGTTATCCAATTAAGTCTGCTCAAATACTTTTATATACTGTATAAAATAGATACGGAGTTATAATAACGAGCGTGAAAAAATACGTCTGACCCTTAGTATGACTGGATAAATAATGAATCCCATTGGCTTTCAGATAGGAATGATTACATTGTTTACAATCATAACACGCGCGTGCCGCCAGATCCCGTTACACGCGGAGTTTAATTCTTTTTATCAGCTTTTCGAATGAAACGACCACTGTTTTCTTCCTTCGAAGCACAAAACCTTCATTTTAAAGTGGAAAGACCTTCTACCATTTTCTCATAATACCTTTGGTTTCCACTTCGTACACATAACAAGTCGGAAGCCGTTTCTTAAATTGAATCACTAAATTCCGTTTCAGTATTGGGTGAAACGGAATTTACTGAATTCAGTGACGCTGTCTTCTAAGATGACTATGGCTTGTCGCATTGTCATCTTGGAAGACACCGTCGCCATTCGGGAAAAAGTGCAACGTTGCTGGGTGTACAGAGTCAGCAAGAAATTCACAATAGTTGGCACCAGTCACACGTTGTTCCACATGCACCAGAGGTCCAAGTTCTTGCCAGGTAAACATGCCTCACACCGTACAACCGCTTGCACTGTGGAGACCATGCAGGATGAATCGAGTGACTCTTGTTGTTTGCGCCAAATACACAGTCGTATCAGAATAATATGACCACTCCCGGAATCACACAGTGTACCATCCAGGCGCGTCACAAAGTACAAGTGATAATGTCGATCACACGGAGATATAAGCGACCGGCCAGTACAAATCAGTCATAGTGCGTCACGTGAGCACAATAGGCAGTGGTAGGGATTTGACAGACGTTCAAAAAGGAATGATCATCGGCTACCGCAAGATTATCAAGGGTAGAGGTATCTCAGAAACAGCAGACTTTCTGGGCTGTTCGCGAGATGCAGTTATGACGCCGGGAGGTACTCGGTGTGCCAGCGGTGCATGAATGGACCGCTGGCACACCGAGTACCTCCCGATGTCATAACTGTGGAGCCCCAAAGGCCATCGATTCCAGAGGAGAACGTCACCTCCGTCGACTGGTAAAGGACAATCGACGCGCAACAGTGCAATAATTGGCCTTGCAAATGAACGCTGGGTCATCCAGGTACGTGCCCACGATAACAGTAGAGCGAACTCTCGGTTACGCATGGGTCTCCGGAGCCAACACTTCGTCAAGGCGCCCATGTTAACCCAGGTCCATCGGCAACGACGCCTGCAGTTCACATGGGACTACCATCATTGGACAGTGGAAGAGAGGGAAAACGTTGCCTTCTCCGACGAATCGAGGTTACTACTCCACAGAAGTGACGGTAGGTGGCGGATACAGCGTCAGACACACGAGAACCAACAGCCGCACACGCTTGTCGGTCAGGTACAGGCCGGCGGTGGCAGTGTGCATGTCTGGGAGATGTTTTCCTGGTATGACGTGGAACCGTTGGTACCACTGGGTGGATCCCTGAACGCCAAGAGCTACCTGTCCATCCTCGCCGACCACATGCATCCTTTCATGTTTGACGTTTACCCTGGTGGTGATGGTGTCTACCAATAGGATAATGCGCCTTGCCACGTCGCTAAGGGGGTGCGTGACTGGTTCCAGGAACACGACAGCGATGTCTCCGTTTTCTCTTGTCCGGCGAAACCTCCCGACCTAAATCCCACGAAGCACTTGTGTGGCTATTTTCGGCGTGCCGGCCACAACGACGTCATCTCCGGAACTTACGTGCTCTTCTGCAGTCCGAACAGGCACGTGTGCCTCGGGCAACATTCCAGGGACTCACTGCGTCCATGCCACGCCTTCTCGCTGCTGTCATACGGGCCAACGACAGTTATTCCCATTATTAGGTAGGTGGTCATATTATTCTGATGCGACCGTGTACGCACATGACCATCCACGGATTGGAGTAATAAACGCGAGTAGTTAGACCAGCAGACTTTTTTTCAGTCATCGTTCAACTTGCATGACATATGCACCAGGCGAGTCTTCTGCGCCAATGAACTGTTGTTAGGAGAGAATGTCGTGGGTGGAGGGGGGAGTTGTCTGCTGGTATAGCCCATACGTGCAAGCGTGTGACGCATGGTCATGACAGATACGCCGCCCCGGTGGCGCAGTGGTCTAAGCGATGGCCTCTGATCATTCGTCCGAACGGGGTCCGGGTTCGAATCCCGGTGAGGCATGGATGTTGTGTTTGTCTTACGGCACTGGCTCTATCCCTTCCCTGGAACCAGTGACCCTAAATTAGGGACGGGCGACTGCTTATAGCCCATTGAGTTGCTCACGGTGGTCGTTAAACCTCCAATCAAAAAAATGACAGATGCTGTTCCGGGTTGACCGTTGTTGTATTTGGTAGTCAACTGTTGAACAGTGCTGCGTCTGTTGGCCTGTACGAGTCATCGGACCAGGCGCTCACTTCTCACACCAATCTTTTGCTGTCCTGTGCAGTTTTACCTCCGGGTCGTTATTTGACCATTTTCACGCCAGTGCTGATATACTTTAACTACGGCGGTTCACGAACAACCCACGAGTTCAGTCGTCTGAGAAATCGAGGCACCGCTCTCCAAGCTCCCACAATGTGTTCTTTCTCAAAGTCCGATATCCGATATATCCTTCTGTTTACCCATCGCGCTCCGAATTTTACTACTTACTGTTCCACTCACTCATTATATATGGTACGTCGGCCGCCTAATCGCGCCCTCTCAGAAATCACGTGGTCAACGGGTCTCGTCCACTTTTGATAGGGGTATTCATAATTCAGCAATCACTCGGTGTATATATATATCCACACATATCAGTCCGATTTAAAAAATCATTTTTTTCATCGTATTTCAGTTGTACAACCATGGTAAGTTCTTTTCACAATATATCCATCTTATTGCCAATTCAGGGTAGGTACTTTTTCATTATGCCATCCATCTTTGGGGCCGTCCGTAAAGTACGTCCGAGATTACAGGGGAAAGAGTGGAGTTCTTGACAACCGGACCAAATGTGACATGGGGGAGGGAGGGAGGTTCAGTAATTCGGACGTCCAGCTGCAAAAATATATTGGAATTGTAATATTAAAAAAACTTCCCGTTTGTTCACATTGGAACTTAAATATGTTTGCAGATAGTGAGAGCCAGTGCTGTAAGATAAATACACTGCTGGCCACCCAAAATGCAACACCAAGAAGAACACGGCATAGCAAAGCCATATTTACTGGATACATAACAACAGATACAAAGATGAAACGATTGAGCTTACAGGCCCGTGCAACTTGCGGAACACGCAGACATCAATAGCTCATGTGGCTCCCATGCTGGCAATAACGGCCGCTACACGCCGCGGAAAGAGGGTTTGGATGTGGGCTTGGGGTATACCGGTCCAGGCTGCTTCCACACGTTGCCACAATTCATCAGGCATAGCCGCAGGTGGTGCTTGCCGGGCCACTCGATTGCCGATCAGCGACCAGACGTGTTCAATGGGCGACATATCGGGAGAACAGGAGGGACACAGCAGCAGTGACACCTGGTGGACCGTGAAGAATTGTTGCACGATGCGTGCTACGTGCGGGCGCACGTTGTCCTGTTGAAACGTGGCCACTGGCAGGTCCCGCAGTAAAGGAGGACTACAGGCTCCAAAACGTTGGAGATGTAGCGGTGGCTGTTCAGTGTACCGGCGATGCGTACCAGAGGGGCGCGGATGTCATATCCAATTGCGCCCCAAACCATAACTCCAGGCGACGGACCGGTATGGCGATGCATAATGCAGGCGTCATACAGTCTCTCGCCGCGGTGCCGACCATCGTGGTGTTGCAGGCAGAAGCGGGATTCGTCAGAGAAGACAATGTCGTGCCATTCCGTAGTCCAGGTGCGTTCAACGGTCCACTGTCGCCGCACTCACCGGTGGTGTAACGTCAACGGTAATCGGAGCAATGGGCTCCGTGCGACAAGTCCCCGCTCCTGCAGACGACGTCGAACGGTACGTGCTGACACAGGTTGTTGCGCAACACACCCTAATTCCTGCACTAACGTTCGTGATGTGGCGGTGCGAGCAGTCAATGCCCGCCGCACAACATTCCGGTCCTCTCATTCGGTGGTGTGCCGCGGCTGCGGCAATCGCTCATGTCGGTCCGTCCGTCCCTCCTGCACCCACCGAATCCATACTCGCCTCATTGTGGCTGCATGTCGCCCCACACGGGCGCCGATGTCTCGGTACGATAAACCGCTGTCGCGATAAGCCACTATTCGTCCTCTGTTGAACTCCGAAACGTGCTGGAATGACTGCCGTATTCTGCGACGAGGCATCAGGAAGCTTCCCACGCACAGATCCGGCAGCACAACACACTTCCACTACTTACACCCCGCCTTCTGTGCACCCTTATAGTGCTTCTCGGTTGGGTGCCGGGCGCACATGATTTGCAAATGCCCTGCAATGCTAATCGTTTGCATGTCCTCTCGCGGGCGACGCATGCTGCGAATTTCAGGTCAATCGGATGCTTCCTTCTTGGTGTTGCATTTTGGGTGGCCAGCAGTGTATAATCGGGCCCGTCACTAGAAATTCTGCCGCCCTCAGGCAAGGGAGTGTCACCCCTAGCGTATAAGAAAATAAAAAAATAACTATGTATTAATGTAATTTTATTATTAAACTGTTACATTCCAAAACACGAAAAACCATTAAAACGTGCTTTTAGTTCAAATATAATTTTATTGGTGAACTATTGCGTTACAAAATGCTATAAAAACTACTTTTCTTGCTTCTTTTGCTGCAAAATCTTTAACATGTTCCAGGCTGAGACTAAAAGCCATTTCAGCTTCAATTGATTAAATGGAAAGTCCAACTAGTCTTTTTTGAGTCATAGTTGACCTTAGATGATTCTTTATAAACTTTAACTTCGGAAAACTCCTTTCGGCACTCGCAACTGTTACCGATATTGTCAAAAGAATACGCAACGCAGTTTCTGTGTGTAGATACATTTCTTTTAAATTACGGTCATAAATTAGTTTTAGCACTTCTTGATTTTTGTTCAACAAGTGGGCACAACAATTTTAATTCTTCAAAGATTTCCACTGCATCAATATCAGATGTATCATTCGCCAATGAGAATGATTTCCAAATTTCTACAATGTTGTAGCAGTGTTCCAGACGTCCAGTTAACTAAGGAGCTAATTTCATACAAAAACTTGAAATCTGAACTACGATGTTCAAATTTTTCAAAACGTTCTTGTATTGAATTTATACCTGCGTCTACAACTGTGTTGAAAAAGTCAATTTGCCGCCCCGGTGGCGCAGTGGTCTAAGCGATGGCCTCTGATCATTCGGCCGAACGGGGTCCGGGTTCAAATCCCGGTGAGGCATGGATGTTGTGTTTGTCTTACGGCACTGGCTCTCTCCCTTCCCTGGAACCAGTGACCCTAAATTAGGGACCGGCGACTGCTTATAGCCCATTGTGTTGCTCACGGTGGTCGTTAAAAATCCAATAAAAGAAAAAAGAAAGTCAATTTTGGTTTTATTTCTCGATTATGGAGCGGTGTTTCACCTTTGTTTTCATAATCACACGTATTGCATCTTTATTATTCGTCTTGTTCTTCTGTAAGACATTCCGGAGTTATTTCCCAGATAGCTGAAAACTCGCATGCTGCAAACTTTACTTTAGCAAATCCACTTCTCCGATAATCTTTTAAAAACTTCAAAACAACTGAAAGGGACATAACAGCAGCCTGCTTAATATGTCACACCAAATGATAATGGCACATATAAATTTAAAATTACAAATACTTCTCAGAAGAGCACATGCATCAGATCCAGACAAGCTGTGAAAACTTTTGAAGTTCTGATCTTCCTCGAAAAAAATACAACAGAACTAATTCCGACCATTTTCTTTAAACATTTTGTGCCACCCTCAGGTGCCCAGGGACGGGCCTGAACGTAACTTTCATGCATCACCGGGATTCTAACTTGGACGTATCTCAGACAAATGGCCAGAAGTAATCGGAGCGGCAATTAATTTTTTCAATGCCTTGCAGAAAAAAATACCCCTTTGAGCAATATAACCGATGTAGTTTGTGATGGTGCTACTGTTATGGCTGGTGAACAGAAAAAAGACAAACTTAAGAAAGTTCCAACAAATTATATCAACAGCATTATATCTGCATTTTTTTTTATTGGAGGTTTAACGACCACCGCGAGCAACTCAATGGGCTATAAGCAGTCGCCCGTCCCTAATTTAGGGTCACTGGTTGTAGGGAAGGGAGAGAACCAGTGCCGTAAGACAAACACAACATCCATGCCTCACCGGGATTCGAACCCGGACCCCGTTCGGACGAATATCAGAGGCCATCGCTTAGACCACTGCGCCACCGGGGCGGCATATCTGCATTAAGATTTATTACAAACAATAATTATTTCCAATATGATGGTAAGAATTTTAAGCAAGAACAAGGTGCACCTATGGGTTCCCCATTGTCTGGAATCTTGGCTGAAGTAATATTACTGGTGATGAGTTGGCAGAAGGCACTAATCTACAGATAGTAGGAGGTCCAGAGTACGGTGTATTTTCCACTCAAGACGGCGACAACCATGTCGTATGAAACTAGTCTGGCAGATTACATGAGTGCTTGACATTGCTTTTATAGTTCTTAATGTTTAATTGAAGCTTTTATTCATCTTGAATTGTTTTTGGTTCTTCATCTTTTATGAGGTTATTTTTCTTTGTTTCTGCTTGTTTAATTTGATATTTGGTTTCATATCGTGTTTCATCTCAGGGCACATGCACTCCAAACCGAGATGAACTTCTGCGGGTGAGTTTTTTTTTTTTTTTGATTGGAGGTTTAACGACCACCGTGAGCAACTCAATGGGCTATAAGCAGTCGCCCGTCCCTAATTTAGGGTCACTGGTTCCAGGGAAGGGAGAGAGCCAGTGCCGTAAGACAAACACAACATCCATGCCTCACCGGGATTCGAACCCGAACCCCTTTTGGACGAATGATCAGAGGCCATCGCTTAGACCACTGCGCCACCGGGGCCGGCTTACTGATATCAACAGTTTGTTTTTTCGATACTCTTATGCAAGTGCCCGTGGAGTCTCATATAATGTTTTTTTTTTTTTGATTGGAGGTTTAACGACCACCGTGAGCAACTCAATGGGCTATAAGCAGTCGCCCGTCCCTAATTTAGGGTCACTGGTTCCAGGGAAGGGAGAGAACCAGTGCCGTAAGACAAACACAACATCCATGCCTCACCGGGATTCGAACCCGGACCCCGTTCGGACGAATGATCAGAGGCCATCGCTTAGACCACTGCGCCACTGGGGCGGCCATATAATGTGTGAAACAGTACTTTGAGCTATTAATTTAGCAACATTATTGTAAGAACGGACATATTAACTATGTTAATTTATAATAATGCTGCACATTATGTTACTTTTTCATGAAGAAAAGTAAGACAATACAAGCCCAAGAAGGCGACAGAAGGTTCGAGAACATTGTTTTTCCGATGTCGAGAGCCTCAAACAAAGAACTTTAGGTTCTCACGCCTTAGAAAGGGAGAGGCCTTTTCGACGAACTGATAACATCTTCAATGATACCGCGACTTTCGCTGTACATTGTCAGCGTCGCCCAGACGCCTAAAAGTCTGGAAAACAGCCATCCACCTTTGTGTAAATATAACAATGTATATTGTGTTATTGTAAGAATGTACTTCGGCGGTAGGATTACTTTTTCAAAGGGTTCACGTCCTAATGGAAAGATCTGACAGGCCGCAGAGACACGGAAGGTAGGATTAAAACCCATCAGCGAGGAACGCCTAGCCAACGCCCAGGGTGTGGTCGGCGAATGACGTCAAAGGTAGACCACGTGGCCGGAGAAGGCGAGCACGTCAGCAGGTCGACGAGAGGACAGGGTCAGCGCCGGGGTCTTCGCGCATGCGTAGCGCGGAGGGGAGACGAGCAGGTCTCTTAGAGAGGACCTGTTAGTCAGTCTACTTTCGTCCAACGGAAAGAGTTCTCCGATAAAGGGGACGCGAAGAGTTTGCTGTTTTTTGAGCTGTCGGACGCTCCAGCTACGGAGGTTCGAGGCTCTGGATGAGTTTAGCCAGCATGTGTTCGGCTGAGCGGTACAGGTCCCAGTCGGGGAATCCCGTTTGCTTAACAGATATTCCACTACAGTAAATCAATCTTAGCACAGGCTAAGATTGAAATCGTATTGACAGAGAAGTACAGTTAGGCTACTCGTCATAATATTCGCAGAGATATAAATCTACCGAATAGCAGGTAGATTCTTTCTGGAACGTCAACGCCGAAAGAGATTTTCTTTGGAAGTGGTTCTCCTAGATTTCGTGTCTACGCCACTGTCCAGGTCTGAGCCTTAGGGAAACCTGATGTTGGAGAAAGGTTCCTGACGGCGGTGGATTACACTAACTGATTATGTAATAAATGTTTGTGTTTTTAATAGTGACTCCTCTCGATATCCTTATATCTTGGTTGTGCGCATTATTCTGTCCGTTCAGCTATTTCGGTCCGCCTTCCCGATTCACAGATTTCATAATAAAGTGGGGAAGGCTTCGTTTGTTCGCTCGAATAGAGTTTGGGGAGTGTTTCAGAGAAACACAAACACTTCCTTGTGTCTGTGAGAAGCAACTATAGCGTGGACGCCTCAGATTCATAAGTAGGAGGCAGAGCCACGACACGTGACCAGTACCTTCGCTCTCACAATTATATTTACAACACTTATAACTAGGCAGCTGGTATGGGTTTCCTCTTGTTTTTTTAACATGTTTTAAACCATAGAAGGAACAAATAAATTGTCTATCTATGATTCACTGTTGCATCATAAACCAATGCATCCCATAGATTTTGAATATATAAAATTATCAACCCACAGTAATAGAAATAAGACTTTCAGAGACCACACTCATTGAAAAATAAATCAAAATCATGCAATAATAGTAACCTTACGTAACTTTTCTATCCATGAAAACTACTAATAGAGAAAGAAGTAATGAAAATGAGTAAATACAAAATGCCATTTTATACTTGCAGACAACTTAAAACAGACTAATGAAAACTCTAGATATAAAAAAAGAAATGTACATTAAGGCACCTGTCAAGGAGGAAATTATTATTCACACTGCCACCACAATAGGTGGTATGCTGATATTTGCACCAATTGTTTCCTGAAAATGGCGACCATACAATTATACACAGAATTTAGTTGAATTTATTTTTCAAGAAATTAAAACTTGCAGCAAAATTGAGAAACAGTGTCAATGAATGGCAAAATAATGCAAGGTTGCACACACATCTTACCAAACCGACAAATCAGAAGACAGACAACAGTTCTAGCACATTTTAATTTCATTTTGGAAAAAAACATTTTTAAAAATTCATTATGATTTTCAAGCTTTAGGAAGAATTTGTTATTTAATTACAGTTATGAAATGTATATGAAATTTTTTTGGTACTCTCCAATTATTGGGACCTCCTGGCCAAATCAGCCGTTTTTACAAAAGTGACCCACAGATGCCAGCACACCAAAATGACTTCTCTAGGTGCTTAACAGCAATCGTTTGTAAATGCCTTGTGGCATTTTGTGTAAATTGTGTTTTGAAATTTGTTTCATATTTAGTACTCTGTACAGAATTGCAGCCTTTTTTATTTATTTTTTAATTGCTTACTTTTATTTTTGCTTATCATGAAGACCTGGGAAGTACCTAGAAGTGAAGAGAAACTATTCTATCAGGAAAAGGGAATAACTCAAATACAACATTATTGCAGAGATGGTCATGAAATGAAGATGTACAATGGCTGTTCCGTAAAAACAGAGTGAAATCACACAAAATGAAGAAATATAGGTACAGCAAAATATATGTTATTCTTTTTTTTTTTTTTTTTGATTGGAGGTTTAACGACCACCGTGAGCAACTCAATGGGCTATAAGCAGTCACCCGTCCCTAATTTAGGGTCACTGGTTCCAGGGAAGGGAGAGAGCCAGTGCCGTAAGACAAACACAACATCAATGCCTCACCGGGATTCGAACCCGGACCCCTTTCGGACGAATGATCAGAGGCCATCGCTTAGACCACTGCGCCACCGGGGCGGCTATGTTATTCTTTCTCAATGTATCTTCCCTCAGATGATATGCAATGGTCCCATTGTTCAGTCCACTTTTCAAAGCATGTGGCGAAGACATTTTGTGGAAGCTGCTTTAGCGACCCCTGTACAGCTTGAATAACTTCAGCATCTGTGTTGAATGTTGCTCCATGGAACTTCTTCTCCACTGTTGGAAACAACTAGAAATCATACGGGGTGAGGTCAGGACTGACGGCAGGCTGTGGCATGATTTCAATACTGCATTTCGTAAGAAACTGTTGAACACAAGCAGCCACATGTGGGCAAGCGTTATTATGGTATAGGGTTCACTTGCCAACCAGTTCTGGTTGCTTAATCAATATATGTCGTCACAGACGCTTCAAGACTGGAATGTAATACTCAGCATTGACAGCAATTTGTAGAGGAATAGCATGCTGGTAGACTACACCTTTATGATCAAAGGAAATCATCACCTTCCCCGCTGCTTTGGTTTGGCGGACTTTTTTTTGGGAGGAGGTGAGCCTGGGTGTTTCCAGACACTCGTTGCGCGAGGGGGTAGAAATAGTGGACCACTCATGACACACCTGGATTATGGCTAGCAATTGTTCTGTTGTCAAGTGATGAGGTACCCATCTGGAACACACACGATGCAGCAGTAATTTGTCGCATAGAATGCAGAATGCCAACGTTTTGGAAATATTAGTTGATGCTGTTATGTCTTCACATGTCATTTGTCGATCTTCTTGCAGGATTGCCCAAACAGTGTTAACAATACATTCCGTAACAACACTTTCAGGTCGACCAGGTCTAGGAGCAAGTTCTGTTGACAAACGCCCTTTTTTGAAATCTTGGTGCCATCTAAAAATTGTTGACTCACCCAAACATTTATCTTTACAAGCTTTTTTCATTAAATCAACTGTTTCTGGAGCAGTTTTACTGAAATGATAACAAAATTTTATCACACAATGCATTTCACTTAACTCTGAATCACTCACCTCCATAACTGTATGGTAAATGCTAGCGTAAGACCACCACTTATGCTCTGACAGACGTCCAAAAGGAAAACTCAAATGTAAACATTATTTATTTTTGTACGTCAAGAGAGGTCGCTCTGATGCAACTAGCTCTCTCGCGCTCGGACAGAAACAACAAACAGCAACTCTCTCTCCACACAAAACAAGCTACGCAGAAGAGAGTGAAGTTCCTGCCCTGAAGAGTCGTGTGATTATGCATTTTTCTAGAAGTGTTTGTTTTTATTCTGCTTCTTCTCAACAGCCGATGAAACTCTCGAATTTACAGAAGTTATGTTTCTGGTGTAAATATTCCCTTCCTTTTTCAAAAAGAAACTTTTTTTGGCGATTCTTTTAAGTGACTGAGAGTGAAGATCATACGTTCGCTTTTCACCCGGAGAACCAGATGGTTTGTGGAATGGCTCTTTTGTTCACAAAGTGAACTATTATTCTTCATATTACCTTCAATTATTCTTCATATATTCAGCAATTAAGTTCTTTCAAGTATTAATTTATGTCCATTAAAAGGCAGTCATCTTTATTGTAAAGGTATGTTTTGTTCTTTTTAGCACTATTCTATTTATTTGAATCAAGACATCAGATATCTAAACAACATGAATACAATATTGAATATGCGAGACAACATTAAAACTTTAAACAACTGCACAATAACAAAACCAGAATTGCCTGCCACAGCTAATAACTGTTGCCATAGATATTCAGTTAGACGTCTACATGGTTATTTTCCCCAATCTGCACTGTTTTAAAAAAAAATTCTCTCAGTTTTTATGGAACAGCCTTTCTATTTTGGATCCCATATATTCTGGGGTTTAACTGGTTCCAAAAAGCTAATCTTTCTATGACCAAAGATTTACATTCTATATTTTGTTGGATAGAAGAACTAACATCAATTACATTTTGCAAACATATGTTGCCACACATGATAGTCATCTGGAATATGTATTTATGGGAAATCTGCGTGCATAATCCTGAAGCTGAATCTAACAAGAAGACCGGTGGCAAGGACTTGGGTTGAAATTGATGACAGTATGTTCTTGAAACACAAAAATAATGCTGAAAGAATATTTCCTGAACAGTGGATTTTGGAGGTATATGTAATGAAAGCAACGATATGAAATTTTGGGGTAAGTTCCAAATTGAATATAAAAACTTTAATGGACAACTTTAGGGATCACATATCACCTAGTTTAACAATTTATTTAAACAGCTGGCAAGCTTATAAAACCATGGAACTTTAAGATACTGGATTTCAACATTTCGCTGTGAATACTAAGTACAGTTTCATAGATTAGAACTAATATCCAGGAAACTGAAAGATTGTGGGAATGTACAAAACAAGGAACAAAGGGGAACAGCTGATCGCCATTTAAAATCTTACTTAGCTGAATTCATATGGTGACAGAAGGTTAAAAATTAATAAAGAACAACCCTTTGAAGCAATTTTAAGATATTAATATTTTCTGGCCTGCAGAAATGTGAATGTTTGTAATTTATGTTTATATTTTAACAAGATTATTATATCTTCTTATAGTGTAACAAAAATGAAAGTTATTTTTGGTGTGCTGTCATCATCTGTGGATCCTTTTTGTAACTAAGTCACATTAGGCTACCAATAATCAGAAAAAGCCAAAATTTTTAATTTACTAAAATGAAGGTAGAATTTAGACAACAAAATGAACCTTTTATTTTAAAAAAATGCAAATACTTAGCTATATTTAATTGGAAGGTGGGCAATATGAATCACACCATAGCCCCTAATTTGGGAAGAATGACAGTGAGGCTTATTGTTCCTTCCACAGGAGTTTCCATGTGGGCTTTAGGAAGTCATAAGTGAGAGAAATATATATTGGTAATTTCATAAGGAATGCTAAGATAAAAATAATAGTGACAAGATAAAGGGATGGCTTGGAAAAAAGATAAAGCAAAAGAGTAGAAATGGCTAGTTTATAATAATCCTAATAGGAGGTGGGAGAGGTCTAAACTAAAGATTGAATAAAAAAGGTAGAAAAGTCTTATGAAAAGTGTTGAGATCAAAGTTATTCTGGCCTCTTCCTCCCAAGGAATTGTGGAGTCCAAAACCAGGCTTTGGACACCTTTCCAGTGATGAGGTTCCCCTGTGTCCATGATGTACAGAGAAAACTTTCCTTGAATATATAACAGATACCTATGATGCTAAATATAGAAACAAATTATGCATGAGTGCAACAACAATAATACAAGGAAAGTTTTTTTTCCTAGTGCAGAAATTTTCCTAAAACACACAAAATAAATGTTCATTATTTTTATATGCCACTCACAAGCAATCAAATTATGTAGAAATTCACTACATCTTTATTCCAAGGACATTCACTTTCTCACCCATGATACTTTCTATACAGAGTGCCCCTCTGAATTCCTGAAGCTTTGAGAGAATTCTTGAATTGGCTGAAAACTGCTTCCTAATATTACACAAAGAGAACAAAATATGCTAATGCTGGAATGAGTAATTAACAGTATTAGAATACAGTTGTGGTCTTAGCTCCATGGGTGAAACAGAAAGAAAACTTAAAATATGTTGAAGAACACAAAGTGTCACTTAAAAATGAACCAAAAAGACACTGGACATGGGGTAAAATAGGACTCACTGAAAATCTGTAAAAGAAAATATGAAGCAGCACTCCTGCAAAAGAAAATATTAAATTGGGGGAGTCACAATAAATGACCACAGGGGTTGGCTATTATCATCTGAGAGGCAAACTGATGACAAACTCATACAAGACCTGGAAACTAAACAAACTAGTTGTAACAACCATTATTTCCCCCTGAATTTTACCCTTTGAAGTCTAAATATTTGTAAGTTATAGAAAGGTTTCCTTTCCACTCCAGATAATATATATTTTTCCCAAGTTCTTTACACATATGAATGACACTTGTAATTAGCATTCCTAAGTCTAAATTTCAGAAAAAGTGTTTGGTGCACTTATCTTTTGATTAGTGAAATTGGAGTCTGAGGCCACAACCATCATAAATAAAATAAGCTGAAAAATCAAAGAAGGGCAATGTGCTTAATTAGCTACTATTCCAATAAAAGAAAAAAAACCCAGAAATTTTGCATTTTTTCCCCAAATCAATGATGATTTGTACTTATTAACAAAAGTACAGTATCAAAACATTTACTGAATAGCATGCACTTTTCCCCTTTTTAATTGTTAATTCATTTTTTCATCTTCGGCAAGTCTCTTTTCATTCATGACAATGATTGCAGCACATTTTTGCTTTTCGTCAGTGGAAATGCCTCTGAACGAAGAGAGAGAGGACCTCATGAGCAGACCGATAAAAGTACATTTCACATCTTTTGCTTGTTTTGAGGCTTGTGTTTTGGGAAAAAGCTTTTAACAAGTTTATTCTATTCCATTAAAAAGCAGCTTCGCCATAAATGCTACTGCAATGCTTATTAGTTTTATTTTGTGAAATTAATTCTATATATTTTTGTTAAAGATTTCTGTAGATATCCATGATCTTTCTTTTTTCAACAACTTCAGACAGTAAGTTATATCAACCAACATCTTATCAAAATCACATGCACTCAAGTTTTAGATGAAATTGTTATGCTGATATAGTTTATCACAATGTATTTTTCCCAGACTTCACACTAATTTTCTTTGAGTTGGAAGAACACTGCCACTATCAATTTTAATGCTATGTTAAAACACACACACACACACACACACACACACACACACACACACACACACACACACACAAACCCCCTTGGAACAGCACAAGCTTATCAAAATGCTCAAGATTTATAGCTAAAAGTACTATAATTTATTCCAAGTGTTGTAAACATTAGCCTTATTATAAAATCATAGACACAAAGGGATAGGGTGAGAGCATGTGTGATTTTTCTGATTTTATTTAACACCTTTTGTTTTAGTTTAGTAGTTCTTAAAGCACAGAAACAACTCAGTAAGCACTTTTAAATTTATTAAACTCCATCACTTTTATTTAAAACACCACCATATGCTAACATGATTTTATATAAAGATTCCAAGCATGAGTATTTTCAGGCAACTTGTTCTACATCACTAAAACAAGATCTCAATCTTCAACAATGGCTACTTATAAATATGAATTTCCTTTTTTAAAAATACAATGCATTTGATTAAAAAACAGTCTCTTATAAATACAAATTCCTTAAAAAATATAATGCATTTCTCTGGAAAATATTCCTATTAAACAATCACAGTCATACAAAAGGTCACAACTTTAAAATTAAAGGCAATCAGCCTAATTTTCAAGCAATAAAATACAGTATGTTCCTCACACATGATCTGCTAGAGGAAGTACAGAGTGGATTTTAAATCCTATCCATGGACAAACATTAGAAAACTGATTTTTCTCAGCCAGCACCTAAAATGATACTGAAATATACTAAGAACTGAAATATACATAAAAGTTTTAATTCACAAAATAAAGTTACAAGTCTAATAAAGTTACATGTGCATTACCAATTAAAAAGAAAAAGCTACAGCTATAGTCCTCATATGTTGAAATGACAAACTTTTTTGAGTAGTTCATATTATATTGAAGTGTCAAGCATTTTTACCACCCCAGTTAACTACCATCGAACAAAAAGTGACTTAAAACAATACTGTCGATAAATGTATCAACTGTACAGAGACAATTTTTACCACATATTATTGTTCTAAAAAAATACAGAGATCATGCTTTGCAAGCAAGCTGAAACGAAATGACAGAATAATGAAAATCTGAAAGTACTTTTAAAGGAATTCAACCTCCAGTAGGTATCTTTGTTCAACTTACAAGGCATCTAGTGAAGGTAGATGTGTAGCAGAAGTTATTTAATATACTGCTTAATACCTTGGCAAAAGGTACACCTTGAATATAACTTTTAGGCATCCAGTTTTACAGAGACGTTTTTGTATCAACATTATGAAAATTACTCCATAAAGAATTATAAGAAGCACACATACACATTACACTTATATTTTTTCTGAAACAGGTTTTCCAGTTCCAGTCAAAACTAACAGGGTAGCTTCAATGAATCTCTGAAATGTATTTAGTCAGGTACACATAGAAAACAGGCAATGCTTTTTTTTTCAACTTATACCTTAAACATTTCCATTAGATGAAAATAAATAAATATAAGATATTATGGAAGAAATATTCTTTATAAATATATGGAATTTTTAAAGTTACAAACATATTTCTGCTCCAGGGTGATGTAATTTTACAATTTTCTGGTGTTAAGTTACATGTTGAACAGTAAGCAAGGCAATGGCTATTCTGTTTGCCACCTTAAAAGTCATGTAAGATTAAATGCAATACAAGATGGCCACAGTACTTCACAGTACATACATTTACTTTTCTTACATCATATAAAACACATGGCTTTGGATGAAACCATATGGTAAAATATAATAATTATATTAAATAAATATAATTAACGATAAAACCAGATGCTACAAACTTAAGCACTTTCATTTACATGTAAAGTGATGCTAAAATCTGTAAAAGAACCATATATAAATGCTTCATAAAATTTACAAATGTGCATTTTTTATAAATTTCCAATGGTCCCTGATTATAAATTTCACTAGGCAAAATTAGTACATGGAAGTGCAATGCAAAATGGAACAAATCACTCATTTAACATATAGTGTGTGTCATTAAAACTCAACCTCAATCACATTCACTAACTATAGTACAAAAATCAAATCAAAAGCTTTTTCTTCCCAATAAAATGCTCACTCCAGACTTTTTGTTGACACTTGAAGTAGTGTCACAAAAAGTCTGGAGTGAGCATGAAGGCCTAACCAGGGTGTCACAGATCCCCTTGGTTAGAAGGCATGCTGACACAAGTTAACAACAGCTCAGAAGGCAAACATGGTATATTCACAAGTAAAATGTGCATCCATTCTTTAACATTGCCTTGCATAGATTTTATTTCCTGCTATTTTTGGAGCATTCAGCGATACATACACTAAAGAGGAAGTTTCAAATAAACAGCACACCATCTTCAAACAAAATCTTGCAACACAGGAAATGTCTGTGACACAGAAAATGCCTGGCATTTGACAGTTCTTCTACACTGTATGGCTCTACAATGTTGAAACACTATTGTGATCTCCACAGAAATTTATATGAAAGCTGGCATGGAAGATCAGATTAACTCTGATAAGTACTCACTGACTGACCTGTGATGCTTTCCTGTAACAGCTGCATTCTTGGAAATGACATTTACCACTCCATGTTTCCAAAATATTAAACTAAGCAATGAATAATTTGTTTTGCTATGTTAGTACCTCTCATAGGCATAATTACTGGGGTTGGGTCAAACCCCCCCCCCATATTTTCAGAGTCAGGGATCCCCAATGCAAAGGACCCTCCCAATTTTTTTTGGAATATAATGATATAATACACACTTTTTTATGATGTGAACCAACTAAATTTAATAACACAAGATTGCAATTTTTCGTAGAATGCAAACATGTGTATAATGTGTACTTAATAAAACAGTGATATCGATTAAGCATGGTTACCAACATCATTGGCGTACAACAGAACTGTGAAGAGCCACAAAAGCAAAGAAACGACTGTGTGTTATTTATTGCCTTGAGTCACTCAGGGTCAGAGGAAAGGTTATCACCGACTGAATCTCGAGTCCTATGCTTCCAATTAACAGGCCTTTCTCTACTCAAAGCTACTCACTGGCTCACCTTTGGAACGAGACCGGAGCTGTCAATTTCACATGTGGCGGTGAGCAGCCAGAGTCCCAAACAGATAGATAAAAAAGCACTCGCTGCCCATTTGTTTTGGAGGGAGGGGGGGTGCACTTGCATCCGAGTAGACGTTTGGTTCGCTTACATTTTACATGACACGGAGGGAGTCGGGGGGACCTCAGACGACTTTAGAATTAGACGTGTGTGTTTATTGTATAGGATTAATGACATTTTGGATAAAGTTTGAGTCGTGGATTGTGAAGAACGAGTGCACAGTTAACAGATGTTTTATTCTTCATGGGACTTTAAGATACTGTAGACTGTAGTGTACATTTTTATTTTCTCCTTCCCGAGGTTTGTTGGCCGAGTGACTGCGAGTTACCAAATACCAATCAATGACAAAAAAAGTATTCTTTGCAACGTTGGCTTCTGATAGGTCTATTATTTAGTTGAGTTATCACTCATCAGTTATGCTCTCATGCAATTAAGAGTTTGATGTTATTTAGCCTTGTCTGGAATGAAAATAATTTAGTCATTTTTTCTGCCAATGCTTGTCAAGAAGCAAGTAATTAAGCAACTTGTTCAGGAAAACCAGCAGCAGCAAGTTCAGGACAGCCATGAACATTTGTGGATGCAAGTTTCTTCGAAAGTTATCGTAAAAGAGTCATCTTGTTTAGGTGGAGAACTGTTGCCAACGAGAACAACTGGTTTACAACCTGATGATTCTGTTGCTAGTTCAAGTTCAAAAGTAACAGATTTAGAATCCTTCAGGATTATAGATTCATCATGCCAACCCGAAGATGTGAGCATAATTCCAAATATGTAAAGTGGTAAAAAAAAAACCTTTGCTTCCAATCAAAATGGTTTAAAGACTGTCCTTGGTTACATTACGCTCAAGAATTAAATGCGGTTGTGTGTTTTTACTGCCCAAAGGTATGCCATGGTTCTGCAGTTCCACAATGGGCAAAAACGCAGAAAATACATTTGTTTCAAGTGGATACAGAAACTGGAAGAAGGCCTTGGAAAAAAAAACGGCCGTTTTGAAAAGCACCAGAGATTTAACAGCCATATCCTAGCGTAAACCATTACAATCAACAAAGAAATCCAATTTCTAGCCAGATATGCAACCAAATCGAAAACAATCAAAGGTGTGCTAGGAAACGTTTACGTTTGATACTTACTAGTCTTCAATATCTAATCGGGCAAAGCCAAGCTATAAGAGATCATGAAGATGAAAGTGGAGACTTCAAAAACCTTTTGCTTCTTTGCAGTGAAGATTAGCCTGACTTAAAACAGTGGTTATATTGACATTCTTATACTTCACCTGCTGTGCAAAACAAGTTGCTTCAATTGATGGCCAACAGTATTCTACGTGAGATCAGAGATAAGATTTTTACAGAAGGTAAATTAACACATGCCTTCATAATGGATGGTACTACAGACATTACTATGACTGAACAAAAGTCATGTTGCATATGATTCATTTACAAAGATCTTCATGCACAGGTTTTTGTTGGAATGTACACACCAAAAGAAACAACTGGGAAAAAGCTGTGCCATGTTGTGGAATATGTTTTGTTGTGATTTAATCTTCCATTGTCTTTAATGACAGCACAGACTTATGATGGAGCAGCCAACAAGTCTGGTGCCTACTCGGGATGCCAGGCTTTAATTAAGGAAAAGAATCATCTCGCTCTGTATGTCCATTGTGGCGCCCATTGTTCTAATCTAGTGACGGAATCTGTTGTCAATGCTTATTCGTTTGTTAGAGATGCTGTCCAATGGGTCCGTGAACTGGGTGTATTTTCGAATCAGTTGGAAATTTAAAAGTGTGTTATCCCAGATTGTGCAAGAGAACGATAAAGCTGAATGCACGTGGACATTAAAGCCACTCTGTCCGACAAGATGGACAGTTCGAGCCCATGCCATCCAGACGATTTTAATACAGTATGATCTGGCATTAGATGCCCTTAGTGAAATTGATGAGTCTGGAGCTGGCGAGGCAAAAACAAGCGCCAATGGTCTGTTTGATTGCTTTTCCCAAGGAAATACTTTACTCGAACTAAAGATGGTCATTCAAATTTTTGAATTACTAAAAAACTTACACTGTTCACTTCAGGGTCGAAATCAGACTGTAACAGGGATGATAAATGCTGTATCTCTTACCACACAGCGATTAGAAAAATTGCGGAATGAAAAGTGTTTTTCTGACATCTTCAGTGAAACAAGTGAAAAAATAAAGCACTTTGAACTTAAGTCCATCCGACAACCACACCATAGGTATGTTCCTAAACGTTTGAATTTTGGAATGTCGTCAAATAGAAAAGTGAGTAATGAACTGTATTTTAGGGTGTTTTTTTACGAAATCAGACGTTTTTTTAGCAGGCTTGAAAAGCAGATTCTCTCAGTCTTCACTTGATGTCTTGAAAAGCATAGAAGACACATTATTATTACAAGGAATCACACAGGAAAATATTCATGATTATCCTGAGTTTGAAATCGAGAGGATGAAAGTTCAGCTACCGATGTTTTGTTCAGCATATAAGTTCGCGTCAGTTTTTGAAGTTGCTGATATTTTTCGAAGCCTTACTGGAGAAATTAGACAGTTGTTCTCAGAGGTGGAGAAACTCCTGAGGCTCCTGGTTGTTGTCCCATCATCATCTTGTGAAGCAGAAAGAAGTTTTAGTGCTCTTCGACGACTAAAGACATAACGCAACGTTGCAAAAAAGGCTAAATAATTTGCTGGTGTGTCAAGTACATAGGAAACAACTTTTTCCTTAAATGTCGAAAATATCATCAACCAGTTTGTAGAACTTAATGACATACGTAGGAAAACATTTGGAATTTGCTGAAGGTTTCTGCAATACAACAAAATGGCAAGTTGATTTTTTCACATTGCACTGTTATTCTTTTCTGTTATTGTTTAATATTTATTGTGAGTTTCCGACATTAATTCAATTCTTCATTTTTGCAAAGTGTTACACGTCTTTATAAATTAAAAGATAATGGATCAAACCAATTTTGAATCATTTGAAAAGTATGCGTAAATCTACAAGTAAATAGCCTGCCTGGTTAGGGAAAATTTTGAAACAAAATATCGATATTATTTTATTATGTATTGCACAAAAGAAACATGGTGCAACTGCAATTCCTCTTGGGAAATATGTCGAAAAAGTTCTGGAATTTTTTTATTTCAGCCTTAGTTTTCTGGGTAATGTTCTTAAAATTCTGTGATGTCATATCTATATTACAGATTCTCCTCTATCTATTGCAGAATTTTATGAATGGTAGTCTTGTTTGTGAATTCTAGATGTAAAATAAAGTCTGGTAACCCCAGCCACACAGACGAATGGAGTGACTTTATGATTGCGTTGGTTTTTTAAATTTGTACAATGATCATTGTTCTTTGTCTAAAATTTATTTCACAATCTGAAAATTGACCATCTTGATTTTCATACTCGTAACAGTATTCCTTCGCTGGTAATCAGTTTCCCGAACCTACCAACATACATATAGTGTTTTTATACTGCTAGTTAGTGCACAGCATATATTCTCCCATTGATCCCTTCTTTTTAAGACTGAGTTGGTCAGTCGGATTCCTAATAAGCAACGTTAGTTCTACAACTTTGTAATTTACATTTCTGCCCTATCTATCACAGTTTTACAGTTGTGTTCACTAAGTTCCACAATTCGCCAACAGAGGCGCCTATGTCGTGCTTGTTAGATCATGCCTCAGCAAATGCTTTGCTTCTGCATGTGTGTGTGTGGGGTGGAGGGAGTCCCAAACTCTATCTTATACAGTATGTATATAATATTGTATATATATGTACATATACACAGTCGAGTCACATTGTGACCACCTCCTACTTTTGACGTCAACAGTGCGTAACCAACAAAAGAAGGCACGTGTTGTGAGCTGACTTGGAGGGTATATAAGGTGTGATGTAGCATTCTGAAAACATATCACTCATTGCTGTCACAGATAAAAGGAGCAATTTATCAGCTTTGCAAAAAGGGACAATTATCAGCTTTCGGGACATGGGTGAGAGTATTACTGAAACAGCGCAGTTTGTGAACTGTTCGCGTGCTGCTGTGGTTAAAGCATATCGTGATTGGAGAAATGGCACCATTGTGAATAAGCTATGTGGAAACTGCAGAGCACAACGTGCAATTGATGTGAGAGGGGAATGTCAGCTTTAAAGGTGCGTGAGGGTCGATTGACACGCTACAGTGGAGCAACTCACTGGCCGAATGAACCAAAGGGCTACAAGAAGTGTGTCTAAAATGACAGTTCAGGGAACCCTGCTGTGTATGGGGCTCCGATGCAGAGGGATGGTCACTGCGCCTATGCTAATGAAGGTGCATCGGCAGAAAAGGCTTGCATTTGCACGGCAGTATCGGAATTGGACCTCCACTAATTGGCAAAGGATTGCCTTCTCCGATGAGTCACATTTTCTGCTTCATCAAACAGATGGATGTTGGTGTATAAGGCAAGAAATATCGGAGAACAAACACTCTTCAACATTGCTGGAATAACACAAGCTGGTGGGAGAATCGTTATGGTCTGGGGAATGTTTTTGTGGCATTCTCTGGGTCCACTCATTCCTGTGAAAGGCAGTTTTATGGACCGAATTTGTTATGAATCCACCCTTGCAGACCGAGTACATTCATACATACTGATTGTCTTCCCTGGGGCACATAGGATCTTCCAGCACGACAATGCGATGTGTCACACTGCTAGAAATGTCCGGGAGTGGTTGGAAGAGCATGATGAAGACTTCAAAGTACTTCCCTGGCCCCTTATTCTCCAGACTTAAACCCAACTGAGCATCTGTGGGACCACCTCGATCGTGTTGTTCGCTCTATGGATCCACCACCACGCACCCTCCAGCAGCTGTCAGATGCACTGCAGTCAGCATGGCTCCACATACCTGTGAACACTTTCCAGCACCTTATTGAGTCACTCCTGGCCCGTCTAGCTGCTGTCCGCGCTGCACACGGCGGTTACTCTGGATATTAGCTGGTGGTCACAATAATGTGACTCGACCATGTATAACATGTGTATGCGTGATCGAATCCTCCAGATTTTGAAACATGGTTACACCACTGGTATCTCTTACAAAGTTGCAAATACTGTTTAATTTTGGTTGCATTTTAAGAGCTATATCCTGCACTTCATGTACTATGGCTATTATCAAAATATTGTGCTTACCCAAATCATTGAAAAATTATGTAACTGAACCAAACTTTGGTATGGGTTATTTACTGTAAGCACTTGGAAAAATCACACAGGATAATTGATATTTTGATCTTTACATCTTGCACTTAAATAAACACTGTATGACAACAAGACATCAAATACAGTGACTGGAATCTGACTAGTTTGATGATCCAGGGTGTAATGTTTTAACAGCTTAAGAAAGTGTCTTGCTGTAGAACTACAGAAAACAAAATTTTTATGCATCTTTTCTACCATCAAGCAATTTGTATAAAATGAAGTAAAGGTACACTTTTTGTTTCATACTGCCATCTTTTTAAATTTTTACACATTCTTCCTATCATCAAGCAATTTTCATAAAATGAAGTAAATGTACACTCTTTGCTTCACTTTTGTTTACCTAAGAATTAGACAGTTTCTTGAGCAAATTTTTTCATCCTATTTAGTGTAAACAACATTAAGGTCTTTGTAACTAAAGCATTCATAAAGCAGTTTTGTACACAAGGAAGGAAACCGTGAATAAACATACCATCTACCACATTAATTTTATAGGTATTGTACGGCAAAACCTGTCTATCTTACAAATCAAGCACATACCAAGAAACTAAACATTTTTTTAATGTGCTTGTTGGTGAGACACATTTTAGTTCAAAATTGCAATCAATTACATACTGCCATCATGTATTTTGCGCATATCGTTATATGCATTTCAATAGCAAAGAAGATTTCAGCTTAAATCATGAATGAGTGACTTACGTCTGGATGAGAAGTTGAAAACTATCATCAGTAATAGATATGATGCAATACACACACTTGAAAACTACAGATTGTTGAACTACACGCATGTTACATTCATAGTGAGATTAAAAATATTCAGAAGCTTTCAGCCCAGCTTGGGCCTTGATCACCTGTAAACAACATGTGGATCTGGACTGGTTGCCAGATCCATATGTTTACAGGTGACCAAAGCTGTATTATTGATGAAAAACCCCTTAGAAAGAATGCAACAAATTTTGCCATGAGATCTGTGTGCACAAGGAAGGAAGTAGAGAATGGGTTACTATGAGAGAATTTCAGCTCAATTAGACAGCATATTTTCAACACTGATGGAACATAGCATGACACAGGATAAGCAAAGCCCACACTGCACTTGACCAGTGCTCTGCGGTTTTAAGATTTCTGAGAACAGATAATTTTATTCTGAGAGGCATGCAGCTTTTCAATCCTTTCTGCATATACACTTGTAGTACAATAGCTTATCACATAATGCAACAACAGGTGCGCCAAGAAAAAACTGGGAACCTGTTCTTTTTGCAAAGAATCAAGATGCTGAACGGCTATTGATGGCGTGATCAAAATGTCAGCGTAATGAGATACGATGGGCCTTGTTTCTCGAAAAGTTTGCTGCACTGAGACAATATGCACAGCTTTAACTTAAAAGTGAAACATTACAGAAACTCATAAAGCTCATGGTAGGCTCACCAGCTGACTACTTCTCAGCATCAAAAAGCTGGTTATGTGCCCACCACATATTTTGAAGATAAATTCTTGATGTTTCTATCTGAACAATTGCAGATTTCTGACCTGGATGCCTATCATCAAGATGGAAAATCTACTGCACAAGGAGACAGAAAAGCCTCATTAGAGCAATCCTGTTCTCTGTAGAAATTCATGTACTTGAGTAGATCAGAAAATGCATTGTCCTAGGTGGTGCATACTTGGATGTAACCATTACTGGGAGACATAGGTTTGATTCCCACACCAGGGTGGTAACATTTTTCAAGAATTATGATGAGCAGGTCATACGGATGATGGTATTCCGCACATATAGTTGAGTGGAGCCCTTGCCTTCCAACAAATAAGGTATGTGATAATAAAAAAAAAGTATATGATAACACTCCAGCATCTTTTATGAGACAAAAACTAGGTGCCTAAATTACTTTTCATTCATAAACACTAATGCTTCACATTCTGTTAAATTTTTATGGAGAACAGGAACTATGCCCTTAGGACTTCCGCATAATTAAAGAAATATAAAGTACAATACCACTTCATAACAAGAAAACAGATGAAACAAGTATTTTTACAAAAAGCACAAATGTTCTCAAATAAAGGAAATGTTTGTCATGGAACGTCTGCACAAGTACAATAAAAAGATAAAACAAATTAAATACAGTTAAGTTCATAGCAAGCTCATAAAATTCAGATTTAAAGCTCTGTACACATGTGAGTGAAAAGTTAGGCTTTGAATAAGAAACTGACTTTATAATAATTACAAGCAATATATTTTTTTCTTTCACTAATGTAGCACAATATAAAAACTGAATTACTACACCTTAATATCTTTCATTATTTTAGTTTTTCATTTTATGCACTGGCAAACACTGCAGTCCACATAGCATTGATATTATGCATAAACTTAAGAATATAACAAAATGGATAAACTCTGATGTACATACAAAATATACAACTCACAAAAAAAAAAAAAAAACACATCTTATTTGGAAGAGATCAAACACTACAAATTTTCATTATGATGAAATTAGGGCTTACTTTTGAAGCTTATAAGTATAAAAATACAATTTTTTGTCTTAACATTAAGAAATTGATTCATGCCACACTGTTGCTTTACATTTTTTACAACTCAACTACATTGTGACACAACCCTGTTGTAACTTCAAATATTAACATTTACAAAACACAGCATGAAAGTGAATTTCAAGAGTCATGAAGTTCAAATTCAAGGTGTAAAGGCTCCAAGTGAATAAGAAATGTAAGGGAAAAAATGTCAGTTTGTTTCACTGTTATTGGAAAAATTTCCCAATAAATAAATAGCACAGTTGCATTCATAACTCATTCAGTAAAATTTAGTAAACTCATTTTGTAATACATTATACTCAGTTTGTGAAACTTGGATATAAGACAAATAAGATAAGTAGTTATTTCTAAGAAATAACTGTCATATCTTCATTAACCACACAATGAAACTTTCTGGGATAAATAAATAACCAAAATCTCTAAAAATAGCTTTGTTGATATGTTCACTAGAAGTACAAAGATTTGTGCATGAATTATCCTTGGCAAAACACAGGAAGTTTGAGTCAGTCATCACACTTCAGTTGTAAGGATTGTGATCACATCACAGTCTAAGCTAGAAACATGCCATGGTGACAGTTGGGTTTCCTCAATAACTGGCTGCTTTAAAGTAGTTGATAATTTTATTGCATCTGAAGTACTATCCTGAAAGATACAGATAAGGAAATTCAAAATTAAATTGCCTAAATGAAAGCAGTAACACTATGTAGAAGTAAACAAAAAAAATCTCAACAATTTAAGCTTGTTTAAAAACAATTTGACTACTTCATAATTAAAGCAAAACTATCAAAATCATACTGTGTAACAATACAGTTTAATCCCAGAACAAAATTAAACTTACACAGGGTTCATACTTATTTTTAAGAATTAAAATTTAGCACTTTTTAAGGACTTTTTAAGCACTATTCAAACATTTTAAGCACTACTCAAACATTTTAAAGAACTCTCTGGATTTTATGTGTATATATATATCACCATCATCATTGTCAACCAGTATCTATCCACTGCTGGACGAAGGTCTCCCCAAGTTTCTTCCACGGCGGTCTGTCTTGTGCCAGTCTCCTCCATGTTACTCCCGCATACTTTTGAATTTCATCCGCCCATCTCCCATGTGGTCTTCTTCTGGGTCTTTTTCTGTCCCTCGGAATCCAGTCTAAATTTTCAGCTGTCCATCGATGGTCTGTCCTTCTGGTAATATGTCCAGCCCATTGCCATTTCAGGGATTTTACCCTGATCATGATGTCTTCCACTCATGTCATTTTTCTGATCCACGAGTTCCTCTTTTTATCTCTCCTGGTTACACCAAGCATGCATCTCTCCATGATTCTTTGAGTTGTCTGCAGTCTTTGTATGACTCTTTTAGTTAAGGTCCACGTCTCTTCACCATATGTAAGCACTGGAAGGATGCATTGATCAAACACCTTTCTTTTAAGACATAATGGCATTAATACTGTTTCTTCCAAACGCTCTCCAGGCAAGTTTTATACGCCGATTAATTTCTTCATCAATGTGACCCTCACTTGATATCTGTTGTCCAAGATAAACATACGTATCTTATCTCCAGCTGTTCCCCATCGATTGATAAATCTTCATTTCTTGTAAAAGCATTGTACATCACTTTTGTCTTCTGAAAGTTCATTTTTAATCCCACTTCTTTACTCTTGTCAGCAAGTTCCTGGATCATACTCTGTAGGTCTGATGGGGTAGTTGCAAAAATGACTACGTCATCAGCAAAACGAAGGTGGGTTAGATAATCTCCATTAATCTTTATCTCTTTGTTTTCCCAGTTCAGTGATTGAAAGACATTTTCCAATGTGGCATTAAAGAGTTTGGGAGATATAGTGTCACCTTGTCTCACTTCCTTTTCAATTTTTTTGGGTGCTGTATTCTCAAATAGCCGAATCTTTGCACTTGCATTTTCATAGATGTTATGAATAAAAAGATGTTATAATAATATTTATTTTATATATATGAATAATATTAATATAATATTGATATCAATATTATTCATATTATATATATATATATATATATATATATATATATATTATACTAGTACATACCCACATAATGATCTGCAAGTCCACCTTTTTCTTTCACAACAGCAGTAAACCACCAGTTCCATGCCAGAACGTTGTTGTGGCTTCGAATCTACAATTGTTGGAAATGTTCTGGTGGTATTTTGGACAATGATTCCAGGACAGCAGACAGTAAAGTGGCGAAAGTTGCCAGCGGTGGGTTTCAGGCTCTAATGCATTGCTCAGCCATAATCAGGTATATGCTAACAGGCTCCATTCCTTTTAATACTACATATACTGTCAGATTCCCCCAAATCTGCATAAAAACTCAGCTACAGACCCCCTTGTTGTAAAATCAAATCCTACTGTGATTTAACTTCTTCATAAAGACAGATATCCTCTTGTTTCTCCAGAAGTTTATGTGCCATTCCAATATTGTCTGTAAATGGGAACATGCTTTAATTATAAACAGCTCTTATCAAAATGTCAACAAAAGAATTGGACACAAAACTGATGCAGAGATGCCAACATCTGAAGGAAGTTATCACTAGTCCATATGCTGCCTGTAGTTTTTCCTTAGTGAAGTTTAGTCAAGTTCCCGCATTAAAATTTGCAGGGTAGCATGCATATTTCTCAGAGTACACTGCTACATTTTTAGCAACATTTTAATCTGGATGGGGGACAACACATCCAGATTAAAATTGGGGGATAAATTTTGCAACATACCTAAATACACTTAAAAAACAAAAAAAAAAAAAAAACAAAAAAAAACTGAGTAAATACACAAAAAATACATACTATTTCAACTCCACCTTTTAATAAATATGTATGTTATGTCATAAGTGTGTGATGCCACACACTTATGGTTATTCCTCCTGTTTTTTACAGTGAAAATACCGACCGCAATCATCTTTTCCTCCGTGTGCGGTTGAAAAATCATCAGTACACAGGGAAAAAAACCCTACCGTTTTCGGATACCCGAGATGATTTTAGACACTGAAATTCTTGCGAAAACTCTCCTTGAATATTTGACAACTTCTTTGCTTTTTAGATCCAAGAATATTAGTAGAAGCAGGTGGCCGTTTACTCGACGCTATTGCAAGCAAATTCGCACGCGACAAACACATTGGGAGCAAAAACCAAAGATGTACAGAACAATTAACTACGAAAAGTTTCATACTTTATTATGCAGATAAATAGAAAATTAGCACTAAATGCTTATGATATCAAAAAACTAATAAAAAAGATATTTTAAATTGTGTAACAGTGCTGTTTTATCTCTTTCCTTATATTACCGAAATACGTTTGAATCAGAAGATTTACAGGTTCCTTGAGCACTGTACACATCAATACAGTACTAATAGTTAACAGAAGAGAGTTGACACTTGATAAAATCCTTTATTGTCATGATTTTGCTTAATTTACTTATTACTCCTGGTCACCTGTGATTAGACCATCTCTCATGCTCCATAACTCCTCGTTATTCATTCATGGTTCCCGCTCATACGTGGAGACAACCTCCCCTCTCGAAATTTACTCCTTCCCTTCTCGCCGCTTTGCTCTCTGCCATCAGACGCATTCTCCCCTAACACACATCATCATTCCTACCCTCGAAGTCTCATTCTCCTATTGTCTTCCGCATTACTTCCAAAAAACGAGCCTGAAGCCTCTGTCCGAATACCTTCTTCTCATTCCGTCTCCATCTCCATTCCTAATCACCTCCCCGAAGGAAAACCCTTCTCGAGAATGGAAGTCCTTCCTAATGAGTCGCTTTAAAACGCTAAAAAAAAGCCTTCTATAATAGCTATCATACACGAAATGCTGTGTTTTGTCTAATCCAGGAAGTTTGCTGATAACTAATCGTTTCCGGTGACTTACTGGCTCTCCCAAATCGAACTCAAAATCATATCCTCAAGAAGTTTCTCACGATTACTTTTAAACATTCTAAAACTGCAAGGATTCTTAATTATTTACATATTCATTAAAATTCAACAATTAATAGATATTTAAATTGCATTACATTTCATGAAATAAACATTCTCTTTCCATTACGCTATTATTAAAGGTTATTTACAATTACCACTATTACATCTCTCCCTCTCTCACAAAGAAAAATATTCATCTGCGATTCATATTTTTCTACACTATCGTGATGCCTTAAAGCCTAACTCGCTAGCGGTGACCGGAGTTTTATATACATCAAGATTACATAGCATTATTGGTATTATAAGACATCACACTTAAATCATGTTTCAAATAGGATGGTATTGTTTACATTTAACACACATGATTTTGAATTGCAGATCCACAAAAGTTTTCGCTGGAAATTGATGTTAATTGATGTGACACTCAAAATAAGAAAATATCTAATTTGATTCAAAAGTGAGCAATTTCAACATTATGGCAACACGTAAAACAACATTACGACACAGACCAACTGAGATACGATAACTATACGTTTAAGAAAAAAATGAATTATAGATACAACTAGCAAAAATTTCGTACCATTCTCCCATTAACATTAAAATAAACTAAAATACCCAAATTAATTAATCGTTGTACGCTACACTCTCGATTTCCGATGCTGACTACGTACTGAAACTGTTCGTTCATCGCTCCGATCATAACTTACCATTTCTACCTATGCTCCATCTTCCCGATGAGAACTCAAACCCTATAAAGTCTTGGGCTGTGATCCCACATGAGAAAAAAAAAAAAAAAAAAAAACTACTACACTATGAACTGTACCTTATAAAATCTTCAACCTACTATAACTATCAGATTCCTTTAAACTACACATTACAAAACATATCACTACCTTATTCTCCCACTAATTACTGAACAATAACCCTTACTCAACTTCCTAAAACATTGGACTCTCATGAAAATACACTACGCTGAACCAATAATTTTCATACAACCGACACCCGATGGAAAACTAAGCCTATCCCAGGGGCAAGATATGTATGAGAGTGTGCCGAACAAAAATAATTACCTACAAAAATAAATTCTAAAATAATTCTTTCAACCATAACACTAAACATTTACTGAACAATTAGCCTTGTCATATATTATGTAAACTATCAGCTTAAATGCAATTCAAAATATATCAGTACTTGTGATTAAAGTTCCAATAATGAATGTTCTTAGATACACACATATATCATAACACCAAAGCTTGTGTCTTATCTTCTCACTTAGTAAGCGCTCACAGCTTACCTTCATAGTGTGTACGCTGAATTAAACATACACTTCAATTTGACTATCATAAGTGTTCTTATGCATAAATCACAGAGTAAATTTGTAATTATTTCTTACATTAGAGTTCAACTATGAGTTGAGATTTTGCACATGTAAGCACTGAAATAATATTAATCTCAATCAAAAATCACTGCTAGGCTGAAAGAGTTTTTCAGTTAGTCCCTAGATACACAGTCTGTGCACGTTGAAGTAATAATAGTTTTATGAGGTAAAAACTACCACTGAAGATCACCAGTGTGAAAAAAAGGAAAAAAAAAAAAAACAATTAACAAGAATAATGAAATTGCAATTTCAGAGCGCTTCGCTCTTGAGTTTTTTTCTATTTACATTCATGTGAGTTCTTGTGTTTCTGCTGTAGCACTTTTTCTCACCTGTTAATAATATCCACCAGCTATCGTACCTGTTCTTCCGTACAAGTTCCTAGGACGGAGATTATATTCGTGCTCAATCTCAACCAAAGTTTTGGTAGCACCTTGACTGATCTGCTGTTGAGTGTGTGAAATCTCATCTGCAGCGGCATTATTCTCCATTTCTCCCGTCACTAACCAGTTGGGGTGTGTTATTTCAACTGCATGATAGCTTCGTTGAATATGTGGATTCTGACTGCCTTCCACAGTTGGCGTTAAATCATCGGTATTCTGCTGATGAGGATTTTGCTGTTCCCCACTGTCGTCGAGATAAAGACATTTTCTTCGGGGCATTGGAAATATTCGTTTGCTGTGAACAAACCTATTAATTGTGGGTGTTTGGCTCCAAATTTTTTCATTCTTTCGTGAAAATTCTGGCATACTAAGAAGAGACGCTTTCTGATTTTGATTAAATCTTTTCTTTGTGAGACAGGAGTAACAGCTAGCAACAAATTCTTTGATGTTAGTATACATGTTAAACCAGAAATACTTTGCTCTAATTGTTAGCAAAGATTTATCAAATCCGAGATGGCAATTCGCAAATTTCGATTCATGCATTAGCTTTATCACTTCCTCCACTAGACACTGAGGAATACAGAGCTGTTCAGTAATTTCTTCTGTCAAGTCACCAGAATTAGGAGTGATACAGTGATATAGTAAACCATTACTCACAAAAAATTGATTTCTAACTTTAGTAATCACCTCAGGTTGATTAACTTCAAGGCTACGCAGAATCAGTACTAATTTAGGATCTTGTAATTGCATTTCTGCTAGCTCTTCTTCCGAAACTATAGAAGTAACGATCTCATCTTCTTTAACTGTGGCACAAATCTCAGCAACATAAGAAAAACCTCTTCAGAATCACTTGCATTTGATTGGGAAATCACATTTTGAGATAACCAATCTGGAACAGCGTTTTTGCTTTCTCGCCCTGGAATCAGTAGAAGTTATGGACAGATCTTTATTATTTCTATTGTGCAGAGCGGCATTTTTTGGTTCGACAATAACTGTATTTTCTCTCGTAAGAGGTCCGAATTTCTAATCAGTAAGCACTCTTGAAAATGTGTAGGTATACATAATTTCTTTATATTTTTTTCTTCAGAGGGTTGGTATTCTATTTTATCTTTTCCCAGCATTTTTTCTTCCACCCTATTCTCTTTTTCCTCGGTGTATTTATAATCACCGTTCCATCCCTGGCATTTAAAATAACTCCGTAGCTTTTCAGCAAATCATTGACTTATATTAAGTCATAGCTGGGATGAAAATCGGATTCAGCTACGTAGAGAAAATGTTGGCATAAAACACCGTTCA
Source organism: Macrothele yani (assembly GCA_039090855.1). Lineage (NCBI taxonomy): Eukaryota > Metazoa > Arthropoda > Arachnida > Araneae > Macrothelidae > Macrothele > Macrothele yani. The sequence continues at coordinate 93,276,084 of CM077012.1, forward strand.
ACGTGAAACGCATTTCTAACGCAGCTGTGGTTTTAGTGGGTATACCAGTTACTCCACGGATAAGAACATTTGACTTAAATTCTCTACCCATTTTTTTCCTAATTTTTCTGGCTAACGAGGGTGATAGCAAGGAGACCATTGCTCCTAAATCTAGAAGTGTATTTATCTTCTTTCCAGCTATCTCACAAGAAAAGGTAGGTAGAGGGCCGTCTATTGGATATTCAGTAGAACAAGATAATGGAAACTCATCCTTCATGGCAAAATTCAGGCCCACGAACTTCGCTGAAGTTAGTTTAAATTGCTCTTTCTCTGAGAAGAGCTCATATGGTTTGCAGCGTAATTATTTCTGCGACTTGCAGCAAAATTTATTCTCCCTCTGTTATTGCTTCTGAAATTTCTCTGCTGATAATCTAGAGAGCGCTCCTCTCGATACTGATTGCTGCGGTTAAGGCGGCAATTACGGGCAAAATGACCTGCATTTCCACATGACCAGTAGAGTGGTCCTCTGGATTCCGTTGATGGATGTAGCTGCTCGCCAACAGTTCTGCGAGGCTGACTCTGTCTTATTCGTTGTTCGGCCTCATTGTGCTGAATTTTCCACTCACGAAACTCATCTGCTAAGCTATGTAACAGCGCGTCTGTGTCCTGAGATTTCTGGAGCAATTTTTCATACATAAATTTACACTCATCATTTTTACCTACTTGGTAGTTAATTGGCTCCAAATTATGCTGATTGTGTGTGTCATGTTGAGGTAAATGGCTTGCCGTAGTGGCTACCGACGCTGGATAGAATAACATCTGAGCATACATTTCTTGTGCAATAGCTGATTTTACATAGGACTTGAAATCAGGTTTTTCCACACTTAATACAAAAAGCTTAATTTGTGGTTTCAAACCTTGAACAAATTGCGCCATTTTTGTTTTATCATGCATAGCTTTTAACTGTGGAGGATCGTCAGTCTTCTCTTGCAAATATTTGTAAGCAACTGCCTTTAAACATGTATAAAGCATAGCTTTTAACTGTGGAGGATCGTCAGTCTTCTCTTGCAAATATTTGTAAGCAACTGCCTTTAAACATGTAGCAAATTCTCTGACGGATTCGCTCTCTTTCTGATAGCAGTTAGCTAGAGCAGATAGACAGACAGCAAGTGGCTCTTCTACCTCAAAATGATTAAAAAAACTATCTCTAAACGGATTATAATCAATCGTGGCTCTCAGTTCAGGACTTTGAGCTAAAAAATCAGCCGCGGCTCCTCGAAGTTTAGATTTTGCAATGAGAAGTTTATCCCCATCTCGCCAGTTTGCTAAATTAGCAACTTCCTCCAAATTTTGAAAAAAATGCGTGGCTTTGAAATGTTCATGTGCCGGATTAAATTCTTCGATTAGCGGAGCACAACTAGCTATTAAAGCTGGAACACAATAATTATCATTACTATGAGTCTGAATTTTCTTGTGTAGTCATGATTATGACGTTTTAATATTAACAGATGCAAAAATTAAAAGAATGTTCTTGACCAACCACTTGTACCAAATCAATGAATAAATACGTAGTTCCTACGTCATGCATGCAAAAAAAGATAAATCTACTTGCAGACTTTTTCCTTGTTGACGATGAAGTATAAATTAATCCACTCGGAAAGTAGTTACACTAAAAGGTCCCACAGAAAAATAATAGAAGAGGGAATCACTCCCGCTGAAAAGTTCTACTCAACCTGTATGAAACTTTATAGTTCTACATGCGGTCTTGGCTCTTCTAATAAATGAAATTTCTTCACAAATCCTGCCATTTCCATCCACACCAAATTCCTTGAGTTGAGGTGGGTCGCTAGTCGGATTGCATCTTTTTCAGTCCAATGGGAGAAAAATCCAGACATCGTCATCAGCAAGCAACTTCCTCCAGATCGCCGCAGAAGTAAAAATCCAGAATGCCAAGAAATGTCCTGTTGCTTACGAAAATTCAGTCGCACATGAAGAATCCAGTCATTTTCGAAAATACTATCTTATTATTTATGAAACTTTTGTTGCGCATAAATCGATGATGTAACAGTTGTCGCAGGCGCCATTTATGTGGCAGTTGTCGCGGACACCATATGTAACAGTGCTGTTTTATCTCTTTCCTTATATTACCGAAATAGGTTTGAATCAGAAGATTGACAGGTTCCTTGAGCACTGTACACATCAATACAGTACTAATAGTTAACAGAACAGAGTTGACATTTGATAAAATCCTTTATTGTCGTGATTTTGCTTAATTTACTTTTGCTCCTGGTCACCTGTGATTAGACCATATCTCAAGCTCCATAACTCCTCGCTATTCATTCATGGTTCCCGCTCATACGTGGAAACAACCTCCTCTCTCAAAATTTACTCCTTCCCTTCTCCACGTCTCACTGCTTCACTCTCTCCCGTCAGACGCATTCTCCCCTAACACACATCATCATTGCTACCCTCGAAGTCTCGTTCTCCTATTGTTTTCCACATTACTTCCAAAAAACGAACTTGAAGCCTCTGTCCGAACACCTTCTTCTCATTCCGTCTCCATCTCCATTCCTAATCACCTCCCCGAAGGAAAACCCTTCTCGAGAACAGAAGTCCTTCCTAATGAGTTGCTTTAAAACTCTAATAAAAAGCCTTCTTCTATAATAGCTATCCATACATGAAATCCTGTGTTTTGTCTACTCCAGGAAGTTCGCCGATAATTAATCGTTTCCGGTGACTTACTGGCTCTCCCAAATCGAACTCAAAATCATATCCTCAAGAAGTTTCTCACGATTACTTTTAAACATTCTAAAACTGCAATGATTCTTAATTATTTACATATTCATTAAAATTCAACAATTAATAAATATTTAAATTACATTACATTTCATGAAATAAACATTCTCTTTCCATTACGCTATTATTAAAGGTTATTTACAATTACCACTATTACAATTGCATAAATAAATCAATTCTGAAAAAAAAAAAAAAAAAAAGGATAAAAGAAAAAGGCAATGCAAATAAAATAAATTACAATAAAAATCCATGCAGCGTTTGATTAGCACAATATAAGTTTTCTGGTAAGATGCGGGGAAATAAAATGTCACGACTCAATGCGCAAGTGAGTAATGAAAATAAAATCATCAAATAGAAAGCAAAAGAATTAAAACTGAAATTAAAATATTCCCAACAAAGAATGATCTAAGGAAGATATTAATCTTTAAAACAAGCTATTAAGAAAGAAAGTTCCAGTGAATCTGACAAGATACAAAACAAGAAAGATGACACCGAATTTTCGGATGTAATAAGCACGTCCTTTGAATCCATTCTGACATGGATTAAATTTATCAAAGCTATTCAAAATCAATGGAACCGATTTGGAAAACAATCAACTGGTTCCATCAATCGATAAAACATCCAGAAATAGAAACACCTACTTAGTTCCACCAGCAGCTAAAAAGCATGTTATGAAAATTAACAAATGGTGAACAAAAAGTTTCTCATACTATAAGGAAGGTACCAGAGACAAAGAGATTTTCAAATCGAACAGTTAAAAGAAGAAATATAAAAAAGGAAACATTATATAAGTTTACGTCTGCTAGAAGAAGAATTTTGCATAGCGGAAAAGTTGAAAATAGGCGAAAATTATTCTTCATGGTAAAAGTGTTCGACCTTTACGCAGCTAGTGAGAAATTTTTGTGTTCTTAAAGAGGATAATGCTCCACATCTCTGTTGTAGCGAATGGAATACAGTGAAGGAGAAATTTCTCAATAGCATTTTTAGAAGTGGCGATACAGCTGCAAACTGCAGTACACAAACACCACCTACTGACAGAACTGTGAACTACAAAATTCCTCATATATTAGTCTTAAGAAGTGTTCTACAAAGTAAATGGCATCCGGTGTTGAAAGAATTTTTAAATTGCACATGTAAAAACAGTGATATTGAGAAAAGCAGAATAAGCATATGCGCCCCTAGCGGCAAAATTGTGCACTATTTTGGAAAGAAAATACACACACAGTTTGCATAGTTAATAGTATCTGACCGAAGAAAGAAGTTTTTCAATTGGGTTTTTAGTCCTGTAGATATTGCTGTAAACGGAAACATGACCTTACGTCCTCTAGTGGCAGACTTGTGAGCTACAAAAAATTTGAAATTATATGAGAAACATTTCCCCAAGAAACACTCTCCAACAAAGAAAGAATTTTTCAAATTGGACTCTTAGAAGCAGAGATATCAACAAAAATAAGATATGCCTTTACGCCCCTGGCGGGGAAAACCATGCATTATTTAAAAAATAAAGTATTCTCAGAAGGTCTTTCAATGTGAGCGGTATTAGTCAACGAAATAATTTTTTCAATCGAGTTTTCAGGAGCTCAGTTTCTGCTACAAATACATAAAAAGCAGAAATTAACATTTACGCCCCATGGTGGCTAAACCATTCTTTATCATACATTAGAAATAATAGGCAAAGCATTTCCTATCAGCAGCTGTATCCGGTGCAGAAAGAAGTTTTCTAATAGGAATTTTAGAAGTAGAGATATCAAGGAAAACGCAATTTACTTTAATGCCTCCTAGCGGAAAGTCTATGTGTAACTTGAAAATTTTGAAATTATACGAGAACATTTTACACCGGAAACGCTATCTAGCAAAGAAGGAATTTTTCAAATCTGACTCTTAGAAGCAAGAGATATTGACAAAAATAGGATATACATCTACGCCCCTTGGCAGAAAAACCATACACGTTTTTAAGAAGAAAATATTATCAAATGTTTATCGGCATGAGCAGTATCGGTCCACGAAAGAATTTTCTCAATCGAGATTTTAGAAGCTCAGATTTTGATGGAAATACCTGCAAAGCAAAAATTAATGCTTATGCACTCTAGTAGGAAAACCATATTTTGTAAAAAATTAGAAATTACAATCAAAACATTTCCCACTGGGAGCTGTATCCAGTGCAGGAAGAATGTTTCAAATCGGAGTTTTAGAAGCAAAGATATCGGGGAAAGTGCAATTTACCTTTACTCCCCCTGGCGGAAAGTCAATGAATTACTTGCAAATTTTGAAATTATATGAAAAACATGTTGCACCGGAAACTCTATCCAACAAAGAAGAATTTTTTTAAATTGGACCATTAGAAGCAGAGATGTCGACAAAAATAAGATATACATCTACGCCACCTCATGGAGAAACCATGCATTATTTTAAAAAACAAATATTCCAAAATGGTTTGTTGACGCGAGTAGTATTGGTCCACGAAAGAATTTTTCAATCAAGATTTTAGCTCAGATTTTGTTGCAAATACATCAGAAGCAGAAATTAACACTTATGTTCCCTGGTGGCCAAACCGTTTTATACCAAAAATTAGAAATTATATGCAAAAGATTTCCCATGCAGAGCTATATCCACTGCAGAAATAATTTTTCAAATCAGAGTTTTAGAAGCAGAGATATCAGGGGAAACGCAATTTACTTTTACGCCCCCTAGCGGAGAATCTATGCATAACTTGAAAAAATTACTATACCTAAAATATAATCTTTGCCATGAGTAGAATTGAAAGGCAAAAGAATTTTTGAATTTGATATTTAGAAGCAAATATATGGAATAAAATGTATTTTGAATTCAATATCATCTGCATTTATGCCCTCTAGTGGCAAAATTGTGCATTGTTAAAAAAAATCAAAAGAAAGGGTAATCATTTGCACATTTCAAGCTTTCTAATGCAAAAAGAATCAAAACAGATTATTAGTTGCAGAGATATCGTGTCTACAGACGGTCGGACGGAGAGACAGACAAACCTATAACATAAGCATGATCTTTTTTTACAAAAGACGTGCTAAAAAACACTACTCTCATTAGCAGAACATTTTTACAAGAAAAAAAAAGTGCACATCACAAATTTGTCGGAGTAACATAGACAAAAGCTCACTGCAGAGGGCGAGAAGCCTAAGAAAATATGTCACATTTGGCGCACACGTGCCAGACCTGACATTATGTGAGTAACAGTCAGGAGGTAGAAGTGGGAAATACACATGCAGGTGTTTCTCAGCGAGTATCGCTTCGGAGCGCCAGAAAAACGATTACATTAAACATTTGAAATATATGTATACACTGAAAGCAAGATAAGGCTGTTAAGAACAATTGCGCAATCAAGGTGTAAATATAAAACACAGTTTTTAAAGGTTCATGACATAAAATTAGAGGAATGCACAACACTTTTACAATGTTAAATAAAATATAATCTAGGAAGAATCAATTTTAATTAATTGCAATATTTAATTTCGAAGACGAATACGATAAGGCAGCAAATGCATGCAGCTGCTGTGGTAGGACGTTTTCTTGGCTGGTTGCCAAAGAAATAGAAAAATATATTTTCTTCTGCTCTAGGCAAAGAATGTACACTCTGCTCTGAAGCCAGCCTCAAAGCTTTGATTGCAGCCGTTCGTAGTAATGGGCAATGAAAAGAAATCATCATATACTAAATTCCCTGTAGCAAAATTAATTAAATGTCCTTAGTATGTGGTTGTTAACCGTAGAAACTACGGAGAATCCATAGTAAACAGCATCTCTGTACACAACACCAGAGGTGCCAACCTTCTGCGGTGCCTATCAGTAATCACCACATGAAGCCTCATCTTTTACGCGTGGGAAGCATATTTCATGAGAATTAATGTGCAAAATGTGTAATAAACTTATAAAATCAAATACCTTATTACCTGACCCTTCCATTTTAATGGTTAATATTTTTTGATAACCCAAGTGGGAATGAATATCGACTAGTATCGGGCCGATATTGGTTATGACGGCTGAATCTCGGTTAATTTTGGGCGCATACCGGCCAACCAAATTTTCCTAAATCAAGAAGATTTACCATAAAATTGAGAAGATTTGCAACAGTACCAGAACTGTTAATTCATGATTATCTATTATTAGGGGAGAGTGGTAATGTATGGGATGTGCTAGCAGTATATTTGATACTTGTTTTCAAATATTTTTCTGTATCAGTCACTTATAGATGGAGTTCAGAAATTGTGATGGTTTTCAAGGTTTTGTATTTTATTTTAAATTGAATGACGCAATTTTATAAATAACTTGATTTCATTTAAGCAATGACAAGACAGTGGCCTTTTTTTCTTTTTTTTTTAATGCCCTTGGATAACAATTTTTTTTTTATCATGAATGCATGATAGCACTATTTTAGATAAAAGATGAATAGTGTTGTAACTTTGAGAATATGAACACTTTTGAACACCATGCATCAATTTTTACAAATTTGTAGCTTTGTCACTTTCGTTTTCAACCCCCCTCCCTCCCTTTATCAAGCTAAATTGCAAACCTTTTCTTTTTTTGGAGGGGGGGGATATTTAAGAATACTTGTTCGGAACATCGTTGGAAAAAAAAAATATACAATTACGGGAGAAATCTTTGCTACGTCCGATTTCCGTTTTCGGACATTTCCCCTCCATTTTCAAGTTGAAATACAAATATTTATGAAATAAAATGATATTTAACAACAATACTAAGCAGAGGAAACATCACGTGAAAAATAAAATTATGATTACGGGAGAAATCTTCACTGCGTCTAACTTACGTTTTCGAAAGTTTTGAAAGACGAAACGTAAGTTTCCGAAAGTTTCAGGCGAAGACCATCCTCCCCCACTACCAATTGCCCCAAAATTTCTGTTCAGTTATGCATCGATTTCGAGCGTAACTCAAATTATGACGGAAAAGGAGAAATTCCTCGAAGCCGTTGCACGCTCATGCCCGAAGATTACAGGGGAATTTTTGTGCCGTCAAATTTCTGTTTTCGGAAATTTTTCTTCCATTTTCAAACTGAAATACAAATATTTTTGGAATAAAGTGATATATAACAACAATACTGGACAAAGGCAACATCGCCGGAAAACGAAATTACGATTACGGAAAAAATCTATTATGTTTACTTCAGTTTTTGAAAGACGAAATACCGTCCCAATGCGTATTTTTACGCATTGGTAAAATTTCGATGTGTAAACACACTTTTTCATGCATACTTGACACATAATTACGCATTTTGGCGAATTCTGCACAGCGCAGAATAAATTTTTTTTCGCACATCGGCACAATAATTAGCGCAGTTATTCCAACACTGGGAGAGAGGGAGTTTGGAAGGATTGGCGGGGGGAAGGGGGGGGTTGGATGCGATCTATAAATAAATATCGCTTACTGATAGAAACATGAGATAACATAAGGTTCAATTGCTATGAGATCATAAAAAAACAAAAGCAGGAGTTTACACTAAGCGACAATAACAACGGCGAAAAATCCGGAAGAGACTATCTTCCGGCCATAAAACCACCCCAAAATCCGGAATACTAGGCAGGTGTGCGGACGTCATTGCGCCGACATCGGCTTTTCCGACATGTGCAATATCGCCATGCCGTTCTTCACCCGATATCGGCTTTGCCAATGCATCCAATATCCTCTTGCCGTTCATCACCCGATATTGGCTTAGCCGATGAATCCAATATGTGAATTTTAATGGCGCTTACTTAGAAACACCATCAATTAAATGTTTTCGCATTTGTGCAAAAAGAACTATAAACATATTCGCAAAATGCGATCGCAGTTTAAACCGAGATTTTAACAAAAAAGGACACAAAATTCAGAACTTTTACGAAACTTACTGAAATCCATAATTCTTCCAACCTGCCTGTAAGTATGAAATCAGGTAGCCGAAACCGTAATAATTACCGAAAATCCGTAATGATTGGCATCTCTGCAACACATACAAAGAAAATTAAAAGTAGTTCTGATAACCCGTAGCTAATAAAACAGTCGATGATCAAACGAAACCACTCATCATCCCTGGAGCCTCCACGAAGAACAATGACGACATTACCACAGAAGCGAGTTTTTTTTTTTTTTTTTTTATGTTTTAATAACAACACCCCAGATTGTGACAAATTTCCCATCATCCCATACTGTGTGCTCCTGCAACGTGACACACCATACTCGTGAGAAACAATGAAGAAGCACTCCGTTTATAAGTTGGGGGAAGTTTATTTACATAGCCATGAAAATCGCGAATCAGAAGTTCCGAGTTCTGAAAGTAAAATTAAGGACTTTTTAAGGACTTGGTGAAATATTTAGTACTTTTAAGGGCCCTTAAAAAAATAAATTTAGCACTTTTAAGAACTTTTTTTGACCCGCGCAAACCCTGTTACAGAGTACCAACAAACAATTTGCTCAAAGCAGTACTAGGGACCACTCTCCTATATTTGGGAGTCTTCAACCTATCTAAATTTCATTTCAGTGTGAATAATCAATCAATCAATCTCTTTGTCTCACTCACTCACTCACTCACACACACACACACACACATTACAATTTTAAATTGGCAGAAGTAAAATCCCATAATGAAACTTTCAAAAAATTTGATTTTTCATCCATGTAATAAATAATATAGCAAAGAGGTAAAGCATAGGACTCTGACAATCTGTCACAACAATAGCAGATATAATTTGCAATTGCAAAGACAAGACACCTATGTTGGAATGGGCAGGGATTTATCAACTTCCCATTCATGATTAAATTACAAATAGTACAAAAATGTCATATATAAGTAGTATGAAAAATAGACTTAAAAAAAAAAAGGTTAAACCAGCATATTGACAACTGGAGGAAGAAGGAAAATAAAACTGCACTAATTTAGTATTAACTTGACAATCAAAAACAAAACAGAGGTAACTCGTGCTAAAAAGTCATACTATAAACGACAAACTGTCTTCACACGATATATAAAAGAGTTTTATGATGGAATAAAAACTTTAATGATAGCTAAAAATTTAAAAGGGCGATACCTTTCGGGTCCTGCCAACAGGCACCCATCCTCAGACGCAATGAACACATACAGTGGAAGAGACAGCTTATAAATAGATACATGAATGAACAAATGATGTACAATCAGTCGTCATGAGGCATATAGCGTCCAGTCATAAACAGCAAAATCATAGTCATTAGCTAGTAAATACTATGTTGATATATCTGTAAACAGATATTTCCAAGGTCGAGGGATGTTTCTTGGCAATTCATCATTACAGCACGATGAATTGCCAAGAAACACCCGATTTTGAGAAGATCAAGATCCTTAACACACCATGAGACAAGTTTGAGTTGTGCTACTCTGAATCGGTTACTACTGAAAAACACAAATTGGATGCATACAATCTCAGTGACCCCCATGAAATACCCAAACTTTGGTTATTATTAATCAAAAAGGACATGGATAAAAATATAGAGTTCAATTAGGGGAAAAAACAAAAATACCAAAATAATATACGTGTATTTCATTCACGTATAACACCAGCAGACAGCAGCACATCCCCCAATGCAAATTACATCGAAGTGGCTGATGGGAAAGCATCAGATGACAACACAGGTTACGGAGAAGAACCCATGTTGTGCAAGACATAACACATGGATCCTGAGTGACGACACACAATGTTAATGTTCTGACAATGCAGCAGCAAAAGATCTCATACACACGTATATATCACTAAGCTGTTTTCTGAGATTCAAACGTTAGCTCCACAAAGAAATACAAACCACTAGATAAATTTTTAACTGATTATATACTTACTGTTGCCATATCAAACTTCTCCATTTACAGTGATCTTGACACATAGCTTGAGCTTCACTGACATCCATCACACGTTGTACACAAGACCTTTTGTATTTCATACTCATAATCTTTTTCTCATGCAGACATTCTTGAATCTGGTCCTCCTATGATTTCCTTGCCCTTCCTCTACTTTTCTTTCCTTCCACTTGGGCTGAAATTTTTTTCTTAGTAAGCATCTCATCACTCATTCTTTCAGCATGGCCAAACCACCTAAGAATATTAGTCTCAAACTTACTAACAACATTTTGCCTCACATTACCCAACTGCAACACATCTTCATTCCTCACACGATCAGAACATGTCTTGCCACCCCCCCCGCCGTAAGTAACACACTTCTCCAGCACACAAACGACTCCTACGTTTCTTCTGTAGTACCCAGGTTTCACTGTCATACATCAGAGTAGGAACAATTACCCTTTCATACACAGCTAGTCGGGACTCTCTTGGGAACCCATCGTTCCTGTGAAAACCTCAAAGCAGCTATGGCTTTCAATGAAGAATTTACTCGCCAACTAATTTCACCATCTAATTTGTTTTCTCTGTCAAACATGCTTCCTAAATATACAAACTCAATCACCTTGCCATTTAGACTTATCTTGCATTCAGTACTAACAGTTCCATGCTCAAAAACCATAACTTTGGTTTTTCCCTTATTTATACTCAGTTTGAATTTTATACAAACTTTGTACATCTGGGACAACATACTCTGCAACTCACTTTTGATCTCTGCCAATAGGACTGTGCCATCAGCATACAGCATTCTGCACACATGTATTTTGTCAAGACATAAACCAGTATTGTCCATCTTGGCATCACATGCACACGCCCATAAATATATTAAACAGCCATTGTGACATTACACAACCTGGTCTGACTCCTGCACCAAAAGAAAACCATTTTGATAAAAGACCATTCACTCCTACACAAGCTCTACTGCCAGCATACATGGCTTTTACACTATTAAGTACATTCCCAGTAACACCATATTTATTCAGTGCCTTCCCCAGAATTATCCTATTTACTCAGTCGTAAGCTTTCTCTAAATCTAAGAAGGCAGCAAAATTTTTCTTACCAACAATCAGGTACTTTTCCATCATCATGCGTAATCCAAAAATTTGGTTAGTGCAGCCTTTATCAGGCATAAAACCACTCTGGACATCCCATACTTTCTCTGATGTAAGACCTTGTACTTTTTCAATAATGGCCTTACCAAACACCTTCCCTGGAACACTCAGTAGGCTAATACCACGATAGTTCTTGCTGTCAGTCGGATAACTTTTTCCCTTATACAAGGGGAAAATGATAGCATTTCTCCAATCCTGAGGGACCATTCCGAACTCCCAGCACAACTGGCAAATTTCAGTTAACCAGTCAATCACAGAGTCACCACCATATTTCAACATCTCAGCAGTTATGCCATCTACTCCTGGAGCCTTACCATTCTGAACAGATTTTAGAACTTTACACACCTCTTCTCTTGAGATCCCTCCTGTGTTTTCATCTTTCACTGTGGCATCATCTGCTTCTGCCTCAGAATCACCTTTGCTTTCTTGATCTAATAACTCACAGAAGTATTCACCCTATCTTTCACCTAATTCATTGGGCTCCCATATCATTTCTGTAATCCCATTCTTCACACAACTTTGTTTCCCCCATTTTTCCTGGGTCTCGTGTACTTCCAGAAAGTTTTCTATCTTACCAAAAAGCCAATTCATGTCTTTCCACCTTTTCCTATCTATCATTTGCCTTACTCTGGTGAACCAGCTTAGTTGCCGCATGCTTCTTACAGCGATATGCATCTTCAGAAACTCCACCTTGCAGCATCACCAAACATGCTTTCTCTTTACTGTCTCTTTAATCTCACTATTCCACTAAGCATCATCTCTATTGTTACCCACTACTGAGGTGCCACAGCCCTCTTCAACAGCAGTGACAACACAGTTCTTAAAACATTCCCACTTCTTTTCTACACCACTCTCACATGACTTCAGCTCCTACAGTAGTTCTCTGAGTAAGTTAGAGTAACACTGATGATCTTCAAGGAGCCTTTCAACCTTTATTCTTTCCATCCTAGGCCTCTTCCTATTCCTTTTCCTCCAACCAACATTCAGGTTCACTCGTGACACTACCAAGTAATAATCAGAGCCAATATCCACACCTCTCATCTCACAAGTGTTAACAACTAAGTGTTTCAGGCGTTGATCATAAGCAACAAAATTTATTACACTCTTTTGTCCCAGAGTACGATTTTCCCAATTATATGTGTGCATATACTTGATTGAAAAACTTATTTTAATGTCAACAGCTTCTATGCTCTTAAAAAGTTTTTTACTTCATACCCAACTCTTGCTTGAAAGAAGATAGGTCTAAGCACTACACAGTTAGAACCAGTTTTGCTCTGGCCAATCTTTCTTAGTGATAAATGTTTTATATAGATGATAGATTTTCCTCACTTTGACAGTGCTGTCATCTGATTCTCTCTATCAAGCTTTTCTATATATCAACAATCCATGGCCATAAAATTAAAATCTGTTACCTGTTCTGTCTCCTTTCCTAAAACTAGTAACTGACTTTTGATGTTAGAATTAAAACCATTGTGATTCAACTTCGTGGAAAATTTTTCGAGTAAGCCCAGTTGATTAAGGTTATAACCACAAATTTTTTAAATTTTTAGAAATTAGGACTAAGACATCGGCATACAGAGCTGGGTGTTGTTAGCAGAATTACATACCTCAACATCCTTTTGGATGTTATTTTCTTTTAAGCAGTTCATCTATATAAATAAAAAATGAATGCTAAAAGAGACTACCATCCCTGTCTTACCCCAAAATTAATCTCAAACCACTAGGCAGAAATCAAAGTGTACACATTAAACATATCACACACAATGAAGTTAGCTGCCTTCATGGCCGAGTGGTCTGAGGCACTGGCTTCTGATCATTCATCCAAGATAGGCCTGCATTTAAGTCCCAAATGATGAATGATGCATGGGTGGAGGGGTTCTGTTGCATGAGAAGGTGTGCAGTAACTACATACATACATACATATCACTAAGCTCTTCTCTGAGATTCAGAGGTTAGCTCCAAAAAGAAATACAAACTTTCAGATATTTTTACCTATTGTTGTCGTATCAAACTTCTCCATTTACATCGATCTCGACACACAACTCGTGCTTCACTGATATCCATTACACGCCGCACACAAGATCTTTTATACTTCATACTCATAATCCTTTTCTCATGCAGACACTCCTGAATTTGATCCACCCATGTCTTCCTTGGCCTTCCTCTGCCTTTCCTTCCTGCCACTTGGGCTGAAAAGATTTTCTTAGTAAGCATTTCATCACTCATTCTTTCAACATGGCCAAACCACCGAAGCATATTGGTCTCCACCTTGCTAACAACATTTTGCTTCACATCACACAACTGCAATACATCTTCATTCCTCACACAATCAGATCGTGTCTTGCCACAAACCCCACGTAAGTAACACATTTCTCCAGCACACAAACGACTCTTATGTTTCTTCTGCAGTACCCAGGTTTCACTGCCATACATCAGAGTAGGAACAATTACAGTTTCATACACAGCCATGCGGGACTCTCTAGAGAACCCATCATTCCTGTGAAAACCTACCAGAGCAGCTATGACTTTCAAAGAAGAATTCACTCGCCTACTGATTTCACCATCCAACTTGTTTTCTCTGTCAAACATACTTCCTAAATACACAAACTCACTCACCTGGTCAATCACAGTGCCATTTATACTTACACCACATTCAGTGCTACCAGTTCCTCTCTCAAACACCATAACTTTGGTTTTTCCCTTATTTATACTCAGTTTGAATTTCATACAAACTTCGCACATCCGAGTCAACATACTCTGCAACTCACTTTTGCTCTCTGCCAACAGGACAGTGTCATCAGCATACAGCAATCTGCACACACGGATATCACCAAGACATAAACCACTATTATTTATTTTGGCATCACGCATGCATGCGTCCATAAATATATTAAACAGCCATGGTGACATTACACAACCATGTCTAACTCCTGCACCAATGGAAAACCATTTTGATAAAACACCATTCACTCGTACATAAGCTCTACTACCAGCATACATGACTTTTACACTATTAAGTAGATTCCCAGTAACACCATATTTATTAAATACCTTCCACAAAAGTGTCCAATTCACTCGGTCGTAAGCTTTCTCTAAATCTATGAAGGCAGTAAAAACTTTCTTCCCAACAGCCAGATACTTTTCAATCATCGTGCATAAATCAAAAATCTGGTTAGTGCAGCCTTTACCAGGCATAAAACCACTCTGAACATCCCACACTTTCAATGATGTAAGACCCCGTACTTTTTCAATAACAACCTTACCAAACACTTTCCCTGGCACACTCAGTAGGCTAATACCACGATAGTTCTTGCATTCAGTCTGATCACCTTTTCCCTTATACAAGGGAACAATAATAGCACTCTTCCAATCCCGAGGGACCATTCCTAACTCCCAGCACAACTGGCAAATTTCAGTTAACCAGTCAATTACAGAGTCACCACCATATTTCAACATCTCTGCAGTTATACCATCAACTCCTGGAGCCTTACCATTCTGAAGAGATTTTACAGCTTTACACACTTCTTCTCTTGAGATCCCTCCTGTGCTTTCATCCCTCATTGTGACATCATCTGCACCTGTCTCAGAATCATCTTGCTTTCCTGATCTAATAACTCACAGAAGTATTCACCCTATCTGTCACTTAACTCATTGGGCTCCCAAATCATTTCCCCAATCTCATTCTTCACACAACTTACAACTTTGTTTCCCCTATTTTTCCTGAGTCTCGTGTACTTCCAGAAGGACTTTCTATCTTTCCAAAAAGCCAGTTCATGCCTTTCCACTTTCTCCTTCCTATCTTTTTGCCTTACTGTGGCGAACCAGCTTAGCAGCTTCACGCTTCTTACAGCGATATTCATCCACAGAGACTCTACCTTGCAACATCCCCAAATACGCTTCCTTCTTTCTCTTTACTGCCTCTTCAACCTCACTATTCCACCAAGCATCACCTCTATATTTACCCACTATTGTGGTGCCACAGACCTCTTTAGCAGCAGTGACAACACAGTTCTTAAAACATTCCTACTTCTTTTCTACATCCCTCTCACCAGACTTCAGATCCTTCAGTCATTCTCTGAGTAAGTCAGAATGCCGCTGATGATCTTCAAGGAGACTATCAACCTTTATTCTTTCTATCCTGGCTCTCTTCCTATTCCTTTTCCTCCAACCAACATTAAGTTTCACTCGTGACACTACCAAGTAATGATCAGAACCAACATCTGCACCTCTCATCACACGGGCGACAACAACTAAGTGTTTCAAACGCTGATCGCACACAACAAAATCTATCACACTCTTTTGACCAAGAGTGCGATTTTCCCAAGTATATGTGTGGATATACTTGTGGTTAAAAAATGTATTAGATACACACAAACCATTCTCAATGCAGAGTTCAATTAATCTTTCACCATTATCATTCACACAAGGATCATTAAACTTACCCAGAACATTGTCAGAAATTGCATTCTGCACACCTACTCTAGCATTGAAATCCCCTGCTATTATAACTTTTTCTTTAGCACCAAACTGGCTCAAAACAGCTTTTAGCTCATTCCAGAAATCTTTTTTATCAGAAGGTTCCGAGTCACAAGGAGCATACACTACAACAATTACAATTCTCTGAAGTTTCACTTTCAAACGAATCCAGAGAATTTTCTCACTTATGCAACTATAGTGAATCAAGTTGTTCATCTTTTCACTTAAAATCACGCCTACACCAGCCTGTCCTATCATATTATCCAACACTCCAGACCACACACTCACCGTGCCATTCACTTCTTCTACCCCAATTTCCTTCTTTTTGGTTTCACTTACACACAGCACATCCAGTCTATACTTATTCATCTCCTCAATCACCTCACTCATCTTGCCATTTATACCTCTAGTATTCCATACACCAATCTTACATTCACTCAGCCGAGATCTCTTTCTCATACGCCGTTTAGAAAGTCCAGGTCGATTCCGTGGTGGACCGTCCTTCTCAAGTGTGGTAGGTCCACCATATCCCACACTTGAGTCATTCTTAATATTTCTTTTTGTCTTTTTAATCAGGTAAGTACATCAGTGTGGGGGATTAGTCCACAGCTGAGGGTTCCAGTTGGTCATTCAACCTAAGGATTCTGGAACAAAACCCAGTGAGTTGGGGTCTTTTCGCCAATGTCACACAGAACTAGCTTGCACCTCTCCACGACCGCCCGCGTGCAGTAACTGCTGGTTAAAAAAATAACAACTACCATACATACTCACATGTAAGAAATCCTGCTTTCAAGGTTGCGGGGTCGGTTTATCTGCGGGTCAGTAAGAAATAGGGCTGAACTCCTGTAAATTCTCCTGCGGAATTTACAGAGTTGTTTACATTTTAGATTGCAGCTTTCTGCGTGTTCTTCAAAAGTGCTTCCCAAAAAGTAAAAAAAAACAATGGAAATTATGAAGTATTTTTCCACCCAGAGTAGAATTCCTATGGGGATAAATGCTGCTAATATGTTAAGCGAAAAACCTAATCCTGTTTCAAATTGAGATCATGATATTTGCTTCCAAACATGGAATAGAAATACCTCATTACTTCCCGTATGTAACCATGTAACACTGTCTTCCAAACTGAGTATGCAGTGAATCAGACACAGCATAAATCGCTTAGCTCTTGGGGTGGGCCAAAGCCAATCAGGCATCTCTCTCTAGTTCTCACGGCACGCGTGGGCATGCGTGTCTTCCACTCACTCCGTGCTGGCGAAAGCCATTCCTGCTATCAAACAGTAAACCTTGAAAAACAAAGGCTGACTTGGCATCGTTATTTCTTGAGTGAAAGAACTTTGCAATGTAATTTCACCAGAAATGGTTATAAAGTCACTCAAAAAATGCTGTGTAAGTAATGCAGTGAATGTTACTGAAGTTATTTGGAAACTACGATAGTGAACTGTACTTCGAAGATTTTTACAGAAGATAATCTCAGAAATCTGCATAATTCATTTCAATAAATATATTTTTCAAACTCTTGAAATTTAACGTCTGCTTATATGCGAGTCAAGGTTTTCCACAAATTTTTAGCTCTTGAAGTAGGGGGTAGGCTTATACGATAGTATTTTTGGTAATTTGTATCATGCAGAAAGAAATCACTGCACATTATCAAAAACTAAGTAGCACAAGCCTTTCTTTTCTTTCTTTCTTTATTGGAGGTTTAACGACCA
Source organism: Macrothele yani (assembly GCA_039090855.1). Lineage (NCBI taxonomy): Eukaryota > Metazoa > Arthropoda > Arachnida > Araneae > Macrothelidae > Macrothele > Macrothele yani. The sequence goes on from CM077012.1 coordinate 93,294,035, forward strand.
CCGTGAGCAACTCAATGGGCTATAAGCAGTCGCCCGTCCCTAATTTAGGGTCACTGATTACAGGGAAGGGAGAGAACCAGTGCCGTAAGACAAACACAACATCCATGCCTCACCGGGATTCGAACCCGGACCCCGTTCGGACGAATGATCAGAGAGCACAAACCTTTTTAAACTGATCAAACTATTTTTATGTAGAAATGATATTTACAACATGGGTGCCACTAAATTTCACAAGCCAAGACTGAAATTAGAGTCACACTCACTGTGAGGAGATGGGCCTTATCAATCAATGAGGCAAGCAACATATATACAAATAATTATTAGGTTGACCATAATGAAATGTCCGATTTGTACACTTTTCGTCAATCACACTTAACTCAGCTCAGAATAAATATGATTAATTGAAATAAGAACCATTCGATTCAACACATTTTTGTTAACGAGAAAAAAGGTTATGTATTCCGGTAGCATAAAAATCAGGAGCTCTGGAAGTGACGAAAGCTTGACAAGCGTTTTGAGCATCAGCTTGGTTGTGGAAAATTTTCCCCTTCAAAAAATTGGTCCAGATGCTTGATAAAATGGTAGGTAGTCAGTTGGCAAAAGGTCTGGTGAATATGGTGGATGAGGTAAAGTCTCATAGCCCAATTGGTTTAACTTTTGCAGAGTGATACGTGCGACGTGTGGTCTTGCGCTGTCATGCAGAAGTATTGGGCTCTTTCTGTTGACTAATGATGGGTGAATGCGTTGCAGTTTGCTGTGCATTTTGTCGATTTCATGACAATACTTTGCCGCAGTAATCATTTTGCCTGCATTCAGGAAGCTGTAGTGGATTAAACCGGTTGAAGACCACCAAACAGTCACCATAACCTTCTGTTGATGGAGTTTGGGTTTGGGGAAGTGTTGAGGAGCTTCGTCATGGTCCAAGGGACATCAACGATTGTCGTACAGGATCCACTTTTCGTCGCATGTCGCGATGCGGTCGCGAAAAGGATCGGTTTGGTTGCGCAACAGCAGCCCAGACGAGACTTTCAAACGACGATTTTGTTGATTTTCGTTCAATTCATGTAGCACCCATTTGTCTAGCTTCTTGAACTTTCCAATTTGGTTGAGGTGCACAGAAACAGCTGATTTGCTTACTCCCAGTTCTTCCACAAGCTCACGAACAGTTGTGTGTGGATCTGCTTCAACAAGTGCCTTCAATGCATTGTCATCGATGACGGTACTCAGTCATCCACAATCTTCATTGTCGAGGTTCATGTCGCCAGCCTTGAATTTTGCGAACTATCTTCACACCATACGATCATTAGCTGCATCCTCCCCAAAGGCACCAACAACGTTTCGCGTCACTTGCGCTGCGTTGTGGCCCAGTTTCCACTCATAGAGGAAAATTGCCCGAAAATTACGATTATTCATCTTTCACTGAAACGGCAATACAGAGTGGGAAATATTATTTGATAATAAAATTAACTAAAAGGTTACAATCTGCAGATTTCAAGCTTTCCAATGATATATTACACTTGCATACCTATTCACTGTATTAAACACAACACATTGCCAAAACACGAGATCAAAAATCGGACATTTCATTATGGACAACCTAATACAGGGCTGCCACTCAGTTCAAGCAGTAAAAAAAGTTGAAAAAGTAACCAAAAATTATTTAAAAAGTAACCTATCTATTGCACAAACTATTCGTATATATATATATCATCATCATCATCATCATCATTGTCAACCATTATCAATACACTGCTGGACGAAGGTCTCCCCAAGTTTCCTCCACAACGGTCTGTCTTGTGCCAGTCTCCTCCATGTCACCCCTGCATACTTTCGAATTTCATCCACCCATCTCCCATGTGGTCTTCTTCTGGGTCTTTTCCTGTCCCTTGGAATCCAATCTAAAATTTGGGCTGTCCATCGAAGGTCTGTCCTTCTGGCAGTATGTCCAGCCCATTGCCATTTCAGGGATTTAACTCTGATCATGATGTCTTCCACTCTTGTCATTTTTCGGATCCACGAGTTCCTCTTCTTATCTCTCCTGGTTACACCAAGCATGCACCTCTCCATGCTACTTTGAGTTGTCTGCAGCCTTTGTAAGTCTCTTTTAGTTAAGGTCCACGTCTCTGCACCATACGTAAGCACTGGAAGGATGCATTGATCAAACATTTTTCTTTTAAGACATAATGGCATATTGCTCTTGAAAATTATGCTGTTTCTTCCAAAAGCTCTCCAGGCAAGTTTTGTACGCTGATTAATTTCTTCATCAATGTGACCCTCACTTGATATCTACTGTCCAAGATAAACGTACGTGTCTGTTATCTCCAGCTTTTCTCCATCAATCGATAAATCTTCATTTCTTGTAAAAGCATTGAACATCACTTTAGTCTTCTGAAAATTCATTTTTAATCCCACTTCTTTACTCTTGTCAGCAAGTTCCTGGCTCATACTCTGCAGCTCTGATGGGGTAGTTGCAAAAATGACTACATCATCAGCAAAACGAAGGTGGGTTAGATAATCTCCATTAATCTTTATCCCCTTGTTTTCCCAGTTCAGTGATTGATAGACATTTTTCAATGTGGCATTAAAGAGCTTTGGAGATATGGTGTCACCTTGTCTCACTCCCTTTCCAATTTTTATGTGTGTTGTATTTTCAAACAGCCGAATCTTTGCACTTGCATTTTCATAGATGTTATTAATAATATTAATGTATGCATCTTCAGTACCGCAGGATTTCAGAGCCATTGTAACTGCTGATGGTTTCACCGAATCAAAGGCTTTTTCATAATCGATAAAAGCCATGCACAATGGAAGTTCATATTCCCTCGCTCTTTCAATTAGTTCTCTCAGTACGTGGATATGATCTATAGTGCTGTAGCCACTCCTGAATCCAGCTTGTTCTCTCGGTTGAGCCATGTCCAGTGTTACCTTCAAACGGTGTGAAAGAACTTTAGTGAAGATTTTATAAACCACTGATAGCAGGCTGATAGGTCTGTAGTTCCTGAGATCCTCAATGTCACCTTTTTTATGTACCAGGATCATTGTAGTGTTGTTCCAATCCTCAGGAATCTTCCCTTCATTAAGGCATGGAGTGAAAATTTGGGAGAGTACTGTTTCGATTTCTCCACTTGCTTCTTGTATGATGTCTACAGTAATTCCATCTTCTCCTGGAGCTTTTCCCCGCTTCATGTTCTTGATTGCATGCGCAACTTCTGCTGGGAGGACTGGAAGAACTCTGGTACCTTTCATGATGTCTGGAGTACATGTATCATCCCTTTTATATAATTTAGAGTAGAAATCTTTCAGACAAGACTGAAATCCCTTTTATATAATTTAGAGTAGAAATCTTTCAGACAAGTCAAAATTTTGCCTCTATTTCTTGTAACAGAACCATCTTCTTTTTTTAGTGCCATAATCTGTTTTCTTCCCTTACTGAGATGTCCCTTTGCTATCTTTAGGCTTTGGTTGTTTTCAATTGCTTTCCTCACTAGTTCACAGTTGAATTTCCTTACGTCTTCAGTGATACTTTTTCATACTGTCTAGCATAGCTCTATATATTCCACTTTGGAAGTCGCATCTTCTTTAGTTGTCCTCATCTCTCTTCTTTTCTGCATCAACATTTTCGTTTTTCCTGATAATTTATTTACATGCAACTTGTTCTTAGACCCAGCTAATTTTGTTGCTGTTTCCATAAGAGCTTTGGTTACTTTTCTGTTAACTTCAGAAATATCCACTTCTTCCGATGTTAGGCCTTCTAAAGCAGAGAATCTGTTCTTCAGTTCCAACTTGAAGGTATTATGGTGTTTTTTAAGGTTGGTTATGCCAATACATTTTGTTTGTCTTATGAGCTTGCCACGTTCAAGTTTACTGTTGAGGTGCATCTTACATCTCACCAATCTATGGTCACTACCTATGTTGAACTTATTTAGCATACTGCAGTCTTCTATGACGAATTTTGTGTTACACATAATAAAATCAATTTCACTTGTCATCCCATTTGGATGTCTCCATGTCCATTTCCTGTGTGGCTTTTTCTTGAAAAAGGAGTTCAAGATAAAAAACCTTTCTGCCTCTGCAAACTCAATGAGAGTATTTCCACGCTGGTTCCTGTTGCAGTGACCGAATTTACCTACTGAAGTTTCTTTCTGTTGCTGTTGCCCTATTTTTGCATTGAAATCTCCCATAATTATCTTCAAGTGCTGCTTACCTTTATTATTTAGATGACGAATTTCCTCATAAAATTCTTCAATTTCTTCTTCAGGATGACTTGTGGTGGGTGCATAAGTTTGAATAATCTGAGCCTGGTATCTTTTCGAGAGTTGTATAACGAGTCGTGCAGCTCTGTCAGAGGAACTTTCAACTTCTACAACTTTATCCTTCAGTTTCTTGTTTATTATAAATCCAACACCACTAGTTCTGCCAGTATCTGTCCCACGATAGTAGAAGAGATGTCCACTTTTCAGTTCAATGAGATCTTCTCCGTTTCTTCTTACTTCACTTAGCCCGACGATGTCCCACTTCATCTTTTGTAGTTCCTCTTCCAATTCAAGAAGCCTTGAATCAGAAGATAGGGAGCGCCCATTATACGTAGCCAAGGTCAGCATCAGATGGCAGCCTAGTCCGGTCCTCCGGGGATTCTTAGCACCCTCTGCCTTCATGTCGCACTGGCCGCTGCCTTGGCCAGGTACATTCCAGCTGCCGGAGACAGATGGCCAAGATTTAAGTTGCAGAGTCATTTTTGAGGAGTTTGGCCATAACTCACCACGCTGGCCAAGCGGGTTGGTGAGCGTGGGATAGCATTTCCTCTAATCCCGATAATATAGTTATACCGCTATTGGCGGTCATCAGAGCCCCTTTAGTGGGAACAGAATGCACCACGAGAAGGCGGGGTTGACATTTGTCAAGGAGAGGCTGTGATGTTACGCAACACCTGACCTTACATCCCTAATCCCGATAATATAGTTATACCGCTATTGGCGGTCGTGAGAGCCCCTTTAGTGGGAACAGAATGCACCACGAGAAGGCGGGGTTGACATTTGTCAAGGAGAGGCTGTGATGTTACACATCACCTGACCTTACACATATATATATATATAGCAAAAGCATATAAAGGGAAAAACAAAAAATCAAGAACAAATTTGAAATTTCAAAGCGCCAGAGGCTGCATAGAAGAAAGATCAAATAAAATAAAATAAAAATGTGAAACATAAAAGCAAATTTTGAACAAAGAAAAAAATAAAAACAAAAAATCGGGGAACGAGAAAAAGAACAACAATCACCACTTTCCAACCACCCGAAACAGGCGAGCTTCAAGCGATGTATAACAAACAGAAGAATGCAGGGAAGCATATTAATGACTGACTCCTTGTTGGCTTCGTCAAGGGCAAGCAATAAGAAAGTCACTCATTAATATACTGAGACCAGATAATTGTGGGTTTCTGCTATTCTAGTTTGCTATCGGGACCAATTAAATTTAGAGGGGGAAATGTCAAAATAAAAGGGATTTCTAATAAAAAACCCAAACCCAGCAAACTAAAACACATTGACCGACCGCACAACAGCAAAGATAATCACACAAAAAATAAAAATAGAAAGAAAGGGAGCTGAGGTCCCCAAAAACACAAATCCAGGTAAGAAAAATCCAACTAATAAATGGTACTGAAGGGATATCTTTAAACTTGTCACAGAAAAAGTGAAACCTTAATCCTGTCAGACAAAAAGATAAACAGGAAACACCAAATTTTTTTTTTAATAATAAACAAAAAAAATATTAATTAAAACCAGAAAAAGCAACAATACAATATTGAAAAAGAAAGCAAGCAACAAATTTAGGAAAAAGGAGCAATTTACAGTTGCAAGTCCCGAGAGTGAATAAAAAAAACAAAGTTGCATGTCACAGAATGGCAAGGAAAATGCCCAATACCCACAGCAAAAATTCTTAAAAAATAAATTCTTTAGCAAAATAAAAATTTAATACCAAAGGGCAAGGAAGCAAGCATCAGTGAAGCAATTTTTATGCCCAAGACACAAGAAAACATTAAAATTAAGTTTAGTGCAAATTTATAAAAATGAAAATTCACTAATTCCTACAAGAAAATAAAAATGACTTACATACAGTTAAAAGATGAGATTACATGTGAGATGTTGCTTTGCTGTTACAAGCTCACATATTTACAAAATATTGTACTAATCTTTTAAGCCCACAGGAAGGCTCAGAACCACTAAAATGAATGTTTGCAAAACAACAAAGGGACAATAAATGCTACAATAAGTTTTGCAGGAAACTTAAATCGTGGCCAAAGCTCATAACCTGCTTTCAAGAGTGAAAACAGCCCCCCACCCCCCCCCCCCAAATAATTCCAGTAAGAAATAAAAGTTAAATTAGAAGAATGAGCTTACAAAACACAAAACAGACCTACCATGCCTGAGAACAGCGATGAACAGACTACTACACCTATGGGGTGTAAGAATCTTATTGCAGGGGCATGTCCATTGCAGCGCCATCTAGCGTCCAACTTTAGAACCTTCCTGGTGGGTAACTAGTGAAGTTCCTTGAGCAGACTTCAAAAAGCAGATTTCATGCTCTGAAAAACCCGCTACAAGTTATCAGTGCAAACCAAAATACTCTTCCTGATAGCAGGGAAATATTACTCTGCTCCCAAGAGTTCAAAGAGTATTATAAAACCTAATTAGCATCATTCCTCCCAAACCTTTGAAATTTAAGTATTACTATTTTTTTATAGCTTTTATTTTTATATAAATATTTTTAAGAATTTTTTTCTAGGGGTTTTATGCGTTTTTTGTGTAAATTTTTTTAATTATAACCTTTTTTTGACTATCAAAGGAGAGGAAAAGAATTTTGTATTATAGGTTCCTCAATTGATTGCTGACAACATCATTGCCTAAACCTCTAGAAATTAGCTTTAATTTAGACAATTCATTCAGTCAACAAGATTTAAATTAAATTAAGCCTTCCATCCTAATTATATGTTTGAGAACTATTTTTCTTAATGCGGTTTTTAAGAAGTTTCTAGGTACTTGGTTTTCGAGAAACTGTTTAATTAAAATAATAACATGTTTTTTTAGTTCAGAGTTTAAGCTACATATTCTAGAAAGCCTTAGTACTTGTGATATAAATACATTTCCAATTACTTTATTGGAAATATTGCTTCACCACATACCATATTTGACAATTTTAAATTTAAATTGATTTCTCTTATCATAAAGACTTATGATTGGGTTACCTGCATTAAGATTTATAGTTAAATCCAAAAAATCAAGGACTTGGTTATTATCATTGGCTATTAAGTTTAAGGCTTATAAGATAAATAGCAGCAAAGTCTTTTTCAATATTTCCTAAATTATTAAAGCAAAGTAGGTCAATGTATCTGTAGGTCTGAGAGTAACTTTCCTGATTGGATGAATTTAACTTCATGAATTGAAATTCTTTAAAGAACGAGAACAAGTTCATAAGCTTGTTGAATGTGAACTCCCCATAGTATTCCATTAACCTGTTTGAAAAACTTGTTATTGTAGAGGATAAAGTTATTTTTAATACAGCAATTTAGAAGCGTATGTCAAGAACTTTCCGAAATGATGTTGGAGATTTGAAATTCATTGAAGAGTAACTTGAGGGTACTGATAATGTCTTCTAGCGGAAGGCTGGTATACAGGTTTTCAAAGTCATAGCAATTAGCCTCTGCTGGCGTGTTATCAAGAATTTCCGAAATGACCTCAGCATTGCTTTTAATAATCCAGAAGTTCTTACATGTTAGGTTTACTTTGGATTTAATAATGTTTAATACCTGTTTCAAAACTGATTCAAAATACTGATCTATTACATTTTTAGGACTTTTGGTACCACTAGCTATGAATCTAAATTTCACCGGTTCCTTATGAAATTTTGCAGTAGCAAAAAGATAAGGAAATACAAGCTCATAACTATATGCCGTTCTAAGCGCCCAACGGTCTGTGAAATGCTTTAAATTTATTGTTGAGTTCCTAACTGGAAGCTGAAGTAGGCATATAGGTGACTTTATTATGAAGTTCTTTCGAAATTAATTCAAAATAGAATTTTTTGCAAATAATGGCAAAATTATTATTTGCTTTGTCTGTTGTGGTAAAGATGAAATTTTCCTGTAATTTAGAAAGTGATTTTTTTAATTCAGGAGAAAACACAAGACTGTTATTGTAAAAAATATTTTGAATTGCAAGATTCTGTTTAAATTCTTGAAAAATTTTGCATTTCCATTCAGCAAAGGCTTCGATTGGCATATTGTAGGCTAAGCTAGTTTTAATAATATATTTACTTAAATCTTGATAAAAATCATGCTTGATTCTATCTTTGAGAGGTAGAATGTAGGCCTGAACTTGGCCCCAAAACCTAAGATCCTTCTTAAATCAGGATTTTCAATGAAATCTAAATTACCAGTAATTATGTGTACCCTTCAGTACCATTTATTAGTTGGATTTTTCTTACCTGGATTTGTGTTTTTGGGGACCTCAGCTCCCTTTCTTTTTCTTGTTCTTTTTTGTGTGATTATCTTTGCTGTTGTGTGGTCGGGCAATGTGTTTTAGTTTGCTAGGTTTGGGTTTTTTATTAGAAATACCTTTTATTTTGACACCCCTCCTAAATTTAATTGGTCCCGATAGCAAACTAGAATAGCAGAAACCCACAATTATCTGGTCTCAGTAGATTAATGAGTGACTTTCTTATTGCTTGCCCTTGACGAAGCCAACAAGGAGTCAGTCATTAATATGCTTCCCTGCATTCTTCTGTTCGTTAAATTTACATCACTTGATGCTCGCCTGTTTCGGGTGGTTGGAAAGTGGCGATTGTTGTTCTTTTTCTCATTCCCCGATTTTTTGTTTTTGTTTTTTCTTAGTTCAAAATTTGCTTTATGTTTCACATTCTTGTCTTTGTTCTTGTGCTTTTTTTCTATCTTGATTTAATAACAGTTAAAAGAGGAAAATATATTTTTTCCTATTTGGCATTGGTGCAAATTGCTTTTCTAACTTTTTTTTCACTTAATTTTAGAAATTATGCGCGTTTATGAGCACTTAGTTTGTGTTAATTGCCGTTTACTCGACCTAGTAATCAACGTCTCTTTTTTGTTGTTGATAGGTGCCTAAAAACTTCATTATTATACACTAAAAGCACTCCTGGAATATTTTTTGTAAATATTGCAACTAATTGTTAACTTCATGTAACTTTTCGAAAGCATTATTCAGGGTTCATACACGAAATAAATTCAAGGACTTTCCAGGACATATACAAAAAATTCCAGGATGATCATTACGCTTTACAGTATCATGTTCAAATTAATTTTTTAAAGTTATTTCAGTTTTAAGTAATAAAAATGATGAAAAATGCAAATGGATGAATGTGCTTTATGCAAATGGATCAAGTTTATCAAGCACAAGATCGTAAAGAACGAATTCTGTTCTTATGCCTGACCTTTGAATTCAAGTTGGACTATTTTCTACAAGGGTAGGTTTCTCCTCCCTGATAACATACCAAAACTTTGTTGCAATCAAACAGATTTTATGTGAGTTAACATTCCTAAGCTTGGAGAACAAATACTGCACTTATGTCTTGGCCTTTAAATTTAATTTCAACCTTTTTCAACAGGGTAGGTTTTCAGCTTGTACCCAACAGCATACTAAAATTTCGCCGAAATCCAACCGCTTTCATGCGAATTATCGTACAGACAAACCCAAAGCATAAACGTTTCTGCAACCACAGTTCGAAAGGGTTAGTAATTTCGAAAATAAAAACATAACGTACAGCGCAAAAACTAGCTCATAAATAGAATATTTGAAACTACAGTATGCACTCTCAATTATTAGGGATGGTAGAGGGAAAAGAAATAGAACTGTCCAAAATTAGCATGTTTTCGTTGCGCTAGGCGCTTAAGAATGGCTGAATTCCTTCAGATACCCCCAATGTTCAAATGATTGAAATGTGCTGATGTTCATGGAATGAAATGGTTGATTAGCTAAGATGACCACATAAAAGTTCGGGGGGGGGGGTTAGTTTATGCAACATTTTACATCACTCCAGTATTTATCTTGTCATCATCAACAATCGCAATGCAACTACCGCTTACGATCGCGGATATCAGCAACCGAAAATCTGCCATATCACTAAGTGATACAACACACAGTATGCTGTTAAAATGTACTGTAATTGAAAAAAAAAGGATGTGGAAAAAAGAAACTTTCAGAAATTAAGATCATCAAGTCACGCGTTTCAAAAATCAGTTTTCCTTTATAATGTTTAAAAACATGTTTTTGCTTTTTTACCTGTAGTGTATAATAAAAAAACTGTTGATTTTTTTTATTATGGAATAAGACGTCCATATGTCTGATTGTCTTCATCTGAGTTCACACGTTAGCTACTGTGTACAAGTAGACCTATTTTTTCAGCTCAAAAATATGTAGTTTTGTATATATTCACAGTATAAGTCATTCCTTATTCCCACAGAACTGAATTCAGCATATGCAAAATGAAAAACATCAAGACCCACCCAACACCATGTTTCTGATTGTCTGCTGTTTATATTCAAGAAATGCAAATATGGATCAATGGTTGAATGCAGCACCTATGATTTTTATTTATTACCAAGAGAAAAAAAAAAAAAAAAAAAAAAAAGAGCCGTGGACCATGAAAGCTGTAAAGCTGAAACGGATATCCCCCCCCCCCCCCATGCACAAAAACATTCCGATTAAGATCAAACAGCAGGAGGGCGCGTCCACGCACATACACAACTTTGGAATGTCCTGATGGAATGGCTTCTTTTCATTTGTTCATTTGGCACATCGCCGTAGAATCACCACCTGCAGCTCACTGAACTGTCAAGTTCAGTGAGCTTCAGGTGGTGATGTTCCCTTCTTCCTTCACCCTAACTATAATAGAAAATGTAAAAAAAAAAAAATGCTCCCCAATTTTCGACAAAATTACCAAATTTACTAAAATATGTTTATCTGCTGAATATAGCTTAAATCCATTGAAAACTTTTTAATTATAGATGATTTTTTTACTAAAACAGTAACTCAGACGTCTGAATAAAAATGTATGTTTGTAATTCAAATAGAGTCCATATCATCACAGAAAAAATTTTAAGGATCACTCTGTTTAAATAAACCATGGCATCTAAAAAAAATAATTCACTTGCTTTTCCTGTAATTTATAATTACTGTTTCTTTTTTCAATCCGATTATGCAACAGAAGATTTTTTTTTTTTTTTTTGCATCTGCTAAAGTTCCTAACGGAATTTGGGGAAATTTGCACTAGAACTTTATTGTGATGTATCTTAACCACTGTAAAAATTTTACTGTGTTATTTTCAAAATTTGGAAAAATGAATTTCTGAAAATTATCTCCTAGTCCTTTTGAGCTGTGGAAGTGATAAACAGGTGTTTCCTTTCTTCCCAACCAAGGGCTTCAGATCAGCGCTCCCAGCTGTCAATTAACCGTTGCTATGGTAACACCCTTTCTGCTGGAGGCTCACTCTATCCAAAGAGGCACACATACTTGTCCATAATAAAAATTACCAATGCTAACTTTTAAAGTTTTAAACCGATTCAATTGGAATTTTGGAAGTGAGCTTATTTAATCCAATTATAGTGAATGTAAAAATTTCAGCCACTTTCATGAAAAATTTGCAAAGATAGTTTTCTTATTTTTTATCATAAGTAGCGGAAGTCTCTTGAGGGGAGGGAGGGTGACATGCACATAAACAAGAAGATGAATGTGTTGTTCAGGCATACTCCTCACTGGTGGATGCCAGCTGACTTGGTACATACGCAACCCCCCTGCAAATGCTAAATGCCTCTTCTTTCCCCTTCCGTTCTCAGCAGTTGTCCGACGGACATCAAGCTCCCCTTCCCAACAGACCTACTAGTAATAATCCAATTTTATTACACTAGAAGTAGTGCTTTTCTTTTCTTTTTTCCCAGTCAAATTAGGATTTGGTGCACATCGGAAACACCACCGTTGCCGGCGGTTTCTTTGAGAACAGAGGAGAGTAACTTTAAAAAATGAAGGGGTAACAGTAACACGATTTCCTGAAAGGGCATTTTTTTAAGCACTAATTTGAAATTTCAAGGCTTTTCAAGACAGCATTAAAAAAGCACTTTTTCCAGGATATTCCAGGCCTTGAAAACGTAATCATGATTTTCCAGGACTTTCCAGGTTTTCAAGCATGCGTGCGCACCCTGATTATTTAATTTTGTTTGTTCTTATGACTACCATTTTTGTGGAAGCTGTATGTACAAAAATCATATTTACTTTCATGTCTCCATTATAATTTTTATTTTCTTTTTTTATTTTTATTGCATTTTCGGAAATGCTTTTTTACCACAAGGAATAAGATTTTTGAAGTGCTTTTAGTACTTTGTTTCACATCTGGAATCTCTCTTGGGCGGTCTGGTTGCTAAACCATGTGCTTTAGATGCATTTTTCTGTTGATTTGTTCATGCATTATCACAACTTGTGAATTTTTTGAAATCGTTTTCCTGTTTTTTTTTGTGACAGATGACGAGTATGGGTTGGGCCAGGAAAGTTATAGATGTATGCAAAAACTTTAGCTAAATTATTCTTCCCGCACCATTGGGGCGGTTATGTGAATTAAAAATCATTGTGGGATTTAAACGTGCATCTATGGCTTTGCAGAAACCCATTTCCAACTAGGTCTTTGTGGAAGTGAGAAAATGCAGAGTTTTGCTGGTCCTTGATAAAGCCAAGGCTCAGCATTCTCAACACTTTCTGCATTCTGGTTTTGCTATTAATGTATAAATTTTTTTTTACTTAAGCCTGTTAGGTTTGAGGTTTTATTTTTAGATTTTGTCCTTGTTAAATAATAATTTTTTGTTTCAGTCTCTACTTTATAGTTTGTGATTTGTAAATTATGTCTTTATCTCTGCTCTTGGGTGTATATATATATATATATATATATATATATATATATATATATATATTATTATTATTAATGGCCTCCTCATCACCCCTTATAGCCATCCAATCCACCCACTTTATTTCTATTTTATTTTTTAAACTACTTTATATACTTATACATGAATAGAAAAATAATTTAATTATAAAAATATGGAGCAAACATGTGACAAATGTAGTTTATCAAAAAAATACACTAAATTATTTATGACTTATGGAAAAAGTTGGTAATTATGTAAATTATTTTGCATAAGTTCTGCTTTGTTATACTTTAGATTTTCCTTAATAATAACACATGAATAGAAAAAGTAATATAATTGCAAAAAATAATGGAATGAACATTATTAGTGACAAATGTAGTTTATTTAATTAGTAACAATGTACTAAAAATATTTATTTTTTCTGGAAAAAAGTTGTAATAAGACATGTCCTCTGCTTATCTAAATTATTCTGCATAAGTTCTGCTTTTTTACAATCGAGATTTTCCTGTTCTTTTACAACTATCATTCCTTCACGCATTGCTTGGGCAATCTTTGCTTCCCCAAGATCATTTCTGTCCAAAGCTTTCTTTAACTTCGAATGCGCTTCTTCAAAAAGCTTGTGACTGGTTTTTTTTTCTAATTACGATCTTTTTTAATTCTCTTCAGATCTTCTTGTAGTTTTTCAATACACTGTTTTCTCTTTTTAATTTCTAATTCACTTTCTTCTATGATCTTGGCATACTTTTCTTCTTCCTTCTCCTTTAAGTTCAACTGCTGCTCCATTTTTTTATTCTCTAGATGTATAATGTAGGAAGAGTAGGCAGATCTTGCCAAAGCCAGTAGTTCCCTGGTGATTGGGATTAATCCTGGTTAGTTTCCATAGTTTTTTTAAAGCACATTGAATATTAATTCGTGTATTTAAGATATGCACTGACATGGATGCTTTGTCATCAGTCAAAATTCTAGCAGATTGAGAGAAACCTCTCTCAACATCTCCACTCCCATGAGACAGAGTCAAACATACCTTTATAACTTCTGCAACATATTTGGATACTTCATCATGTCACTAGGGAGTTTCAGATTAATGTATGTTTTCCAGTACTCATCAATTGGAGACTTTTTATTTGCTTCAACTTTTTCTAACTGTAGCATTTTCCACTCATCTTGAAGGATGTCAGTGGGAATATCTATGGGAAGAGCCTTAGCAACCTTTGCAATATCCATAATGCTGCAATTTGAATTTTTCTCCTTAGGCTGCAGAAAACGCATGTGTTTAAGATGCAGACGTAGATACAGATAGCGATGTTTTCTGTAGAAGATGTTTACAACTGGCAATATAATGTTGCTGTACACACCTTAGAAACAGAATGACTTCTTTTTTCTGGAAAGTCTTTCATGTAAGCTTCCACTATGCAGTTAACCACAACAGCTTTTAATGGAAGAAGGTTGCCTGACTGAAAGACTTGTTCCTGATCCCATGAACATGATGTATTCAGTTTCTTTAATACGTCAGTCTTGCAAACCCTACCAATAAGAGAGCAGCAGAGTACTTTCAGTTGATCATACAAAATATGGATGAGCGGTTCTTGCTTTTGAAACCTCTTAGTGAATTCTGTAAACAAATCAGCACTTGACATGACAAAAGTCAGTTCAGCTTTGTATGTAGTTTTTTTCAGGAATGAGCTGATAACTTTGAACTTTCTAGTTGACATTAAGGCTGCACATTTTTTAAGGATAAAATTCAAGAAATATTTTTCCAGAGCAGGACTTTGTTAAAGCAGGCATTCACAATAATCTCTCAAGGTCAGCCACCTTGATGGCACATGCTTCAATAACTTCTTCCTTGGCACATTCATTTCTTGCTGTACTTTGGTGTAATCTTCCCATCTACTTGGAAAACCACCAAAGAAATGGAAAACTGTAATAGCAATGTCTGAACATTCCTCTCCTAATTCATTAAGACCCTTCAGGAAAGCATTATGAACCACATGTATGTTGCATGTGCCAATGAGGCTACTACCTCTAACAGACAACACTTCTTCATTAACTAGTCTGTGCACTTTTATATTGACGTTGGGTCCATCGCCTCCTAACAACATGTGATTTAAGGACAAATCTGATTTTTCTAAGGCCAGCAATATATGCTTTGATAGTTCTTCTGCAGTCGCATGACCTAAGAAGAAAGATTCAAGGTGATTAACCTGTATTTTCCCCTTATTTTTTGACCAATATCTTATTAACATTTGAAGTTCTTTTTCATTTTCTGCATTTGTTGTCTCATCAAACTGAATACTGTAATATGAACCCTGAGCATCTTTGATCATTTGGTTATGAAAATAAGGACCTAATGCTTTCGTAATAAGATACCTCACTTTAGTTTTTGACAAGGAAAACCCATCAGGTACACACTGTGGAAACATGGACTGAAATATATCACTTATTCCATCACATGAAGCAGCAGAATAATTGCCAACAACAGTTTTCAGCGCCCAAATTAATTCTCATCTAATTGCACTGCCTTTTGAACTGTATAAAAGCACTGCACCTGTAGTACTGACTGGCTCTGATACAGATAAGGATGATCCAGATTGATGGTTATCACATATTGGAGCTGCGAGTGGTTCAATTCTTGCTGACAAATGCAGTTGAAGAGGAGACATCTTTGTTGAAACATTATTTTTGTTTCACAGACTGTGCATACTGAGTCACAGACTGCAACCCTTTAGTCACTGTAAAGTTGCACTCACAAACACAATATCCTTGATCTTCAGAGTTTCCCTTTTTTAACCACTCATATTTTAACACCGAGGTAATCTGTTTTTGATAGCCATGAAGTCCGAAACTTGTACTTTCCCATGTTATTTTCTGTATTCAGAATCAATCTAAAAAAAGGCCTCAGTATAGAGTTCTGCACAAGAGAAGGAACAGAAAAACACTTATAGTTGAATTCAGCATGTAATTAACTTTTACATCTTTCTGTTTAATTGGTAAGTTTAACTCTTCAGATAAAATAAAATGATATAACTCTTCAGATAAAAAAAAATGATATAACTCTTCAGATAATATATCCTTAAGGATAGATATATTTGTTTATTCTCATCATCAGAGTTCAATCAGTGAAATTTAAATAAGGCCTATAATTTATTTCAATTAGAATAAAAATGATGACCTTAGGTAAACAGGTGATTGCTCTAGGTACCCGTACATAGCAATGTTAGTTGATGTTTCTTGCTGTTTATTCCTAGAAAAGTAACTTAAAGTAACTTTGAATTAAAAAGGTTACCAAATAGTGACTTTAAAAAAAAAGTAACTTTTAGTTAAAAAAGTAACCAAGTGACAACCCTGCTAATACCATGGATGCCCAAATAGCAAAGCAGCAGGGAGCATTAGCCTACCCCGAAATCAGATTGTGCTCTTTCTGTCCTTGGAAGATACTACAGAGATTTTTGTGCTAACACTAATTCTGATTGCTAAGTTTTCTGTAGAATTTCTGGATACGTGTTTCTGTAGAAAAAATAGGAAAGATGTTGGAAGTTTACAGTAGAGAGAAATAATGAAATTTCCCTTTGCATGTTGGAGAACAGCACACATACGTACAAGTATGGAAGAGTATGAAAGGTGAAGAAATGAAAAATATAATGTCTTCTGCAGTAGCTATTCACTACTGGACAAAGATCACCAGAGATTTTCCTCAGAAATTTGTTGTGAGGGTATTTTTTCATCCATGACGACCAATTGAGTACTCTGGAGTTTCATGGTGGATGTAATACAAGTGGCCAAAATGACCAAAAGAATGACAAATAAATTTCCTTATTGTCATAACATGCTGCTTAATTTCTTTTATCCATTTTTTTTTGTAGCTTTTGGATCTTCTGGTTTCTAATTAAATTTATGAATTGAGAATGTGGGAAAAACAGTTGATAACAAAAAAGCATGGGGAAATTTGCCTTTTTTGTTTCATATGTTATTCGTATTTACAATTTCTGCTTGCCCCCTCCTAAGAACTAAAATATAGAAGCCTAAACTTTTTTTTTTTTTTTTTTTTGATTGGAGGTTTAACGACCACCGTGAGCAACTCAATGGGCTATAAGCAGTCGCCCATCCCTAATTTAGGGTCACTGGTTCCAGGGAAGGGAGAGAGCCAGTGCCGTAAGACAAACACAACATCCATGCCTGACCGGGATTCGAACCCGGACCACTTACGGACGAATGATCAGAAGCCAACGCCTTAGACCACTGCGCCACCGAGGCGGCGCCTAAACTTTAAGAGATTTAGACAAAAAAACAACAACTGAGTATTAGGGAGCTCACTCACTCTCTCTCTCTCTCTCTCTCTCACACACTCACACACACACACACACACACACACACACACCAGCAGAAATTAAATCTGCCATTTAAAAAACTGCTTAATAAAAAAAATAGATAAATGCCTGTCATATCACATTTGATGTATTCTAATTAATATTTAAAACTAATATAAAATTACCTAAACATTGATATGAACTGCAAGTTTTCAGAATGTCCAATTCTTGGGTCATTAACAATTACTCAGAATTGAAACGCTCGCCAGATATGGAGGGTGGTGGGGGGTAGAAAAGGAATTAAATAGGATTTGTAAAAATACCTAGTTTAAAAAAAAAACACCTAGTTATAAATTTTCTTGAAGATGAAACTTTTCCCTTTTGATTGTTCTATTGATCCAGATATCATTGGAAAAATGATTTCTTATTTTTTAATAATTTTTAAATAAACATCAAATTTCTTATATATTAAAACTATTTTTTAAATAATATTAAATTTTCTTCTTTTTTAATAATTTTTAAATAAACATTTAATTTTTAAATACATATTTTTCTTATCCCTTATAGTCCTTTTTTGCCATCACAGGAGAGAGCAGCTTTTATTTTTTAGACCACAATTCAAGTTGAAAATAATTACTTTCCCTGTGTGGGCTAGAAATGACACCATTCCCATGATATGCACAGTTGTTTTCACAGCAGAGTGATAGGCCGCATTTTGTGTTTTAAACTTTAATTTCACTGAAAATGAATGTTTTCCCATTTATTAGTCACTGTTTGCTATATCAAGAGGCAAAAGACAACAGTGTTTTCTATTTTGTTTGAAGAGAAATTAAAGTTCGAAATCGGGACTTCAGTTGTCTGTCGTCGTCTATCAGGACACATAAAGTCGTTTTCTCAGCACAATGAGTAGGAAGTGCGTTTTTGAACTTTAATTTCATTCAGCAAATCAGAAAGCCTCCTATGTTCCTTGATATATTACAGCAAGATGTGACAAAGGAATGGAAAAACACGCATTTTAAGTGAAATTCATTCTAAAAATTGGTACTGCAGTAAAAACAATTTTACAAGTCATGGAAATGGCATCAATTCCATCACAGATAGATTAAGAACCAAATTCGAAATTTAGTTTTGCTTTAAAAAATTCTTGAGGGAAGGGGTAAAAATGCAATCTCCGCTGACTTGACCTTGAAGGAAAGACTGTCACAATATGCATTTTGATTAAGAAAATTAAAAAAAACAAAACAAACAAAAACACAAGTTTCTCTTTTACACCATTATGAAAAATAAGGAAATAACTAACATTATAAGAAAACAATTAAAATTGAGGGACACACTCAGGAAGAGAAAAATAAAATAAAATAGAACTTTGTCAGAAAAATTCAAAACACGGAAATTCACGGAATATTTTCATTCCTGCTAGAACAGTCATTTCCACTGATTAAAAAAATTTTGGCGGGCAAGCGGACATTTTTTTTTTTTGATTGGAGGTTTAACGACCACCGTGAGCAACTCAATGGGCTATAAGCAGTCGCCCGTACCTAATTTAGGGTCACTGGTTCCAGGGAAGGGAGAGAGCCAGTGCCGTAAGACAAACACAACATCCATGCCTCACCGGGATTCGAACCCGGACCCCGTTCGGACGAATGATCAGAGGCCATCGCTTAGACCACTGCGCCACCGGGGCGGCCAAGCAGACATTGCACGAACATTAAAAAATGCAACAAAATCTAGTAAAAAGCCTTTTCTGACCAGAAGACAACAGTAAAATTCAGAAAATTTGGCAGGTATGCAAGAGCATTGAATTCTTAAAAACATTTTGAACACTTAAAACAGTTATTGCAACTCCACAATTTCTGTGATCACAGAAATAAGATTGTGCATAATTTTTTTTTGGAAGGAAAAGGAAAGTAAAATGGGGAACAGAGTTTTAAAACAATCTGACAATCATGACAGGCTTCCAAAATTTTCAAAAGCCAGAAATCTGTCTTTAGGACAGCAGAATGGCAGCTATGTTGTTATAATGAATGAAATCAAGCACAGTGATGAATCATGATGAATAACATAAATTTTAAGTTTTACTCTTTGAAGAAGAAAAATAATGTAATAAAAATTGAATTACCACCATGAAATTCTGCAATCATAGAAGTAGAAATAATCACAGTTTGTGTTCATTGTGGGGTAAGGTTATTACTATTTTGTAGCAATACCGTAAGAAAAGTTTATTCCCATTATTTATACAATCCAGCAAAACACTAAGTCAAGGAAATTACATCAAGTTGCACATACCTACAAGATTTCTTTTAGAACAACATCATGATGAATAAAAAACGTTACCTCCATGAGATAGCAATAGGTGAATTTTTCGTGTTGCAGGTTATACTCGCAATGAAGAAGTCTCTGTCATACAAAACACGATAGGCAACTTGTGCAATAACCACTTTCTGATCAAATGATCAAGAATGTCAAGTTTACACATTTAATCAAATTTAAAAAATGGTATTTACAAGTTTAAAATACATGATAGATATTGGTACGAAGGGAATTCACGCATTGGTCATCTGTCCGCCTATGACGCATCGAACTGGATCAAATCTATGCCATTGCTAGCGAGTATGGGTACCTGACATATACGGTACGTGCAATTCTCTGCAGACATCGACGACTTGCGTTTACTGCTTTGGAATGCACCTACACTGCCACCAGGTACGTAGGATCCACGAGTTATTATCCCGAGTGCACTAGCGCTTTAAAACATGCATGTACCAGGTTTAACTTAAACTTTGGTTTACAAACATGCAACTTATACACGCTGATTAAGCGCGACAGGACCCCGTCGAGACCAAACACCGGTACGGTGTCTATCTTATCCCTTTGAGGGTCTTAAACGCTAATGAAACTGATCAAGTGTACATAGGTTCAACTTTGCACAATTTAAAAATCCGACTGCTTGAACACTTGCGCGACGTGAGAACAGGCTCACAATCGACAGCACCGGCTCGACTATCAGCTAGTGGTACACATAGACCTATGTGGGATGAAGCCAATATTCTTATTACACACAGTAATAAAAGTATGACCCTTATTGCCAAAAGCTTATACATCCACCATTACAGAGGAATTTGCTGTAATGATGATGTGCCCTTTCTTCTCCCACGTGCATGGACTAATCTAATGAAACATTGTGTAAATAATAACAACTATAGTGGAATTGTTAATACTCGTGCAATATCATGTTCATTTCATGCTCCTCAAATGTATTTACTTAACTTATATTTACAACTACCACTGCGAGCATGCGCTCTAGCTACTCTCCCATGACATCGAATCCTATATATGTTGCGTGCTGTTAAAACCTGATGTCATTGGGGTGGGCGACCTGATCAAGATCACTAGTGTGATTGGAAGATCTCATGCTTTTATCTATCATGTATTTTAAACTTTTAAGTACCGTTTTTTAAATTTGATTAAATGTGTAAACTTGACGTTCTTCATCATTTGATCAGAAAGTGGTTATTGCACAAGTTGCCTATCGTGTTTTGTATGACAGAGACTTCTTCATTGCGAGTACCTCCACGAGAACTACGAGAACAATGCTTCTACAAAAATGGCATGGCCTAGCAGGAAAAACGTTGTTTGCTGCTGGTGATGTGACATTATGGCTAAAATATTGTGCAATGCAAAGAGCAAGAAAAGATGGCCTCTAACAGATTTGTCCGATGGTACTGGATCTCTCTTTTCAGAAACCAGTGGCCTCGAATTAGGGATAGGGAAACTGCTCACGGAGGTGGTCATTATACCTCGAAAAAAAAAAGAAAAAAGGAAGTCAATTCAAACAGAGGTCATTACTCTTTCCACGTTTATAAGTGAGTCACGGA
This sequence comes from Macrothele yani, assembly GCA_039090855.1. Lineage (NCBI taxonomy): Eukaryota > Metazoa > Arthropoda > Arachnida > Araneae > Macrothelidae > Macrothele > Macrothele yani. The sequence goes on from CM077012.1 coordinate 93,315,146, forward strand.
CAAATTCTCATTGGCTGCCACCGGGAATCGAACCCAGGGTCTTCCAGTTATGCCGGATATGCTTCCAATAATTAGTTGCGTGCCAGATATGCTTCCTTCTAATTATTTGTTCAGTTGCTGCTTATCATCTTTGGTGAATCCCCAGCATTGTGCGGGGCTCCAAGAAGCAACCTGCCAAATTGGCATGGCAGTTAGTGTGTGCGAGTCTGGGGGAATTAGAGGCCGCTGTGGTGCAGTGGAAGCATATCCGGCGCGTAACTTGGAAGACCCTGGGGTTTGATTCCCGGTGGCGGCCAATGATAATTTTTCTGCGACTCACTTATAAACGTGGAAAGAGCGATGACCTCTGTTTGATGTTCCTAGTCCACGTCAAATGTCTGTATTAATAAAAGTTAATTGTCTAAAGCAGTTTTGCTAATCACATGGCCCGGCGTCATCAAGACAACTAAAATAATTAAAGTTTTGAACATTATGACATCAGCGAAGCTGATGGTACTGATTTTGTAAGTTGTTTTACATATGCTTGGAATGAATGGAGTGGAGTTCAAATTGTTAATGAATCACATGTGTGACATAGCTGAAGAAAAGAAGTATTTTTCATGTACATTATAATCACTCAAATGAACTGGTAAAACAGGAATGAAGCACCAAAGATAATGTAACTTACTACAACACAATTTTTCAGCTCAGTTGGACCAATATCTTGTTCTGAAATTATCTGTTCAGTTTTATTGCAGGTATCACATGTAATGCTGAAATATATAAGCATAAAATTATATTTTTTAACTCATTGTAACGAGCACATTCACAAACATAAAAGGAATAAAATCATGCTCATAAAATACATATCAGAAAATCTATCAGTACCAGTTTCAACAACCTAATAAATAAAGCCATAAGAGTACTATACTTGTATCTGTTTGTTACCTTTCATCTACACTGCTCATGGTATTTTTTACAAAGCAAACAGGAAAACACAACAAAAATGTAAAACAGTACTATGAATATATGTCAAATCTCATGCTACCTGTACAAAACATAATGAATACTGCATACAGGGTGAGGAGCTAAGACGACCTTTGAAAAAGGTGACAATTTTTTTTAAAAGGTGACTAAAAGGTTATTAAAAAAGACTTCTGGCCAATAGCACAAAGCAACAAATATAGTTACAAAAAAAAATAACTGTTGATTTTTTTTTATACTCCCCTACCAAAAAAAGGCCAGGTAAGATCATAATATTTTTTTTTATTATTGTCCTGGATGGGGTATGGCCATTATCATTGTCATTATATAACTTTACTGAAAAAAGCCCCACACAAAATTATGAAAATCTAATGACTTACAGTTCTCTTCAATGTTCAAGAAAAACAATTCTGAAGAAAAAACTGTTTGGCTTACTGTTTTCTAGGCATCGTAGCAAAAAATGATGTACTCATACTTGATTTTCTTTTCTCAAGGTCCTTCTGAATGATTTCCACTTCCTTTTCTCTCGCTCTTTCTTCTGTTTGCATACATTTTACTCCCTCGAGCATGCCTTCAGCTAATTTTGCTCCCTTTAAATCTTTGAGTGTTTTTTTCAGTTTAGCCCAAGATTCCAAAAAGAGCTTTTCTCTTGCCTTCTTAGCTTGTAGGTGTTCTTTTTTCTTGTCACTCAGAGCAGCAGTCTCACATTCGATTGACTTTTTTTTAACTTTTTCATATCTTCTTCATAATCCATTCTTTTTGCTTTTCTTCTAATTCAATTTTCTATTTCCTCTTACATTCTTCCATAAAGGCAGTGTACTTTGAATGTGCTTGTTGTCCATACTCAATGAGTTTTGGATTAATGGGTACAAAAAGAAAATTAGGATATTGTTTCAAGGCATCCCTCACAGTCAGTATACTGTTTACAAATATTTTGGTTTTTGCTGATTTATCTTCTAATATATGCTTAGAAATGAAAAATCATCTCTCTATGTCAGCATTTTCATGTGACAAAGTAATAGCTGCTTTTATGATTTTTGCAACGTTTGGAAACTTTATATCTTTTGATAATGAGTCCCTTTTTGAGATTTGTTGTTGCCAGTAAATCATCAATAGTTTTGTTTTCAAATGCTGTAACATCTTTTTCCAGTTGCAGAATTTTCCACTCATCTAACAAATAATCCAGTTGAACATGAAATGGAATAATTTTTGCAACTTTCAATATATCTCTGCAGCTTCTATCATTTATTCTTACTTTTGGGTCTAAAAATCTTAAATTTTTAAGTGATCCGTTTGATAAGAAAGTCTTTTCCATCGCATGTTTACAAGCAGTAATATAGTGCTTTTGAGCTTCCTTCAGAAACAACAACTTATCACTTTCTTTCAGTTTGGAAAGCTCGTCTGTGACCTTTTCATTAATGACAAGTTCTTCAAGAGGAAGCAGATTATCAACTGTAAACAGTTCATCAAGATCAACTTTAGAAAAATTAATGATTTTTCTAATGACAGCAGTCTTTAAAACACGAGCCATGAAGAACATTCCCTATTTCTTCATGCAATTTGTGGATCATGGGTGCTTGGCACTGAAAACGTTGCGTGAACTTCATGAATAGTTCTGCTGATGAAATAATAAGCTTTTTCAAATAATGAGTTCAGCTTTTATTGAAGGTTTCCTTAAGGCGCTCACAACAGCCTTGTAGGATCTGTATTGAACAGCAGCAGAACTTTTTCTCAGAGGCATGTGCTTAAGGAAATAGAACTGAATAATGTCCCACTGCTCCAAAATCCTGTTGGCTGAAAGCCTCAAGGTAAGCCACCTTGTTGTTGCATGTTTCAAAAATTTATGGTGTGGAATGATATACAGGGTTCCGAGAATTATTGGACACATTACAAAATTATGTAAAAAAAAACCCTATGAGCATTGCCTGTTTTTCTATGGCATGTATTACTAACACTGTTTCTACATTTTTGTTTTGCAGAATTGTTATTCCCAGAATCCGATAGATGGCGCTGCATGTGGCCTGATGAGGAATGTATGAGAAATGTGCAATCAGTAGTCATCTCATCCGTACAGCAGAAGGCAATGTGTGTGTTATGGCTTGCGGAATTAAAGTCTGTCATTAAAGTTAAAAGACGGTACCGTTTAGAGTATGGTTGTAATCCTCCGTCAACGAATTCAATTAAGTGGTGGATGAAACAGTTTAAAGAAACTGGCAATGTGTAACACTGTGGAGGAGCCGGTAGGCCTAGCGTCAGCGGTGAGACGGTTGACCAAGTTTATGAAAGTTTCCGACGAAGCCCCAGGAAATCAGTTCTTAAAGCAAGCAGAGAACTGTGCATTCCGAAATCAACAGTTTACAATATTTTGCACAAGAAACTAAAGTTTCATGCTTATAAAATTCAAATAGTGCAAAAGATGCATGTAAATGATCACACTCTGCGATACGATTTCGCTGTGGATATGCTGAATCGAGTGGAAAACGACGAAAACCTTCTCAGTACTGTAATTTTTACTGATGAATCCACATTTCATGTATCGGGTATTGTGATTCATCACAGCTGTAGGATATGGGGCAGTGAACCGCCTCATGCTGCTATTGAACTGGAACGTGATTCTCCAAAAGTTTATGTGTGGTGCGCCCTATCAAAAAGAGAAGTGATTGGCTCTTTCTTCTTCTGCGAAAAAACCACAAATGGTGACATTTACTTAGATATGCTCGAAAATTTCAATATACCTCAGATCTAAAGATATGACGTCATTTTCCAACAAGACGGTGCGCCTCCGCATTAGCAGACCTCAGCACAGACTTCATTGTAAAAAGTAATGAGAAAAGTGACTTTTTCGGAGAAAAAAGTGAGAAAAGTGACAATTTTTTTTAGTGACTAAATAGTGACTGCTCAAATAATTGAAAACCAGACTAAACCGTTTAAAACGATAGAACACACACACACACAGTATATGGATAGAACACGCACACACAGTATACGGATAGAACATATAATTTGCACTTTGAACGGATTTATTTTATTCTTTGCTCAACAGTGAACAATTCCCTTTATATTTTGTGATAGAACATATGTTAATTAATGTGATTATCTGTTGTAAAAACAACAACAATATATTGGATGGGCAGGTGATTCCTCTCAATATTTTTATACACTACTGTTTGTGAAAATTGCAACACCAAGAAGGAGGAACCATGCAGTTCGAATGTAATTTATACCAAACATTACTGATATGACTGTACATAAGTGATTTAATTTTTGGAACAATACAACAATTTTTACCTGCAAAAATCAGTATCTTGTGAAGCCTCTGCGAGCTGCAATAAGAGCTTCGAGACGAGTTGGCAATGAATCGAAAAGGCGTTGGATGGTGTCCTGGGTAATTGCTTGCCAGGTAGCGTGTATACGCGGCCACAGATAACTGGTACTGACCGCTGGAGGACTTTGATGGGCCAGTTGCCAAGTGACCATATCCCAGACATGTTCAATAGGCGACATGTCTGGTGAACGTGCAGGCCAGGGAAGAAGCGGTATCTGCTGTGCTGCGAAGAGGGCTTGGACATTCCTAGCAACATGAGGTCAGGCATTGTCCTGCTGGAATTTTTTTTTTTTTTTTTTGATTGGAGGTTTAACGACCACCGTGAGCAACTCAATGGGCTATAAGCAGTCGCCCGTCCCTAATTTAGGGTCACTGGTTCCAGGGAAGGGAGAGAGCCAGTGCCTTAAGACAAACACAACATCCATGCCTCACCAGGATTCGAACCCGGACCCCGTTCGGACGAGTGATCAGAGGCCATCGCTTAGACCACTGCGCCACCGGGGCGGCCCTGGTGAAATATAGCGCCTGGAGTGCTACAAAGGAAGGGTATGACTTCTGCCTGTACAACTTCACTAATGTAGTGGTAGCTAGTGATATTGCCCTCAAGTCATAGCAGCCGAGATCGCGAATGTTACCCAATGGCACCCCACACCATCACACTTGGCGTTCAGCCTGTATGACACTCAACAATGCATGCTAAAAGAAGGCGCTCACCACAATACTGTCTAATGCGTATGAGGCCATCATGGTAGTCCAAGCTGAATCGGGACTCACCCGAAAACACATGTTGTCAATTAGCATGCTACTGTTTGCATTGAAAACCCCATTGCAGCCTGAGGTGTCCATGGTTCAGGGTCAAAGGAATCTTCCGCAAAAGGATGCATGCAACCAGTCCTTTGTGCAACAGATGCGTCGAACTGTGGAGGCAGACAATGCCACACCTGTTTTAGTGCTCCCCTGTTGTGCTAATACTTGCGAATATGCGGAATGGTTCGCCACTGCCATGCGGACGAGGTGTCGGCCATCCGCAGTGTCGTCACATTTCTTGGTCCACTGCTGGATTGCCAATGCACCTGGTTCTCCTCAGTTCACTGCCGCCACACGCACATCACTATCATGGCATTAAGTCTCGTCCGAGCCGCAATGCCACGGTACGAAAATGCACCTTCACACAGACCAATCATTCGTCCCTGTTCAAACTGTTGTACGGTTAAATTGTGCCCTTCATCGTCGCCGAAGCATTATTGAATCCTGGAGACACTTTCACAACTTGCTGTCCGCGATGCACTACTGGTGTGTATCCTAAACAGCCCTCTATTTATATCCCTCACTCGACTGTTCAGGCGGCGCTTGCTGGGCCAAGACATGCGCAATGACTCTGCATTTCTAATCATTTGCATGTCCTACCCTGCTCTGCATATCCTGCAAGTTTCATGTGATTACCATCATTCCTTCATGGTGTTGCAATTTTCACAAACAGTAGTTTATTTTATTAGAATGATGGCATTTGACGATTTATATACTGCACTAGCAAAATAAGTATGCTCTAGAAATGATTACATATACAAACTACCATAGGTTTATACATATAATGAAAGACTAATAATAAAGAATGAATGTAATGTTTAAAAAAAATACAGTAACCCTTTGCATTTTTAACTCTCCACTGCCTGCATTTTCTTACAATCATATTAACAAATTCAATTTCCAACGATGTTTCGACAAATCTGCCCGTTTTAGTTAGATTTAAATGAATTTTTACTTGTAAACTACTCATACACACACATTTCATCAAACCTTTAATTTGTTAGCAGATGTGTTTTACAGTCTGACACTGGTTAGATACCTATTTCAAACATCAATGCAATCGAAAATGGAAGCACAGAGCAACATAGCAATAAAAAATGCAATTCTGCAGATTTTGGTTATAAATCAAAATGGTGCCAGATAAATTCAAACTATACAGTTTAACACAAATCTGCTGTAATTTTTTAAGCTAATATTAAATTAATGATGTATTTTAATGGCAATAAGTTTAATATCCTCACTTACCACATCTGCGAGTAATCTGGGACTGATGTGCTGGTGGTTTCTCTATATTTGGTTGTTGGGTTAGCGAAATTGACATGCTTTTTAATGTCAATATTATGAAGTTTCAATCATTTTCAACTTTGCTGTCTCATAAAAGTATAATGAGTAAAATTGGGAAGCAGATTTCCTTCCCTACATTATATAAAGGCTCTTTATGTACAGGGTGCTTTTAAGTGAAATCCATAATGAATCAACAGTCTACGACAGGAAATTTGATTTTGTAATTGCAATTAGCAAGAAATGTAGATTTAGGAAAGCATAAAACTCCAGGGTGTCTACCAATTTGGAAAATGCAATTTCATGACCAATTAACAATTTTCATGACGTTTTTTAAAAGTCATGTATGTGTGCGTGTCCAAGTATGCATGCATGTGTGGGCACGTACATATATTAAAGATGGGAAACACTCTGCTTCCCATTTTTTCTACGAAAAAAGTACACCCCTGCCCTTCTGCTACTGTAGTAACAAAAATCTGACTCATCAAACTTTGACTACGCCTGAAGTAAGCTGAAATACTCAACATTGTGCTAAACAATGTCATTACACACCTTTCTTCAACATTTATATTTGAAAATGGTAATGGCTATAAGCAGTATAATTTAAATTGCTAAATTGACCATAACATTTTGCAAACAACATTTACACATATATTTCTATGCTAAAACATTTTTTGCTGTAACAGTTCTTTGTGGAGGAGAGCACAAGTACCCCCTTTTTTTAAAACTCTTGTATCATTATATGGAAACCACATTTATGTCTTATGTGGTTGGTGCATGGAGAATTACTCAGATTGTCACCAGAAAATGAACAATTACTAAATATAAAAAGAAATTAATGACCCCAAAGCAAAATTTTTGACTTTTTCTTGACTTTTATTACCCTTTTCTGAATTTGTGCCTTTTTCGTGATTTTCATGACTAGTAGACACCCTGAACTCCTACAATTCTGAAAATACAAACATGAATCCACAATTCCTTTACTCATTTATTTTTTGAAGTTTAAAATCCTAATAAAAAAAAAAGGGGATTTTACTGCTATTTATGCAATATTTTGAACACTGCGATGATGATGCTAAAATTAAAAACATTACCGGAAAACAAGAACGCAACAAAATTTGCAGTTTCGCAAACTTAATAACCTTGAAAAGATTTAGATAAAAACAAAAAGAAAAATAGTGAGCTCTTCACGATTTGTTCCCCCCTTCCCCAAAAAGAATCTCAAATCAGAAAAGAAAATTAAAACAAAAACAAAAAATGCTGAAAAGAAGACCATCAGATTTGCCCACTATTCCTGCATTTTTCAACATAAATTTTGTTTTTTCAGCTCATATTTAAAATGATGCCGATTCACATGTAGAAAGCAATTCCACAACTTCGCTGAACACCCCAGATCACGTGGTAAACAACATTTTGGTGGTTTATTTTTCAAGGACCAGTTTGGAATAGGAGATGATGGGTTTGATTCTCGTTGCTGACTACCCTGTCCACTGGTTTTCCTTCGACATCCTTACATTAATAGGAGGGGGGGGGGATAGCTCCCATTGAGTCTGCCCTGGACACACCCAGACCCTCCTCCCCTAACACTACCATGTGCAATAACCATGCCCGGTTGGGTTTCAACACAAACACCAGAACTTTTACTAAATATTTTATAAAAGACTGCGTCCGCCAAACTTTTATAGGGGGGATCAATTCAAATTTCTGCACTTCCACCAAAAATAAAACAGATAGTGAAAAAAAAATTGAATAAAATTCCACTAGTTCGCATAAAAGTTAAAATAATATGAGGGTTGTGCCTAAGTAATGCAAAAGTAGACATAACTTTTTTTATTAACGTTCAAATTGCACATGTTGGTAGAGTAACTCAACATAATCTCCATCACAAGTGATGCATTTGCATCATCGTTGAACCCAACTCTTGAATCCTCTTTGAAAAAATTCAGGTGTGGACTGTTGTACTCGCTTCTTCACAGCCACTTTCATCTCATCTGTGCCATCAAATCGTTGTCCCCAGAGACTGTTCTTCATTGGACCGAACAGGTGGAAGTTGGACGATGCCACAGCGCGGCTGTACAGCGGATGGGGGACTACTGACCAGCCTAATTTGCTGATCACCTGATTTGTTCCCAAAGATGCATGTGGTCTTGCACTGTCATGGTGAATGTGGATCCTTTTCAGATTCTGGTCTGTTCTCTTCCTTCTTATGGCTTCTCTAAGCTTCTTGAGTGTCTCAATGTACCGATTGCTGGTCACGGTATGGCCACGTTCCAGAAAATCAAGAATGACACCCCTGTCATTCCAAAAAACAGTCACCATGACTTTCTGAGCTGATCACTGGCTCTTGAACTTCTTAGGCCTTGGTGAAGAGGTGTGACACCATTTCATGGATTGATTCTTTATTCCAGTATTCCGGATCATAAAGATACACCCATGTTTCATTCCCAGTCACCAGATCGGGAAAAAAACATGTCTTCATTGGCTTCAAACGCTTCCAGCAAATCGGAGCATACTTCCACCCTTCTCTCCTTCAAATCGGGTGTCAACTGCAGAGGTACCCACTTTGCACACACTTTCCAATACCCTAAGTCTTCCACCATCGTTCTGTATGGCATTGTGACCACAGTCCAGTTGTGCAACAAGCTCACAGATTGTGATTCATTTCTCTGCGCAAATCAATTCCACTCACTGACTATTCGTGTCACTGGTCACAGATTATGGTCTCCCACTGCGTGGCTTGTCGTCAATGCTGGTTTCCTCTTTTTTTAAACTTCTTTATACATCTGTGCACATTGCTCTTGTCAATAGTGTCATCTCTGTAAACATTATGTAGCCTTCTGTGGATGTCGGACAGAGTGCACCCTTCCTTCCTTCGTCAAGAACTCAATGACAGCATGTTGCTTCTGCTTGGAATGCATTATTTACCTGCAATGAAGAAAAATGGTTACTATAGAGGAATAGTTACTCTACCAACATGTGCAACTGAATGATCTCTGTTAGTTAATAAAAAAGTTATGCCCACTTTTGCATTACTTTCGATACAACCCTCGTTATTAAAAATGTTAACTGCAAGTAAAAATATGGACGGCACTGAGAAAAAATTAAGATCTTCATTTTTTGGCAGCATCGTTACATGCTTTTGACTGTCCATCTTTCCGCTGTTTTACGAAGAAAATATTCTCAAATGTTTATTAACATGACTGGTGTCCACGAAAGAATTTTTCAATCGAGCTTTTAGAAGCTCAGATTTTTCTGCAAATACCTACGAAGCAGAAATTAACTCTTACGCCCACCCCTGGTGGACAAACCATATTTTATAAAAAAAAATTAGAAATTACAATCCAAACATTTCCCACCAGGAGCTCTATCTGGTGCAGGAAGAATTTTTCAAATCAGAGTTTTAGAAGCAGAGATATCAGGGAAAGCACAATTTACCTTTACTCCCCCTAGCGGACCATCAATTAATTACTTGAAAATTTTGAAATTATATGGAAATCATGTCGCGCAGGAAATTCTATCCAACAAAGAAGAAATTTTTCAAATCGGACTATTAGAAGTAGAGATATTGACAAAAATAAGATATGCATTTACGCCACCTGGCGGAGAAACCATGTAATATTTTAAGAAGAAAATATTCTGAAAAGGGATTTATCGATGTGAGTAGTATCGGTGCATGAAAGAATTTTTTCAATCTAGATTTTAGGAACCCTGATTAGGCTGCAAACATAAACACTTACATTCCCTGGTGGCCAAACCATTTTGTACCAAAAATTAGAAATTACATGAAAAATATTTTCCATAAGGAGCTGCATCTGCTGCAGAAAGAATTTTTCAAATCGGAGTTTTAGAAGCAGAGATATCGGGAGAAATGCAGTTTACTTTTACGCCCCCTAGCGGAGAATCTATGCATAACTTAAAGAAGTGACCATACCTAAAATAGTCTTCGACATAAATATAATCAAAAGGTAAAAGAATTTTTTCAATCGGCCGTTTAAAAGCAAATATATGGAATAAAATGTATTTTGAAGTTGACATTATCCGCATTTACGCTTTCTGGAGGCAAAATTGTGATTGGTGAAAAAAAAAAAAAAAAAAAGCGAAATAAGGGATCACCATTTTCACATTTCAAGCTTCCCAATGCAAAAAGAATTTTTGAAATTGGCAATTGGTAGCAGATATATGGTGTCCACAGACGGACGGACAAATTGATAACATAAGCACGATCTTTTTTACAAACCATGTGCTTTTTTAAAAAGGCACACACAAAATGCCTAGCTACCAATCAAAACTAGAGCATAAAAAGACTGCTGGCTTTCTTTCTTCCTTAGCTCCCAGCAACAGCGCCTCCTCGCTTTAGTTTTCCCCATGGCAGGACTAGATAAAATAAGAAAGATGACACCGAATTTTCGGGTGTAATTAGCATGTCTTTTTAATCCATTCTGACGCAAATTAAATTTATCAAAGCTATTCAAAGTCAATGGAACCGATATGGAAACCAATGGTATCTGACGGAAGAAAGAAGTTTTTCAATCGGATTTTTAATTCTTCAGATATTGCTGTAAATGGAATCGTGAGCCTTCACCGGAAATGCTCTCCAACACAGAAAGAATTTTTCAAATTGAACTCTTAGAAAAAAAGTTATCGATAAAAATAAGATGTGACTTTACGCCCCTGGTGGGACAACCATGCATTATTTTAGGAAGAAGGAATTGGCAAAAGGTTTTTCCATATGAGCGGCATCAGTCCAAGAAAGAAAAAAAAAAATTAGTCGAGTTTCCAGGAGCCCAGATTTTGCTGCAAATACATCAGAAGCAGAAATTAACACTTATGCCACCATTATTATAATTAACCATGAAATTAACCATGTTTGATAAAGAATGGCCGAACCATTCTTTATCAAACATTATAAATTATATGAAAAATATTTTCCATCAGGTGTTGTATGCGATACAGAAAGAATTTTTCAAATCTGAGTTTTAGAAGCAGAAATAACGCAGAAAACGCAATTAACCTTTGTGCCCCCTAGCGGAAAGTCTATGATTTACTTGAAAATTTTGAATTTATAGGAAAAACATTTCGCATCGGAAACTATCCAACAAAGAAGAAAATTTTCAAATCGGACTTCTAGAAGTAGAGATATTGACGAAAATAAGACATACATCTACGCCCCGTGGCGTAGAAACCATGCATTATTTTAAGAAGAAAATGTTCCTAAAAGGTTTGTCAACATGAGTAGTATCAGTCTACAAATGACTTTGTTTTTTTCAATCAAGATTTTAGAAGCTCATATTTTGGTGGAAATACATCAGAAGCGGAAATTAAGACTTACACCCCTGGTGGCCAAACCATTTTTTACAAAAATTAGAAATTATGTACAAAGGATTTCCCATCGGAGCTGTATCCGCAGCAGAAAGAAATTTTCAAATCAGAGATTTAGAAGCAGAGATATAGGGGAAACTCAATTTACCTTTATGCCCCCTAGGGAAAAGTCTATGAATTACTTGAAAATTTTGAAATTATATGGGAAACATGTCACACCGGAAACTATCTAATAAAGAAAGAATTTTTCAAATCGGACCATTAGAAGCTAAGATATTGACAAAAATAAGATATATGTCTACGCCCCCTGGCGGAGAAACCATGGAATATTTTAAGAAGAAAATACTCCGAAAAGGTTTATCGACGTAAATGGCATCGGTCCACGAAAGTATTTTTTCAATCGAGATTTTAGAAGCTCAGATTTTATGGCAAATACATCACAAGCAAATATTAACACTTATGCCCTCTGGTGGCCAAAGTATTCTTTACCAAAAATTAGAAATTATATGAAAACAGTTTTTTTATCAGGAGCTGTATCCGCTAAAGAAAACGTTTTTCAAATTGGAGTTGTAGAAGAAGAGATATCGGGGAAAAACATAATTTACTTTTATGCCCCCTAGCGGAAAATCTATGCGTAATTTCAAAAAGCAACTATTCCTAAAATACTCTTCGACATAAATGGAATCAAAACATGAAAGAATTTTTTCAATCGGATGTTTAGAAGCAAATATGTGGAATAAAATGTATTTTTGAATTCAACATCATCTGCATTTACGCCCTCTAGCGGTGAAATCGTACATCGTAAAAAACAACAACAACGAAATGAACGATCATCATTCGTATATTTCACGTTTCCCAATGCAAAAAGAATATTCCAAATCGGACTAATAGTTGCAGAGATATCGTGGGTACAGATGGACGGACAAACCGATAACATAAGCACAATCTTTTTTTACAAAAGACGTGTTAAAAAATGAAGAAAACTATTTTTCCGAATTCTTCACGTAACTAGCTGAAATTTGTACATATACTATAATTGGTAATTGGCTAGGAGATGATGACCTTAAAAATTTCAAGTGAATTGGCAAAAACGTTTTCAAATTAGCCATAAAATGCCGATTATGAATTCTGGTCATGCCAGCCACATGATAAAGAGCAAATAAAATAAATTATGGCCCATTTAAAAGGTTTTTAATTGATTTGAGCCAAATTTGGAGGGCTCATTCGTACTAGTGATTTATGGCGTTGATCAAAATTTCAGAGATTTTCATGAAAAATCCACGGAGATAAACTTTTGTCATTTTTATCCCACTTGAAAAAATCCTTGAGAGAACCAGCTGGCTGCTGTGGGCGGGGTTACGGGGAGAGGTGCAGTGTGTGCGTCACTGCCTCTTGCAGGAGCTCCGCTCTTGCCTTGTTACGAAGCTCGCTCTTGCTGCTGCGGTGAGTGGTGAGTCGCATTTTCAAGTCATGACCCCACCCACGTGTGTGTTCCACAGGAATGAGTGTTTAACAAAACAATTTATTTTTGTTTCAGGATTTCTTTTTCGTCTGACAAAAAATCCCGTAGATATAAAAACAACAATGCAAAACTATAGCTAAATTGAAAAAAAAAAAAAAAAAATACGGGCGCACTTAAGAAAAAAGGTGAGAATAGTGACAAAATTTTAAAAAAGGTAACAAAAAGTGACAAATTTAAAAAAAGGTGACAAATAGTGAGAAAAGTGATTTGCGCCGAGGTCTGCATTAGTCAACGTGTGTACGTAAGTGCCTAAATGAGCATTTCCCCAACAGATGGATTGGGTGTGGTGGTCCCATTCCGTGGCGTCCTCGCTCTCCAGATCTAACTCCATTGGATTATTACATGTGGGGTTATGTGAAGGATCGTGTCTATCAGACGCCCTGTACTGATTTGCAGGAGCCGAAGCAGCATATCACAGCTGCTATTAATTCCATAACTCCTCAGATGCTTGCCAATACATGGCATGAAATAGAGTATCGCTCGGACGTACTACAAGCAACCAAGGGATCTCACATCGAAATTTATTAACTTGTGTAGTTACATTGTAAGTTAGTACAGTCATCATCAAACAAAGGTCTTCGCTCTTTCCACGTTTATAAGTGAGTCACGGAAAATTCTCATTGGCCGCCACCGGGAATCGAACCCAGGGTCTTCCAGTTATGCGCCGAATATGCTTGCACCGCACCACAGCGGCCTCGAATTCCTCCAGACTCACACACACTAACTGCCAAGCCAATTTGGCAGGTTGCTTCTTGGAGCCCCGCACAATGCTGGGGATTCATCAGAGATGGTAAGGAGCAACTGAAGAAATAATTAGAAGGCGAATGAATAATTAATACAGACATTCGACGTGAACCAGGAACATCAAACAAAGGTCTTTGCTCTTTCCCCGTTTATAAGTGAGTCACGGAAAAAATCTCATTTGCCGCCACCGGAAATCGAACCTAGGGTCTTCCAGTTACGCGCCAGATATGCTTTCACTACACCACAGTACAGTCAGTTTCTTTCTATCTGTTTAATGTTTTGTTTTATATAATTTTGTAATGTGTCCAATAATTCTCTGACACCCTGTATTTAGATTGGATTTCTTTAAACTCTTCCCAACGGGCAGGCCAACTGTCAAAATAATGGCAAATGATGATCAGCAGCTCAGAAGCTTCTTCACCTAAACACTCCAATGATTTTAGATATGCATTATGCATTGTGTGGATGTTGTATAAGACTCATGTTATAAGACTTGTCCCTCGTGTCTCCTGGACATTACTATTGAAAAGCCTAAAAACTTTATTAACATTAGGTCCATCTGATCCAAGCATCAGGCATTTGTTTTGTGATAAATTGGTCTCAGAAAGTGTTTCACATAGTATTTTATGCAATGTTTCACCATCTGCTTTACCTAAAAAGAAAGTTCTGAGGTGCCGTGTTGTTATGCCACATTTGCTTTTTAATCAAAATGTGATGGTTGTTTGCAGCTGCTTTTTATCTTTAACATTAGTTGTTTCATCATAACTCAATGTGTAGTACGATGAACATGCTTCATCTAACATAAATACCCGGAAATAAGGAGCCAGTCCATCAGTGATTAAGTATCCCTTTTTCTTAGAGGAAAGAGAAAAATATTCAGGGACACTGTCAGGAAACATTTTTTAAAACATCATGAGTATCTTGTGATGAATCCATTGAATAATTACTACACACTGATTTCATCGTCCAAATCAATTCACCAGTAGAATTTTCCTTGGTACTATGAATGCAAAGTGTTGGTGTACAAGTTGAACTTGAAGGTTGTAAGTGATCAAGTGTAGTTGGTTTAGTCCAAATTTAGATTCAAAGTTTTGATTTATGTATTGATGTAAATGAGTGACTAAAAAACGCATGAAAACCTTTTGTTTCAAAGTTAATAGTGCAGCAACACACAGTACAAAATAGTTCACTTTCACTATGCTTTCTACCCCATGCAGAAACTTTAACCTTTGAGTTATCTGTCTTTTCCTGCCAATCACTACAGAATTAACATTTTCCCATTTTGAATTTTTTAGCAGAACTATTGGGTTAGATGAAACTTCAATGGCAGTTGTTTATAACAACACAACAATATCAGGACCTGAAAGAAAAAAAGATATAAACAGGGGGAAATTGATATTGTGTAATTATCGTAGTATAACAAACACAAATGTATATGTATTAAAAAACAGTAAAAAAAACCCTGCTGAACTTATGAGTAAATAAAAAAAGCCCTTTCGTAAGTTAAGTTTTTAAATACAGTAAAACCTGTGTAAGTTGGCCACTCATGGTTCCAAACTATTGTGTTTCTTAAGTTTAATAATTATTTCCTACCTAACTGCTAATTGCTCACTTACATAATGGCTGACACTTATTAATTACCAACATTACTTTCCTTACTGGGAATTCGTTTCCAAACTCATGTGGATGGGCCCAGTGTTTTTCAATTTCTGCATAAACTCCCATGAGTTTTTTAGTAAAGCAGGATGTTTTGCAGATGCATAGTGTTGTAAATTTGACACTAAATCCAGTGCTTCTGGGAAAGTAGGAGTTTTTCTTCCGATAGTTTGGTGTTCATTCACATTATCATCAGTTTCTTCTTCATCCTGTAGCTCTAGAATAGGATTTTTAATGTTTGATAGCACATCAGAAAAAATATCTTCTGTGTCTTCCACATCTTCGTGCACTATGATATTGCAATCTATTGCTGGGAACTGATCTTCACTAAGCAGGTCGTTTTTGATGTCTTCAGGTAATGTTCCTAGTAGGTTGTTGGTGGTATTGTCAACTTCAGTTTCATCATTCATCTCTGCATTTTGCAGAAATCCAGCTTTCTGAAAACATTTAACTATTGTCGAAATCTGTAAATTTTGCCAAGAAGCATGCACCCAACAAACACAATAAAAAACAGTGACTGCTTTCGAAAATTCTGTCACACGAAAGAAAATATTTTGATGGCAGCCCGGAGGATTTCACTTTTAAATGGAGTTTCTTAGAGAATGAAAGGATAAAATATTGTTGGCTTAGATGCCCCTCAGCTCATCTTCATTCATCATTGGAGCTTAACACATTCACGGACAGTAATAAAAATGCAGAGACATTTATGGAAAATTCACATTTCCAGCAGAACAGTAAATTTAAAGTAACTGGAACCCCCATTAAATTTTGTCAGCATTTGCCGCTTTGTACTTACAAGCATGAAGTAAATTTTGACAGCATATAACGCCATGTCACTGGATGTGCAGTGGCATATGCTTGCTGCCTTCACCGTGAATATGTTAATTATGACGCCTTCCAACAATTATATAAGGGGAGGTATAGGAGTACAGAAATAACTACATTCACATAGTTGTAGGCATACTTATAATAATAATCTTTCAACTTCTGGCATCTTCTTTTGAAACTATTGTTAAATTGTACATTTCCCCCAATATGGTCAAAAAAAGGTTTGAAAAGGTGACCAATTGAAAAAAGGTGACAACAGGTGACTGGCTTCTCACCCTGTGCATATGATGGGAGTCAAAAATACATCAAGCAATCTTATGAAATTCAGTAGGGGGATGAGGTTCCCTATATAATACTAGCTGAAAATAGCACTTCAGAATTGATTTCTGAGAATGTACCCATGAACAGACAGAATATAACTAAAAGGGTACAGTTTACAACTTCATTAACTACATGAGAGCTATTTCAGCACTGATTTTCATAATGATATTCTTTATCCAGCAGAACCATGCAGAACTGGTGCCACGCAATAGGTAAGAATACTGTACATGTACTTTAAATTGAGAAAGACTGGATAATTTTCATGAAAATCTGTATGAATGGGTGTTGCACAGGTACACATAATGATAAAACAAAACCTGCTACATAAGAGTTTCAGTCTCTCCATATGTACTGACTTCAGATATAGCTGCACTGTACATGAAGTGCCTACTGTTTGTTTATTTTATGCAGTACATAATGATATAAGTTCTATCTGTACTGCACAACTAAAGCAGAATTTAGTACACATGAACATACTTGAATTTTTTGTAATCCTGCAGACCAAACTGTGTTAGAAATGGAACTGAAGAATGCAACCAATAATTATAATGAAATCTAGTATAAAGTCTTTTTTTTACTTTGATTGACATTAAATGTCTGTAATTATGTAATTACTGTTTCACACGTTATGCAAGTTCAGCAATCGGGAGATTGCTAAATGATGTTAACATAGTATTGGCAATTGAAATCAAGAAAAATAATAAGTATCTGTACTTACAATATTCGTAGTGACTGTCGGGGTTTCATATGTACGTCTTCAAAGAATGTGAACTTTTTTCAATTGTGAAGTTTAGATTAAAATTCATGATATTGTAAAATCTGCACCAGATAAAATTGAACAAGATGAATTTTTACAATGCAGGTAAAAAAATTTTCTTAACAACAACGAAATATGAAACTGAATTAAAACCTTGTTGAATTTTTTAAAAACGAACTATAATCTTGAAAAGGAAATAATCTTGACCACGAAGCACCTCGATAACAACTAAATATGAAGACGAATTATAATTTTGCTGAAATTTTAAAAAACGAACAGTCTTGAAAAAGAAATAATCATCCTGATTGTAAAGCATCCAAAAAATATAAATCTCCCTGACTGACGTGGCATGGCAGCGAGAACAAGAGTGATAAGCATCTCGGTTTGACAGTTCAACATCGGACGTTGCAATCGATGGTAGTAGTGAATCCCATAGAAGATGACTGTAAGGAAACAGTCGAAACTAGTATGGGTACGGCTGCACGGGAGTGATTGTTCATTTGAGGTCTTCTTTTTATGTTTTTTAGCAAGGATATTTCCTCTTTCAATCCTTTTCATTAATTGATAGACTTAATGTCTATACCTTCCAATATGGCTGTTGACTAATCCAAAGTCTCAAATATTTATTTTACTATATCATCCAAATTCTTTTAATGGTTCTTTTCATCGTTCATAGTTTTAATTCAAATAGTTTTATTATATTTTACTTGAAGTGACAATGACAGCCATTTTCCAATGTGATACTTTGAGCACACTTGGATGGCCACAACCGTTGACCGAACAATAGAGAGCAGGAATATCGACCTATGCTGAAGAAAGGTAAGAACAACAACAAAAAACTATGTTCAATTTATAAATATGTTCAATAATTACATATAGTTAGTTCTCAAAATGCAATGAATAATGCTTCCAAGTAGCTAATGCTATAAATTAACGTGTGAAACAGTAAATGGCAGTACAACAAAACTGTTTTATAAACTTTAACGATTTATAGAACCATGTAATATGGTTCAAAGTTTTTGAACAAAGAATAAATATCACAATTAATCATTATCCCCTTGTCTTCCCAGTTGAATGATTGAAAGCCATTCTGCAATATGGCATTGAAGAGCTTGGGAGATAGGATATTACCTTGTCTCAGACCCTTTCCAATTTTTATTATGTGCTGTGTCCTTGAACAGTTTAACCTTTCATCTTCATAGATGCTATTAATAATATTAATGTATGCATCTTCAATACCACTGAATTTCAAAGACATTATAACTGTTGATGGTTTTGTGGAATCAAAACCCTTTCCATAACAAATAAAAGCCATACATAGGAGGAGTTCATATTACTATTATTATTATTATTTCAATTAGTTCTCTCAGTAGTACAAGGTTATGATCTATAGTGCTGTAGCCACTTCTGAATCCAGCTTATTTTGTTGGTTGAGCCTATGTCCAGTGTTTTTTTCAAGAAATGTTATAGTACCTTAGTGAAGATCCTGTAAACAACTGATAGGAGGTTGATTGGTTTATAGTTCCCGATATTTTCAAGGTCCCCTGTTTTATGCAGTAAGATCACTGTAGCATTGTCCCAGTCATCAGCAATCTTCTCTTCACCTTGTCCTACAGTAATTCCATCTTACTCTGGATCTCTCCCCCATTTCATCTCAACTTTGTCCAGGAGAACTGCAGGCACATTGGAGCCTGTTTATTTCTTTATCATCTCTTTCATACAGTTTAGTGTGAAATTCTTTAACTCTCTCCACAATTTTGCCTCCATTTTTTTTTACAGTACCATCTTTTCTACCAGCCATAAAATGTATTTTCTCTCATTACTGAGATGACCCTTTGTTTTCTTCAGGATTTGGTTGATTTTTAACTGCTTTTGTCACTAGTTCACAATTGAATTTCCCTTTATCTTCAGTAGTGTTTTTGCACTGTCTTACAGATTTCTGTATATTCATACATACATACATATCACTAAGCTGTTCTCTGAGATTCAGAGGTAAGTTTAATGATCCTTGTGTGAATGATAATGGTGAAAGATTAATTGAACTCTGCATTGAGAATGGTTTATATGTATCTAATACATTTTTCAACCACAAGTATATCCACACATATACTTGGGAAAATCGTACTCTTGGTCAAAAGAGTGCGATAGATTTTGTTGTCTACGATCAGCATTTGAAACACTTAGTTGTTTGACACCCGTGTGATGAGAGGTGCGGATGTTGGTTCTGATCATTACTTGGTAGTGTCACGAGTGAAACTTAATAATGGTTGGAGAAAAAGGAATAGGAAGAGACCCAGGGTAGAAAGAATAAAAGGTTTACAGGCTCCTTGAAGATCATCAACAGTATTCTGACTTACTCAGAGAACGACTGAAGGAGCTGAAGTCTGATGAGAGGAATGTAGAAAAGAAGTGGGACAGTTTTAAGAATTGTGTTGTCATTGCTGCTAAAGAGGTCTGTGGCACCACAATAGTGGGTAACAATAGAGGTGATGCTTGGTGGAATAGTGAGATTGAAGAGGCAGTAAAAAGAAAGAAGGTAGCCTATTTGGAGATGCTGCAAGGTAGAGTCTCTGTGGATTAATATCGCTGTAAGAAGTGTGAAGCTGCTAAGCTGGTTCGCTACAGTAAGGCAAAAGATAGGAAGGAGAAAGTGGAAAGGCATGAACTGGCTTTTTCGAAAGATAGGAAGTTCTTCTGGAAGTACACGAGACTCAGGAAAAATAGGGGAAATAAAGTTGTAAGTTGTGTGAAGAATGAGATTGGGGAAATGATATGGGAGCCTAATGAGTTAAGTGACAGATGGGGTGAATACTTCTGTGAGTTATTAGATCAGGAAAGCAAAGATGATTCTGAGACAGACGCAGATGATGTCACAATGAGGGATGAAAGCACAGGAGGGAGCTCAAGAGAAGAAGTGTGTAAAGCTCTGAAATCTCTTCAGAATGGTAAGGCTCCGGGAGTTGATGGCATAACTGCAGAGATGTTGAAATATGCTGGTGACTCTATAATTGACTGGTTAACTGAAATTTGCCAGTTGTGCTGGGAGTTAGGAATGGTCCCTCGGGATTGGAAGAGTGCTATTATTGTTCCCTTGTATAAGGGAAAAGGTGATCAGACTGAATGCAAGAACTATCGTGGTATTAGCCTACTGAGTGTGCCAGGGAAAGTGTTTGGTAAGGTTGTTATTGAAAAAGTACGAGGTCTTACATCATTGAAAGTGTGGGATGTTCAGAGTGGTTTTATGCCTGGTAAAGGCTGCACTAACCAGATTTTTGCATTATGCACGATGATTGAAAAGTATCTGGCTGTTGGAAAGAAAGTTTTTACTGCCTTCATAGATTTAGAGAAAACTTACGACCGAGTGAATAGGACACTTTTGTGGAAGGTATTGAATGAATATGGTGTTACTGGGAATCTACTTAATAGTGTAAAAGCCATGTACGCTGGTAGTAGAGCTTGTGTATGAGTGAATGGTGTTTTTTTAAAATGGTTTTCCATTGGTGTAGGAGTTAGACAAGGTTGTGTAATGTCACCATGGCTGTTTAATATATTTATGGACGCATGCATGCGCGAGGCCAAAATAGATAATAGTGGTTTATGTCTTGGTGATATCTGTGTGTGCAGATTGCTGTATGCTGATGACACTGTCCTGTTGGCAGAGAGCAAAAGTAAGTTGCAGAGTATGTTGACTCGGATGCACGAAGTTTGCATGAAATTCAAACTGAGTATAAATAAGGAAAAAAACCAAAGTTGTGGTGTTTGAGAGAGGAATGGGTAGCACTGAATGTAATGTAAGTATAAATGGCACTGTGATTGACCAGGTGAGTGAGTTTGTGTATTTAGAAAGCATGTTTGACAGAGAGAACAAGTTGGATGGTGAAATCAGTAGGAGAGTGAATTCTTCTTTGAAAGTCAAAGCTGCTTTGGGAGGTTTTCACAGGAATGATGGGTTCTCTAGAGAGTCCCGCATGGCTGTGTATGAAACTGTAGTTGTTCCTACTCTGATGTATGGCAGTGAAACCTGGGTACTGCGGAAGAAACATAGGAGTCGTTTGTGTGCTGGAGAAATGCGTTACTTACGTGGGGTTTGTGGCAAGACAAGATCTGATTGTATGAGGAATGAAGATGTATTGCAGTTGTGTGATGTAAAGCAAAATGTTGTTAGCAAGGTGGAGACCAATATGCTTCGGTGGTTTGGCCATGTTGAAAGAATGAGTGATGAAATGCTTACTAAGAAAATCTTTTCAGCCCAAGTGGCAGGAAGGAAAGGCAGAGGAAGGCCAAGGAAGACATGGGTGGATCAGATTCAGGAGTGTCTGCACGAGAAAAAGATTGAGTATGAAGTATTCTGTATATTCTATCTTGGAAGTTACATTTTCTTTATTGATCTCCATCACCCTTCTTTTTTACAACAGTAGCTTTGGTTGTTCTGATATTTCATGAGGTAATTTTTCTTTATGTGGTTTTTATTCTTAGTACCACCCATTTGTGTTGCTGTTTTCATAAAGGCTGCAGCTGTTTTCATAAAGGCCGCAGCAATTTTTTTTGGAGATTTCTACTTTTTCTGTTGTTAGGCCTTCTAGCACAGAGAATCAGTTTCTTCATTCCAATCTGAAAGTTTCATGACACATTTTTTTAAAGTTTTTTACATGTCAATGCTTTTAAAAGTTTGTTTCCTGAGCTTACTTCATTCAAGTTTTGAGATACGATGCTCCTTACATCACACCATTATTCTACAGTCACTTCCGAACCTGTTAAGCACACTGTAGTCTTAGATGACAAATTTTTTGTTACACATAATAAAATCAATTTCACACACATATATCTTCCATAACGATCATCTGCAGAAGAAACTACTGGACGTAGAGGTTTAAAATTAGGCAAAAACCTGTCGAGAAACACATGTGTGTGGGTGCACCTTGGAGCCCCTTTTTTGATCTTCAAATTTGCAAAATTTTAATTTTAAAGATATTTCTACAGGACAATTTTAACTTTATTTCTTCAATCATCATTCTTTCAAATTTGACATACATGCGATCTACAACCTGGAATTTGATCTTGCTGTTTACTATGTTATAAGTAGTGTTGCATAATACTTGCAGGGGTGCAGCACAGAAACACAATATTTTAATTCTTTGAATAAAGCTCATGTTGAGAAATGGCTTCCTAGTTTAATTGAATTAATAATCTAAAGCAACTTATGGGATTTTACTAGGAAATTTTTTCATTAATAGCAAATTTTCGGAGAAAACTCTTCTCCTTCGTCAGGCTGTCTTGTTGTCACTTTTTACTTGTCACTATCACGGTTACGGTTTACCTTGACGGTTACAGTTAACCTTGACTGTAACCGTCAAGGTAAACCGTAACCGTGATAGTGACAAGTAAAAGTGACAACAAGACAGCCTGACGAAGGAGAAGAGTTTTCTCCGAAAATTTGCTATTAATGAAAAATTTCTAGTAAAATCCCATAAGTTGCTTTACAATATTTTAGGTAGGAATTTAGGGCATTCAGTTAAAAATTTTAGGGATATTTTAGGGATCTTTTTTTCTTTTTTTTTTTCCTTCCTTAAAACAGATTAATTTAACAGAACAATTGAACACATGCCTAAATAAAGACATACACAAACACTTTCAAATTTATGTAGCCTAAAAGTGTTGGCATATATGTCGCATAAGATTACATAAAAACATGACAACACTTAAATTCACAACAATTTAAAAGAGTTGGCATAGAAGTCTATTAAGTGGTTTTATTACTCTGTTAGTTTATTAATTACATTTTTGATACTTATAACCATCTTGCACATTTTTCTAATAAACCTTAAAATTAACAATTATATAGGTTAGCAGCTCATTCAGTGCTCTCAGCGAAGTGGGGCCACATAAATATTGGCATTTTCTGAGCAAAATCATTTAGATATGAATGGTACAACACTAATATTAAAATGTATCAATAACTGCACAAATATAAATTTCAAAACTCACCTGGGCATATATGATTAGGAAGCAATTCACCATAATTGAACTGTGCACACTTTAAAATGCAAAAACAATTTAAAAAAAAAAAAAAATCTACTTAGTTTAAGGACGACACAATAGTGAATGAACTCCAACTATTTAATGCCTTTGTATTTTGTAAAGGTGTAACATACCATATGAATTGAAAAAATAATTTGTGAACTTCTTTCCCGTTCTTTCACTGCATGATATCCGAAGGAAAACTGACACACCCTGTTCTTTTGTCACTACATTAAAATTGTCACAAAAAATTTTCATTTAGCACATCCTGTTTTTTTTTTTTTGTGACGCTCTTAACTAAGGTTAAGAGTGTCACAAAAAATTATTATTAGGCACATTCTGTTCTGATGTCACTTAAGATTATCACAAAAAATCATTTGGCCATTTTTAAGTGTTTCTTTATAAGGGAATCTTTTTTATCTTCCAACACTTTTATTTTATTTTCCAACTGAGATAGAGAATATGTTCCTTCAGTTATTAACTTTTGGGCAATTATCATTTCAGTTGCATTGTTTTTGAGTTTGCTTGCTTTGGTCACTCGTTCAGTTCCTTCTTTTATCATAGACAGGGAAGCCTCTTTTTCTTTTCGTAACTCCCTTATTTCAACATCACATGTTGAAATGCTGTCATCACACTCTAATTTGCGTTTTTTCAATTCCTCCTGTTCTTGTCTTTCTTTCTCAATTTTTAATTTTTGTTTCTGTAATTTTAGTTCATCCTGCTTTCTCTTCTCAGTTTCTTCTTTAAAATGCTTATGAACATTTGAAACTGCCTTTAAAAGAGGTAGAGTGATGGGCACATCCAGAACATTTCCACCATAATAATGAATTGCTGATTTAACAGTGTGGATGGCTCTTATTGTTGACTCACTCAAACTGAACCTGTCTTTGGTTACCAAGGAATTGTTTAAAGAAAAGCCATGCTCAGGATCTGCATTTCCATGGGGCAGAGCTAATGCAGACTTTATGACTTTGGCTAAATTAGCAAATTTAAGCTTTCCATCAACATCAGTTAGCCTCAGTATCTTTGCCCAGTACTCATCAATAGGAGTAAGCATTTCCTTATCATTCCAAATATCTTCAGGTAAGGTCTGTAGTTGGTAAATTTTCCATTCATCTCTTACCAAATCAGTCACTTCATCGAGAAAATGTAGATATTGACACACACGTGTTATTGCATGCAAACCATGGTTAGCATCACGTTCAACCTGTGTGGCTTTTGGTATGTTCTGGCGAAAAACTTGCAGATCTTTCAATTTTTGGCTACAAAATGGAAGATTTTCTTTCAGATATTCAACATTTTTAACCAAAGCAGCTCTTATACCAAGAAGGAATTTTCTTCTTTCATTTGCTTCTAGTGCCCTCACTAGGCGATTAGTTGCCATCCCGATTTAAATTTCGTTCAAAGCTTTGAAGTGAGTAATTTTTTTAAATCAATTTTTTTCAACTCTTCCCCCTCTTTAAGTGAAAGGATGTTTCATAAATGAATTTTGACATAAGGTTACACAAAAAGGAATTCATCTCAGAATACATAATGTGAATTAGAGGTTCTTCACGCTGAAATAGGGTTAGAAATTTCTCAAATACTGGATAAATGTGTATTACAAAAGTCAAATAGCAAGGCATTATTTGACTTGTCAAGGCATTTCTGATTCTTCTATATCTCTCAGTATTGTTCATGCTGTTGTCAAAAGACTTTTGCTTTGGCAAAAAATGCAAAAAAAAAAAAAAAAAAATATTCTTTCAAATTTGGCAGCTGTTCAAAAAATCTCTCTGCGACAGGTCCTATAGTAAGCCACCTGCTTGTAACATGCTTTATCATAAACTGTGTTAAAATGCCAGTAATCTTATCCACTTCCTTAAAGTCCTCCCGTCGTGCAGCACTATTTTTCAAATATGCATACAGATCTGTAGCAAACTCATCAAGATTGAAATCAAAAATTTTCAGCATCTAATTGAAGCTATTGATTGTGCACAATGTGTAAACAGCAGAAACTAACATCCATCATTTTATGCCGAGTTTCAATTTCAATCAATTCATTCAGTTTAAGCACTATACTTTTATTTACATTTGGGCCATCTGTGGAGATGGTCAATACATTACATAATTTGATTTCATATTAGGCCAATTGATCAAGGAGCTCATGTACCACCTTATCTGCTGATGCATGACCCAAAAATATGCTTTATAACGAAGTAAATTTCTCCGTCATTTTATGGTCTACGCCGGGATTCGAACCCGAGGCCGCTTATTCCGGAACAAGTCGCTCTACCAACTGAGCTACGCAGACATTTGTTCTGATTCCTATCTGCCTTTATGTCGTGTGCGTCCTGCTGGCAGGTACGTCACATCTCCCCCCCAAAGAGGGCCGGGGGCATGGCCCACGGGTCAGCCGTGACCATGAATCGTTGCAGGCAGCCATCCACTGTAGAACGTGCACTTGAGAACTCCCAGTCAATCTGCTGTGTGGAATGCAACATCACACATTTTTATTTTTCGAATCGCTGGAGAAGGAATTCTCTGATTTTTCCTGTCTCGCGGTGTGGAAATAACATCACACCAATGCGAGATTTTGAACGGCCGGGTCATCCGGATAGTTCGGGCGCCATTATAACGAAGTAAATTTCTCCGTCATTTTATGGTCTACGCCGGGATTCGAACCCGAGGCCGCTTATTCCGGAACAAGTCGCTCTACCAACTGAGCTACGCAGACATTTGTTCTGATTCCTATCTGCCTTTATGTCGTGTGCGTCCTGCTGGCAGGTACGTCACAGCTTGTAGCATACAGACAGACTATCTTGTTTTTTCTTCAGACCAATATCTAACATAGATATCTAGCTGTTTCTTTACTTGGCTATTTGTAGTCTCATCAAATGCAAGTGTGAGAGGGTTGTTGCTTTCCCTAATGTCTCTTCTCAGTTCATTATCAAAATGTACAGCCAACCCATGGGATATGGTGTAGGCTATTTTTTTTTTCTTTTAGTTGCATCTCAGCAGCTATTTTTGAATCGCTGAATATAACCTTAAAAATATTTAGGGTCTCATTACAAGATTTAAAAGAAAAATTTGCGTGTGCTATGTTTAATGCCCATATAGCTTCTGCTTTAACTGTTTCCATCTCAATACCTAAGGAGGGTAAACTGGTTCCACTTGTTTTACCTCTCTGAATGTCAAACAACTTAACAAGTGAAGAGTTAGAATACCTAGCAAGGAAACATTCTTTGTGCTTTTTCCCATTATGATGGGATTTAAGCTGAGAAAACCCACTGTTGGATACAGCAAAACTATCACTGCACAATTCACACTTAGCTGAATATATGTCTGGAATGGCAGAACACCATTCAGCAATGGGAACTCCATCCAACTCTCGCATTAGCCATGATGTCTGAAATTTTGTTTTTCCACGAGGCATTTTAATTGCCAAGTTTCTTAATCAGCTCAAGAATGAAAGCAGAACAAAAAACTTACAAAAATGTCAATGACTTGGTTATTGAACATCCTATGCCAACCAGCACAACAACACAAAAAGGACGTTTTTTACTCAAGGATACCTTTCACAACTGAACTTGCATTGCACATTTTCTTTGTTATATCAATATTGCGTACCACAAGCAACGAATGTTTTCATCCAATCAGTAACTTTAGGTTTCTCACCAATTCTCCCTTCTACTGATCATGAACAATTTGTTCACAGTTGGCAAAAAAAAAAAAAAAATCCGTGCTTGTAACAGTCTATCAGCTCTGCTGTTTTCCCCGTGTAACTGAAAAGGTGCCAGCTTATCTGTCAATCAAGCCGTACTCATTTTATTTCCAGGGAAAAAAAGTCGAAGGAGGCTAATCAAGTCGTAATTGGAGTCGATTTCAACCAAACCGTGGTGGTAACATGTTTTCCTAAGAAATGGCCAGCCCTGGATACACTGACTTATTTTTAGAGCGCTTTTATGCAGACGTTTTTTGTGGCACGTTTTACGGACGGCAAAAAACGTAGCGTTTCTTGCAGTCGTTGCCTGTCTTTTTATGCAGACGTTTCGTGCCGCGCACTTCGACAATGGCAGATTGTGTGGTCAGTGCTGCCAGTGACTCTTCGCATTCTATGCAGAGTGGAAGATGGATCCGTGCGTGATGTATTGTTTGTATCTGCACAAAATATCACAATCTGTTGTCGAAGACAATGTTTTCAGCAGTTATTTAATTTATTTTTTTATATTTTTTTCAAAACCTGTGTGCTTTCAAAACACCTGAACATGAAGCCCAAAGTTTTTGATCTTTTCTTTTTCAATTAAAAACTTTGATTTATTTCCGATTT
The DNA here is from genome assembly GCA_039090855.1 of Macrothele yani. NCBI lineage: Eukaryota > Metazoa > Arthropoda > Arachnida > Araneae > Macrothelidae > Macrothele > Macrothele yani. Next base: position 93,342,993 of record CM077012.1, read on the forward strand.
TCATTACCAGGGCAGTTCAAATTTGTAAAAACTCTTGTAAAAGACGCAAAACTTTTTTTTTTTTTCCAACACCACTGGGGCACTTGAGGCTTAAAAATTTGCAGTGATGCACGTCTTGGGTACTTTCGAGTTTTCTACCCCTAACCAATACAAATTAATTTTTTTATTCTTATTGTGTCTAATATCTTTGTTATACATGGTATGGTCACAAGTAAAATAACTGTAATTTGACTCTCCCGGATTTTTTTCTCTCACCTTTTACATACACATTGCATATAAAAGATGAGAAAGCTATTCCTTAAAACAGCAATTTTCATTGGCAATTTGCACCGAAATTGTACTTGAACGTTGGATGATTTTTTTTTCTTTTTTTTTGAGATTTAACGACCACCGTGAGCAACTCAATGGGCTATAAGCAGTCGCCCGTCCCTAATTTAGGGTCACTGGTTCCAGGGAAGGGAGAGAGCCAGTGCCGTAAGACAAACACAACATCCATGCCTGACCGGGATTCGAACCCGGACCCCTTACAGACGAATGATCAGAGGCCAACGCCTTAGACCACTGCGCCACCGGGGCAGCCTGGATGAATTAAAAGAGAAGTACAGTTGCATCATTCGCAATAGTGTACTTTTTTTTATTCAAAGCTGAAACAGCATCAGCAAAGCGACAGGCTACAAGCTAGTAATAAATAATATTAAGATTAAACAATAATAATAACAATTTGAACTAACCAAGACTATGTTTCTCTTTAACATCCAATCCTTCGAACTCCGGGTTAAATAGAGTGCATACTTTGATCCACTGATTTTTTTCAGGTTTTTATTTTTGTAGTCCTCCGATGATGAATCCCAAATTGCTCTATTACTGTATTTTTAATATCATCTATAAAATGTTCTGTTTCAACATCATCCATTTCTTATAAAATATAACAATGTCACTTCAACTAGCACAATGTAATCCCACAGCGATGAACACTGATGGACGGATGGACACTTTTCAGACCGGTTGCAAGTGACCCTTGGATTGCAGATGGGGGGAGGTTGATTTATTACAAGCCGACGGCAGGAAACGCAGCGTCAGCATAAATAGTCCCACTCACCACCATGTACTTGGAAAAGCTGATCGTCTTTTTGCTGCCCGGCATCCTCTAGAACACGATGGCATGTTTTTCACGACGCGACCGCAAGAAAACGCGACGTCAGTGCATAAAAGGAACAGCTTGTCCCCATTGCTTTACAGAATGGAAGTTTTTTGCAGTCGCCGAAACGCGCGGCAAGAAACACTTGCATAAAAGGGGCCTTATAGCTTCAGCGCTGCATGGCGCAAACATTAAAAAATTTCATGGCTAGTTTAAAAAGTATTTAGCCAATTCAGGCGAAACTTTGGGGACCATTTCCTATTAGTGATTTATGGAGTTTGCAAACATTTCAGCCAGTTTCGTGAAAAATTCACAAAGATTGATTTTTGTATTTTTTTATCCTAGTGCGCCTCAAATCAAGGAAGTCAGTCAGCAGGGTGGGATCCATCTATCCTTATCGCAAGAGGAATCTCCAGCACGCGCATTAATTAAACCAACTCCACCAGAGTTACTCCTTTCCTCCCCACTATAGCCCCCACCCACATGCATCCCGAGCGGCTGCAGTCACCCCTCCCCGTGAATGTTATCAAAGTCCATCAGCGTCTTAGTCCTGACCCCAATGCTTCCTTCCATAAATAAACACTCTGGGAAACAGTTGCGCTCTCTTGGGGGAGGGGCATCTGATGAAAGATCACTTTAATGGCGCACCTGCCTTCTTTGGAAAATCAAACTTTTAAAACCACAAGCTGCAGCTTTTATTTAGCCTGAAAATTACTGTACATAACAAACTGTAGAAACCATTTTTCACATATAAAACCAAAAAAATTAATGCTGGATAAATTTTAGGATGTTTCACGTTTTCTTAGGGATATTTTAGGAATTTTAGTACACTAGTAAATGTTTAGGGATTTTAGGAATTTTAGGGTGACTGCGCCCCCTGTACTTGTATAATTTTGTGAGAAACAAACCACGAGAATAACAGACGCTGTACATGATAGAAGCAACAAAGGTATTGGCATGAAACTATATAAAGCGCAAAACATAACAGAATACAAAACTTTGATACCTTTCATTTACATCAGACACATTTGGCAGGAGGCACATTTTTTCTAAGCTCTGTTGCCAATGGGGTGAGTCTTCCAGTACAGTTTCATTGCAGCTTTTCTCATCTGTACATTAAAAAGAATTGCAAAAGTAAAGTTAATCTCTACTAGTAGTAATACATTTAACAGAATTCACAAATTGCAAATATCAAATACCAGTTTAATGGATTACAAAGTTACACTCACAGCTCTTCTTTTCAAAAATTCATAAAACAGTTGCAAAATGTACTATGTAATACACAATATCCCCCCCCCAATTTGCCATTCAAATTACAATTCAAATATTAAGAGCTTTAAAACTAATCATTTTTGTAAACATTTTATACAAAGGGAAGTATTTAACAACAGCTGCTGCACAAGAAAAACCTAAACTTTCACATGTACTCGAAAATTCTTTTTTAGCAAAAATTCAAGACTTGTAACTAACAGTAAAATTAATATATTATTCATTTGCATTGAAAAAAATAAAATTACAGTAACAGTTGAGAAACATGTTTTGTTTGAGATGATTACAGTCATAACTGCACTTGTTGTACGGTACACTGCGTAAAGATATTATAAATACAGTGATGTTTTTGATCTGCAAATAGAAGGGTCGTTAGTAGAACAAAAAGAACAGTGCAGGATTTCTTTATTTTAATTAAAAAACAAGCATTCAAAAAAACTGAAAGCAAATAAGGCTAAAAAAATGTACTTAACTTTTAAAAATAGAAAATTCAGTCCAGAGTCACTGTAACACAATTATAAATACAATTGAGGAAATAGCACTTAAGAATGATATATGCATATTTTGATTATCTAACTTACATCACTTATACTATGCAGATCCTCCTCATTCCATTTGTTGCAAGTAAACAGCCTTCTACTATGTCCCGCGTTAATAATCTAAGGAGTATGGAGTTACGTGTAGAAGAAGTCAGAAAAGTGTTAACTTATCTTGGCCAAAACAAATCTTAGAGAGAAATTACAAAGTTAACAGGAAAATCTTGAGCCATGCAAAATGTTGCAAGGAACAAGGATAAACCCAGTAAAACAACAAGGACAGGACAGAAGAGCCATCACTGAGTGCAAGAGGTAAACAACTTGTTTTTCATTTAGCAACTGTTGAGAATATGCCTACAAGACAAAATGCTTGATCCATGCCTAAGAAAGTGTCTCATACGACACTAGAAAAACTCTAAAACAAAACAACAATGCTGCATACAGTAAAATGAAGGCAAAGCTTTTACTCACGGGTGAACATAAATGCAAAAGACTGAACTGGGCTAAAAAAGTAATGACATGGTCTGAAAAACGGGAAAGTGTTGTGTTCTCAGATGAGAAAGAACATTAATTTAGATGGCCCCAATGGAAATAAATGTTAGTGGCATGATTTATGGAAGAAGCCCAAACAATTTTTAGCTGACAAATAGAAGGACGTGGTGTGTAGGTGCGGGCGGAGTTCAGCTGTGGCAGTAAATCGGACCTTGGCATTATTGATCAACGTACAAGCATCCAGAAGTTACCAAGCTATGCTGTAAGAACATTTTAATTCCATCTGGATCCCTACTACGTGAAAACAACAGGATTTTCCAACAAGATAATGTGCCCTGCTATGCTTCTAATTCAAAGAAACAACAGTGGTTTATGAATGAAAAAAATAATACATCAAATGCTCAACAAGTGAATTATGCAAGAAGCACAACTTATTGGCTGTCTTGGAGCCCAGACTTAATCCCAATGGAAAATGTCTGGTCAGTACTTGCTAGGCTTGTGTATATATATATAAAAAAAATAAATAAGCAATATTCTTCATCAAAAGAATTGCAAGTCACAATATATCGCTGTTGGGACAAAATCAACATTTGAATGTTACAAGACATGGGAACAGCAATGAAAAACATAATTTATTTTGTAATTAAGGCAAATGGAAGTGACATAAATAATTAATTCAGGAAATATTTTTTACTACTTTGTAACATGGTTTATAACTCAGGCTTCACGCAACCATAACACATAAACATATAAAACGAGCGAAACACACAGTCATGTATGGTGAAAAGTTCATTTAGCGGTAGCTTTCGGCCATCCTACGACCTTGATTACCCGCTATCGACTGGATGGGCTGGTTGCCAGAACTACAATTTGAAGTTGGGGTGTTGGAACTGTTGCCAGATTTTAGAACTGAGATCCAAATAAATGGGATTTGGTGAGAAGTCTCTGAATTTTTTGGTGAACAAAATTTCAATGCTCTCTTGGAAACACAGAGATGCCTTGTTGATGAAAGGGGCAACTTTTTTGGTTTTTTTCCAAATGGGAACTGCAGAGGTGTCTTCAAGGGTTAGTGCAGATAAAGCTGTCTTTGGAAGACCATTGGAAACATCTTTTTTGTGTTCACCAAGTCTTGTTTTGATGCTTTGGTATGTGCTTCCAATATACACTGAGAGACCAGAGGAAGTTGAAATGGGAATAGCATAAACTCCAGGGGTGTCCGAGGGTGAGACAGGATCCCTGTCTTTAAGAAGGCACATTATTGCAGAAGGGTTTGGTTTCACTACTGTGAGAGTGTAGCCCATAGTTTTGAAAAGTTTACACATCTTATAAGAAAAGGATCCATGGAAAGGGATGGAACCAATAAAAGGTGGTTTTTCCATTATTATTGGTGAGAGAGCAGACAGATTTTTCAAGTGGGAATTTTGGAGGAATTTTTGAACTGTGGAAGGTGGGAACTGATGGGCTTTGGCAATTTTCTTTATGGTGTCAATTTCTTTATTGAAAGAAGATTCAGTGTTGCAGACAATCCTGGCACAATTGACATAAGTTTTAAAGGCTGCAAATTTGTGAGCAGTTGGGGAGTGGGATGAAAATGGGATTATGTTTGCTATTGCAGAGGGTTTTCTGTAGACAGATCTGTTAAGATGATTCCTTTGCCTTGCCAGGTGGACATCCAAAAAGTCAATGCCTTGCTGTGATTCTTCATTGATGGTGAATTTTATTGGTGGGAACTTTAGGGAAATCTTTTCAAGAAGAGATTCAAGGTCAGTTCTATTGTGTGGCCAAATTACAAAAATATCATCAACATATCGAAGCCAAATGGAAGGTTGTAGATTGTGTTCCATGACTGTTTTTTTTTTCGATATGTTGCATGAAAACTTCAGCCAGAAGTGGAGAGAGAGGTGAACCCATCGGAAGTCCTTCTTGCTGACAGTAGTATTTGCTGTTAAACTTGAAACAATTAAGATCTCTCAGAGGTCGAAGGCAGTTATACAGGTCTTTTGTTAGTGGGCCAGAGAGTGATTGGTTTTCTTTTAGCAATTGTACCAGCAACATATGAGAGTGGAAAAAAGGAACTGGAGGGAAGAGAGGGACTACATCCAGAGTGAACATTTTGTCAGAGGGTTCAATGCTAGGAGGGAGTTTTCTAATGAACTCTTTAGTGGAGGAAATTGACAAAAGATGGCTGGAGGCAAGATGTTAACATTTTTCCACAATCCTGCTTTCAAGGTTACGGGTGGGAGAGAAAGTATATTCTACGAGTGGTCGAAGAGGAAAACCAATTTTATGAAGTTTAATCTGGAAGAATAAGCGTGTCGTTCAGAAATATGGTGGGTGTAAAATCTCCAAGAAAGGTCTTTAGAGTGGGTTTCTTGTTGAGTCTTTCAACTGCAGTTTTAAGTTTGGGGGTGGTATCAGATTTTAGAACCTTGCAATTTGAAGTTGAGACAGATGCCAACCTGTTTCAGATATTTTCAGTAGTACTCGTACAAATTCTCAGTAGTTTTGGCCATTTTTCAGTAGTCATACCAAAAAGAATAATTTTAACCGAGGAAAACAACTCATTTAATTTAATAAGCATTTTTTTACTTACTTATTCATGTATATACATGAAAATCTGTATCAAAATATTCCAAATTTTTCACATGGAAAATAATATACACCATGACTGATACATTTTTTACACAACAAACAATTGATTAAACAGCTTTCTTTAGTGATTTCACTGTACAGTGTTTTGCAGATTTAAGTTCCTCAGCAGAAAATCTTTTTTCATAACACACTTGCCCAGAGGAGAATATATTCATTTTTTCAATAAGAAGTGCTTCTACAGTTTCTAAACCTAAATTAGGTTGGAAACAGTCTTGATTTTTTCTCACTAAACTAAAATCTCTCTTACTCACAAGCATTCAAGTGTGGAACTACAAGTATTGCAAACATTACTTTTGAGAGGCTAGTACACTTAACCGCTCCATTACAGCCTCTTAATTTTGAGATTTCTGACCAAGTGACATCTATTTTATCTGTTACTGCTATGGTCTCTAATTTGTCAGCTTGATAACAAGGAATTCCACTTCCAGTATATCAAGTTCATTTTCAGTTATTATAAATGGAAGGCGTTTGACTATGTGTAATACAGAAGTAAATGATGTATGGCTCTAAGTGAAGGATCTACTACTTCTACATGTTTTAAAAATTCATCATAGATCAGTATCTTTTCTTGAATATAAGAACATTCTTCAATGCAAACTTTTCCGACAGATGTATAGAACTTAGAAAGACATGTATAGAACTTAGAAAGATCATTTTTGTTTAAAATGATTTTGCTTCAATACGTTCTTGTTTTTACTCCAATTACCAGTTGTGTCCTTTCTGATTTTTCTTTTTTGAAAAACTTATTTGTAAAATTAAGCTCAACATCACCATCAGCTAGCTACTACAGTAGGCTTCATGAACCCCTTGGATGCAATGATAATTTTATCCATCATGCTGAAAGAACTTTCAGTTTGAGGACCATGAATGCATGATAGCTTTCACTATTTTAGATAAAAGGCAGTGTAACTTGGAGAATATGAATGCTTTTGAATATCATGCATCAATTCTTACAAATTTTTCAGCTTTGTCACTTTCGTTTTCTGACTCTCCCCCTTTATCAAGCTGAAATGCAAACCTTCTTGGGGGGAATATGTAAAAACACAGGATACACGTTCGGAACATCGTTGGGGGAAAAAATTACAGTTACGGGAGAAACCTTTGCTACGTCCGATTTTCATTTTTGGACATTTCCCTTCCATATTCAAGGTTAAATACAAATATTTACGAAATAAAATGAAATTTAACAACAATACTTGGCAGAGGAAACATTGCGTGAAAAATAAAATTACGATTACGGGAGAAATCCTCACTGTTTCCGAAAGTTTTGAAGGACAAAATTTCCGTTTCAAAAGTTTCAGGCGGAAATCATCCTTTACCACTACCAATTGCCCCAAAATTTCTGTTCAATTATGCATCGATCTCGAGGATAACCCAAATTACAACGAAAAAGCAGAAATTCTTCGAAACCGAAGATTACACGGGAATTTTTGCGCCGTCGAATTTCCGTTTTCAGAAATTTCACCTCCATTTTCAAAGTGAAATACAAAGATTTATGGAATAAAATTATGTATAACAACAATACTAGACAGAGGCAACATCGCAGGAAAACGAAATTACGATTACGAAAGAAATCTTTATTTCGTTCACTTCCGTTTTTGAAAGGCGAAATGCTGTCCCGATGCGTATTTTTTTACGCGTTGGTAAAATTCTTCGATGCATATTTTTATGAGTTTCTCGATGTGTATTTTTTACGTGTTGATGCGTACTTTACGCGCTTCACGACGTGTATTTCTACGCGTCACGAAAAATTCCTGATACATATTTTTACGCGTTGGTAAAATTTAGATGCGTACTAGACGTGTAATTACACATTCTGGCGAACTCTGCAACAAAATCCAAGCATACTTTTCTGCAACGCAAGAAAAAAAAATCTTCAAAATATTAATTACTGACATGAATGGTCGACACACGATTTAATAAAAAAACTCCAATGCCAGGCAATGACACTCACGTTCTGCACCAAACGATTTTCAACAGCTTGCTGCTGCACTGCGAAAGAGCTTCAGGCCGAACTCCGCCCACGTCTACCACCAAAGCGAGCTACGCTAACGTCCCCAGAATGTTGCATGCTGGGGAGGGAGTGTTTCGAGTACCGGCCACTCGTGCTAAGATCCGAGCAGCTTCGAGAGACAGAACTGGAAGTGAGCAGCATCACAAGCATAACGGATCGTCAAGTGGCCGCCGTTGCGTTGGGAAGAGGAACAAGCAAAATATAAAAATTAATAACTTCCGATAATTTTTCGTAGAAAAATCATGGTTTTTGTATTCCATAGTACAAGTGCTTTTTCCGTAGGAACTACGGAGAATCCGTAATTGTTGGCATTTCTGTTGAGAGGAATGATTCAGCTTTTTCATTGAGAATAGTTTTGGAGATAATGACAGGGCAGCCAGTTTTATCAGGTTTACAGATTGCAAGATTCTTTTTCATTCATTAGATTGCTGATTTTTTTGAGGAATGAGGAAGAATACTGCAGGGGTTTCTTTTCCACTTTTGCAAGATAGAGTGCTGCCTTGGCACAGAGGATTGGTTGAGCTTCGGGTTTAGTACAATGAACTGCTGCTTCTAGCATGGAGATCGTGGCTTTTAGATTTAGATTAGTTTCAGGAGTGAATTTAGGCCAAAGTGAAAGGAAAGCTTCCAGGGTGACGACGGACTTGCAGATTTCTATCACAGCTGCAAGTCTGTCCTCCCCCTCCCCCGTGCTTCGTGAATCTCTCGAATACTTCACTTCCTCCAAAACTGGAAGCCTTCCTTTCACTTGGACCTAAATTCTCTCCTGAAACTAACCTAACTCTAAAAGCCACGATCTCCATGCTAGAAGCAGCATACAAAATGTTCACTGTGGATGTAGTCTCTCTCTTCCCTTCAGTCCCTCTTTTCCACTCTCATATGCTGCTAGTACAATTGCATTGCTAAAAGAAAACCAATCACTCTCTGGCCCACTAACAAAAGACCTGTATGACTGCCTTCGAACTCTGAGATATCTTAATTGTTTCAAGTTCACCAACAGATACTACTGTCAGCAAGAAGGACTTCCGATGGGTTCACCTCTCTCTCCACTTCTGGCTGAAGTTTTCATGCAACATATCGAAAAAAAAAACATAGTCATAGAACACAATCTACAACCTTCCATTTGGCTTCGACATGTTGATGATATTTTTGTAATTTGGCCACAATAGAACTGACCTTGAATCTCTTCTTGAAAAGATTTCCCCAAAGTTCCCACCAATAAAATTCACCATCAATGAAGAATCACAGCAAGGCATTAACTTTTTGGATGTCCACCTAGCAAGGCAAGGGAATCATCTCAACAGATCTGTCTACAGAAAACCCTCTGCAATAGCAAACATAATCCCATTTTCATCCCACTCACAAACTGCTCACAAATTTGCAACCTTTAAAACTTATATCAATCGTGCCAGGATTGTCTGCAACACTGAATCTTCCTTCAATGAAGAAATTGACACCATAAAGAAAATTGCCAAAGCCCATCAGTTCCCACCTTCTACAATTCAAAAATTCCTCCAAAATTCCCACTTGAAAAATCTGTCTGCTCTCTCACCAATAATAATGGAAAAACCACCTTTTATTGGTTCCATCCCTTTCCATGGATCCTTTTCTTATAAGATGTGTAAACTTTTCAAAACTATGGGCTACACTCTCACAGTAGTGAAACCAAACCCTTCTGCAATAAAGTGCCTTCTTAAAGACAGGAATCCTGTCTCACCCTTGGACACCCCTGGAGTTTATGCTATTCCCATTTCAACTTCCTCTGGTCTCTCAGTGTATATTGGAAGCACATATCGAAGCATCAAAACAAGACTTGGTGAACACAAAAAAGATGTTTCCAAGGGTCTTCCAAAGACAGCTTTATCTGCACTAACCCTTGAAGACACCTCTGCAGTTCCCATTTGGAAAGAAACCAAAAAAGTTGCCCCTTTCATCAACAAGGCACCTCTGTGTTTCCAAGAGAGCATTGAAATTTTGTTCACCAAAAACTGTAATTCAGAGACCCTCACCAAATCCCATTTATTTGGATCTCTTTTCCAAAATCTGGCAACAGTTCCAACACCCCAACTTCAAATTGTAGTTCTGGCAACCAGCCCATCCAGTCGCGGGTGATGAAGGTCGTAGGATGACCGAAAGCTACCGCTAAACGAACCTTTTATCGTGTGTGACTGTGTGCTTCGCTCGTTTTATATGTTTATACTACTTGGAATATCTGATAATATCTGATGTGTATTTTTAATTTCTTTACAGCAAAATGTGCTTGTTTGCTTTACTTTTACTTATGTTTAATGATGTAATAAATATCATGAAACACTACACCACCTAACATTCATCTGTAATAAAAATTAATTATATACAAGATGTTTTTGTGTTGCAACTATCATTCAATAGCAGATAATCAAGAAATAGCACGAATATTTTGTGTATTTATACAGTAAAACCTCAAAAATCCGGCATGGACGGGACCGGACGAGTGCCGGATTTACGAAAATTCCGGATATCTGAAGCTACCCAAAAATTGCGTAACAGGCATTACATAAAGCAAGCACGCAACAGGCTAATTTAACAAAAATGTGCGCGTCTACGCCTTATAAATATGCAGGGCCCACGCTTCCAATCGCATTCTTCACAATTTACAAAAAAAAAAAAAAAAAAAAAAATCGTTTTGGGGTTAGAAAAAGGTTTTGGCGATTACATTTTTGTACTATTTGTTATAAAACTCTGTTGGAAAAAAAACTGAATGAGGTGAATGGTTAGGCAAAAACTTGAAAAAATCCAGAGCAACCGCTAGGACTGGGTGATGTATTGATATATCACGAAAGCCCGAATGTAAATTTTGCATTCATGTCACGATTTTTCGACTGACGAAACTACGATACATTGTGAAAGCGATTACCGCGATGCATCGTGAAGGCAGATGTAGATGTCATTACACGATCGAATCCACATACGGCCACTATCAAGCAGAGATCATCATCATCACACGTTCGACATGCATTTCAAACGTAAACGCCAATTCGTCGCCTCATCGGTCCACATCACTTCAGCGCGGCCCAATGAAATGATGAATTTTGAGAAACTTCGCAATGTTACACGTAGGCGGCTATTGGCAATTCACATGCTGAGATTGGATGATCTCGCAATGTGTTGTTGAGACAGTACATCAAGATATTTCCATGGTTATTGGTGAAACATTGGATGTTCTCACGAAAACGAAATCCGAAAAGTGCCAGATTTCTGAAGTTGATGGTTTTCTGAATGCCAGATTTTCATGGTTTTACTGTAATTTCTTTACATAGTGTGGAACCCTCTTATAATGAGGAGCTTGGGATCAATGAAACATGGCAAAACTCACTTTCAACATGGCAAAACCATCTAAGAATATTAGTCTCCACCTTGCTTACAACATTTTGCTTCACATTACACAACTCCAACGCATCTTCATTTCTCACACGATCGGAATGTGTCTTGCCACAAACCGCCATAAGTAACGCACTTCTCCAGCACACAAACAACTCCTACGTTTCTTCTGCAGTACCCAGGTTTCACTGCCATACATCAGAGTAGGAACAATAACACTTTCATACACAGCCATGTGGGCCTCTCTTGAGAACCCATCATTCCTGTGAAAACCTCCTACAGCAGCTATGACTTTCAATGAAGAATTCACTCCCCTACTAATTTCCCCATCTAATTTGTTCTCGCTGTCAAACATGATTCCTAAATACACAAACTCACTCACCTGGTCAATCACAGTGCCATTTATACTTACATTACATTCAGTGCTACCAGTTCCTCTCTCAAACACCATAACTTTGGTTTTTCCCTTATTTATACTCAGTTTGAATTTTATGCAAACTTCGTACATCCGGGACAACATACTCTGCAACTCACTTCTGCTCTCTGCCAACAGGACTGTGTCATCAGCATACAGCAATCTGCACATACGGATATTACCCAAACATAAACCAGTATTGTCCATTTTGGCATAACGCATGCACGCGTCCATAAATATATTAAACAGCCATGGTGACATTACACAACCTTGTCTGACTCCTGCACCAGTAGAAAACCATTTTGATAAAACACCATTCACTCGTACACAAGCTCTGCTGCCAGCATACATTGCTTTTACACTATTGAGTAGATTCCCAGTAACACCATATTTATTCAATACCTTCCACAGAGTTATCCTATTTACTTGGTCTGCACACACGGATATTACCTTTCTTAAGCTTTCTCTAAATTTATGAAGGCAGCAAAAACTATCTTACCAACAGCCAGATACTTTTCAATCATCATGCGTAATGCAAAAATTTGGTTAGTGCAGCCTTTACCAAGCATAAAAAAAACACTCTGAACATCCCACACTTTCTCTGATGTAAGATCTCGTACTTTTTCAATAATGACTTTACCAAACACTTTCCCTGGCACATTCAGTACTCTAATACCATGATAGTTCTTGCAGTCAGTCTGATGTTCAAGATATGTTGTTCAAATATGTTTAGTCAGTCTGTTCTAAATATGCTTCATGGTGAAAAATCATCCCACGTAAAAATACAGTATACAAATGTGATAATATTCATAAACATTTATGTTATATATCCAGAACAGTTTGATACACTTGAAATATTTAATTTACTACAGTAATACAAATAAAAATAAAATATGCACTTACATGAATACATAGTAGCAGTAACTCCTGAAGAAAACATGTGGAAACATTAAAAAAAAAATTGATCTTTGTTTTGCTTTACATATTTGTTCCTTTAATTTGTACTCAATAACATTCACATCACTTCCCTATCCCTCTCTGCAATAATCGCCCAGAAATCCACTTACTGGATATGCATGGTGCATGAACACCACCCTTCTTATTTTTGTCTAGTAGGTTGCCTGTTTTCAACTCTACTGATGTGATACTCCCAAGGCATAGCTCCTTGGAACAGGTGGTGGAAAGAACCTCTTCTTGATTGAACAACTCACTTATTGAGCATTTGATGTATCCCCCCATTGCTTTTCTATCAACATTCTTCCACTAGCACATCAAGATTCTCCAACACTGTTGCAATTTTGTTTTGCATGCCATCAATTTATTCCACAATTCCAGGACAGTGCACAGCAGATTTTTTTTGCCTTGTTAAATATGGACTTTCATTATTATTTTTTTTACTTGTTGAACGTGATCATCTTTCCTCCCATAAATCTGGGGTTTCACTAAATTTTGATCATTAAAAAAGATCATTTTAGCTTTGAATTAACAGTACACCAAACAAAAGTTTCTTTTCTGCTTGTTAAATACAGGATCTCAGCTCATTACAGGCAGGTTCTACTGTACATTTCTCTGACAGAAAATAACTGTATTGTGTGATGACATATAGCAAATAAAAGTCAGCCAATGATTCCTCAATTACTGATACTGTTATGTAATATTTATTTGATCTCCAGATGTGTCTATTTTTTTTAATAATTTTATGGTGCACTTTGTTTTGCATGTTTCCTTTTACCAAGCTCCATATTTGTATGTGTGTCCATTTTTTTTTAAATTGAGCTGTCTATGTGTGTGTCTTTGATTTCACAGGACCTAACATTTGAGGACATTCAGTACTTTTGTTCTGCAAATTTTAATACTCTGATTGTATGTAAAACATATCACTTGACCCAAAAAAAAACCAAACTGTTTTTGAGTTAACTATGATTCATACATTTGGTAATAATGTGTTTTGTGATGGAGAGGGAACAATAGCATGGTAAAATGTAATTCCATTTTAAATGAATAAGTTATGAGATATATATATATACCAAGATAAAGCCCTTAAGTAATGTAAACTGTTCACTAATGTGTGGCAATGGTCAAAACCTTTCCATGTTATTTTCAAAAGCATTGATTAGTTAAGAGAGAAAAAAATGCCTACACCAACAAGCAAGAGCATTCACTATTATCAATACCTTATGTACCTAGCATATGTTCTTTTATGCTTTTTAAAGTTCGTTATGTGTTTTTCCAGGCTGTATGGTGTCAAATTTGCAAAAAAACAAACAAACAAAAAAAAAACAAACTTACTTTTCTTTATTTTCTCTACATTGATTTTTGCTTTTAGAATGTTGCATTTCATTTGGTCCAATGGAATTGGCTTAGCTCCACCACTACTTGGCAACATCTGATTATTCTGCAGAGTGTTCACATCTTTTACAACTGATGAACATCCACCAAGTCTGGATGGAAAAACTTTTCTTGATTTCACTGGAGAAGAATCAAGCTGTTTCAATTTACAGGCCAAAACTTCTGCGTCTGAAAAATACGGCATTTTTCTAATTATGCAAACACAATATTCCAATACTGGCAAAGCTAAACATAAAGTCATTCAATAACATAAAAAGCAGCATCTTGCTTAGTCACGAATACACTACCCAGGAGGAAAAAGTATAAATATTCAGCAAATATTAAAAAAAAAAATTAGAGTAATTTGGAGAGGAACAAAAAAGGGGGGCGGGGAGAGATTTTTAAACTCGTGCAACTTTTAATTTGCAATAAAATTCATAATTGCTTCAGAAGAAAGATTTTCTCTGAGAACAGTTCGAAGTGACTATTAAGCAGGGCAAAATAATGCTTGCATTAGGAAACAGAATTTTGGTAAAATACAGATGCTTACACATTTTGTCATTACAGAAAAAAATGAGAGCTTAAGAGACTTTTTTTTTATTGGAGGTTTAACGACCACCGTGAGCAACTCAATGGGCTATAAGCAGTCGCCCGTCCCTAATTTAGGGTCACTGGTTCCAGGGAAGGGAGAGAGCCAGTGCCGTAAGACAAACACAACATCCATGCCTCACCGGGATTCGAACCCGGACCCCGTTCGGACGAATGATCAGAGGCCATCGCTTAGACCACTGCGCCACCGGGGCGGCGCTTAAGAGACTTAACATCAGACTGATAAATAGCATGCTAATGCATTTTGTTTCACATAATTTTGATCTTTTATCGCTGAAAGAAAGCTTTTAGTAATAATTTTAGTTTGCATGTGGTTTCTACTAGAGTATAGTTCTATACTTCCAAATTTTTAAAGATAACTGGTCTTTTTTATGGAGTTTTATTACTACAATTTGCTGCCACTATAACAATTATGGTTAACCACTTTGGACCATATTTTCAGTAGCAATAAACCCATGTGATAATTGATGGTGGAATTCTTTCTCAATTCCTACTCCTCTTAATTCTCTTTTTGTGGTATTTTGTTGATATTCAATAATAAAAAAAAAAGTGAATCCTGGTTTAATTTTTGATGATTTTTCTCATATGTATATCTAATCCAGTTTAATTAGAAAAGTTTCTTTTATTGCTCATTTCTGCTTTGTCATTCATGAGTTTGCAGTTGATGACCTTCTCTCCAAAGCAGGGAAGTCTAGAATTACATTTCCTGCTGTAAAGAACTCTTCGCATAAGATACCTAGCTACCTGGTGCAAATCTTACATTGTGTCTTTTTACTAATCTTTTTGAGATATTCAAATAGACTTTTGCAGTCAGTAATTCTTTTGGTGAGTTTTGTTTCTTAAAAGTTTTTCTTTCTTATTAAATAATTTTTAATATTAGGTGTGCAACTTAATTATCGGTCCCTAACCACAAGCGATCATAGAATGTTGGCAAATGCAAATAGCTGTGTGTGATAATGGCTGATTGCAGCGCCATCCAACAGCTTTCCAGGCAACCATAACCACTCATAGCTGTAGTGACAGAAGGGATGAAAGTTGACGGTGAAAGCAATGTCATTCGAGAAGCAACATTTGAGGCACTGCCTCCTGTTTGTGTTTCAGCTGAAAAAAAGTGCCGCGGAAGCCCAGCAAATGATCTGTGCTGCTTTGGGTGAGGCTGCTGTGTCCTACAGTATGTGTAAGAAGTGGTTCCAGCGGTTTAAGCAGGGAAATTTTGATCTCCGTGATGCAGAACGTCCGGGACGGCCACAGAAAGTTGACGATGAGGAACTGGAACAACTGTTGGACGCAGATCCCTGTCGCACACAGTCAGAGCTTGCCCAGGAACTCGGAGTAACATGGCAAGCCATTGCAAAGTGCCTGCACAAGCTTGGACGGATTCACAAGGAGGGCCGTTGGGTGCCCCACCAACTCACAGCTGCGAACAAGTCTAGGCGCTACGATGTTGCTGTGTCCTTGCTCTCCAGATTCAAGAAGAAGGATTTCCTTCACAAAATTTTGACCTGTGATGAGAAGTGGATCCTCTATGATAATCCTAAGCGACGCAAATCGTGGGTTTATCCAGGTCAGCCTACTACCAGTACCGCCAAACCGAATATCCATGCCAGGAAGTTGTTGCTGTGCATATGGTGGAATCAACGCAGTGTCATACACTATCAGTTGCTCAAACCTGATGAAACGGTCAATGCTGAGCATTATTGTCAGCAGCTCATTCGTGTGAGTGATGCAATGGAGGCGAAAAGGCCATATACCGGCAAGGGCAAAAGGTCGGTCCTGTTGCTTCAGGAAAACGACTTTAAACACGATCACCCACCTGGGATGGGAGATTTTGTCCCACCCGGAGTGTTCTCCAGATTTTGCCCCGTTGGATTATCACCTCTTTCGCTCCCTGCAACATCACCTGAGGGATACGCACTTCACTTCTATCGAGGAGGTCCACACAAGCATTGATGACTTTATCAACTTGAAACAGCCCTCTTTTTTCCGCAGTGGCATTCGGCAGCTCCCTGTATCCAACACGACAGGGATTATTTCCCTGATTAGGTACGTATTTGATTTGCTATAATTTGCTGTCAACGTGTCATGCCTGTGGCCGAGAATGAAGTTGCACACCTAATACTTTCATATGTATAATTATGTTCTGCAAGTTGATTTCTTTTAAATTGATTTTGTTTACTTTTTATTAATTCTTGAGTTGAATCAAATTTATCATTTTTTTTTACAATGAACTGGCCAGCAATATTTGTTCTTATAGAAAGAAAATGGCATAATTTGAAATCTGATATTTTGTTGGTAATCATAGTCTTTTTGTATAATTGAGTAGGAATCCATACCCAAGTCCTGAAAAGAAATTGGAGAACTCGTGGAATTAGAAAGAACTAAATGAAGGACAGGAATTGATGAAAAAATTAAATCCAGGTAAAATGATACATGAGAACTTGTCAATTTGCCATGAGGTAAGAAGTCATAAATCACAAAAGGATTTTCAAAATCAAGCAGCATACAAGTGAGCAACAACCAAGGTACAAACCATGAATGAGTCACACAAGCATTCTCCCAAAGACAAGGTCTTGACTATGACAACACCATTTTACTGGTGCTATTGCTGTTGAGAAGAAAATGAGCATTCAACATCTAGACATAAAAGACAGCATACCTTTATGGAGAATTAAATGAAAAAAACAACATCTACCTGTTCCAATAAATGCTACTAGGATAAATGTCAGGAGAACACAATTTGTGAGTTAATGAAGTCCCTTATATGGATTGAAATAGTCTGGGAGAGTTTGGAATAAAACCTTAGTGAAATCTCTTATGTAATCAAGGCTACATATGAAGTGAACATGATAAGGGAGAAAGATTCCATAAGAAGCATTTCAAAATCAAAGGTCTAGGATTTATCACATTCTATTATGGGATACAGAATCAACAGAATGAAAATTGAAATTTCCTGTTGCATCAATCCAAGGATGTCCAGAACAAAACAGACAAATCTGATGATAATGAACATAAGAAATTGTACACTCCCATGAGTAAAGTTTATGGTGAGCAGGTACAAGCATGATGAGATCCTCAAGCACAACACAGCATACTATGTAGCAGTGGGAGCTTTATTTTATTTATCAATGGTCACCAAACCAGATATTGTTACTTGAAAAGTTAACTTGGTAGAAAAGTTCAGAATCCATCAGTGAAGCTCACCAAAAGTAATCCAATTCCAGCAAGTTATGGTTAACTACAAGTAACAACTAGGAGCAGAAGATTGGAAAATGACAGCATATGTCAGTTTTGAATTTGCTAATGCCAAATTTGACAGGTTATTTCTTAAGGCTAGGCCTGAACATAATTCCTGGGGAAGCAAGAAACAGAGCTGCATCACCCTTTCCAGATTCATATGCTAATATAGAGCTCAAACAGGTGGGGGTAAAAACTGGAAAATCTAACACATTTCCACAAGCAGTATTATTTAAAGGCAACTAAGCTCATGTGAAACTCATCAAAAGAGAAAAAGTATCTTGATGCATCAAACATTCAGATGTACAAATCACTTCATGAAATTGCACATTCATGTCATGCAAGTGAAATTCTGCCTCCACAAGAATATGATAGCTGATCTAATAACAAAACTGCAACCAAAGAAACACTATGAATTCTATCTATTCAATTGGGGACTTCAACCTACTCACTGACTAGGGCTCACTGCATGTACGAGAATGTTGGAAGATGTCCACTCAAGAGATATGGATAGACAGATATGTATACAGTGATGCATGAATCTTCTTCTCGCTTGTTGCAAAATTTTGGCATATAGATATCCACACTAGCTACACGTGATCTACCAGCAGAAGAGTAGAAGAGGGGACTGTTTCCAATCAATGAGAGGCGATTCCAAAGTACAATAGTGAGCAGCTGAATTTATAATTTATATATTGTGCTATTTTAATTCTCCTTTTTCCCCACCCAAGTAAACTATATAATCGCTTAGCATTATAAATGGCATTGCTCTGCACATTAGTTTTATACCATCCCCCTTTTTTCTTCACCTGAAAAAACATTTTAAATCTGCCAACAAGAAAACATTCCCGTAACATGCAATAACTTGGTCTTACTGATGCCTATGACATGTAAGCCAATACAAATTTAGTAAACAGGTAGAATTAACAAAGGAATTGGTAAATTGTACCTTTTTTTTTCTTTTTGCTATCTATTGCTAGCACATTTATGAAATCAAATTCGATCTCTTCATACTGTACATATCTGAAAATGAGATGGCTTTCCCTGTTGATAGATTTGCTATTTCAGTTTTTTTTTCGTTTTTTTTTCTCACAAGAATTGAATGCATATAGCCATCCTTTTATCCCCCAAATAGATGGAAAAGGATCACGACAGGGTACCACCAGTTTTCCAACAGAACAGACCATTCACAACTCTACATTCACTAATTAAATTATGACAAGTAATTTAAAAGATGTGATGAAATAATACAAAGTTTGAGAAGTGATCCAAAGAGGTTTTTACAATGTTATACTTCTGATCTTGTCAATCAATGATAGATAAATTGAAAGAACACCCCTCCTTTTTTACTTCAAAATACCTCATGGTTAATACGTAGATATCACTGAGAAACAAATCCATTGAAGAAATAATTGTTCACAATTACATGAAAGGAATATACATATATCATTATCAGCACATTGGTGCAATATTTTATACTGTTTCCCATTCAGCCATACTTTAGGAAACTTTAAAATTACATTGCCCTATAATGGGAATTGAACTGGCATCTCTTGATTTCCATTTGAGCATGCTACCATTACACCACCCAGGACAATGAAGTTTCAAGCAACTGAAGCAAAACAGATGCAGCTTATGAATATGAACGATGTTTTAGATGTGTGCTAGTCAAAGTAAGCTGATGTTTCATGATAGCATAGACAAGTTGCATAGGGATGTACATATCTTGTTGGAAAATAATGTCAATGGGGATGTAACAGAGGAAGGGCAGACAATGATTTCCAGAATGGTATTCATGTATTGTGTAGTGCTGTTAACATTTTTCTAATGAACACCAGAGGTGATTTGGTGTTATAACTTGTAGCATCCCATACCAGAACTCTGATAGTGTGGACAATGAGTTGTGCCTGCATATGTACTGGAACTTCCACCTGCCCTTGGCAATGACAAACATTTACAGCCATCACATGCATTCAAACAGAAGTGAAACACATCAGATAAGACAACTTGGCTATTCATCCAACAAAGGGCTCCATTCTTGACACCACAACACACATTCCTGGCAGTGGCTGGCTATCAGAGGCACCAGACACATGCCATTTTTCATGTGATCCAGTTTTAGCCAAATGTGATCAGATGGTTCTCATAGAGACTAGCATCTAAGGCAGAAGCCACATGTTGTTGAATGTGACTGATGGGTTTGCAGCTGCTCATCTCTGAATGAGGCAATCCTCATATTCTGTGGTATGCCTACATGGATTAAATCCATGGTGATGAAGATATCCTACCTAATAGGTATCCTCCATCTTATAACCACAACTGATTTGTATGTCTGTTCAATGTGCAGAACAGCCCACTTCATGCTGGCTAAAATAGCCCCAGCTGTTGTTTCTTTCACCTACATTGTTTTGGTGCACCTATGCTGCAAGAGCACAACTAAGCACCAACTTACAGTACTAAGTCACACTAAATAGGGTATAATTCATGACATGGTCATGGGCACCCATAGCTTAGTTTTCAGGAGGGGGCAAACAGAAATTATAACTAAGAATAATATGTACAAACACCATATGAAAATTTCCACTGTGTCTTCTTGTTATCTAATAGTTTTTACCATAAACACAGCATATCAATTTAATTGGAAACCACATGACCTACATAAAAAAAGATGGATAAATGAAATTTGACAGCATGTTAGGACAATAAGGAAATTTCTTGGTTGTTATTTTGATCCCACTGGCCTCATGGGTAGCATGCACCATGAAACCCCAAAGAGCATACATTTAGTCATCAAGAATGAAAAAAATACCGTCAAAACAATTACCTGAGAAAAATTTTGAAAGATCTTTGTCCAGCAGTGAATAGTTGCAGCAGAGGATGATATATTTTAAAATTTTTCACCTTTCATATTGTATGGTCAGTGGGGGCCCCAGGTACGAGCATACCAGGCAACCACCCAGGGTCCTGCATTGCCACCATTTAATTAGTAGGTTTTGCCCCACCATTTAATTAGTAGTTTTTGCCTGGCGTCACCTAAAATATTGTAGTTGTAGTTCACAATAATATACAAATAAATGACCAATTTTTATATTTGTTCACTGCTTTTAATTAGTGACATCAAAAAGTTACTCTGTTAGAAATCTTTTTATTTTTTGGTCAGAGATTATAGCAGGAAAGTTGTGTAGAAATGCCAAATTACATGTTTTTTTCAAGATATTTTTCATAGGAGTCTTGCCACAATTCCGGGTACAAGTAGTGAGTTGCAATGTACTTGCTCTTCTTTCCATAGAAAACGACATGAAATCTACTCTGGACTATAGTGATTTGATTGAAGACTTCAGCCACAAGAAAAGTTGCAGAATTTTTCTTTAAATAATAGACTTATCTTATAATTACACAGCTATCCTTGTTTATTTAGTAACAGGCCATTTTGGAACAGGTAATACAGTATTTTTGATTCCTAATTATATTAATAAACAATGTATTGTATTACATAGTGTTTATTTCATATAAATCAATACCATGATTCTCGATAAAAAAAATTGCCGTAGGATTACATTCACCCTAAGTGGGGGTATGTGTGAGAAAAAAAAGTGAGCGACTGGCTTATGGTCAGAGTGAGCAACATGTAATTTTTTTACGTATATATATATATATATATATATATATTCTATAAAAAAGATACCTAAGCAAAAAAATACATATATAATTTTGACTCACACCTAGTACAACATAGAAAAGGTTATGTATCTACCTGTGTGAGTAAAAGGAGAAAAGATAAAAAAATAAAATAAAACAACTGAATGTAGAAGGTGTCGAGAATACTGAGCCTTGGCTTTATCAAGGACCAGCAAAAACTCTGCATTTTCTCACTTCCACAAAGACCTAGTTGGAAATGGGTTTCTGCAAGGCCATAGATGCAAGTAACATTCCCACCTAAAATAGTTTAAAAAATATATATATAAGTCATGTCCTCCGTAGAGTAGCATGACCTAGCACTAGTTAACAATTTCGCTTGCATCCATTAACCTCCATGGCCCGACCCATGCTCTTCATCTGTTACTATTAAACAGAGAGAAGAAGATTAAAGAGAACTCAAGCTGTGAGAGTGACATAATAATTAGAAATGATTTTCAGCTATAACGAAATTCCAAGTTCGTTTGAGAGAGAATTTAAACCTGAAAAACAATGCAAAAGAAATCCAAATTTTACATTGCAATTAAAAAAGGAAATGTTAATTTATAACGAACAGATTTTTGAAAGAAAACTTGAGTCTAAAACCCCCTACTCTACAACTTATGACAGCACGAAAATGAGAATAAGTTAAAGATAATAATTAACTAAAGAAAACTTTGTGAAAGTTATATACCTTAAACAGTTAGTTGCAATATGTACAAAGTATTTCAGCAGTGCTTTAAGTGCATAATTAATTAGTTATTAAGAACTTAACTACTTTGTAATAACATTTCAACCAAAGTAATTGAGAATGTACTAATTTCTCAGGTCCTAAGAATTTCAAGAATTTGCAGCAACAATTTGGACTTCAATTACCACATTAATATACTATTAGAAAGTTTTCTAGAGAACGAAATTCCTTCTTCTTTCATCAAAAGAACTTTAAGAAAAATTATTCTGAATAATAGAGTAAGGTTGGCAGATCTGCTTTAATTTTCTACACAGTTAATAATATGATTCTGACCAATCAAAGCCGTAAGGAAGTTGGCTAGAGGATGCCTATTAACTACCTAAAGGAACCTTAGTGCTATGGATATGACGGTCCTATTAAAACAAAAAATTAAATAATATAAACAAAATCACAAAAAAAGCTTAAAAATCTGTTTATAAAAGAAAATAAAAACATATAAAAAAGAAAACTAGTTATTCATCACTAGGATAGCTATACTAAAAATAGTAAAACCAACATTAAAATTAATAAGATTCTGATTAATCTATAGAAGCTCACTAAGGTGATTTAATACATGCAAAGATTATTAAATAAACTGCTCGTGTATTTTATAATATTTCTCATGTATTCTGGAGAGTTAATTCTGCTCTTTCTGATCATTCAGATCCACAGTCTTAAGTTTATATATTTTTTTCTCTGGTTAAAATCTCCGCGCGTTGGTTTCTTGCTGTATGAGGAGGCCATCAGCCCCACCCTCACTGCCCCCAGCGTCTAGGGAGTGGCGGAAGAGGTCAGCCATGTTCTTCTCTTGTGAGGAGAAACGTTTTTGTCACACAAGAGGTAAGCTCTCTTCCTTGTTTTTGGGTTCTAGGTTTTATAAGTTCAATGTTTGTACTTCATGTACCTTTTCTCTGTCGTTTTTTAGCTTTTCAGCTTTTAAGCATTGGTTTGTCTGTTAACATTTTTGCGGGTTTTAACTCTTACTTTTCTTTGTAACTTTGAGCGTCTTTTGGGGTACCTAGGAACAGAAGATGGCTAAGCTTGTTCCTTTTCTATGCGCTGTCTATGCGCTGTTTTTTCAAAGTAGTTAAGTTCTTAATAACTAATTAATTATGCACTTAAAGCACTGCTGAAATACTTTGTACATATTGCAACTAACTGTTTAAGGTATATAACTTTCACAAAGTTTTCTTTAGTTAATTATTATCTTTAACTTATTCTCGTTTTCGTGCTGTCATAAGTTGTAGAGTAGGGGGTTTTAGACTCAAGTTTTCTTTCAAAAATCTGTTCGTTATAAATTAACATTTCCTTTTTTAATTGCAATGTATAATTTGGATTTCTTTTGCATTGTTTTTCAGGTTTAAATTCTCTCTCAAACGAACTTGGAATTTCGTTATAGCTGAAAATCATTTCTAATTATTATGTCACTCTCACAGCTTGAGTTCTCTTTAATCTTCTTCTCTCTGTTTAATAGTAACAGATGAAGAGCATGGGTCGGGCCATGAAGGTTAATGGATGCAAGCGAAATTGTTAACTAGTGCTAGGTCATGCTACTCTACGGAGGACATGACTTATATATATATTTTTTAAACTATTTTAGGTGGGAATGTTACTTGCATCTATGGCCTTGCAGAAACCCATTTCCAACTAGGTCTTTGTGGAAGTGAGAAAATGCAGAGTTTTTGCTGGTCCTTGATAAAGCCAAGGCTCAGTATTCTCGACACCTTCTACATTCAGTTGTTTTATTTTATTTTTTTATCTTTTCTCCTTTTACTCACACAGGTAGATACATAACCTTTTCTATGTTGTACTAGGTGTGAGTCAAAATTATATATGTATTTTTTTGCTTAGGTATCTTTTTTATAGAATGTGAATTCTGAATTTTCAAAACTGCTGCGTTGCGCGTTTTGATTTTCAGGTTATTTTGCACCCTTCGTTTTAAATTCTAAAATGTCTTCCTTAGTCTTCAGTTTTGCTCTTAAGTATATATATATATATATATAAATAAAAAGGGTTATTGCGATTGTGAAGGGCCCCATGAAGAGCCAAAGCCCAGGGCCCCGCAAAGTGCTAGTGACGCCACTGTGTACGATGTTCTCCAACATGCAATGCGAAATTACATTATTACTTCCTATGGTAAATTTCTGCTTTATCTACTATATGGGCACCCATGGGCACAGCCACCTAGGCTTCTGGTATCAATGACACCATCCAGCTATTGTTTGTACCATGTATATTGGGACATGTACTACTCAATGTACTAACAAGATGCTGTAACGCTAATCTGTAACAAGTGCACCCCCTCCCACTTTTTGTGTCCAAGAACAATCCTTAGGGGGCAAATTGTTTACAATCAGCATCTGAAACAATTAGTTGTTGACACTTGTGTGATGAGAGGTGCGGATGTTGGCTCTGATCATTACTTGGTAGTGTCACAAGTAAAACTGAATGTTGGTTGGAGGAAAACGGATAGGAAGAGGCCTAGGATGGAAAGAATAAAGGTTGAAAGGCTCACTGAAGATCATCAGCATTACTCAAACTTACTCAGGGAAGGAGCTGAAGTCATGTGAGAGGGATGTAGAAAAGAAGTGGGAATGTTTTAAGAACTGTGCTGTCATTGCTGCTGAAGAGGTCTGTAGCACCACAATATGGGTAACAATAGAGGTGATGCTTGGTGGAATAGTGAGATTGAAGAGGCAGTAAAGAGAAAGAAGGAAGCTTATTTAGGGGATGTTTGAAGCTTATTTAGGGGATGTTGTAAGGTAGAGTTTCTGTGGATGAATATCGTTGCAAGAAGCAGTTAAGCTGTTTCACCAGAATAAGGCAAAAGATAGAAAAAGAAGGTGGAAAGGCATGAATTGGCTTTTTGGAAAGATAGGAAAACTTTCTGGAAGTACACGAGACTCAGAAAAATAGGGGGAACAAAGTTGTAAGTTGTGTGAAGATAGGACCGGGGAAATGATATGGGAGCCCAATGAGTTAAGTGAAAGATGGGGTGAATACTTCTGTGATTTATTAGATCAAGAAAGCAGAGGTGATTCTGAGGCAGAAGCAGATGATGTCACAGTGAAAGATGGAAGCACAGGAGGGATCTCAAGAAAAGATATGTATAAAGCTCTAAAATCTCTTCAGAATGGTAAGGCTCCAGGAGTTTATGGCAACACTGTTGAGATGTTGAAATATGGTGGTAACTCTGTAATTAACTGGTTAACTGAAATTTGCCAGTTGTGCTGGGAGTTAGGAATGGTCCCTCAGGATGGGAGAGATTGTTCCCTTATATTACGGAAAAGGTGATCAGACTGACTGCAAGAACTATCGTGGTATTAGCCTAATGAGTGTGCTAGGTAAAGTGTTTGGTAAGGTCATTATTGAAAAAGTACAAGGTCTTACATCAGAAAGTGTGGGATGTTCAGAGTGGTTTTATGCCTGGTAAAGGCTGCACTAATCAAATTTTTGCATTACGCATGATGATTGAAAAGTATCTGCCTGTTGGTAAGAAAGTTTTTGCAGCATTCATAAATTTAGAGAAAGCTTACGACTGAGTAAATAGGACACTTTTGTGGAAGGTATTGAATAAATATGGTGTTACTGGGAATTTACTTAATAGTGTAAAAGTCATGTATGCTGGCAGTAAAGCATGTGTATGAGTGAATGGTGTTTTATCAAAATGGTTTTCTCTTGGTGAGGAGTCAGACCAGGTTGTGTAATGTCACAATGGCTGTTTAATACATTTATGGATGCATGCATGCCAAGGTGGACAATACTAGATTATGTCTTGGTAATATCCGTGTGTGCAGATTGCTGTATGATGATGACACAGTCCTGTTGGCAGAGAGCAGAAGTGAGTTGCAGAGTATGTTGTCCCAGATGTAAAAAGTTTGCATGAAATTCAAACTGAGTATAAATAAGGGAAACACCAAAGTTATGGTTTTTGAGCAAGAGACTGTTAGTACTGAATGTAATATAAGTCTAAATGGTACAGTGGTTGACCAGGTGAATGAGTTTTAGGAAGCTGTGTATTTAGGAAGCATGTTCGATAGAGAGAGCAAATTGGATGGTGAAATTATTGAAATTAGTAGGCTAGTGAATTCTTCACTGAAAGTCATAGCTGCTTTGGGAAGTTTTCACAGGAATGATGGGTTCTCAAGAGAGTCCTGCATGGCTGTGTATGAAAGTGTAATTGCTCCTACTCTGGTGTATGACAGTGAAACATGGGTACTACAGAAGAAACATAGGAGTCTTTTGTGTGCTGGAGAAATGCTTTACTTAGGGGGAGTGGGGGTGGCAGGACACATTCTGATTGTGTAAGGAATGCAAATGTGTTGCAGTTGTGTAATGTGAAGCAAAATGTTATTAGCAAGGTGGACAGTAATATGCTTCGGTGATTTAGCCATGTTGAAAGAATGAACGATGAGATGCTTACTAAGAAATTGTTTTTTAGCCCAAGTGGCAGGAAGGAAGTGCAAAGGAAGGCCAAGGCAGTTATGGAAGGATCAGATTCAGGAGTGTCTGCATGAGAAAAAAAATTATGAGTATGAAGTACAGAAGGTCTTGTGTACGTCATGTGATGGATGTCAGTGAAGCACGAGTTGTGTGTCAAGATCGCTGTAAATGGAGAAGTTTGATATGGCAACAGCAAGTAAATAATCAGTTAAAAAAATTTCTGGTAGTTTGTATTTCTTGTGGAGATAACCTCTGAATCTGACAGAACAGCTTAGTGATATGCATGTACAAATACAACAAACTGCTGACAAACAACTTTTAAAAGTATTTGCTGCATAACTTGAATTTTTGCACTTTTCAAAAATGAGGCACACATTTTGTATTTCATCACAAGTATGTAAAATCAACATTCCAGAAGAAGCTCGCCTTCATTTTGCTCACATGTATCATCCAACTACAGGATGTGAAACATATGATGGACTCATTCAAATCAATGAAATGCAAAGAGTAGCTGCCAGTTTAACTCTTATTTAACTTCAATGAAATACTTAGGCTCAGGGGGAAATACACATTTCTATGTAAAAGTATTACTTTACCACTCTTTACATGTTTTGAACATACCTCTTACATACTTTTTTTTAAGTACTGTTGCTTGATAAACACACTGGTTAACAAATTTTACATACCAAGCCTGTCTTCCAACTGCTGGTATGTTCGCAAGAACAGTGAACATTATATTTCTTTGTCTGTTAATCTGAATACATCAATGTGATAATACACTCAGCTATAGAGATTTCACCATGTACATATAAAGTGGCGGGCGATCTTAGTGAGAGATGGGTTTGCCTCCTCAGGCCGCTCCGTGGAAACAATGGAACACATAACAGCAACAAGGGCCTCTGAATCTTGGAGAGGAACCAGCTAGTTCTGTGTGACATTGGCAAAAAGGCCCCAACTCACTGGGTTCTGTTCCAGAATCCTTAGGTTGAATGAACAACTGGAACCGTCAGATGTGGGCTAATCCCCCACACTGATGTACTTACCTGATTAAAAAGACACAAAGAAATATAAAAAATGACTCAAGTGTGGGATATGGTGGACCTACCACACTTGAGAAGGACGGTCCACCATGGAATCGACCTGGACTTTCTAAACGGCATATGAGAAAGAGATCTTGGCTGAGTGAGTGTAAGATTGGTGTATGGAATACTAGAGGTATAAATGGCAAGCTGAATGAGGTGATTGAAGAGACGAATAAGTGTAGACTGGATGTGCTGTGTGTAAGTGAAACCAAAAAGAAGGAAATTGGGATAGAAGAAGTGAATGGAACAGTGAGTGTGTGGTCTGGAGTATTGAATAATGTGAAAGGACATGCTGGTGTAGGTGTGATTTTAAGTGAAAAGATGAAGAACAACTTGATTCACTATAGCTGTATAAGTGAGAGAATTCTTTGGATTCGTTTGAAAGTGAAACTTCAGAGAATAGTAATTGTTGTAGTGTATGCTCCTTGTGACCCGGAACCTTCTGATAGGAAGGAAGATTTTTGGAATGAGCTAAAAGCTGTTTTGAGCCAGTTTGGTGCTAAAGAGAAAGTTAAAATATCAGGGTATTTCAATGCTAGAGTAGGTGTGCAGAATGCGATTTATGACAATGTTCTGGGTAAGTTTAATGATCCTTGCATGAATGACAATGGTGAAAGATTAAGTGAACTCTGCATTGAGAATGGTTTGTGTGTATCTAATAAGTTTTTCAACCACAAGTATGTCCACACATAGACTTGGGAAAATCATACTCTTGGTCAAAAGAGTGTGATAGATTTTGTTGTCTATGATCAGCATCTCAAACACTTAATTATTGACACTCGTGGGATGAGAGGTGCAGATGTTGGTTCTGATCATCACTTGGTAGTGTCACGAGTGAAACTGAATGTTGGTTGGAGGAAAAGGTATAGGAAGAGGCCTGGGATGAAAAGAATAAAGGTTGAAAGGCTCTCTGAATATCATCAGCTTTATTCTGATGTACTCAGAGAACGACTGAAGGAGCTGAAGGTTTGTGAGAGGGATGTAGAAAAAAAGGAGGAATGTTTTAAGAACTGTGTTGTCACTGCTGCTGAAGGTCTGTCACACCACAATAGTAAGTTACAATAAGAGGTGATGCTTGGTGGAATAGTGAGATTGAAAAGGCAGTAAAGAGAAAGAAGGAAGCATTTTGGGGATGCTGCAAGGTAGAGCTTCTGGGGATAAATTTTGCTGTAAAAAGCGTGAAGCCGCTAAGCTGGTTCACCAGAGTAAGGCAAAAGATAGGAAGGAGACAGTGGAAAGGCAGGAATTGGCTTTTTGGAAAGATAGGAAGACTTTCTGGAAGTACATGAGAATCAAGAAAAATAGGGGAAACAAAGTTGTAAGCTGTGCAAAGAATAGGATCGGGGAAATGATATGGGAGCCCAATGAGTTAAGTGAAAGATGGGGTGAATACTTCTGTGAGTTATTAGATCAGGAAAGCAAATGTGATTCAGAGGCAGAAGCAGAGGATGTCACAGTGAAGGATGGAAGCACAGGAGGGATCTCAAGAGAAGAAGTGTGTAAAGCTCTAAAGTCTATTCAGAATGGTAAGGCTCCAGGAGTTGATGGCATAACTACCGAGATGTTGAAATATGGTGGTGACCCTGTAATTGACTGAAATTTGCCAGTTGTGCTGGGAGTTGGGAATGATCCTTCGGGATTGGAAGGATGCTATCATCGTTCCCTTGTATAAGGGAAAAGGTGATCAGACTGACTGCAAGAACTATCATGGTATTAGCCTATTGAGTGCGCCAGGCAAAGTGTTTGGTAAGGTCATTATTGAAAAAATACGGGGTCTTACATCAGTGAAAGTGTAGAATGTCCAGAGTGGTTTCATGCCTGGTAAAGGCTCCACTAACCAAATTTTTGCATTACGCATGATGATTGAAAAGTATCTGGCTGTTGGTAAGAAAGTTTTTGCTGCCTTCATAGATTTAGAGAAAGCTTATGACCGAGTAAATAGGACACTTTTGTGGAAGGTATTGAATGAATATGGTGTTACTGGGAATCTACTTAACAGTGTAAAAGCCATGTATGCTGGCAGTAGAACTTGTGTACGAGTAAATGGTGTTTTATCAATATGGTTTTCTCTTGGTGCAGGAGTCAGACAAGGTTGTGTAATGTCACCATGGCTGTTTAATGTATTTATGGATGCATGCATGTGTGATGCCAAAATAGATAATAGTGGTTTATGTCTTGGTGATATCCGTGTGTGCAGATTGCTGTATGCTGTTGACACTGTCCTGTTGGCAGAGAGCAAAAGTGAGTTGCAGAGTATGTTGTCTCGGATGTACGAAGTTTGCATGAAATTCAAACTAAGTATAAATAAGGGAAAAACCAAAGTTATGGTTTCTGAGAGAGGAACTGGTAGTACTGAATGTAATATATGTCTAAATGACACAGTGATTCACCAGGTGAATGAATTTGTGTATTTAGGAAGCATGTTTGACAGAGAGAACAAATTGGATGGTGAGATTAGTGGGCGAGTGAACTTTTCATTAAAAGTCGTAGCTGCTGTAGGAGGTTTTTACAGGAATGATGTGTTCTGAAGAGAGGCCGGCATGGCTGAGTATGAAAGTGTAATTGTTCCTACTCTGATGTATAGCAGTGAAACCTGGGTACTACAGAAGAAACATAGGAGTTGTTTGTGTGCTGGAGAAAAGTATTACTTATGGGGGCTTGCAGCAAGACACATTCTGATTGTGTGAGGAATGAAGATGTGTTGCAGTTGTGTAATGTGAAGCAAAATGTTGTTAGCAAGGTGGAGACTAATATGCTTCGCTGGTTTGGCCATGTTGAAAGAATAAGTGAAGAGATGCTTACTAAGAAAATCTTTTTAGTCCAAGTGGCAGGAAGGAAAGGCAGAGGAAGGCCAAGGAAGTCATGGGTGGATCAGATCAGGAGTGTCTGCATGATAAAAAGATTATGAATATGAACTAAGACCTTGCGTATGGCGAGTGATGATTGTCGGTGAAGTCCGAGTTGTATGTCAAGATCGCTGTAAATGGAGAAGTTTGATATGGCAAAAGTAAGTAAAAATTATCTGGTAGTTTGTATTTCTTTGTGGAGCTAACCTCTGAATATCAGAGAACAGCTTAGTGATATGTATGTATGTGCATATAAAGTGGTTACAAGGTCAGCTTGGGCCATAGGGTCTTCACAATGCCCATCCATAGCAGAACTGAGAAAACACAGTTTTCATACATTAAGGAGTGAATTGACTCTAGTTTTTCTTGTGTGGTTCCTAATGACCTCAAGGGATGTATGAAGTATCCCATTTCTAATTCCTGCCTCTCTGCCAAACAGCCAGGAGAGAACTAGAACCATAGTAGGGCAAACACTTTATTCATATTTTTACAGGGATTTGAACTCATGTTCTATAGCACATGAAGTTAATGCCCTTACCACAATGTATTGACTACCTTTATAGTGAACCCAACACCTTCATAAATGTGGTACAGTTAGTATTGCAAGCTCAATGTTCTAGATATTTCTTATTTTTTACAGATTAACAGGCCTCCCATATCTTGAATTGATTTAGTGTTCTTCCATGGGGAACATAGTTACTTGGTTCAGTAAAGGGTATTTGCAACTTTGTTAACAAATTAACCATGTTTTACACTACATCCCACTAGGCTACACCTATGAAACCCACATCAATGTGTGTACTATATCCTCAAGCTTCATTGGGAATGACTGTTTTGTGTGTAGGCCAAAAGGAGGTGGCACATAAGTTGAGAAAGCGAAACGGCTGATTTCAGTCGGGAAGAGAAGGCACAATGTGCGTCATGGTTTAACAAAATAAAGTTGGTGACTGGAGTTCAAACCAAATTTTGCACAAAATTTGGCAAGGAACCACCTACAAGAAAAACTGTGTGTACATGTGGTACAAATAATTTGTTGAAGGAGGTAGTTTGTGTTCTTAATAAGGAAATGGTGGTGGAAAATCATGTGCTTCAGTGAGGGCTGTTAAAAAAGTATGAGAATATTTTTTTTTTTTTTTTCAGCACACAGAAGTCCACATACAGAGAAAGTTGAGAGCTTCAAGCTCCTCATCCAGTAGTGTCAAAGATCCTGCAATGGAGACTTGCTTTCAAACTGTACAGATTTGGAATTCTGCAGGCATTAAGTGAAAATGATAAACTCAACTGATCACTTCTGCTGTAATATGTTTGAATTAATGGAGATGGCCGACCTATTATTTGATAGAATCATTTTCTCTGATGAGGGAGTCTTCCATGTAAGTAGAAAAGTGAACAAACAAAATGCTCACATTTGGGAAACAGAAAATTCCAGGCAACTGCTGATACACAAACATGCAAGTGAAAATGTTGCAGTGTTTGCAGCAATGAGTTGTAATGAAGTGTATGGACTACTGTAATTTTCTGTGTGGAATTAACTGCCACAGAGATTGTGTAGCTGGACAATGGACATGTTAGAATTATTCCACAATTAGACATTGATTTTGAGCCTGATATACTGTCCCAGCAAGATGGTACTCCACTACATTTCTTGAAAGATGTCTGCAACTTCCTTGACAACCACTACTCTGGAAAATGGATCAGCCATGGGTGTCCTATTCTATGAACTCCAAGGTCACCGGACTCTGGATTTCACTCCATTGGGATATGTTAAGGATACTGTCTACACTACATGCCTCAGATGCCTAACAGCACTGATAAGTTCAGAACCCAGATTTCAAAAGCCATGTTGCAAGTGGACAAGGCAATGCTGGACAGGATCTTACAGAAACTGGATTATCACTCAGATATATGCTATGTTACCAAGGGAATGCATATAAAACACATGTAAAAATAAATACACGTACTTCAGTATGTTATATGTGTTTCAATTTCAAAGTTCAACATGACCTGTGAATTCAAATTCAAAGTTTTTATCAAAGTTTGATATTACCCTGTATAAATTATGGCTATGACACTGCTTGTTCACCATATCTTAGATTCATACTTTTCAGTTCAGGAGAATAAAACACTCTAGGTATTTTTAAAATTAAACTATGTTCAAGATTACACTCTCCTAATCTATATTTGTGATAGTACTCAATACAAGCCATTCTGTATCATTCCTTTTTAGAAGTATTTGTAGGATGCTGTGTGTAATATTTACATCAGATTCAACGGAAAGAGCTTGGATATTGAGCACTTTAGTTTCATTCAGTGTTGGTAACTTTGTCAACTGTTTTGCGTGCCAATATCGCTATAAATGAAGACATTTGTTACATCAAAAGTACTTATTTACTTATTGGGGCTTAACAACCACTGTGAGCAACTCTATGGGCTATAAGCAGTCACCCGTCCCTAATTTAGGGCCACTGATTCCAAGGAAGGGAGAGATCTAGTGCTGTAAGACAAACACAACATTCATGCTTCAGTGGGATCAAACTTGGACCTACCTAGGAAGAATTATCAGAAGCCAGTTCTTAGACTACTGTGCCACATCAATAGTAACAGAAATCTAACAATCAATAACTTCGATTTGGCAGATATTTTTGCTTGGAGAAGTTAACCTCTGAATCTCAGTGAACAGCTTAGTGATTATTTCTGGCATTAACCCCAGTTCTTCCTTTATAAGAGTAATTTTTGGTATTAATCTCAGTTCTTCCTTTACAAGAGTAATTCTATTTTCACTTCATTTCAACAAGATCCATACTAACTAATAAAAGTTAATGTTCTATATACTGTATTATGACTACTTGTTTTCTTGCAATGAAGGGGGAACTATCAATTGTTTAAAGGGTCAGTCAGCAGCTCTTTAAATACAGGCTTAAGGAAAACACTACTTTTTAATCTCTCTAGTTTTTATATAACTGATTAAATTTTCTGAAACAAAATGTATTTTTTGAATTTGGAAATTCTTCAAAGCAAATACGAAAGAAAACTTTTACCTACAGTGATAATAGCAATCACTTTATTTAAGACACATGAATAAAATGTCTTGAGACTTACCAGATAGGATATTTTCAGTAGCTTTTGTTCCGGACACAAATTCATTTCGAGAACATTCACCATTACTACAGCCCGTATTTTCTTTTGCAATAGATTTAATGAGCTCATTTATTTTATCTTCAGGCTTTTTAATTTCTGCATTACCAACTGCATCAGATTTCAAAGGAACTTGATTCATGGCATTATGTGTACTAACAACACTAGCAGCTGCTGAAGAATCATTCAAACTACTGGATACCCTTTAAAAGTAAAAAGAAATACAATTTCAATACACAAGTGTACATAGGTTCATGATTCATGCCAAAGCACTTAAGAGTGCATGTACATATACATTCACATTCATAAAAAAAAAAAAGACCTGAAGGGATTCGAGCTATGACCGATTTTTACAGGATATGTTCACTAGGCAATACAGAACAAATGATTCACATCTCGGTATCATACGTACCAGGTGCATGAATGTAGCTAATAATTCGTGTGGCCACCTTTGGCTTGTATCACCTGCTGTACACGCTGAGGCATCGAATCAAATAATGTGTGAATGGTGTCCTGTGGAATAGCCATCCAGGCTGTATTGACCCGCGTCCAAAGTTCATCAAGAGTTGCTGGCGGACGATCATACAGCTGTACGCTCTGAGGCATCGAATCAAATAATGTGTGAATGGTGTCTTGTGGAATAGCCATCCAGGCTGTATTGACCTGCGTCCAAAGTTCATCAAGAGTTGCTGGCAGATGATCGTACAGCTGTACGCTCTGTGGCATTGAATCAAATAATGTGTGAATGGTGTCTTGTGGAATAGCCATCCAGGCTGTATTGACCCGCGTCCAAAGTTCATCAAGAGTTGCTGGCAGACGGTTGTACTGCTGTATGCTCTGTGACATTGAATCAAATAATGTGTGAATGGTGTCCTGTGGAATAGCCATCCTGGCTGTATTGACCCGCGTCCAAAGTTCATCAAGAGTTGTTGGCAGACGGTTGTACGCTCTGAGGTATTGAATCAAATAATGTGTGAATTGTTTCCTGTGAAATAGCCATCCAGGCTGTACTGACCCGCGTCCAAAGTTCATCAAGAGTTGCTGGCGGACGATTATACTGTTGTACGCTCTGTGGCATCGAATCAAATAATGTGTGAATGGTGTCCTGTGGAATAGCCATCCAGGTTGTATTGACCTGTGTCCAAAGTTCATCAAGAGTTGCTGGCAGATGGTTGAACCACTGCACCTGTCGTTTGAGCACATCCCAGAAATTTTCTATGGATGATAAATCTGGCAATCTAGTCTGCCACAGCAGAAGTGGAATGTTGTTATCCCTGAAGAAGGCACGTGTTGTCACTGCAACATGCAGTGTGGCATTGTCCTGCTGAAATATGGCCCAGGAATGTCCTGCAGGGTGACTGGCCATAAAATGTCATTGACATAATGGGCATTCATTACGGTGGTATGGGCTCTAATAAGAGGTGATCTTTTGTACCAGACCGCACCCCACACCATAATGCCTCACGTTGGTGTGGCATGTCTGGTGCGAATACACTCTTCCTGACCCCTGTTGTCAGAGGACACAGATGCGGCCATCATTTTCGCCTAAACAGAAGCATGTTTCATCCGAGAACACAATATTGTGCCATTTGTCATGCCTCTCCTTTCGCTCGATGCACCACGGCAGCCTGGCAGTCCGTTGCTGTGGTGTCAAAGGTAGCCTAAGGAGGGGCCAATGAGCCTGCAGTTCAAACTGTAATAACCAGCAACGTACTGTTACAGCTGACATGGGAGAATGTGTCACAGTTTGTCACTGCTGTGCCAATGCTGTTGATGATGCAGAATGGTCACTCAAAGACATCCTCATGAGATGTTGGCTATCCCTCAGCATTGTCAATGTATGACACTCAGAGCCTTCTTTTCGTGTCCTACACCCTTCTTTGTACCATTCCCTGCACACTCTTGCCATGATAGATATACTGTGCCCCACATGACCGGCAATCTCCCGGATGGAAGCATTGTAGTCTCTCATTCAGACAATGCGACCTCTGTCGAACTTAATGATGTGACTGTATGACAACTGTCTGACACAATGACAAGGCATCCTTACCCACTGCTGACTGAGCACTGATATGCAGACCGAGCCACGTGGCACTCATACAGAAAAACAGTTGGTTTCCAGTCCGTGACGTTACGTGATTTGATTTGACTAGACCTGGTATGCATGCACCTATAACACTGAAATGCCTCATTAGCATATCTCGTAAAAATCAAAGTGGTAATTCAACTCCTTTTAGGTGTCCTGTTTTTTATGAACATGAGTGTATTATTTATGGTAACTGTGTGTCTATAAAAAATCACAAGGTTTTACAACTGAGGCACATTTAGAAACACAAAGTGCTACTAAGTTGCTAACTTTGTTTCCAACCATATAAAAGATTTTTAAACTGCATTTATGCCATATACAACAGCACAAAATTTTAGGGCACAGAAGTGCTCAATTGAACTGTCACATTGAGTAACATCCTTAGAATCTCTATTTTTATGCCTGCCATGCATTTAAAGAGATTCATTCTTCCTTGATTTCTTTTCCTGCACAGGATAAAGTTAAGGAAGGCATATTGAAATAAACTGAATATATTCGTTGAACTGAAGATGGAACATTACCTTAACAGATGATGCAGTCCAAGGTGTACAGCTGAAGACTAAGAGGAAGGCATGAAGCAAAATGGGTTAAAGACATAAAACTAGCAATCACTGGTGGAAATGAAGATGCATAGATGCCAACCTCTAAAAGTAGTTTTCAGTAACCAACATGCTCATTTTTCAGTAATTTTCAGTAACATTTTTTTTTTTTCAGTAATTTTCAGTAATCCAGTCTACAGCAGCAAATTTGGGTATTTAACACTGCAACAAATTTTAATCTGTCAGAACTATTAACAAAATAATAATAATAATAATAATAATAATAATAATAATAATAATAATAATACCAATAATAATAATACAATAAAAAATAATTTGCTAGTGGGAAAATTTAAAATACTGTCTACCAGAAAAATATAATAAATTACCTCCAGACATGAAGAAAAATTATTCCTTGGAATGTTGGCCAAATTATTATGATAAACTGGCTGTAGTTGCCATTTTGGCCTTCCTTAGTTCAATTTGCAAAAACTTCTTCTGATAGCATAGTTCACTGTGTGCAATGCTGTTTATTTTTTCTACTAATAAAGAAGACAGCACATGAGTACTTAAATTAGGTCTGAATTCATTCATGTTTTTTTTTTTACAATACAGAAAAATTCTTTCTCTACTTGCATTGCTATGAGGGACTATTAAAATCATTTTCATAATTTTGCTTAATGATTCATACTTCAACTGGCCACTTTCATTTTTCATTAAAGAAATTCTGTGCCACACTTCATCCATTCTCCCAAAAGTAACAGCACAGTTAAAATTTTCAAACTGGTAGTGAGCAAATTCAGATTCCACCTTGTCAGATTCTTCTGGTTTCAAAACTGGAAACAGGGAACACATATATTGGACTGATGCAAAAGAAACACTTTGCCTTAATGCTACATCTGCAATTTCAGCATGACTCAGAAATTCATCATTAAGTGGAAATTTTTTTATTAAAATGTAATTGCAGCCTGCCTAGTAAACTTCCCTTACTTCAAAATAAAAAGTAGCCATTGTGTCTTCACTCAGATCTGCAGTTGTGCCTAAATAAGATCTCGCTTTTGACCCAATTACGAGATCACAGTTTTCTTTTTGGTTTCTCCTTCTTTCAAAATTTCCATCTGCAAGAGATGTTGCTGTCACATCAAATGCTGATGGCTTGATAAATCGCACAAGCAATTCAGATAACAGACTATGAAGTTTTCTTTTTAATACATGCATAAGCGGAGCTTCCTGCTACAAGGACACGTTAACAGATGTAAACAAAGGAAGAGTAGCAGATAAAAAAAGACAATAAAGTTTAGATGAAGGATTTCCAATCATACTTGCAAGGTTCTTATATTGTGAATTAGCTTCTTCATTGTCACTGAAATAATGTTCTAGAGTCTCCCACTGTTCTAAAATTCTGTCAATGGATTCCAAAAGTGATAACCAGCGAGTATTGACATGCTTTAAAATTTTGCGTGGTTTAGTACCACAAACAGCTTGACTCAGTTTTAGATTGTGTTTCCTCTTTGAACTTTTCTCCAAAAAAGTACAACTGTATCAAACTGCTCAACATTAAATCCTTTTCGTTGAGTAGCAGATTTCTGCGCAGCTAAAATTACTAAATGGCATGAACATTGCTGCACTATGATTGCAGGCTGAACCTTCTTTATGTGAGAAACAACACTTTTTACTTGACCTATCATAGTGTTAGCATTGTCACAGGAAAATGACACACAGTTGCTCCACGAGATATTTTTTTTAACAAACTCATTGTTCAAAATGTTGAATATTCCTTCACCTGTATTATTACTTAATTCAACCAATGATAACAAAACAGTTGAACTTTTCCCTATTTTTCCTTCAAAATATGTTATTGTAATAGGATAATGTTTATTTGCTTGAGCATCATTACTTCCGTCCGTAGATAGAGAAAAAGGATTTTTTTCAACTTCAGATATGATGTTACTTGTAGAAACACTGGCCATGTGCTGAATTAGTGCAGTAGCCTTGGTTCTTCCCACGAATATTTTTTTGCGATCGCTGAATTGGGAAACATGGCTTAAAATAACGGTTTTTCAAGCCTTCAGTTTTCGGAAATTTATCCAACATTTTCAAGCTGAAATACAAATATTTATGGAATAAAATGATATCTAACAATACTGGGTAGAGGAAACATCGCAAGAAAAAAAAATTATGATTACCAGAGAAATCTTACCTCTGTCTACTTTCCGTTTTCGAAGGATGAAATTCCATCATCAGACGGAGAAAACGACCCCCCGTCGCCACCAATCCTCCCAAAATTTAAGTTCAGTTATGCATCGATTTCGCACATGGTCCAAATGATAACAAAAAAAGACTGAATTCCTCAAATCAGCATGAGAATCTCGTCGTCGAACGCCGAAGATTACGGGAAATTTTCGGGCGGCCTAACTTCCATTTTCGGAAATCGTTGTCTACAATTTCAAGCTGAAATTATACAATGAAATTTCATTTAACAAAACTGAACAGAAGCAACATCGCGAGAAAAAAATATACGATTACGGGAAAAATCTGCACTTCGTTTAACTTCCGTTTCCGAACGTTTAAAAAGACAAAACAACGTCCCCAGACGGAATACGATATCCCGAAAATTTCTTCACTTTTGCATCAATCTTGAAAATGACAAAAAAAAAACAAGAACGGAGGGGACTCCGCGAATCCGCGGAAGAATCTCACGTACGAATTAACCGCTAAATCGATTTCGAATGCCGTAAGATAACGCTAAAATATCGATGACCGATAAGTTTTAACTTTTGGCCCAAAATTGGCGCAGATTTATTCGAAATGGCAATTTTTTAGCAGAATGGCGCACGAACAACGTTTTGGCGCGGGCTGGCGCAATTGGCGCAGGTCTGGCAGCCCTAAATGTAGCATTTAATTTTTTTCCCCCAGAAAAACTTGAAGAACAAACAAAAATTTTTAAGTTGATGAAAATTTGCTTTCTATCTCAGAAAATTAAATCAAATGGCGATTTTCTGTAATTTCAGCGGTGTTTCTGTACTTCCGTAACAGCAACCAAAAATCCGTAAAATTACGGACAATCCGTACTAGTTGGCATCTATGGAAGATGTATCAGATGCAGAAAATCTTTGACAGAGAAAGTTTGCAGCAAACCAAAATTATCCCCCCCCCCCTTTGTGTTTAATTTGTGCTACTTCAAACTAAACACCATCTTGGTATGTAGGAGTGAAAAGATTATCATTACACAGAGAAAGGGAAGGCAGATATGTTAACCATGTGAAATAATAATAGTTTCTCCAGAAAGGAAACAAGAGAGGCACCTAAAAATAACTTGAATTACAATTGAAGTTCTCTCACAAACTCCATTTTTTCAACTCAGCACTTTCTTTCCTCCAATGTTAGTTTAGAGAAAAATAAATTACCTGCTTCTTAGCTGTTGTACAGGCACTGTTCTTACAAGTAATCAAGCAAAATGTTGCTGGCTGATGAAGAGAGGTAAGATGAGATATGGAGTTATTAAGTGGTTGGTGAAGGAAGTACACAACAGCATCATTATGTATGCAAATCTTGCAATCTGCATGCAACAAAGTTATGGCAGTACTCTGTGTGGTTGACATAGAAGCTTATCCAGTGCATTCATTAGATGCAGCCACACTCTTTATCATCTTCCAGCAAATACTCACTCTCTAGTGCCCACTGTGTTTCCATCAGATAAATTTCAGACATTTTGCTTCTTTTAACCATCCAATTTGATAACCATAAATGTGAAATACAGTATTGCTAAAATTTTCACTATTTCAGTCCCATTCTACACCAGACAATCAACTGCTTCATCAATATCACAAAAGGATTAGCTGGTCCTCTGATGGCAACCCCTCAAAATCATCTCTCCATCAGTGGCGGCTCGTGGTAGGAAAAATAGGTGAAGAGGTACAAGAGCAGTATGAAAATATATCTACTGTCTACAATGAAAATCCCTTAATGAGGACTTATTTTTTTTATATTAAAAATCAATTTTTCTTCCTTTTAAAGCTGCAGATTTGTCGATTATGTCGTCATAAGATGGTTAGATGGTTGTTTCTTTGTGAGCATCAATAAAATGTCTTCCTGAATAGAAATATTTGCCAGAGAAGCAAGTCTATCTTGGGAACTAGTGTTTCTTGAGCAAGTTTGTATTCTTTTAAGAAAACTTCTTTCCACTTGCACACTTGTAGATGGAATTGTTAAAATGAGGAAAACCAATTTATAATCTTCTGTAAAAATGTTTTTGTCTCCGTGAAACACACGAAGGAGTTCTTGAGTCAATATGTTCCTTAATTTTTCATCGGCATATACAAGACTCAGTTCATTTTTAAGGTGCTGTGTTTAGTAAGTATGTTTCCGTAACAATGTAGATTTTCAAGAGCGCAAGAGGGTAAGCATGCATTAAATTTTTCGAATTTGGTTGTGTCAGCAAGTCAGACAAATTGAAGTTTCTTAGTCTTGAAATCTTATATCCATTTCCATAAGAATGTGGTCCAAAATTTTAAAATACAATTGTTTATAATTTTGAACAATTGTTTCCTGTGTAAGAGCAGCATATTCTTGTGCTTATTTCTGTGATTTTGCTAGCTTTTCCAAACTGTGCTTCAAATAACTCATCGTTCCTTTTATGGCTCAAAATTTCACGGGTTTTTTTTTTTTAATTTGAGTTACACAGTAGTTTATGTTTAGTTATTTTTTCTTCAAAAGTTCGAATAATAGATCGGTGGAGCCAAAAATGTAAATTCGAAAGTGTTAATATCATTCAAAAACCCCTTGGCAAGATGAATTGATTTTTTGTCTGATCATTCGCTATTTGTCAGAAATCCGAACACTTCCTTCAATTTATTTCAATCTTCAACAACTTAACTTACTAATTTTGAAGTGGAGGACCATCAAGTTTCTGCTATGGTTGGTCTGCATCTTGCGGTTTTGCCGCCCCGGTGGCGCAGTGGTCTAAGCGATGGCCTCTGATCATTCGTCCGAACGGGATCCGGGTTCGAATCCCGGTGAGGCATGGATGTTGTGTTTGTCTTACGGCACTGGCTCTCTCCCTTCCCTGGAACCAGTGACCCTAAATTAGGGACGGGCGACTGCTTATAGCCCATTGAGTTGCTCACGGTAGTCGTTAAACCTCCAATCAATCAATCAATCATCTTGCGGTTGTTGATATAAGTGTATAAGACCGCTTCGCAGAATGGTGAACAAACGAAGCAATTCCACTGAGGCTTGCAAAAAGTATTCGAACTTAGAAATTTTAGAAAAACTCTGGTGTAATACAAGATTCAAACGATGAACTACGCAATGAACAAAAACAACTTGAGAAGCTTTATCCTCGACTTTTTTCTGTAGTCCATTTAAGTGTCCAGCCATTATACTTGCCCCATCGTAACATTGTCCTATTTATTTGTGTTGGTAGTCAGACTGTTCCAAAATTTTGTCTAGCATTTTGTATAAAGCTCCTGACGTTCTATCTTCCTTCACATCATGGAAACCCAAAAATCCCTCAACCAGTACACCTTCCGAATCAACAATAAAAAATTATTTAATTTTTGACGTGATCGTTTATATATTCAGAAATACATTCAATTAATTCATGTTGAATAGTTTTTTATCCTTTCGTATTGATTTTCAATTTCTAAAGAACTTCTTCATATCAACAATGAAAGTAATTCAATGAAATTTCCACGATTTATCGAGCCCATGCTTTCGTCATGGCCATGGAATGCTAGTTCTTGTTTGCTCAAATACAGTATAGACTAATACTGCATCAATCACTGTCTGCAGGAAAAGTCTATTTAAACGAATGGTTCCATTAAAATGCGTTTTCAAAAGCCTAACATTTTCCCTCAGGGCATCTGCAATGGTGTTTTGAATTTTTCAAAATTCCTTAACATTAATCCGCATTTCAGGTGTTCGCTAAAATCCCGATGTTTATGAAGTGACCGTGTTACGCTTAATAAATTTGAGAATCCGTCTTTATTCCACGCCGAATGTTTATTACTAAAAAGTAAGCAGGGCCCAAAAAAAAAAAAAAAATAAAAAAAAAAATTAACACCCACTTCACCGTGATCTCTCACGACTTTGTGCTAAAAAACTGAAAGATGCAGAGGTAAGGCGCATGAAGCTGAAACACTTCACTTGAGCGAGCAGATTGGGGAGGGTGACGTCACGGTTACCATGTCAACTCGGCGGAAAACTGCAGACTTCCAAGCATTCTCATTTCGGCTCTTCACTTGCACTGTTTTGTGTATAAGGATTTGTTTTCCGTATTGAGCGCGCCATGTGAATTAATATCTATTCAAAATTTTGAGTATTTTGGAACTGAATAAAGGCAAAAAAGAATATATTATAACAAAATACTGAATAAAACTTTATTTTGAGTAAAATAGGTGAAGAGGCACTTCATCTACTTCACCTGAAAAGCCGCCACTGCTCTCCATACAGCTCAGGGCCTCCCCCCACCAAATTACAGACAATTCTGCACAACCAAGAAATGTGATTCTGATTCACTCAGAGTAGCAGCTTTTCTACCCACATTTCATCAACATTTTGCTCCCCATTTTTTAGTAATCTCTAGCATTTGTTTTCAGACTAGATACATAATTAACACAAACTGTTTGCACAAAGATGACAAATATTGTTAAGATTTGAAAAAGAATGTCCTGTACCGCATTAATTGTTTAGTTTAACTACAGTGCCTAGAAGAATTAGTGTGTCGTGCTCGCAGAAAAACTTGCTGCCCGCAATCATGAAAGCGGTAGATGGCGCTGCCATCGGATGTCACGTCGCTTTTCAGGGAGGAAGGACAACGAAAACGCACATCTTTCTATGACACACACCCAGCTCGTCAGTATTATGTGTACTCCTTGAATGATATTTTATAAGCAGATAACTTAAGTATATACGAAATAATCGACACACCTCTTTCACCCCCCCCCCCCCAAAGAACGAACAGGGTGCTCAAGATTCATTAATAAGGGTACCGTAGTTTAAGTTAAGCTTTGCATTGTGCTAACGTCAACATTAATGTTAGATATTTCGGAAGTTTTAGAGTCATACATGGGT
Source organism: Macrothele yani (assembly GCA_039090855.1). NCBI lineage: Eukaryota > Metazoa > Arthropoda > Arachnida > Araneae > Macrothelidae > Macrothele > Macrothele yani. The sequence continues at coordinate 93,386,650 of CM077012.1, forward strand.
TACATTATGCAAAAACACTGGAGACCAATATGCAGTTTACAATCACTGAAACATCAACTTACAGTATAAAGTAAAAATTAAAAAAAAAAGAAAATGTTTTGCCCCTCAAAACCTTACCGGAAAAAAAGGGGGAAATATTTTCTCAATGAGACATCGGCTTTATAATTTGCATTCCAATAATGTCTTAAAATTCAGTAACCTAAAAACTTTATAAATTATTTAATAATATACTTCATTTTTCAGCAATGAGTGACTAAATTTCTTGGTAAGAACATGGGATCAAAATAAATATTGAAACTTTCCATTTAGTTGGCTTTGAAAAGAAGCCTTTTAATGAGTTGAAAATAGAATACAAAAAATGAGATTTGCCACATGAGATAGTACATTAAGGATGATGTAACTTACAGCTGTGCTGCAAGTTACATCTGCCATTGTCATATTTTGTACACTCATACATACATATCACTAAGCTGTTCTCTGATATTAAGAGTTTAGCTCCACAAGAAATACAAACTACCAAATAAATGTTTAACTGATTATTTACTTACTGTTGCCATATCAAACTTCTCCATTTATGGTGATCTTGGCACACAACTCGTGCTTCACTGACATCCATCACATGACGTACACAAGACCTTCTATACTTCATACTCATAATCTTTTCTCATGCAGACACTCCTCAATCTGATCCTCCCATGACTTCCTCTGCCTTTCTTTCCTGCCACTTCGGCTAAAAAGATTTCTTAGTAAGCTTCTCATTACTCATTCTTTCAACATGGCCAAGCCACCGAAGAATATTAGCCTCCACCTTCCTCACAACATTTTGCATCACATCACACAACTGCAACACATTTTCATTCCTCACACGATCAGAACGTGTCTTGTCACAACCCCCGGAAGTAACGTACTTCTCCAGCACACAAACAACTCCTATGTTTCTTCTGTAGTACCCAGGTTTCACTGTGATACATCAGACTAGGAACAATTACACTTTCTACACAGCCATGCTGGCCACTCTTGAGAAACCCATCATTCCTGCGAAGACCTCCTGCAGCAGCTATGACTTTCAATGAAGAATTCATTCGCCTACTAATTTCACCATCCAATTTGTTCTCTCTGTCAAACATGATTCCTAAATACACAAAGTCACTCACCTGGTCAATCACAGTGCCATTTATACTTACATTATATTCAGTGCTACCAGTTCCTCTCTCAAACACCATAACTTTGGGTTTTCCCTTATTTATACTCAGTTTGAATTTCATGCAAAATTCATACATCCGAGACAACATACTCTGCAAATCACTTTTGCTCTCTGCCAACAGAACAGTGTCATCAGCATACAGCAATCTGCACACACGGATATTACCCAGACATAAACCAGTATTGTCCATTTTGGCATCACACATGCATGCATCCATAAATATATTAAACAGCCATGGTGACATTACACAACCTTGTCTGACTCCTGCACCAATAGAAAACCATTTTGATAAAACACCATTCACTCATACACAAGCTATACTGCCAGCATACAATGCTTTTACACTATTAAGTACATTCCCAGTAACACCATATTTATTCAATACCTTCCACAAAAGTATCCTATTTACTCGGTCGTAAGCTTTCTCTAAATCTATGAAGGCAGCAAAAACTTTGTTACAAACAGCCAGATACTTTTCAATCATTATGCGTAATGCAAACATTTGGTTACTGCAGCCTTTACCAGGCATAAAACCCACTCTGAACATCCCACACTTTCTCTGATGTAAGACCTCGTACTTTTTCAATAATGACCTTACCAAACCCTTTCCCTGGCACACTCAGTAGGCTAATACCATGATAGTTTTTGCAGTCCGTCTGATCACCTTTTCCCTTATACAAGGGAACGATGATAGTATCCTTCCAATCCCGAGGGACTATTCCTAACTCCCAGCACAACTGGAAAATTTCAGTTAACCAGTTAATTACAGAGTTGCCACCATATTTCGACATCTCAGCAATTATGCAATCAACTCCCGGAGCCTTACCATTCTGATGACATTTTAGAGATTTACACACCTCTTCTCTTGAGATCCCTCCTATGCTTCCATCTTTCACTGTGACACCATCTGCTTCTGCCTCAAAATCACTTTTGCTTTCTTGATCTAATAACTCACAGAAGTCTTCACACCCATCTTTCACTTAACTCACTGGGCTCCCATATCATTTTCCCAACCCTATTCTTCACACAACTTACAACTTTGTTTCCCCTATTTTTTTCCTGGGTCACATGTACTTCCAGAAAGCTTTCCTATCTTTCCAAAAAGCCAATTCATGCCTTTCCACCTTTTCCTTCCTATCTTTTGCCTTATTCTGGCAAACCAGCTTAGCTGTCTCATGCTTCTTACAGCGATATGCATCCTCAGAAACTGTACCTTGCAACATCCCTAAATATGCTTCCTTCTTTTTCTTTACTGCCTCTTCAATCTCACTATTCTGCCAAGCATCACCTCTAATGTTACCCACTACTGTGATGCCACAGACCTGTCTTTTAGGTATACTCAATTTAACAAAATTAAAAATTTACTGAAATTTTGATATACTTCATTTATTTCACTATTTATAAGATACTCAGAGCAAAGTGAGAGACTGTTTTAAAATCTTTATTTCATTTTTAGGTTTAACATGTATAGATTTCAACCCCAGGACATCTGCAGCTGATTAATTTATTATTATGTGTTTATACACATTGTTATTTTAAAGAAAATTTCACTAAAATGGGTTCTTTTTATTCCTTGTGGCTTGTTCTTAGTCACTTAAAATTTCTTCCAGCTGAAATTTTCAGGTCTATACTTTTTGTTAGCAGCAAATGTTTTTTTCTCATTAGGCCTCAAACAATGTAAACTATTTAAAAACTAAATCCTTTGAGATAAATAATCTTAAAATGTGTTAAAAGTATAAATCTGCCACAGACAAGAGTTTTGCAATACAAAACACCCTTTTGCACTTTGAAATTCACTGAATTTCTTTGTCCAAGGGTTGTGCATTTATTGTAAACTGTACGGCACATTAGATATTTCAATCTTTACTGCCAATGTGGCACCAAAATCTTCATTTTTGACTACCTCTTGTTTGTCCCTCAGTCTCACTGACTGGTTTGATTGGTTTATTGCTTCTACATGATGAACATAGAATTAAGTGAACACACAGATTTAAGTATAGTAATAAAATTAATTAAGCAGAAGCTTTTGACTGTTCTACGACTTTGATCACCCACAATCAAATGAATCAGAGGACTGGTTGCCAGAACTACAGAATGATTCACTCAGGACTTTACCCCAAAAAAGCACTATAATTTTGAAAGGGGAAAACATTTTAAGCTGAAATTTGAAGACTAAGTGCCTTACCTTTTCACAATCACATCGATATCAGAAGATGTTGAAAATGTCTGCCATTTACATCCAAACAGAGATCAACTCATCGCTGAATATTGTCAAAGATACGCCTCAGCATGCTGGTATTTAGTGATTGAATTTCCTGTGTGATGTTTTTCAGCTGCAGAATTGTCTTAGGTTTATTGCTGTATACAGCACCTTTTTTCTTTTTTTTTTTTGGATTGGAGGTTTAACGACTACCGTGAGCAACTCAATGAGCTACAAGCAGTGGTCCGTCCCTAATTTAAGGCCACTGGTTCCAGGAAAGGAGAGCCAGTGCCGTAAGAAAAACAACAGCCATGCCACACCGGGATTCGAACCCGGACCCCTTTCGGACGAATGATCAGAGGCCATCGCTTAGACCACTGCGCAGCACAGCACCTTTCAGATGACCACATAAGAAGTAATAGGGTGGAGTTAAATCTGGAGACCTGGGCAGCCACAAACCTTTGAAGATAACCTGATCACCAAAGAAACTTCGAATCTCAGCCATGCTGGCATTGAAAGTGTGACAACTCGCACTAACCTGTTGGAAAAAGCCATTCTGCAGTTCAATATCATCCAGTTGGTTCATGAATTGTGTGAAGATATTGAGATACACTTCTCTGTGTTGACAGTCTGTTCAAAGAAAATGGGACCTATTATCCGGTTCTGCAAAATGGTGCACCATACATTAATTTTTATGGGATGCATTCTTTCCTCATGAATGACATGGGAATTCTCACTCGCCCATACCCATGTATTCTATGAGTTCACATAGCCTAAAAGGTGGAACCAGGCTTCGTCCACGAACCACATTATGTCTAAACGCCTGGATTTTGACTGACAAATTCCTTAAACCACAGGCATTAATGCATTCACTTCGGCATATCAATTGGTAACAGCTCATGAGCAACTGTAAAACAATATGGCTTCAGTTTACCCATTTTTGCAGCCCTCTGCCAGGTGGAATATGACAGACCTGTTTCTTGCGACAGCCTGCATAGCATTTTTTTTTTTTGAAGACTGTAACAACCACAACCTCTTTTTCACACACTGCACAGTGTTTTCTGACATTGCGGGTTGCCCTCCTGAATGTGTATCTACAAGGCCTCCTGTGGTCTCAAGTTTCTTCGCAAGATTTGAAATTGTTGGCTTCGTAGGGGGTTCCTGACCAGGAAATTAATTCTTAAACTCTGACTCTCCTTGAAAGAGCCGGAATTCCAATAACTTAGAATGATAAACACTCGCTCAGCAATCGAGAACACCATCGTACTCTATGCTAGCCAACAGACAAACAGAATGGCGTGAAACCATTCCCACCAGACGCAGTGTATTATGGCACCATCTGAGCATACGAGCCAAATGGCGCAGATATGGACACGGATGTCAGAACGTACAGCACTTCGTCTTCAAATTTCAACTTGAAATGTTTACCCTTTTCAAAATTATAGCACTTTTTTGGGTAGTAAAGTCCCGAGTGAATTACTCTGTATAATGTGAATTGGAGATGAAGGAACTGTTTCTGGATTTTAGTAGAGATACAAATAAATGGGATTTGGTGAGAGGTTTCTAAATTGCAGTTCTTGGTAAACAAAATTCCAATGCTTTCTTGAACACACAGAGATGCTTTGTTAATAAAAGGGGCAACTTTTTTTGTTTCTTTCCAAAGGTGATCTGCAGAAGTGTCTTCATGGGTTAGTGCTTTTAAAACTGTTTTTGGAAGACCATTTGACACACATTGTTTGAGTTTCGAAAGTCTTGTGTCAACACTTTGATACGTACTTCCAGAGAGTTCAGAGGATGTTGAAATAGGAATGGCATGAACTCCAGGGGTGGGACAGGATCTCTGTCTTTTAGCAGGCACTTTATTTCAGAATGATTAGTTCTGACAGTTGGTAGAAAGGCCATTTCATGTAATACAAAGAAACCAATAATGAAGAAAATTTGACACATGATTTATCACGTACTAAACTTTAGGAATAGTCAGATTTGTAAGATCTTTCAGCTGCAGCATCAGCCTTGTTTACACTAAAAGCAAGCACTCACGTGGTTCACATCGTTTCTTTAGCTGTTGCCAGTTGAGATTTCCAAATTATCGGAATATTGAAGGGTGTGTCCGAATTGCAAGTTTTTATTGAATTCAATGCTTTCTCTGTAGTGTAATGAAATTTTTTTTGAGAAGGGTGCAATCCATTTGGTACAATTCTAGTTGAGAGGCAGAAAGGTATCTTCAATAGTCAGAAGAGAAAGCGCAGAAGTTGGAAGACTTTTTCTGACATCTCTTTTATGTTCCAAAATTCTGCAGTTTATTGTACGAAAGAGGAAGTAGACACAGGGATGAGGTATACCCCAGGATTGTCTAAAGGATCAAGAGGATCTCTGTCTTTAGATATTAATTGGATGGTACTGGGAGGATTGATTGCAAGCCTGTAACCAAAACTTTTGATAATTTTGACAAGTTTGTAAGTACAAGAATGATGGTAGGGGATTGAACCAATAAAGGAAAGGGGCGGTTTCTGCAGAGGAGAAAGGTGACAAATAATTCAAGTTTCTAGTCTTCTGTGCCAGCAGAATTTTCTAATCTGATGTAAGTTTTCTAAAGTCATCCACCAAGCCTTCCAATTAAGAAAACCTCGCTTTAATGACAAATGCAAAGGTGCTCTGTTGAGGGCAAGTATTTCGTTGATTAATGTTGCGATCCGCGACATTTGTGCCACTATCGGATCCAAAGAATTGCTGTGCTACACTCTCTACCAATCACTTGCAATCAGTAGCCATCCTTCTATTTTCAACAGTTTAATGATAAAAATTCAACAGCAAGTAAAGACTTCTTCAGATCGTGAAACCACCAGATTGGTCAACAAATACAACCATCTAAAGAATAAACAATACCCTAGTCAAAGTTCCTCACCTCCAAGTCTACAGCCAGATACTTTAAACTCCAAACCAAGGTATGTCAACATCTCCAATGTTCCAATTCCTCTGAATATTCAAATTTTTTTTAACAAAGGTCCCAAATTTTTGCCTGCCCCCAATATGGACTTACCGCACGTGATTTCCTCTCAGGAAACAGCCATTTCTTGCTCTTCTCCTGGTGACCAATCTCTCCTTAGAGCAAAATCTGCTATTATTTTAAACAATTTGAAAAACAACCATTTTTACAAATATCCTTCTCAGCTCAAAGCCATTTGTGATTTCACTGACACCCATAACCTTGCAATATGTAAAGTAGATAAAGTTGGTTGCCCAGTCTTTCTTGAAAAATCTGTCCTTGATGAAAAATTCTTGTCTTTTTTATCAGAATCCCATTGCAAACTCCTTCCTAAAAACTCCACTGAACTTCTAAAATCCTCTGTCAATTAACTCTCTAAAAACCAACCCCTTAACTGAACTTCTAAAATCCTCTGTCAATTAACTCTCTAAAAACCAACCCCTTAACTGAACTTCTAAAATCCTCTGTCAATTAACTCTCTAAAAACCAACCCGGGACACACACACACTCACTCTCTCTCTCTCTCTCTCTCTCTCTCTCTCTCTCTCTCTCTCTCTCACACACACACACACACACACACGTGTGCAAGATTTAAGAACGAGCCTGTACACTTAACCGGGTGAAGAGCGAAAACTACAGACACCGATAACTTACCTAGTTTGTCTGAGAGAACAGTAGTTTGTGTTAGCTGCGGATATAAGTTGTATTTAGTAATGGATATGACTTTTTTTTTTTGGGAAAAAAAATCCAGCAGTGAGAGTACATCTCATAGTAAGCAATTATGTGGAATTCCCGATCTGTCAGCGGTTGTTACAAATTCGTCTTCTGCACTGTTGAGTGACGTAATTTCCGAATCGAAATCTGTGTAGTTGGCAGAATTGAAACTTACGCAAGCGGACTATGATAAAGTGTACGCAAAAAAACCCGCTGTCAAACAGTTCAGGTATCTTGAATAAAAGCATTTAATTGGCTAAAGTCAAATGACGACAAGACTATTATGTGGTGCATTGCTTGCCAAAACCATCCTAAAATTGCCCAAACCACCAGCAATTTTTTCAAGGGATGTGTGTGTGTGTGTGTGTGTGGGGGGGGGGGGGGGGTGGTCCAGTTGATAATATAGTTTAATAACTATGAGTGCAGACAACAGTAGTCGAACACTTAAGGATTGCCTTTCTTTTCTAAATAATTCTTGGGATATTTTTGATGCAAAATCACTTCTGTTTGCACAAGAGAAAAAGGTAAATAATTTTTACATTCAAAATTGTTGAAAACTACTTAAACTGTTGTACAGTTAACTATGACTATTTTTTTTTTTTTTTTTTTTGCAAAACACAGGACGTATATTAAAAATTCTTGAACATGGCATAAGCACTAAATTTCTCAAATGCTATCGATTACCTATCTTAAAACGTAAGATATATGCTTTTGTGCACTTTGAACACAGTCACTTTAAAATGGCGATGCAAAAGATTTATAAAAAGTTCATAATTTTTAACTTTAAAAAAAACGAGGTTTCTTGTTTTATCTTAAAAGATAAATTTTTCTGGGCATGTAGATTTTACTTCTGGGCAAGTAAATATTTTCTGCACTTGCCCAGCTGGGCCTGTAACTTTTCAGATATTTTTCAAGCCCTGCTACTCATTACAAAAAGAATATGCAATCATCCACGAAATTGCCACAAACCATCAGTTTTCCCTTGGAATTGTCAAAAAACTTTTCAAAAAGTTTGATGCCAATCAATTTGTCTGTCACCTTTTCCCTCTGCTGAAACTGTCCCTTTCCTTTATTGGTTCAATCCCCTACCATCATTCTTGTACTTACAAACTTGTCAAATTTTTCAAAAGTTTTGGTTACAGGCTTTCAATCAATCCTCCTCCCACTACCATCCAATCAATATCTAAAGACATAGATCCTCTTGATCCTTTAGACAATCCTGGGGTATACCTCATCCCTGTGTCTACTTCCTCAGGTGAAAAATGTTATATTGGTAGTACCTTTCGTACAACAAACTGCAGAATTTTGGAACATAAAAAAGATAATCTAAAGCAACTTATGGGAATTTTACTAGGAAATTTTTTCATTAATAGCAAATTTTCGGAGAAAACTCTTCTTCTTCAGGCTGTCTTGTTGTTGTCACTTTTTACTTGTCACTATCACGGTTACGGTTAACCTTGACGGTTTAGGTTATTTTTCAACAAATCCTGCCAGATGTTAGGCAGGGAAAATCCTTTGCAGTCATTGATGATGGAATTTTGATTTTTCTCAATCTCTATTCCTTCTTTCAGTTTTCTTTTTTGGAAATTGCTTTGGAAACTGATTACTTTAAGGGAATTCCAATCCATGCTGTGCCCAGTTTCTCTAACATGCCTATCTAATCCAGTCTTGTTGGAGCAATTTTTTATAGCTGCTTTATGCTCAGCTATACGAGTTTCTAGTCTGCGACCTGTTTCACCTATGTAAGATAGTCCACAACTACAATTTACTTCATAAACTACTCCTTGCATTTTTAAAATATCTTCTTCTCTTTGAACTATTTTAGGGAAAAATTTTTTAACTTTGTTCTCTAAACTTGGAGCTAGCCTAATATTGTATTTTTTACGAATTCTCTTTAAAGCCTCAAATAAACCTTTGTGATAAGAAATTTTTCTAGTGAATTTTACTTGTTGCCTTTGTGGGTTCTTCGTACCATTAAAATTCAGAAGCTTCTCAATTTCTTCTTTAGGATAGTTATTCTCTGCAAGTATGACTTTAAGCTCTTCTTTATGGGCTTCTTTTTTATCTGCAGTAGAAACTATTTTATTAATTTTTCTAAAAACTGACTTGCTACATTTTTCTTAATAGAAACTGGATGCTACGAATTGAAATCCAGTAGTCTTTTAGTATTCATTGGTTTTTTATACCAACTAGTGAGGAATTTTTCATCTTCATAATAGATAGTAATATCTAAGAAGTTTATTCTTCTTTCTTTTTGAAGTTCAATAGTGAACTTAAGGGAATAATCTAATTCATTGAATAAATCTAGAATTCTTTCTGGAACAATTTCTGAGCTATCTATTATAAATAAGATGTCATCCATGTATCTGCTATATAAGCAGAAGTATGTGGGTTGTACTAGTATCTTTTCTTCTAGTTTTCCCACATAATAGTTAGCTAAGAGTGGGGAGGGTGGGGAGCCCATAGCTAACCCCGATTCTTGAATGAAAAAAGTTTTCCCAAATTGAAAGTAGTTGTTCTGCAAAGAGAAAGTAAGCATTTCAAAAATTCCTACTAATATGTTTTTTTCCTTGTTGTGAAAAACTATTAGGTCTGCCAAGTCTTCCGCTATAAAGTCTATAAGTTGATCTATATTAATGTGAGTATACATAGACACTATATCTAAACTACCCATAATAGGAGAATCTAATTTAGGAAGAAGTTCTAGTTTTTCTTTTAGCTGCATTGAGTTTTTAATCAAGTTAGGTGGCTCTTTTAAAAGATTCTGAAGGTGTGACTTTAAAAAATAGTTTAGATTTGAAAGAATAGAGTTTTTTGAGTCTATTATTGGTCTAATTGGTTGGTGTTCTTTATGCAGTTTGACTATTCCATATATTTGAGGTAATCTGAACTGTAATTTTGAGAATTGTTTATAGTTTTCTGGAAGCTGGTTTTTCTTTTTTGAAGTGAAATAAGCTTAGAGACTTTTTAATCAAATCTGGTAGTGGGTTTTCTTTTACTTCTTCATACATAGGTTTTTTTAGTTCTTCTTCCATCTTTTCTAGATAATCTTTCTTATCCATAATAGTAATCAACTTACTTTTGTCTGTTTTCACAGCAACTACACTTTCATTTTTTCTGAAATCTTTAAGAGCTTTTAATTGACTATTATCAAATTTTTTTTGAGGTTTCCTTACTTGCTTCTGGAATTTTGTAAGGCTATTGTAGTAATCTTTTCTGAGGAGGTCAGCTTTAATTTGGTTCTCTTTTTCTAAAGTGCTGCAGATGCTTTCCAATTCAATTACCAATTTTTCTGGATTTATTTTTTCTTTGGATAGATTGAAATTACTTCCTTTATTTATCACTTGTAATAATTCTTGGCTAACTCCAGTAGCAGTGTTGTCCTTTACATGACTAAGAACTGCATTTTTTTTGTTTTTACTGGAATAGTTTTTCTTCAAAAATTTCTCTTCTTTAAGGTTCAGCTTTTTAACAAATTTCTTATTTTTGTTTCTTACTCCAATTTTTAGCCAGTCATCCAATTCTGCTTTTACTGTATTCCTTAAGATTCCAGAAATTTTCTTTTCATTTTCTACTTTTACTTTTTTATAATAAGCAACATTTTTATATTTTGCTTCAATACTTCCCTAAAATAGTTCAAAGAGAAGAAGATATTTTAAAAATGCAAGGAGTAGTTTATGAAGTAAATTGTAGTTGTGGACTACCTTACATAAGTGAAACAGGTCGCAGACTAGAAACTCGTATAGTTGAGCATAAAGCAGCTATAAAAAATTGCTCCAATAAGACTGGATTAGATAGGCATGTTAGAGAAACTGGGCACAGCATGGATTGGAATTCCCTTAAAGTAATCAGTTTCCAAAGCAATTTCCAAAAAGAAAACTGAAAGAAGGAATAGAGATTGAGAAAAATCAAAATTCCATCATCAATGACTGCAAAGGATTTTCCCTGCCTAACATCTGGCAGGATTTGTTGAAAAATAACCTAAACCGTCAAGGTTAACCGTAACCGTGATAGTGACAAGTAAAAAGTGACAACAACAAGACAGCCTGAAGAAGGAGAAGAGTTTTCTCCGAAAATTTGCTATTAATGAAAAAATTTCCTAGTAAAATTCCCATAAGTTGCTTTAGATTATTAATTCAATTAAACTAGGAAGCCATTTCTCAACATGAGCTTTATTCAAAGAAATAAAAAAGATGTCAGAAAAAGTCTTCTGACTTTCTCTTCTGACTATTGAAGATACCACTTCCTCTCCAAACTGGAACTGTACCAAAAGGATAGCACCCTTCTCAAACAAATTTTCATTACACTACAGAGAAAGCATTGAATTCAATAAAAATGCTTGCAATTCGGACACACCCTTCAATATTCTGATAATTTGGAAATATCTACTGGCAACAGCTAAAGAAACGATGTGAACCACGTGAGTGCTTGCTTTTAGTGTGAACAAGGCTGATGCTGCAGCCGAAAGATCTTACAAATCTGACTACCTAAAGTTCAGTACATAATAAATCATGTGTCAAATTTTCTTCATTATTGGTTAGGTCTGACAGTAATTGTTTTGAAAAGTTTACAAATCTTATAAGAAAAGGATCCATGGAAAGGGATAGAACCAATGAATTTTTTTTTATAGGTGTGAAAGTTGACATATTTTTTACATGGGAATCATGGAGAACTTTGTTTATTGTAGAAGGTGGGAACTGATGGGCTTCAGCAATTTTCATAATTTTAGCAACTTCTTCTTTGAAGGGTGATTCAGAACTGTTGCAGCTAAATCCTGGCACAATTAATACAAGTTTTTATGGTGGCAAATTTGTGAGCAGCAGGGGGGGGTAGGATAAGAATGGAATTACATTTGTTATTGCAGTAGATTTTCTGAAAAAAGATCTGTTAATACAATTTGCCTGTCTTGTCACATGGACATCCAGGAAGTCAGTGCCTTGCAGTGATTCTTCATTGATGGTTAATTTTTGTTGATGAGAACTTCAAGCAAATCTTTTCTATTAGGGATTTAAAGTCTGTTCTATTGTAGGGCCAAATGACAAAAATATTGTCAACATATTGAAGCTAAATGGAAGGTTGTAGACTGTGTTCCATGATTATGTTGTTTTTTTCAATATGTTGCATGAAAACTTCTGCCAAAGGTGGTGAGAGAGGGGAAACCATTGGTAGTTCCTCTTGTTGATAGCAATATTTGTTGTAGTGGAAACAACTAAAGAAAAACTGCTCCAAGCCACCATCTGCAACCTTTGCGGAAACATCAAAAATGATTTTCTTTGCTATTCCAAATATCAAGCATTAACCTTCCAAATCCATCCATCTATGCTGGATATCTTCACGATAAGTATTTCCAAAATCATCGCTACTGTGACAGCAAAAGAAACTTCTAAACACTGTAAGAAATTAGTTTCTGCTCAACAAACAACTTCCCACAAAAACTTAACAATGGCCTGACAGTTGCGTTTTGTGACCTCCCTGCTTTCCTAACCTCTCGGATACATCGCTACCTCCAAAATTGTGTGATTAGTTTTGGGAGTGAATATCGATTGTATTTCACTACAATCGATATTCACTCCCAAAACTAATCCAGATCTAAAAGCCAAGATCTCCATGTTAGAAACAGTTGTTCACCATACGACACCAGAAGCACAACATATCTTCAGTGCAAAAGCAGCACTCTATCTTGCAAAGGTTAAAAAGAAACCTCTGAAGAATTCTTCCTCTTGTCTCTCAAAGAAATTAGCAATCTCATGAATAATAATGATCTAGCAATTTGCAAAGCTGATAAAACTGGCTGCCATGTCATAATCCCCAAAACTATTCTCCATGAAAAAGCAGAAATTTTCCTCTCCACTTCAAATTGCAAAGTCCTGAAATCTGATACCACCACTAAACTTAAAACTGCAGTTGAAAGGCTAAACAAGAAGCCTACTCTAAAACCTTCCTTGGAGATTTTACACCACCAACATATTGCCGAACTCCATGTTTATTCTTCCAAATTAAACTACATAAAGACGGCTCGCTCTCTGACCACTCAAAAAATATACTTTCTCCCCCATCCACAATCTAGAAAGATTGATTGTTGAAAAATGCAACATCTCACCACCTTTAGAGATTCTATGTCAATTACCTCCACTAAAAAGTTCATTAAAAAACTTAAATCCAGCATTGCACCTTCTGATAAAAATGTTCACTTAAGATGTGGTTCCTCTCTTCCCTGCAGTTCCTCTTTTCCATTCACACATGATGTTACAACTGCTAAAAGAAAACCAGTCACTTTCTGGCCCTGTAACAAAAGACCTGTATGACTGCCTTTGAACTCTGAGAGACCTTAATTGTATCTGCTACAACAACAAATATTACTGTCAACAAGAGGGAGTTTCCAATGGGTTCACTTCTCTACCATTTTTGGCAGAAGTTTTCATGCAACATATTGAGGGGGAGTCATTGAACACAATGTACAACCTTCCATTTGGCTTTGATATGTTGATAATATTTTTGTCATTTGGCCTTAAAATAGAACAGACCATGAATCCCTAATAGAAAAGATTTCTTTGAAGTTCCCATCAATGAAAAATCACTGCAATTCATTGACTTCTTTGACATCCATCTGACAAGACAGGAGAATTGTCTCAAAAGATCTGTTTACAGAAAACCCACTGCAACAACAAACATAATTTCATTTTCATCCTACTTCCTCACTGCTCACAAATTTGCTGACATAACAACTTATATTAATCAAGCCAGTATTATCTGCAACAGTGAATCATCCCTCAAAGAAGAAGTTGCAAAAATTATGAAAATTGCTGAAGCCCATCAGTTCCCACCTTCTACAATGAACAAGATTCTCCACGATTCCCACATGAATAATATGTCAACTTCCACACCAATAAAAAAAAAAAAAAAAAAAACATTCATTGGTTCAATCCCTTTCTTATTTCAGATTTGTAAACTCTTTAAAACTATGAGCTACACTCTCATATCAGACCTATTTCTCCTGCAATAAAGTGCCTGCTAAAAGACAGAGATCCTGTTCCAAACCTGGAGTTCATGCCATTCCTATTTCAACATCCTCTGGACTCTCAATATGTATTGGAAGTATGTACCAAAGCATCAACACAAGACTTTGTGAACACAAACAAAATATGTCAAATGGTCTTCCAAAAACAGTGTTATCAGCACCAACCCTTGAAGACACATCTGCAGTTCACCTCTGGAAGGAAACAAAAAAAAGTTGCCTGTTTTATTAACAAAGCATCTTCGTGTTTTCAAGAAAGCATTGGAATTTTGTTTACCAAGAACTGCAATTCAAAAACCCTCACCAAATCTCATTTATTTGTGGATCTCTCTACTAAAATCTGGAAACAGTTCCTTCACCTCAAATTCACATTATAGATCTGGCACCAGTACTCTGATTCAGTTGATTGCGGGTGATCAAGGCCATAGAATGGTCAAAAGCTTCTACTTAATGAATTTTATTACTATACATAACTCTGTGCATTCTCACTTAATTCTATGTTTATTGTGCATTAAGCCTGCTGCTGCAAGATTGTCATGCTTTCTTGTGTTAACTAATGTTGTTTTTTAACCTCTCATCTGTCCCGATTTTCTTTTTCCATTTAAAAAATTTGGTGACACAAGAAAAGACAGCAAAGGCCAACACTAGAAAATTCATGTAGAAGAAGCAACCAATGAGAAAGGTACAGACAAATATCAACAGGTGGTTAAAAATGAAGGATTCAGTGCCATATCAGTAGTAAATATTGAGATGCCTAATGTGCAATAGGATTTGCAATATACATATGATCCTCTGATGAAGAAATTCAGAGAGTTTTGAAATGCATAAGGGAATCCTGTTAGTGCACGACTTGTTTCCACAGAATATTTAATATATGTAACATGTTTTAAGCCTATTTCTCTTCAAGTTTTAGTAATTAATGACTTCATGGCTTCCATTAATTACTTTCAGTACCATGAATACTAAACGGAAATTACAGACAATAAGTTTATCAAGGTACATAACCTCTCAAATTTTCAATCTATACACTAGATCATTGTCAGGAGTTCTTGCATCTTACTACTTCCACAGGTTTGGCGACCAAGCCTGGTGGATTTTCCGTCCAGCATGGTCGTTGATGTTGCCACCTTGTGTCTTGTAAATTTCCAGGGATTCTTTTAATTTCTGGATAATTGCATGGGATTGATGTCTGATCACTTGTAAGGAGTCCCAGTCCAGTTTGTGGTATGTGCCTGTCTAATCATGTTTTATTTGAAATGTTCCTTATTGCTGCTTTGTGTTCATTAATTCTGGTGGTTAACCTTCGTCCTGTTTCTCCTATGTATGGTAAACTATACATAGGCGAAACAGAAGATAAAAACTTTCAGCCAAAACTGATGAAACAAGTACTTCTTGGCATACTTTTCTAGTTGTGAAATCAATTGGCTTATCTTTATCAATCACATCATCTGGAGTCACTATGTCCGCAAAACGTTGCATAGACAATGTGCCTTTTACAGCTTTTGCATTTAAACAGGACTCCGAGTTTTAATATGTGATATTAGTGCTTTGAATCCCTTGGAGCTGTACTTTAGAGCAGAATTGCAAAATACACAGTAAGCTTCACCAGGCGAATCAATTTTTTCTGCACCACAAACTTAATTTTCTGCCATTTGCATCTCCGCACTGCAGCCATTCCCAGTGAAATGCATTTCTGACAGGATTCTCCAGTTCACAAATATCGGAACTAATAATTACAAACTTCATGATGCATACACACTTTGTATATAAAATCATGCAGGGGAAATAAAGATATGCCTAAAACTGCATTAAACAACTATAAGGACTCAACACGTGTTCACAGAACTGCACGTATTGACTACTACTGCTTACTGTTCCCCTCAGAGCACGCCCGAGAGAGAGAGAGACATGGAGACGATCAGATCTTTTGCGATCTGTGGAACCATGTAACAACCTGATAAGCAAGTACAGCAGAAATGAATTGCCTCATCCCTTTTGTTGTTAGTGCCCTCCGGGCGTGCTTAGTGAAATGTCACTTACGAATAGAAGCTGCTGATTTTTTGCTGTACTCACTCTGTATTACTGCCCCACATGTGCGTGATCAACGAATATTTGTTGATAAGCGCTTTATTTCTAGATTAAGAGGTTAAAATTTTGGATTTTTTTTTTTTTTTACTTTTACAAACTGGTTTATCTTACAAAAACTAAAACTTCCTTTACTTTAAATTAAAAGTCTAAGAATAATTTTAACAGATACAAAATATACAGACTTCTCATTTTCTCCAGAATTTCCGAGTTTAATTGGCAAATAAATCCGTACCACAATCACCCCTGATGAAGGGAAGATTCCTGAGGATTGGAACAATGCTACAATGATCCTGCTAAATAAAAAAAAAAGATGACATTGAGGACCTTAGGAACTACAAGCCCATCAACCTTCTTTCAGTGGTTTATACAATCTTCACTAAGGTTCTTTCATATTGCTTAAAGGTAACCCTGGACATGGCTCAACCAAGAGAACTAGCTGAATTCAGGAGTGGCTACAGCACAACAGATCATATCCACGTACTGAGAGAACTAATTGAAAGAGCAAGGGAATATGAACTCCCATTATGCATGGCTTTTACTGATTATGAAAAGGCCTTTGATTCTGTGAAACCATCAGTAGTTACAGTGGCTTTGAAATCCTGTGGTATTTATTGAAGATGCTTACATTAGCATCATTAATAACACCTATGAAAATGAAAATGCAAAGGTTTGGATATTTGAGGATACAGCACAATAAAAATTGGGAAGGCAGTAAGACAAGGTGACACCATATCTCCCAAACTCTTCAATGCCACATTAAAAAGTGTCTTTCAATCATTGAACTGGGAAAACAAGGGGATAAAGATTAATGGAGAGTATTTAATTCACCTTCGTTTTGCAGATGATGTAATCATTTTTTAAACTACCTCTCCAGAGCTGCAGAGTATGATTTAGAAACTTGCTGACAAGCATAAAGAAGTGGGATTAAAAATGAACTCTCAGAAGAGAGAACTCATGTATAGTGCTTTTACAAGAAATGAAGATTTATCGATTGTTGGGAAAAAGCTGGAGACAACTGATACCTACATTTACCTTGAACAACAGATATCAAGCAAAGGTCACACTGATGAGGAAATTAATAGGTATATAAAACTTGGCTGGAAAACTTCTGGAAGAAACAGTACAATTCTCAAGAGCAATATGACTTATGTCTTAAAAAAAAGTGTTTAATGCACATCCTTCCAGTTCTTACATATGGAGCAGAGACGTGGACTAAAAAGACATATAAAGGCTGCAGACAACAGAAAGAAGCACGGAGAGACGCAAGATCGGTGTAACCAGGAAAGACAAAATGACGAACTTGTGGATAAGGAAAATGACAAGAGTGAAAGACATCATGATCAGAGCAAAATCCCTGAAATGGCAATGGGCTGGACATATTGCCAGAAGAACGAACCACTGACGGACAACTGAAATTTTAGACTGCATACCAAGGGACAGAAAAAGACCCAGAAGAAGACCGCACGGGAGATGGATGGATGAAATTCAAAAACATGCCAGAGTAACATGGAGGAGAGTGGCTCAAGACAGACAGTTGAGCAGGAAACTTGGGAAGACCTTCGTCCAGCAGCGGATTGATAATGGTTGACAATGATGATTTCAAATATAAACTGAATTTTCAAGCATAAGAATAACAATAAATTCAATAAAAAATATGTGCTGTAATGCAGTCAACTATTGTTAAACATCATATGTTCACCTGGTGGAGCAGTGGACTAAGAACTGGCTTGTGACTATTCATCTAAAATGGGTCCAGTTTTGAACTCCCGGTAAGGCATGGATGTTGTGTTTGTTTTATGACACTCACTATCTCCCTTCCCTAGAACTAGTGGCCCTAAATTAGAGATGAGAGACTGGTTATAGCCCATATTAACCCCCCCCCCAAAAAAAAAAAAAACACCACCACCACAGGTTTCATTAAATGAATCAGAAGTTTAAACACCTTCCACAAAGAGGAGAAAAATAATAAAAAAATGTTACATTTATTTTCATGTTTTTATAAGAAATATATGAATATGATGGAAATTAGCAAAAATGAGAAAAAGACAGAATTGTCACAATATTGCATTAAGAATGAAAATTTTGCTAGTGGAGAAAATTTGTAAAATTCAGAAATTTACCTTCTAGTCTCAAGGATGGCTGAATACATCAACACATAATATTTTTGAAAAAGTACACGATGTCCAATCAATCAACTAAAGTAGAATATCCATAGAAACATTTTAAATGTAAGGCAAAATTTAAAGAAAGTGGGGAAAAAAAAAATAAGAGACATAACAACAAGACCTTAACAAAGCATTCACAGTAAAACAGTATATACCAGTGAAGCCAATTAACCAACAATAGCATTTGAAGATGAAACTATAGTAATCAATGACTTCGTGGCTTCCTCTTATTACTTTCACTATTATAAATATTTAACGGGAATTATCAAGGATAAATTTATTAAGGTACATTACCTCTCAAATTTTTGATCTAAATACTAGATCTTCGTCAGGAGTTCTTACTTCCTTCTACGTCCACAGGTCTGGCGACCAAGCCTGATGGATTTTCCATCCAGCATGGTCATTGATGCCACAAAATGGACTGGGACTCCTTAAAAGTGATCAAACACCAATCCCATGCAATTATCCGGAAATTAGAGGAATCCCGGGAAATTTACAAGACACAAGGTGGCAACATCAATGACCATGCTGGATGGAAAGTCCATCAGGCTTGGTCGCCAGACCTGTGGAAGTAGAAGGAAGCAAGAACTCCTGACGAAGATCTAGTATTTAGATTGAAAATTTGAGAGGTAATGTACCTTAATAAATTTATCCAGGATGAAACTATAAACAATAATAGAATTCAAAGCAACATGGTGCTCAGTGATGCCATTAATAAAGACAATGTAACATACTGTAATTAACAAAGAAAAAAATCAAGAAGCATTTTCTCTTGACTTGTGTATTAGTAGCACCATGCTTTGACACATTCTAAGTTGATACTGCAAGATGCATTGGAAATAATGAGTATATTTTAATTTTTTACCATGATGAATTATCAGCAACTAGTTTCCTCCTCTCTTTTGTATAAGGATTCTGAACTATTTTCTTTCATTAACAGTATGAAATTCAAAATAAACCTACCTAACATCATGATTATATTGACTACAGTCTTAATAACAATGTGCAAAAAATAAAAACTCCTTTCCAAAATACCATGGGGCACTCTGTGTTTAAATTTGGCCATAATAAGATGATAAGATTTGATTTAAAAGTTTTCCCACTAAAGCACACTTAAAACAAAATACAAATTCCAAGACAAAACAGATTACCTTTCTATTTCCACAATACTGTTCACAGGAGGCTCAATTGAGTTCTCTAGCACAGGACGGCGAGAGTATCTTTGGCTAGGTCGCCTTTCAAACTGCACTGATCTCCTTGCACGATTGTACAGAGTAGTTTGGAACTCAGTACGGCCACTACAAAGTAAAATAGCATTTTACAATGATAATGACTCATGTCTAGAATGCTGATAAAATATAATTTGAAAACTTCTCATAAAAAACAAAAATAAACACTGAAGCTTAGAATCACCTTTATTTCAGTGAAGGATCAGAATGCCAAGAAATATCTCACACTTGTGAAAAACTTGAAATGCACACATTGATATGTGCATTTGAAGTTCTGAACATGCACACATCAATGTGGAAGTTAATGCATCTGTTAAAAGTGTAAAATACCTGCACAGGTACATATAAAGGATATGCTACTGCATACACTGAACACAAAGAAACAACCACAACAAAAATCAGCAAATGTTGTTTGTTTGCATGCATGCACAGGGGTTGTACAGAATAATGTGAACACCATGCTGAGAAACGTGACATTCAGTGCAGCCGCATATGTCGCAATACACAAAGGTAACCACCACTTTTTGGTTGTAATAGCTTTGTTTAGAACCTCAAGATCCTGTTTAAGTGCATTTAAAGTGTCTTGTTGCAAAATTTCTTTCAGGGTGACAACAAAATGAGCAACCTAATGGATTTTGAAAGAGGGCTTAATTGTTGGTGGCCGGCTAGTTGGTGCCTTCGTGACAACAGCCATCAGGGTAGTGGGGGTATCAAGAGCTACTATGCCTAGTGTCATGACAGCATACCGTGTTCTTCTTGGGAAAACTTCGTCTGTGAAACACAAGAGCAGCTGGAAAACGATCCTGACGGATAGAAACAAGAGAGCATTAAAGAGGATTGTTACCCATAAAAAGAAGACCACAGTGCTGAAAATTAGTGCAGAGCTCAATCTGCATTTCCAGGTCCCAGTATCAACAAAAATAGTGCACAGGGAACTGCATAAACAAGATATTCATGGCAGAGCTGCTATCACCAAACCTCTGGTAACCTGGGTGAATGCACAACGGTGACAGCAATGTTGCCAGGAGCATACAAAGTAGACTGCCGATGCATGGAAGTGTGTAATGTGGTTGGATGAATTCACATTCACACTATTCTCCACCGCAGGACGTGCTTATGTGTGGAGAACACTGTCAGAAGCATACAACCCAGACTGGCTGCTCCCAACAGTGCAGCATGATGGTGGTTCTGTCATGCTCAGCAAGTCCCCTGATCACCTTGAAAGGACGGATGACTGGCAGGGTGTATGAAACCGTTTTGGCTGACCAAGTCCATCCAATGGCTCAGGCATTGCTTCTTGCAAGAGGATGCCAACTATCAAGATGATAACGCCGAAACAGAGCTCGGAATGTCCAATCATGGTTTGAGGAACATGAGGACGAATTTTCCCACCTTCCTTGGCCTCTCGAATGACCAGACTCAAACATCATCGAGCAACTGTGGTCTGTGCCAGAAAACAGAGTAAGATTCCATTATCCTCCTCTTCCTCCATCTCTCAAGGACCTGGAGCAGTTTCTGCAGGAATAATGGTGTAATATCCCACTAACCACCATCCAGGAATTGTATGCGTCCTTTCCAAGGAGGATTCAGGCAGTTTTAAATGCCAAAGGTGGTCCCACACCCTGTTAGGTACGTAAAACCTTCTTTTCTTAGGTGTTCACATTATTCTGTCCAACACATTGAATTCAACTGAGTTCACAGTGTTAGGGAAATGACACACATTTGTATGAATACCTGTTCATTTGCTTGATCAGTTAGAAATATTTCATGAAAAATCATGAAGAAGCTGCATGTAGAGAGTTGAATATAAATAAATAAACAATATTTCCTAGCATGATTTGAACATTTTATGGAAAAGTGGCCCCTCACATTTTGTCCCTGTAGATAATGAGTAGGTTACAAAAATGTCAATAACTCGAATTTTTATTGAAGTCTCAACCCTTTAGTGGAGATTCAATGTTAAACTATCGATTACTCAAACTGAACTTCCGATAACTACCTTTTCCGAACAAATTTTCAAAATTACATTCGTGTACAAATTGTCATGTAGCTTTTAAACTAATTTCTCCCCTTTTGTATGTCTTCAGGGTTCTATTTCCATTGTGAAAGGATTAACTGGAACTGTTAATCCTTTCACAATGGAAAGAATACATACTCGCCTGCGAGGGCAATAGTCACGTGGTTAGTGATGGACGGGGAGGGAGGGGGGGGGCAGTGACTAATCTTATAGGAGTCTTTTCAGTAACAAGTGAATCTTTTATTGTTTGAATTTAGACAAATTGTTCTGATTTGTCTAAATTCAAACAATAAAAGTTCCTGCATCTGGCTCTCCTCACATTTTCTGGTGCAGTGGACAACTAGCTTTCTCTCTCTATTTATTAACTAAACACGTGTTTTCGCCGCCTCATTATTGGTGGTGCATAGAGTTGGAATCAACAGTGATTTTCCTGTCACAGTGACAATGGCGACAGTTTCACAGAAGTAATGGTGACTTTAAACAGTGACAAAATCACCATTTACGACGGAACTGTAACGGGATGGCGAATCACCACCTTACTAGTATCAGTGACAAAATCAGTGTTTACAACAAGGGTGGCAGAGCAGTAACTGAATGGGGAGACAAACTTTTGTTAAGAACGCTTTTGGTTACAAATATCACACGAAGCAAAATTTTCGTCAACGACGGTGAAATAATTCAACATCACACTGTTTTTTCTACGCTTGGTGTCAGACTTTTTATTATGTTGAATGCTGAACAGAATGACACTTTATTATCGTTCACGTCCATTCCTAAAGATTTCTCATGAAGAGACGAGCAGGAAAAACCGGTTTCTTCTGAAGAAAGCTAGCATTACTAGTGACCTCTGTGATGTTTCAAAAGGTGACATGGTAACCTTTGACCCCACGGACATGGCTAACGGTGACATTCTTATCAGTGACCTCGGAATTGTTACTTTTTGTCACTGGTCGTAATGGTGGCAGTGCTTTTTCAGTCACGGTGACGAAGTCACAGTTACGTGATTTCCTATCCATCTCCAGCAGCGCATCGTGTGAACAAGCTAAGCGTCGCAGGCAGTGCAATATCTGCATATTATTTTTGCATCTTTATTGATTAATCCTGTGTGTACAATGGTAATAAGTGTTCCGTCAATAAGAGGCAAAAGAAAATTCGTAGATGTCAACCACATTTACGTGTTTTCAAAGAGAACTGTAGATGAACAGCATGGAATCTGGGTTTGTGAAAATCGTTCCACCTGCAAAGGGCTTGTTTGGACAGAGGGTTTTTGGAAGGCCCAGTTGTGAAAGTCGTTACTAAACATAACTATGCAGCTCAAGCTGCAATGTCAGAAGCATTGCAATTAATTGGTCAAATACTGCAACAACCATGAACGAACGGCCGCAGCAAATTGTTGCATCAGTAATTGCAGAGGCTCATGCCAATGTCACGGCATTACTTCCTATAAAGGATTCACTTAAACGAACCATTCATCATGTTCAATGCAACAAAGGTACTCCTGCTTTACCGAGCAATTTCCAGGACCTAGTAATTCCACAAAATTATCAAGAAATTATTATCGATGGCAATGTACAACAGTTTTTGATGTATGATTCTCAGGACGAACTGCTCCTGGGTCGCATGCTTATTTTTTCCAATAGTTACAATCTTCAGTTATTGACGCGTAGCCAGGAGTGGTTTTCTGATGAAACTTTTAGCACAGTACCCATGCATTTCCAGCAGCTTAATACAATTCATGAGGTTCAATTCAATGCAGTTATTCCAGTGGTCTACGCGCTTCTGCGTAACAAAACTCGTGCCACATAGTCAAGTTGCTTCAAGAAGTTAAAAATCTACAACCGGGTCTCCAACCCCAGTGACTTATGACAGATTTCGAACAAAGTGCCATGCAAACCTTCCAACACGAATTTCCTGGTATTGTAAATACTGGTTGTTTTTTTTCATCTTTCCCAAAGCGTTTGGCGAAAGATACAGAATGAAGATTTAAAAGCCCAATACGAACAAGACCATGAATTTGCTCGTTGGATCCAAATGACTCCGGCATTGGCATTAATTCCTCCTGTTAACGTTATTCAAGCATTTAAAGATTTAGTTGAAGCTGATGACTTCCCCATTGAAGCTATGGGAATTGCAAACTACTCTGAAGATACATATTTTGGAAGAAAACAACGGAGAGGCCGGCAATTACACTTAAGAGTTTTGAGTATTTTTTAGTTAGATGCCAGTCTCTGATTGCTCCTATTTAGGGAGAAGGAAAAAAAAAAAATGTTTAAGTAAAGTTGACCTACTCAATAATTGATTTTGGTTAGTAAAAATAACCAAACATAAAAATACGTGGTATTATATAATAGAATAATAGCTATATACTATACGCACTACTGTTTCACACGTTATATATGTTTCATGCGTTGTGTGCATATTTGCAGCAAAATCATCTTGGCATTTATATATCATATATGACTAGGAATATTACTACAAGTTTCAATTATTATATCATCAAGGACTCACCTTGTATCGGTATTCCAAATTAGTAAGCTTCATCCTGTATCTTGAAATAAAATGTGTATCTAGCGTGTCACCACGTAGAATCATCGTATTGCAAATAGGCCCAATTGAAATTTGCGACCAGGGTTTAAACTCAAATAAAACACGACTATGGATATCATACAAAGAGAGTGTGAAAGAATTATATACAATGCAATTAAAAAACCATTTACCATCAACAGGTGTCGTCAATCTTTAAAAGAAGGAATGGACATAATCAATGACAAACCAAACAGACCTTAAATAAAATTTTGTCAATTATTGAACAATGCCAGACAATCTCTGCAACACACACGACTCCACATAAACCACCGGACATGTTTCGGCACGACTGACTTTCAGCCATTATCAACGGTATGCATCCTGGATCAATGTTCAAAGTTGTTATATATCTAGGTCACCTCGGCATCACCTCCGCTACAGTTGCTCCACGTCGACTTCTTCCGCCATCGTTACATATACGTGTATTCACGTGTGAGTCACATCCACGCCATCTATTGGGTTAATTCCGGAATTGCTGTCGCTGTTCTTATTTCGTAAGTATATGTTATTTCTTTTATTTTCCTTTTTGTTGTTATATTTCGTATTATTTTCTTGTTGTATTAGATATTTCCACGGATACGGGATATCTTTCGGAGTAGACGTATTGCAATTGGAGCTTTGGGTTTTCTCAATTGTTATAGCTTCAGACCACAAAATTTGATTAAGTTTATTGTGGGAAGTTAAGATTTTACTATTTTCCCAATCTGGTATTAATTCATTTATCATACAATGTTGTATAAGTGATGTTTTTTTCTTCCTTTTTAATCCAATTACTATAGTGCTCATTCAACCTTGTTTTAAACCTTCTTTTAGTACTACCAATGTAACATTTGTCTTGCTTATTTTCCTTTGGATCTATTGTAGGAATCATGTACACACCTGCCTTATTTAGTGGATTTTTATTGTAACTATTATTTGCCAGTAATTTAGAACTATCAGGAACTATTTCAGCAATTTCAATATTGTAATCCTGGCATTCTTTTCTTATAATATTGCTTAGTGGAGGTAAATACGGGATACTTCCGTAAAATAACGTATTTCTTTTTGTTAATCCATTGTTGCGCTTCAGTATACTAGCTCTTCTTATTTTGTGATATAATGAATCTATCAAGCCAACAGGATATCCAAAACGTTTAGCAGTGTCTTTAATCCATTTTATTTCCTCTATAAGTGCAATTTTAGTTGATGAATGTGTTATAGCTCTATTTATGAATGATCTGAACGCTGAAATTTTATACCTCCATGGGTGACAGGATTCTTTGGAAATTATAGCAGGAATGTAAGTAGGTTTTCGATATACACCGAATTCAATTTTATTTTGAGTATTATATATCGAATTTTCGAAAATTAAAAGCATTGTATGTGCACTCAAGCTCATAACCGAAAATAATTACTTCACTTACAATGATACAATTTATAAACAATTATATGGCGCACCAATGGGATCGCCAATATCTGGTTTGCTTGCCGAGGTTATTATGCAAGACATAGAAAAGAAAATATTCAACAACAGATCTAGTAGCAACTTACCTATACTATATTTACGATATGTTGATGATGTATTGATCTTCTGGCCGCACTCGGAAAATGACATGGAGACCTTCATAAACAACTTCAATAGTATGTACACAACTATTCAAGTAACGTATGAAAAAGAAATTGACAACAAACTTAACTTTCTTGACATTTCTTTATTTAAGCATCAAAATAAAATTGAATTCGGTGTATATCGAAAACCTACTTACATTCCTGCTATAATTCCCAAAGAATCCTGTCACCCATGGAGGTATAAAATTTCAGCGTTCAGATCATTCATAAATAGAGCTATAACACATTCATCAACTAAAATTGGACTTATAGAGGAAATAAAATAGATTAAAGACACTGCTAAATGTTTTGGATATACTGTTGGCTTGATAGATTCATTATATCACAAAATAAGAAGAGCTGGTATACTGAAGCACAACAATGGATTAACAAAAAGAAATACGTTATTTTACGGAAGTATCCCGTATTTACCTCCACTAAGCAATATTATAAGAAAAGAATGCCAGGATTACAATATTGAAATTGCTGAAATAGTTACTGATAATTCTAAATTACTGACAAATAATAGTTACAATAAAAATCCACTAAATAAGGCAGGTGTGTACATGATTCCTACAATAGATCCAAAGGAAAATAAGCAAGACAAGTATTACATTGGTAGTACTAAAAGAAGGTTTAAAACGAGGTTGAATGAGCACTATAGTAATTGGATTAAAAAGGAAGAAAAAACATCACTTATACAACATTGTATGATAAATGAGTTAATACCCGATTGGGAAAATAGTAAAATCTTAACTTCCCACAATAAACATAATCAAATTTTGTGGTCTGAAGCTATAACAACTGAGAAAACCCAAAGCTCCAATTTCAATATGTCTACTCCGAAAGATATCCCATATCCGTGGAAATATCTAATACAACAAGAAAATAATACGAAATATAACAGCAAAAAGGAAAATAAAAGAAATAACATATACTTACGAAATAAGAACAGCGACAGCAATTCCGGAATTAACCCAATAGATGGCGTGGATGTGACTCACACGTGAATACACGTATATGTAACGATGATGGAAGAAGTCGACGTGGAGCAACTGTAGCGGAGGTGATGCCGAGGTGACCTAGATATATAACAACTTTGAACATTGATCCAGGATGCATACCGTTGATAATGGCTGAAAGTCAGTCATGCCGAAACATGTCCGGTGGTTTATGTGGAGTCGTGTGCGTGTTGCAGAGATTGTCTGGCATTGTTCAATAATTGACGAAATTTTATTTAAGGTCTGTTTGGTTTGTCATTGATTATGTCCATTCCTTCTTTTAAAGATTGACGACACCTGTTGATGGTAAATGGTTTTTTAATTGCATTGTATATAATTCTTTCACACTCTCTTTGTATGATATCCATAGTCGTGTTTTATTTGAGTTTAAACCCTGGTCGCAAATTTCAATTGGGCCTATTTGCAATACGATGATTCTACGTGGTGACACGCTAGATACACATTTTATTTCAAGATACAGGATGAAGCTTACTAATTTGGAATACCGATACAAGGTGAGTCCTTGATGATATAATAATTGAAACTTGTAGTAATATTCCTAGTCATATATGATATATAAATGCCAAGATGATTTTGCTGCAAATATGCGCGCAACGCATGGAACGTATATAACGTGTGAAACAGTAGTGCGTATAGTATACAGCTATTATTCTATTGACCTAAACAGCTTGTCAAAGACATCAGCGTCACTTTTTTCCTTTTAAAGTCCATGGTGCCTTTTGGGCTCTCGGCTTCTATGTTATGCCGATGTTCAGTGTTGCTCATGCTCCAAGCTTTGGTTGTCGAGAAAAAAAAAAAATTGCATGTTGCTTTGAAAGTGAGTTAGGCTTAAAAGCCTCCGAGTTAGTGCTGGAGAGGTGGCATCTTTGTTGCTGCTGTCAGGCCAAAATGTTTGGATCCTTTTAAATTTTTTTCAATCCAGTTTGTTGATTACCAACTTACACTCCCCTGTATTTAAATGGGTAGCTGTTAATTTTCACCAGGCATCCTTGTTGTTGCTGTCAGGCCAAAAAGTCTGGATGCTTTTGAATTTTTCCATCAAGTGTTGTTGACTTCAGCGAGGAGGTAGGCACAGCCAACTATGCTGTTGTCTACACTGGACAGTTTTTCAACTAAACTCCTGGATCAGTAGGGTGTGCAGATAACAGTTCTGAGGGGCGAAAAAGTACTTTTTTCCAGATACCCCCTTTCAGACGTGTTTTCAGCCAAATAATCCACATCTTCCTATGTCTCTGTACCATCACACACTCAGTGTTTTTTCTCTTTTCAATCAGTACCAAAGTGAGTTAATCTCGAACCTCTGTGGTGCTCTCTACCAAACAGCCACCAACCACAGATTGGTACGAGTTTTACCTTGCCATGGTTGGTTAAGAGATGGCCAGGGGAACTCAGCTCGCTCTTTATTTACAAGAGGGCATGTGAAGAAGATGTGGGGTAAATTTTGACTCCTTTCTATATTTGAAGGAGTGAACTCCACAGTTTTTGTAAATATCTCCCCTACTTAAAACAAACCATGCAGCTGTTGTGTCTTTCATCAGTGGTCCTACTGACTCAGATATAAGCAGAGAACTGATTTTTGTCTTCCGTGAGCTGTGGAAAGAAATACATAAATTTTGAAGTGGTCAGCTGCTGGCTGGGAAAGATTCCCTAATCCTCATACAGTATTCTAAAAGTCCCATAATTTCTAGGACAACACACTTTGAAGGCAGAAACATAGGGTTGGACAGGCATATCTGGGATCTTGCATTAATGCAAGTGCCTGCATGGCATCCCATTGCCCCCATCAGTGCCTGCATGGCATCCCATTGCCCCCCTGTAGTCAAAGGTTGGAAGGATCCTGGGAGTGGACCACACAACTCTATGAGTAAACTGACTAGGAATTTGCACTCGGTTTGGCTGCCCATTGAGGAAACCTAGATGTTAGCAGAAATGGAGAGGGGGAAAGTTCATTGCTAACCTTCTGCTCTATTAAAAGTGAAAGGAATTCAGAAAAAAAAAATGAACACATATTTATATGGCACACCAAGAACTACCAGTTCAAAATTTTCCCATAACACTTCATGGGAGAATGAGAGGAATAAAATAAATAAAAATAAATTAGCTGTACTTAAAAAAACAAAAACTATGCCCCACAGATTTCCTTTTTAAAGGCAATTATATATATATATATATATATATATACTTAAGAGCAGAGCCGAAAACATAAGAAAAACAGCAGCTTCACTAATGAGTTGGCAGGTCTTGATTTTTGTTTTGATAGAAATCTATTTTTCTCTGGAGATGCTAAAAGGTCCCTCTCCAAACTACAAGACCTATTTATTTTTACCACTACGGATAAAGCTAGCAATAATTTTGCAATTATCTGTAAGAAATTCTATTTTGAATTGTTAACTATGGAACTCAATAATAGAGTAACCTACGAGCCCGTAAGTTATTCTACCAAGCAGTTAGAAAATCATTTTAAGGCATTCTTCAAGAAACTTAAAATTCCACAAATGAGAAGACATGAGCCTGAATTTCCCTTTCTTTTTGCAACTGTTAAGTTTCATAAAGATCCAGTGAAGTTCAGATTCATAGCTAGTGGAGTTAGGAGTCATAAAAAGAAAATTGATCTAGCTTTTGAAGACATCTTGAAGAAGGTCTTGAAACACATTAGTAACTGTACTAATTTGAAGTACAGAGATTTTTGGATAATTAATAATAATGCAGAAGTAATTTCCACTATACTCGAAGTAAATCCCTTAGATATTAATAGTTATGATTTTGAGAACCTATATACTAATCTGCCTCTATCAGATATAATCACTACCTTTAAAGAGCTGTATGCTGAATTTAAACTTAACCAATTTGTTAATGTAGGAGCCTGGAACTCTTATCTCAATTGCTGCATAAAAAATAACCATATCTTATATAATAATACTCTCTATAAGCAAGTAAACGGTATCCCTATGGGAACGTCAACATCCACAAGTATTGCAAATCTATTCCTGTTCTTTAAGGAATATAAATTCATTAAAAATCACTCCACTAGCTCCGATAACTACCTTTACACCTATAGATATATTGACGATCTGCTGTGTATAAATAATTCAGAAGTTATAGAGAGTGATTTTGATAATATCTATCCTAGCTCTCTTAACTTATGTAAAACCAACCACTGTAATCAGGAACTAGAGTTCCTAGACTTAAGCATTAAACTTAACAGAGGTAACCCATCCATTAGCCTCTTTGATAAAAGAGTTAATTTTCCTTTCAAAGTAATAAAATATATACACTGGAATAATAACATATCAACCAAAGTAACTGAGAATGTACTAATTTCTCAGGTGCTTAGAATTTCAAGAATTTGCAGCAACAATTTGGACTTCAATTACCACATTAATATACTATTAGAAAGTTTGCTAGAGAACAAAATTTTTACTTCTTTCATCAAAAGAACTTTACAAAGAAAGGTGACTTGATCACGCTAGTTACGTTAACTAAAACTTTTACAAAAAGTTCGTAAGTTGGAAGCTTTCGACCTTATCTTAGGTCTTCATCACGCCAATGGAGGACTAAGATTGTTGCCAGATTCTACATTTGAATTTTTCCTATTTTTGTTGCCAAAACTTAGAATTGATCTCCAGATCAACGGAATGTAGAGAGGAGATTCGGAGTTGCAAGTCATTGAGTTGAAAATAATTTCTATGCTTTCACGGTAACGGAGGGCAAAACGATTGTCAAACGAAGCAATTCGTTTTGCTTCGTTCCAGTGGGGAACTGCAGATGTGTCTTCCATTGTCAAAATAGACAAGGCAGTGTTGGGATTGCCTTTCGAAACATCTTTTCTATGTTCTAAAATTCTATGGCTAATGCTCCTGTATGTGCTTCCAATGTATAAGTTATCCCCAGTAGAAGAAGAGATAGGAATGCAGTAAACTCCTGGGAGGTTCAGGCTTTCAACTTTGTCCCTATCACTTTGTAGAAGTTTCAAGATGTTTGGGGTAGATTTAATGGCAAGATGGTAACCAAAACTTCTAAAAAGAATCTGTAACTTATAAGCATAGGAAGGATGGTAAGGAACAGAACCACAGAATTTCAGGTCTTCTTTCTTGTGAGGAAGGAGGCATTCGATTTTCGAATGGTTTTCATATTTCTTTATGAGGGAGTTGACTGTAACAGCAGGGAAACCATGAGAGAGGGCTATTGTAGATATTTTGGAGAGTTCTTCTTGAAGAGAGAGTTGGCTGTTGCAAATGATATGAGCCCTGTGGATGTAGGACTTCAATGCTGCAAGCTTGTAGAGATGCAGGGTGCAAGATTTGTAGGGAATGATGTTAGTGGCTGCAGAAGGTTTTCGATAGACGGAACGAGTAATGGAGAGATCAGCGTTTCTGCAGATAGATACATCCAGGAAATCAATTTTGTGATTTACTTCCTTAGATATAGTGAGCTTAATGGAAGGAAATTTTTCTGTAATGGAGTTGATCAGTATCTGTAGCTCAGACTCGGAATGTGGCCAGCTAATGAAAATGTCGTCTACATATCTTAACCATAGGGAAAGGTTGAAAAGGGTGTAGAGGAATTATGGAAACTTCAATATGTTGCATGTAGATTTCAGCAAGCAGAGGGGAAAGAGGTGAGCCCATGGGGAGACCAGATTGTTGCCTATACACAATTTTGTTGAAAACAAAACAACTGTGTTGATGAATAGTGTGGAAACAATCATAAAGATCTTTGATAAGAGGACCGGGGGTTCAAAATGGAGAATCAATTTCTTCATGAGGAGCATGTAGGAATCAAAATATGGTACAGAGGGAAACAAAGATTCTACATCAAGAGTATACAGATTATCACAAGGAGGAAAGGAATTAGGAAGGTTGTGGATGAAGTTTGAAGTAGAGACAACTGTATGAGGATGGTTGGCTGCCAGGGATTTGCATTTGAGGACCAATCTCTTTTCAAGGTTTACTGCTGGAGAAAAAGAATATTCCACTAAAGGTCTGATGGGGTTACCAGCTTTATGCAGTTTCACTTGCAGGAAGAGCCTGGGAGTTCTAAAGTAAGGAGGGGGTGATATATCACCAAGGAAGGATTGAAGAGTTTCTTTCTTAGCTAATCTGTCAACTGAGTTTTTGAGTGAGTTGGTGGTGTCTGACTGTAAAGGGATGCAGTTAGCAGATGTAAGAAAAGAAAGTACTTTTTGGTTTAGAGTTTCTTTACCAATGATGACTGGGCAACCAACTTTATCTGCTTTGCATACGGCTAGGTCATTTTCTTGAATAAATGACCTGAATTCTTTTAAACAAGAAGAAGAGTACTTGATTGGCACAGAATTTTGCTTGGATAAGATAACAGCAGTGTTGGCACGAAGGATGTGCCAATCAAGTAATCTTCTTCTTGTTTAAAAGAATTCAGGTCATTTATTCAAGAAAATGACCTAGCCGTATGCAAAGCAGATAAAGTTGGTTGCCCAGTCATCATTGGTAAAGAAACTCTAAACCAAAAAGTACTTTCTTTTCTTACATCTGCTAACTGCATCCCTTTACAGTCAGACACCACCAACTCACTCAAAAACTCAGTTGACAGATTAGCTAAGAAAGAAACTCTTCAATCCTTCCTTGGTGATATATCACCCCCTCCTTACTTTAGAACTCCCAGGCTCTTCCTGCAAGTGAAACTGCATAAAGCTGGTAACCCCATCAGACCTTTAGTGGAATATTCTTTTTCTCCAGCAGTAAACCTTGAAAAGAGATTGGTCCTCAAATGCAAATCCCTGGCAGCCAACCATCCTCATACAGTTGTCTCTACTTCAAACTTCATCCACAACCTTCCTAATTCCTTTCCTCCTTGTGATAATCTGTATACTCTTGATGTAGAATCTTTGTTTCCCTCTGTACCATATTTTGATTCCTACATGCTCCTCATGAAGAAATTGATTCTCCATTTTGAACCCCCCGGTCCTCTTATCAAAGATCTTTATGATTGTTTCCACACTATTCATCAACACAGTTGTTTTGTTTTCAACAAAATTGTGTATAGGCAACAATCTGGTCTCCCCATGGGCTCACCTCTTTCCCCTCTGCTTGCTGAAATCTACATGCAACATATTGAAGTTTCCATAATTCCTCTACACCCTTTTCAACCTTCCCTATGGTTAAGATATGTAGACGACATTTTCATTAGCTGGCCACATTCCGAGTCTGAGCTACAGATACTGATCAACTCCATTACAGAAAAATTTCCTTCCATTAAGCTCACTATATCTAAGGAAGTAAATCACAAAATTGATTTCCTGGATGTATCTATCTGCAGAAACGCTGATCTCTCCATTACTCGTTCCGTCTATCGAAAACCTTCTGCAGCCACTAACATCATTCCCTACAAATCTTGCACCCTGCATCTCTACAAGCTTGCAGCATTGAAGTCCTACATCCACAGGGCTCATATCATTTGCAACAGCCAACTCTCTCTTCAAGAAGAACTCTCCAAAATATCTACAATAGCCCTCTCTCATGGTTTCCCTGCTGTTACAGTCAACTCCCTCATAAAGAAATATGAAAACCATTCGAAAATCGAATGCCTCCTTCCTCACAAGAAAGAAGACCTGAAATTCTGTGGTTCTGTTCCTTACCATCCTTCCTATGCTTATAAGTTACAGATTCTTTTAGAAGTTTTGGTTACCATCTTGCCATTAAATCTACCCCAAACATCTTGAAACTTCTACAAAGGGATAGGGACAAAGTTGAAAGCCTGAACCTCCCAGGAGTTTACTGCATTCCTATCTCTTCTTCTACTGGGGATAACTTATACATTGGAAGCACATACAGGAGCATTAGCCATAGAATTTTAGAACATAGAAAAGATGTTTCGAAAGGCAATCCCAACACTGCCTTGTCTATTTTGACAATGGAAGACACATCTGCAGTTCCCCACTGGAACGAAGCAAAACGAATTGCTTCGTTTGACAATCGTTTTGCCCTCCGTTACCGTGAAAGCATAGAAATTATTTTCAACTCAATGACTTGCAACTCCGAATCTCCTCTCTACATTCCGTTGATCTGGAGATCAATTCTAAGTTTTGGCAACAAAAATAGGAAAAATTCAAATGTAGAATCTGGCAACAATCTTAGTCCTCCATTGGCGTGATGAAGACCTAAGATAAGGTCGAAAGCTTCCAACTTACGAACTTTTGTAAAAGTTTTAGTTAACGTAACTAGCGTGATCAAGTCACCTTTCTTTGTTAATATTGTTACGTGTTTTGCCCATAATCGTCATGTTTCAAAGCTACGCAACTTCCGGGCATCTTATTTTGGACTGGACGAAAGATTGGATTTCCTTCCGGAAACTTCGGACTCAAGTCACTAATTCTCTTTGCAGCCTTCGTTTTCTTGTTTCCTGCAAGACTTCTGGCATTCTTCCCCAAGCTTTTCAGATCTGCAAACCCATCTTCAAAGGACGGTGCCGTGCGTTACTACAGCAAACCAGCCATAACCTCCTATCTGCCGCTATCCGTGACCTGCGTTCCTCCATTGCTAAAACTGAACTTTCCTGCTACATTAGCTACCAATCACTGGCTGCTACCACTCATCCTGCTTTGCTTGATATTTTCATGGTTCGCATCAACCAAACCCTCTCAACAATTGAAGTAAATGAATATGCTCGCCATACAAAGAAATTCAATTTTCTACTCTCCAAGCAAAAAAGTCAAGCAACATCTCCGTCATCAACCTCTACTGACAAGCCAAAGTATGTAAATCTTTCTTCTGTCACTATTCCTCCTAGCTTGGATAAATTCTTATCATTAGGCCCAAAATTTTCACCTGCTCTTCCTATCAATCTTCCACAAACTGTTTCTGTAATAGAATCAGCCATCCACAGAACTGAGACTGTTCAGCAGCCTATCCTTCGTGCCAACGCTGCTGTTATCTTATCCAAGCAAAATTCTGTGCCAATCAAGTACTCTTCTTCTTGTTTAAAAGAATTCAGGTCATTTATTCAAGAAAATGACCTAGCCATATGCAAAGCAGATAAAGTTGGTTGCCCAGTCATCATTGGTAAAGAAACTCTAAACCAAAAAGTACTTTCTTTTCTTACATCTGCTAACTGCATCCCTTTACAGTCAGACACCACCAACTCACTCAAAAACTCAGTTGACAGATTAGCTAAGAAAGAAACTCTTCAATCCTTCCTTGGTGATATATCACCCCCTCCTTACTTTAGAACTCCCAGGCTCTTCCTGCAAGTGAAACTGCATAAAGCTGGTAACCCCATCAGACCTTTAGTGGAATATTCTTTTTCTCCAGCAGTAAACCTTGAAAAGAGATTGGTCCTCAAATGCAAATCCCTGGCAGCCAACCATCCTCATACAGTTGTCTCTACTTCAAACTTCATCCACAACCTTCCTAATTCCTTTCCTCCTTGTGATAATCTGTATACTCTTGATGTAGAATCTTTGTTTCCCTCTGTACCATATTTTGATTCCTACATGCTCCTCATGAAGAAATTGATTCTCCATTTTGAACCCCCGGTCCTCTTATCAAAGATCTTTATGATTGTTTCCACACTATTCATCAACACAGTTGTTTTGTTTTCAACAAAATTGTGTATAGGCAACAATCTGGTCTCCCCATGGGCTCACCTCTTTCCCCTCTGCTTGCTGAAATCTACATGCAACATATTGAAGTTTCCATAATTCCTCTACACCCTTTTCAACCTTTCCCTATGGTTAAGATATGTAGACGACATTTTCATTAGCTGGCCACATTCCGAGTCTGAGCTACAGATACTGATCAACTCCATTACAGAAAAATTTCCTTCCATTAAGCTCACTATATCTAAGGAAGTAAATCACAAAATTGATTTCCTGGATGTATCTATCTGCAGAAACGCTGATCTCTCCATTACTCGTTCCGTCTATCGAAAACCTTCTGCAGCCACTAACATCATTCCCTACAAATCTTGCACCCTGCATCTCTACAAGCTTGCAGCATTGAAGTCCTACATCCACAGGGCTCATATCATTTGCAACAGCCAACTCTCTCTTCAAGAAGAACTCTCCAAAATATCTACAATAGCCCTCTCTCATGGTTTCCCTGCTGTTACAGTCAACTCCCTCATAAAGAAATATGAAAACCATTCGAAAATCGAATGCCTCCTTCCTCACAAGAAAGAAGACCTGAAATTCTGTGGTTCTGTTCCTTACCATCCTTCCTATGCTTATAAGTTACAGATTCTTTTTAGAAGTTTTGGTTACCATCTTGCCATTAAATCTACCCCAAACATCTTGAAACTTCTACAAAGGGATAGGGACAAAGTTGAAAGCCTGAACCTCCCAGGAGTTTACTGCATTCCTATCTCTTCTTCTACTGGGGATAACTTATACATTGGAAGCACATACAGGAGCATTAGCCATAGAATTTTAGAACATAGAAAAGATGTTTCGAAAGGCAATCCCAACACTGCCTTGTCTATTTTGACAATGGAAGACACATCTGCAGTTCCCCACTGGAACGAAGCAAAACGAATTGCTTCGTTTGACAATCGTTTTGCCCTCCGTTACCGTGAAAGCATAGAAATTATTTTCAACTCAATGACTTGCAACTCCGAATCTCCTCTCTACATTCCGTTGATCTGGAGATCAATTCTAAGTTTTGGCAACAAAAATAGGAAAAATTCAAATGTAGAATCTGGCAACAATCTTAGTCCTCCATTGGCGTGATGAAGACCTAAGATAAGGTCGAAAGCTTCCAACTTACGAACTTTTTGTAAAAGTTTTAGTTAACGTAACTAGCGTGATCAAGTCACCTTTCTTTGTTAATATTGTTACGTGTTTTGCCCATAATCGTCATGTTTCAAAAAAAAAAAAAAAAGAACTTTAAGAAAAATTATTCTGAATAATAGAGTAAGGTTGGCAGATCTGCTTTAATTTTCTACACAGTTAATAATATGATTCTGACCAATCAAAGCCGTTTGGAAGTTGGCTGGAGGATGCCTGTTAACTACTAAAAGGAACCTTAGTGCTATGGATATGAAGGTCCTATTAAAATAAAAAATTAAATAATATAGACAAAATCACAAAAAAAGCTTAAAAATCTGTTTATAAAAGAAAATAAAAACAAATAAAAAAAAACTAGTTATTCACTCACTAGAATAGCTATACTAAAAATAGTAAAACTAACATTAAAATTAATAAGATTCTGAATAATCTATAGAAGCTCACTAAGGTGATTTAATACATGCAAAGATTATTAAATACACCACTTGTGTATTTTATAATATTTCTCATGTATTCTGGAGAGTTAATTCTGCTCTTTCTGATCAAACAGGTCCACAATCTTAATTATATTTTTCTCTAGTTAAAATCTCTGAGAGTAGGATTTTTTCAGTGAGTGGAGGCCTTCAGCCCCACCCACACTGCCCCCCAGTGACTAGGGAGTGGCAGGGGTGAATGAAAGTTTGGGGTAAAAGGTCGGCCATGTTTTCTTCAAGAGTGGAAGAAGTTAAGTTGCATAAGAGATAAGCTCTCTTCATTGTCTTTAGGTTTTGGGTTTTCCAAGTTCAATGATTGAACTTTTTGAACATTTTTTCTAATTTTTGCTTTAAGCATTTAGGCATTAGCAAGTCTATTAACTTTTTTGCAGATTTTAACTCTCTTTTCTTGGTAACTTTGCGCGTTTTTTAGGGCACTTAGGCTAAGCAGCTGGCCGTTTTTTGTTCTTGTAGTCAACGATGTGTTTTCAATGTCGTAAAGATCTTAATAACTACTTAATTATGCACTTAAAGCACTTCTGAAATACTTTGTACATATTGCAACTAATTGTGTTTGTCATATAACCTACACAAAGCATTTCTTTAGTTTATTATTGCCTTTATTTTATTCTCGTTTTTGTGTTGTCAGAAGTTGTGGAGTAGGGGGTTTTTGTAATCCAGTTTTCTTTCAAGAATCTGTGCTTTAGAAAAAAAATTAATATTTCCTTTTTTTATTGCAATGTTTAAGAATTTGTAGTACTTTACTATTGCTATTCAGGTTTAAATTCTCTCTTAGGCGACTAGGTAACTTGGCAATGTGTTATTGCTGAACATTATTTCTGACTCATTATGTCACTCTTACAACTTGAGTTTTCTATGGTCATCTTCTTTCTGTTTGTTAGTAACAGATGAAGATCATGGTTTGGGCCAGGAAAGTTATGGATGCATGCTAAAATGTTAACTAAAGCTTCGTCATACAACAAATTTTTTGGTGGGCTTATTACTTGCATCTATGACTTTGCAGAAACCCATTTCCAAATAGGTCTTTGTGGAAGTGAGAAAATGCAGAGTTTTGCTGGTCCTTGATAAAGCCAAGGCTCGGTATTCTTGACACTTTCTACATTCTGTTTATCTATTATTTTTTTCTCTTTTTACTCACACCGGTCAATATATAACCTTTTCTATGTTGTACTTGGTATGAGTCTAAAATTTTTTTTGCTTCGGTCTCTTCTTGATAGAATATATATATATAATAATAACATCATATGCATTAGACAATCACTTATATACGCACATGAAAGAAATGAAGTTAAAACCCTAGTATAAAGGGAAGTACAAAAGTAAAATGATATGATATATGGAAAACATTAAAAAAATTAACTCTCCAGGAACTACCTGTAAAAAGAGAGCATTACCTGTTAAATTAGACTGTTCTCCTCAGGGGAACACCAGCGCCTAAGGGTGACCTTTCCGAAACAGAAAACCGGTTTATAATATACAAAAACCGCCTGTGTGCCCCCTAGGTTACCGGATTGCATTGCAATGATGAATCAATTTGAACGAAATCAATGACAAAACAAATAAATGAAAGACAAAATGTACAGAAATATTGAGCAGTAAAAAATCAAAATTGTCCAACTTTCTTACCTTTCGGCAGTTACAAGTATCCGAAAAGAATGATCCAACAGATAAGGAGCAGCATG
Source organism: Macrothele yani (assembly GCA_039090855.1). Lineage (NCBI taxonomy): Eukaryota > Metazoa > Arthropoda > Arachnida > Araneae > Macrothelidae > Macrothele > Macrothele yani. Next base: position 93,425,396 of record CM077012.1, read on the forward strand.
TCCTCCCATCCCCCTGACCGCTCAAACTGAAAATGCTAGACACGCAATCCCACAGGATAACCCACAGAGGAGTGTTGGTTACGGTTAAAGTGACAGTAAGTGTAGAAACGACAAAATATTAATTGGAAATCTTCAGCCACATGTGACCCACCATGTGGCACTTGCGAAAAAAGGAATATATATATATATATATATATATATATATATATATAGAGAGAGAGAGAGAGAGAGAGAGAGGGGGGGGTCTAGCTCTTGTGAGACCCTGGAGTGTTAGCAGAGACAATTTCTAGTTCACATCAAGGGATAAAAAAGAAATCATCTCTCACTATGACATCATCTACTTCTGCTCAGAATCATCTTTGCTTTCATGACCTAATAAACTACAGAAGTACTCACCCCATCTTTCACTTAGCTCACTGGGCTCCCATATCATTTCTACGATCCTATTCTTTACACATCTTACAACTATGTTTCCCTTATTTTTCTTGATTCTCATGTACTTCCAGAAAGTCTTTCTATCTTTCCAAAAAGCCAATTCATGCTTTTCCATCTTCTCCTTCCTATCTTTTGCTTTACTCTGGCGAACCAGCTTAGCAACTTCCCGCTTCTTACAGCAATATTCATCCTCAGAAACTAACTTGCTACATCCCCAAGTATGTATGTATGTATGTAAAAAGAAATCATACTATTCTTACTTACAATGCTAAATTACTCTAACATTACAGTTCCATAATTGATCATTCAACACTAACAATAATCATATGCTATACATTACAAAAAAAAATATTATAGCTATACAAAATCATCCTACTGCCACCTTCTGATCAAACCTACTTATGAAGCATGGTGCTTCATAAGTAGGTAGATAAAGGTTGTCTTATGAAATACCTACTTCATATGTGCACTAACACATAAGAAAAAAAAATCATGATAAAGAAAAAAAAAATTATCTCTTGCACTTCTCTTGACTTTTGAACATGACCTCACTTTCGGAAGGGGTGTAAGGAGTTAAAATCAATAACAATGAACTTGGAAGAATTATTTCTTCCCTGAATATTTTTATTTTGAAAAATTACAGAATAACATGATGCTGTCAATTTGACTTGAGGCATATATAAACTGGCCAGGTTAATTGCCTCAGGACTAAGGAACAGATTGTTTGGAAAACCACACAGGGCAAGAATGTACTAACCAAGGATCTGTTTCAAATTATTCTACCTTGAATGGATGAGAACTAATGAAAATGGCATTTTTAAAATTATAATCTCTTCTTGATGTCCAAGACATCAGCATTAGTTAATACTTCATATCTTCTGGCACTTGCAAGTAAGACAATGTACTGGTCAATATCAATCACAACATTTATTTCCTGTACCTGTTTACTGGTAATGTCAGTGCTAAAGTTTACTGACGTCGATGATGATGCTTCTAACTTTTAATGTGCTGCAATATCAGCTTTTTGCTGTAGTTCACATTCTGCATCGTCAGGAAATAGTTTTTTGCTGTTGCTGAACTCCACATCACTGTGCTGAGAAACTACTTTGGAACTCACGCTTTCTCCCTTTTTGAAGTATTTTGTGTTATATCCATACTTAAATTCTATACTGAGGTTAAGATATCAAAAACTAATGAAATGTTAAAGCAACAACACTTTCACAATAAACTTCATAGCCACAACATGAAAGATTTGAAGAAATGAAGCAGTTGGGGTTAAAGTTAACCTCCTCATGGATATAGCCACAGCCTGACTTGATCTCACAAGTTCGAGGACGATTTGCTCTCAGCGGCCCGTTTTGTCATAGGCAAAAACAGTAATCATCCAGTGGGGGTGCTGTTTGCCAACTGTTCTTTCGTATGTACGACAGTCAACGAAGGCACAACCACAAAGGCACATTTACATGAGCATAACAAGGAATTAGAGTACAAAAGTCATGATTTTTGAGCAAGGGACTGTTGGTACTGAATGCCAAGATCAATCTGAATGGTACAGAGTTAGACCACACACACAGGTGAAAGAGTTTGAGTATTTAGAATGGCAGGCAAGAGAACATATATTTATTAATAGGCAATGGAATGAGAGTTGCAGTTGCTTTAAGTTGATTTCACATGAGTGACAAATTGTCCAAGATGTCCAGAATGATTACATAAGAGAGTGTAATTGTTCCTACTCTGATATATGACAGTGAAGCCTGATACTGCAGAAAAGACACAGGTGTAATTTGCATGCTGAAGAGATGTGTTAATTCACAGGAGGTTTGTAATAAAACTGGTTCTGACCACATGCAGAATGATATGTAACATGAAGCAAAATATTGTAAGTGAGGCAGCATTGTCCATCTGAAGAAAACAAGTTTTGCTACAATGAGATGGGCAGTAAATTTTGTTTTTACATTATCATAGTAAACTGCCCTCTCCCTACTCTTGGAATTGCAATAATAAGGCAATTTCCCAGGAAGAGGGGGGGGCATGGGCCCTGGCACACAGAATTTTCTCAAGGTGGGGTTGACCCTCCTAAACTTACTACCAAGAAAAAGTCAAGTTATATAACAATTAAGAAGGAGGCTGACTTTTGTACATTTATTCTTATCCAGTTATTAGTAATGTTGTGGTACAGGAAAGTTAAATGATTAGAAGAAGCAGTAGATGAAATTCTTTTCCTGGTTGGATTTTCTAAATTTATTTAACAGAACTACTCCCTTATAATTATACGGTATATGATTAAGAAGTATATGTAGATCGCATATTGTGACTTTTTGTTTCAAACTTCGACATAATAATGTTCCACTCTGTCTACCCAAAGGGGGAAGGGGGGGGGTGTCCAGGCACCATCGGCTACCCCTGTGGGTGCGTCACTGAGTACAGACAATCTTGTGCAGTTTCACTTTTGAAAAAGCCCCAGTTTTTTGTTTTAGTAGTGAATGGTATCAAAAGCTTCTTCCTGTTTCCAGGTCAAATAGCCTTTGCAAAGAAGGAGCATTGCTCTAGATCAGTGGTTACCAACCTTTTTTTGGCCATGCCCCACCAAAGCATCTCAAAAATTGTGATAACCCCCACCCCCGTGACATATAATTCTTATTATTCAAAAAATGAACTCCTATCCTCCATGTATAATGACATACATATAATTCTGTGACATACAATTCTCATTATTCAAAAAATGAACTCCTATTCATGTGGAGGATAGGAGTTACATATAATTCTTATTATTCAAAAAAAGAATTATATGTAATTTTATCCTCCACGTATAATAGGGTGGAGCGAAAAACACTTTTTTCTTTAATTTGAAACGTCACCATGTGCAATAATTGCGATTTTATTACTGAAATGACCTCCCTGAAATACAGATGGCATTATTCGATATCTTAGGCTTCCCCAAAAACCCCGAAGTTTGAAAGTTATAGGGAAAAGTGCTTTAAAAGCACTCGCTTTCTCCCTTTTGTAAATATAAAAAAATACTGTGTCACCATGTTATTTAATATCACCTTTGAGTGTATAAACATGGGTAAAAATTCAGCAGACGTCAGTTAATTTCTTAGGCCACCCTGGATCCCTTAAAGTATGTAATTTTTTGCCAAAAATGGCGTGATAAGTTGCGTAAGCATCAAGTTTGACAGCAGCCTTACCGTTACCAATTTGGGCTTAACATTAACAATCCCTCCCCCTCTCATACTTTCTGGAAACATCGCGTTGATTTGCAGAAGCATAGCTTGCAGCCTTGTGCTCTGCTTTATTTTTGTTACTTTCTTCACCTCACTCCACCCCCTCCCTCACAGAGCAGCTCTCTTGTCGAACTCGCTCAGTCATTTCATCACAGTCACACGGATCCTTTTGGGAGAGAGTGTTGGCGGCTGTTGCGTCATAATGATGCCAAAGTTTCTTTCACTCCTAGTGACGTTGATTGGAGCATACCGGCATTTTCGTTTTGTCGCTCAACTACTTAAAATGGCTGAAAGATGAAATAAAGCTGATTACCTTATCCTCGGGAGTTATAAGAAGATGCATGAAAATGTGTTGCCTACCTACGTAGATGTAATGTGCCATTACTACCTTGAGAGGAATACTCTTAGGCAAGAAAGTGCATAATATGAGCCTGCTGCAGCAGAAATAGCAAGTATTGTTGCTGACAAAGGGCTGTGTATATGGAAGAAAGCATATCATGCAACATCACTCCACAAATGAGTTGTAAAGAGTATTATAAAATTCAACACTGAAATACAAAAGCTGAAAAAACACTCTGCAAGAATGAATGAAACCTACCAGAAGAAGAAGGTTGAACGATTTCGTGCAGATTCGTAACGTATCTTTGACATATGCTTGTGCAAGTGCGGGACTTTCTAATGGACCAGAGAACAAACAGAAGAATGATAGTAGGTGGGCTTGATGCGAAAAGTACTAGTGTACTGAAGAAAAGATCAGCTTGAAAGAGTGATAGGGAAGAGCATGTCCGTAGGAAATTAAAGAAAACTGCATCACTGAAATCGGCCCTGCGAGTCGAGGATGATACTTCAGAAGAGGATACAAATACGAATCCTGCAGCAAAACCAGACGAACCGGGTCTTAGTCATTTGTTGGCCTCGGGGAATGATTATGATTTCACTCCATGCCGCTCTTCAAAGCCTATGTGTCAAATGACACTGTCTGCATTTTTCAGAAAGTGCGATAGGCGAGGCATCTGCGATCGAGCAGCAGCTGATGCGTCGGTGTTGCTTCATGATATAAATTAACAGGTTCAGTTGAAAGAATGTAATGTACCTGTTGTTGACTGGCATAAAGTACAACAAGAAAGGTAAAAACCCCATCAAACAATTCAAAATGAAGTAAACTCAACTGGTCGCAAGATTGTAGCTCTATTTTTGGACGGAAGAAGGGATGAAACTCTTACGAATACACAGACAGATGATGGTAAGTGGCAAAACCGAAAAGAATGGGAGGAGCATATTACACTCGTTGAAGAACCGGGTTCGGGCTATTTGGAACATTTAGTACCGAACAGCAAGAGTGCAAAGGGCATTTCCGATGGTATCTTCAGCTTATTAGACCAGAAAGCCTTTGACTTGTCGAAGTTAGTCTTTATTGGAAGCGCCTAATAACGGTACAAATGCAGGTATAATGAGGCGCCTTGAAGGGAAGCTCAATTCTCCCATGCACTGAATTATATGTCAACTTCATTTTAATGAATTGTCTTTACGCCACCTCATTGAAGCACTCGACGGGAAAACATCAGGTCCAAGAGGATTAGTGGACAGAATGGAAAGCGCATGAAGACTTGCGCAAACCTTCCTATCGTTAATTTTCTGAAAACTGAATTTTCATTTCAGTCCGACATTGACTTTTGGAGATCTTAGCTCGGATCAACTTTATTGGTGGCAAATTTGTAAGGCGGTCTCTGCGGGTCTTTGTACTGAGCCTCCCATTACACAGAAATGGAAAGACGGCGAGTTTCTGGGATTACTACAGTCGGATAAATATCCAAGTTCTTGCCACGAATTCACAAAAATACCCTGCCATTCTCAGGCTGTAGAGAGGATGGTTAAGATGATTACATATTCTGCTGCTCATGTTTGCAGCCTTCTTGCAAGAGATGGATTCATCAGTGCAAAATTTTTGGATAGGAACCTGATGCCAAGTTTTGAAAAAAAGTCTGATTTCCAAGTCAAATAAACTCACTCCTCAAGATATGCTACTAAGTAAGGCTGGTGTCTATCATATTTACATAACTTATCATGCCATTTTCAGAGAAATACGACAAACTTTGAGCTCTTTGGAGAAGCCTAAAAACTTAACCCAGTCTGCTGAATTTTTACCCGTGTTTATACAGTCAAAGGCGATATTAAATAACATGGTTACACAATATTTTTTATATTTACAAAATGGAGAAAGCGGGTGTTTTTAAAGCACTTTTCCCTATAACTTTCAAACTTCGAGGTTCTTGGGGAAGCCTAAGATATCGAATAATGTCATCCATATTTCGGGAGGTCACTTCAGTAATAAAATTGCAATTATTGCACATGGTGACGTTTCAAATAAAAAAAAAAAAAGAGTGTTCTTCGCTCCACCCTAATGTATAATGACATATACGTATAATTCCGTGACATATAATTCTTATTATTCAAAAAATGAACTCCCATTCACATGTTCTTTGGAAGCTTGTTGATGGCCTAAAAGGCCATTAACAAGCTTCCAAAGAACATGGCATCCGTGAAAGAGAAAAATAAAGGAACAAAATTACAGTTGAAGTACTGAGGAAGAAGTCACTAAGAAATTGCTAAAAAATAATAATAATATGAAGTGATATGAAAAAACAGCAAATAAAGTTTCAAAACTTATAATAGAAAACTGAAATGCATAAATATAAAATAATTTTAATGGAAGCTTTTTCTGTAATACTTTGATCATTTTAATTAAAAATACAATTTGAGCTCACCTCAAGATAAGTAGACTAAAGTTAGTGAGATCCTTGATTTTTTTTTTTTTTTTTTTTTTTTGATTGGTGGTTTAACGACCACCGTGAGCAACTCAATGGGCTATAAGCAGTTGCAGTGATATCCTTGTGCTGCATGCCTGCTGCAGAGGCATGCAGCACAAGGATCTGATTAACTTTAGATCTTAGAAGAAAGTAAAAAGTATTTAGTGTGCTCATCTGGCGATCTTAGAAGAAAGTAAAAAAAGTATTTAGTGTGCTCATTCTCGAATTGCCCCCTTAAAAATCAAATTGCCCCACATTGGGAACCACTTCTCTAGATGTTTTAGATAGGAATATTTTCTCCAACTTGGTCTTGGTATGGTAATATTTCTAGACCTATATCTACTTGAAAAAAGCTTGGCTTTTTCCATAGCTGAATTTCCTTCAAAACAAGTGTGGTCTCCTCTATTAACATAGACAATACATTTCTCTAATTAACTTTTGACACTATAAAAATCACAAGTTCGTCTAAACATAGATTATTACTCCTACATTTGGTAGCACACTCAATCAGCCATTATAATTTCATTATGCTGTGCTGAAAATAGCAGTTCCCCTAATAAACAACCTGGCACTCACCTTCTTCAATTTCTTTTCTTATAGTGGGCAGTGACAGCTTTGTGTTTTTTATCAGTGCTATCATGAACCCTATTCTTGAGAGTTACATCATTAGAGAAACCTCTATGAGGCATGGTCATCCAATATTAATTTTTTTTCTCCAGGGGATTAAGTGTTACACTAGTCCTTTTACCAATTCACTTATTTGTGCTGCACTGAAGGTCTACAATATCTTATCATCAGGTTACACATTTCCAGAAAATCACAACTTCCAACTACTAAAGTCATGGGAAAATAAATTACTTTCAACAATTCTCATGTTTAAAAGAGAAAACATAATTTATAATGGTATCACGTACAATAAATTTTGTTTTTCATCATTGGTTCTAAAAAAAAAATGTCCTATCCTATTTCAGTGTTTGGTATGATAGTGGTAGAAGAATATTGGAGATCCAATTGGTGGACTGAGTGATATATGATTAGCCACTTCTGGTATTAGGTATGAGTTGGGCACTCCAAATGAAGAACTAAGCCAAAGAAAATATATGATATCGTGATTTTGAGGAGGTTCAACACATATCTGCAATATGGGAGATGAAACTGATTGCCTCAAAAATTTCACATTCTAGATAGTTGGGTGAAGATCAAGAGGTGTGTGCAGGGGTAACAAGATGTATAGAAAGTATAAACCTGGGCTCTGGTGATGATGATGCAATATATAAAAGGCCGAAAAGAAAATCTCACAATGGAACATAAGTAAATCCAGAAAGTTGGCATTAAATTTCATTTTGTTTCATTTGTTTATGCATTTATTTACTTCAAATCGCATATTTTGGGGCTACCTAACCTGAACACCATCTGAGTTTAAAAGTGTTTCAGAACTTCTCTTACCTGTATCGAAAGCGAGAGCCCATGCGAATGAAACCCTGCTTGCCAGATAGTCCTTGAACTGGACCTTTTAGGCGAAAAAATGCATGATGTTCAACAGCACACTTCCAGAGATGTTTGCAAGCTCTTGTGCTGTGCAACCGAAAAACAAATGTGTGTTCTTGCTCACGACCCTGAAACAAAAGGAAGTCATATTTTTTGTTACATGTGAAAATTAAACAGTGTAATAACAGTTTGCAGAACTGTGTAATGACAACAGATTGAATAAAACCTTTATTTAGTAAGGCAAATTAGAAGGGGCAGGGGGAATGAAGTTACACTATTTATTACAAAACATTCAAAATTTAATTACTGAAAAACAAAACATAAGAGAACCATAGTTTGGAGACTGGTTACATGAAAAAGTGCACAGATCTCACACAACTAACAAAATCTATCTGAAACAGTAATTAACTGCAATTGCATAAGAACTGAATTCACTATTATTTCAGTTAAAAAGAAGTAAATTTTAACAGCATGAAATTTAAAGATGTCTAATTTAAACAAAGGTACACTGAATGTGCATGGGGAAAAATCAGATCTTTGAATACTTTTACACAACTTATAAGTAATACAAACCAGTTGATGTCATTCTTGAAAAAAAAATCTGTTCAAAGTCACAAACAAGCTTTATCAGTTAGTAGGGTTTTATGACTACAAGACTGAATTCAAAGGATTACAGACAAAAGATTGATTGGCTAGCACAATTTTATAGCAGAAAAGACGCATAGGGCTGTTAGGCACCATACCCCCAAAGAAATGAAAAGTCAAGTTGATTAGACACATAGTCAATCGTAGCTTAAAGATGTCTGAATTTGTTTTAAAAAAAGCTAACCACTCAAATATTCCCATGCAGACAAAGTTCCACTGCAAATAGACCACATTAAAGAACTTGAGTTAATTGTGAGCCTGTACGTAACACCTATACACAATAAATCAATCTAATTGTCTGTAGTTTATACCAGCACACTACATTTGTTTCCAAGTTATTTTGGTCAAACTTATAAAGCTCTATTTTACGAAATGTAAGCTACAGTCAAAGCACAAATTACACGAACTAACTCTTTATTCCCATTCCCTACCATCATGGGTTTGGAAAAATTAAAACACTAAAAATGTCATCCCAGCATATATTATCTAGGGTTTATTTTAAACTCCTTCACAGGGAAACATGCCCTGCCTGCCCTAGGGTCTAAAAACTTCTGCCCTGTCCACCTTTATCTTTGAAAAATTCCTCCCTGCAAGCCCTCGTGATCAAATTATGTGTCCCAACAGAATTTAAAATTAAAAAAAACTCACCTTGATTGCTTTGAACCTGTAAAATACACTCATGTCCAAAAATTAAGGATCACTTACATTTTCATAGCATACTTTTATTTCAACAGGATGTGGAGGAAAATATTTTAATAAGGAGCAAACAAGATGAAAAGATCATGCACACACGCACGCACGCGCGCGCGCACGCACGCACACACACACACACACACACACACACACACACACACACACACACACACACACACACACACACACACACACACACACACACACACATGAATTTGTGCTTATTAAAAGAGAAAATTGATAAAAGATCAAAACATACAATTTTCTGTCATTGGCTTACAATAACTAAAATTGACAGAAAATTAAAAAAATTTATGTATCATTTTAATAGGATACATGTTTATCCCTGACTGCAATGCATGATTGTTATTAGTGAGTCATGCTTTTCAAGAGACTGTCCAGAAGAACTTGAGGGAGGTTTCTCCATTCTTCTTTCAGTGCCATCACCAGATCTTTTTTGATGCCAGGCAGGGGATCACATTCAGCAATGCACCCTCCCATTAGCGTCCCAAACATTTTCAATTAGATTCAGGTTGGGGAATGCGCAGACCACTCCATTCAGTTGATCTCCTTGCTCTCCATGAAAATGAAAGAATTTCCCACAGCACCACAAAACAGCCTTACATGTTCCAAAATGACCTCCTCACAATAACACTGGGCATTCATTGACCCTTTCTCCAAAACTAGGAGCTCTGTATGCCCACTGATCATAATCCCAGACCAGATTATTACTCCACCACCCCTGTAATGACCAATTTCTACAATGTTTCTGGCTGAATAGACAGTGCAGGATTCTTGCCAGATGTATTGCAGCCTAGATTCAGACGACAAACAAAATTGGCTTTCATCTGTGAACAGAACATTGGCTCATTGCTCTTTACTCGATGAGGAGGAGTGTTCACGACACAATCAATAGCGAATCGTTTTGCGAGCTGGAGTGAATGGAACACACTGTATAGGTTTTCGGGCATACAATCTGAAATTATTCAAACCACTTGACACTGTTTGACATGATGATATTTTGGTACACATGCTTGATTCCAGCTGTTTCTTTAACCTGACAGCAGTTATTCAGCAAGATCTAGCCGTTTCAACAAAATAATGGTTGTGGAATAACTTTTTTTACGGGTCTTTTAGAGGTTATTTTTAATGAAAGTTGGTTGTCAAATTTTCGAACTAAAGCCTAGTTCGTCATCAGGACTATGTCACTGGAGTAGTTGCTGCCACTCAATAGCTGCAGCTATTAGGAACATTGGGAACAAAACAGGGCTAGACAGACATGTACAAGCAAGTGGACACTCCATAAATTGGGACTCAGTGAAAATAATCGCCCACCAGTCAAACTTAGTAAAGAGAAAACTAGAAGAAGGGATCGAAATAGCAAGAAGAAGAAGTACCACAATTAACGATAATTGCGGATGGTCTCTTCCAATTGAGTGGCAGCAACTACTCCAGTGACATAGTCCTGATGACGAACTAGGCTTTAGTTCGAAAATTTGACAACCAACTTTCATTAAAAATAACCTCTAAAAGACCCGTAAAAAAAGTTATTCCACAATCACTATGAATAGAGGTGCCATAAATGCATTTACAACTAAAAATAATGGTATTGTGGTGGAGTAGATTTTCATGGTCAACCCCTACTGAACTTTCTGGTAGGAATTCCATGTTCGGAAAATTGTTTCCAGATATGTGATACTATGCTCTGGGCAATTCTGAACTCCTTCGCTACATCTCTCATTGTCCCCCTCCCTCCAGTTTACCAACAATTTGACCACAAGTAAAATTGTCCAGATGAGTTCTTTTAGATGTACCACAAGGTGCCACAGCAACAAAAAGGCAGGTCCACACTTCAACGCCTACAAAAACAAACAATTTCTTCCCACTCACGCATCAGCTTTTATTGCCAATCGGCAGTACAGAACAACTGTCACACGATTCCTGACAATTTGCAAATGAGCGAACACTCTCATTTAGCTTTACCTTACATGTTTTGATGACATCAGAATGTTTTTACAGCTAACCAATGACTTGCAAGTCTGAAATTTAGCCTTTTGTTGGTGATCCTTAATTTTTGGACATGAGTGTATATCTTCATATCATTAGGTGCAGCCTTTAGTTTAGTAAATAAATACAATAAAGATAAAATAACACTCTTTTAAGTTAAAAAGTGCTCTCTTTTTTTTTTATTTCCCCAAACTTTGCACCTTTCCCTTTGATAACCTAGAATGAACCTCCAATACCATCTACACAAAAGCAGTATTTTCAATAACAATTGCACATTTTCATTCATTTTGAGGCAAAAAATATGCATACATTTCTCTATAAAATACTGAGCTACAAGTTAACAATAAATAGAAGAAAATTACAGAATAAAACCTAATATCTCTAACTACTGGAAAAATAAGCACTTTCCTCTCAGTAAATTTTATACAACTGGACATCAAATTCCAGCAAAACTATATTGCATGGAACACTAATTAACATATAGCATACATAAGCAGGCTTACCCAATATTCTCCAGGAAATGATAGTTAAAATTTGATGAGATGATTTGAAATGCTACAGAAGAATACCCATGCATAAGTATGAGTGTGTAGTTCAGTAACTATGGAGCAGGACTGCTGATCTTGTTCCTTTCAACATAATGCTATATGATATAAAAAGATCTTTGTCCTTACTTCTGGGGTAGCAAAAATATAAATACTTTTGATTCTTTCTATGTGGGAATATGCCACATGGAGTTGACCATGTGCAAAAAAAGAAAAAAAAAAAAAAAAAGGATTTTGCCACTTTTAGTGGCAGGTTTTAAGGCCTTCAGCCTTGTTGATAGGCACTGCAAACACAAAGTAAATGAGGAATTACAATATTTTGAGTGGGAAAACTATGTCTGTAGGAATAGGAATGGTGTAAACATCTTCACCCTTTCCACAACCTATAACACAGTTCTTAATGCATAGTTATGTTCTACTGCAAAGGCCAAATGCATCCAAATTTTGATGAATAAAGACAAAAATCCAGTTTTGAGAATAAATTTGTGTGGTGGTATTCTTGATGGCTCCAAAGAATTTAAAAATTCTATAGGACAATGCACAGCTTTATCTACTTTAAGAACTATGTCAAAAGATTTTTAATTTTTTTTTATCCTGAGAGTTGCTGTTCGTTTTGAGGTTTAGAAAAGTGATACAACCATTCTTGGGTACCAAAGCAACTTTTTCTAAAGTCAAATTTGTATTGTATGAAGTGACACAATATTTGAAAAGTCCTTTTGTAAATCTTCAAGCAATTGAACATGCTCCAGAATGCATGAGAAAGCAAGTAAGTCTGAAATTTGAATCAACTGGGAATCTTTCTTGACCAAGGCAGATCAGGTGTTGGGAAAAATTCAAACAGTGTCCAGAAAATAAACTTGCATGTTGGATGTAAGCAGTGGTGGCTTTTCAGGTGAGGTAGGTGAAGTGCCTCTTCACCTATTTTACTTAAAATAAAGTTTTATTCAGTAATGTGTATAATATAGTCTTTTTTGTCTCTATTGTGTTACAAAATACTCAAAATTTTGATTAGATATCAATTCACATAGTGCGTTCAATATGGAAAAGAAGTCCTCATACGCAAAACAGTGCAAGTGAAGAGCCAAAATGAAAACCCTTGGAAGTCTGCAGCTTTCGACCGAGTTGCTATGGTAACCGTGACGTCAACCTCTCCTATTTGGCGCGCAATTGAAGTGTTTTAGCTTTCGGCGCAGAAGCTCTGCAGATTGAATCACGACCTTCGAAGGAGATCACGGTGAAATGGAATGGTTTACCCAGGGTATCTTGCAATCCACTAGGGCTTTTTCCTTGTGGTGTATAAACTTGCATGTTGGATGTAAGCAGTGGTGACTTGCTTTCCGAAAGGGATTTGTTTTTTCATGCTTTGTGATTATTTGTCAAAAAGTTTAGCTGTTACTGTAGTTTCGTGTACAGTTTAACAGTTAGTGATACTTTTAATTAAAGTATGTATCCTGTGAATGACATTGTTTGTAATTTATTACAAACTCCATTTAATCGGTGGAAAGATGAAGATACAAGAGACGTTTTACTTCAAAGAAGAACGACGGATTCACTGAAAATTGTTGCCAAAAAAGAAATCAAGAAGAGCGGTAAATCTTACAAAATTAATTTTAAAAATTGTTGGTTTACTGAATATAAATGGCTTTGTAGTACTTCTGTGTTACAAAAATTATTTTGTTGGCCCTGCTTACTTTTTAGTAATAAACATTCGGCGTGGAATGAAGACGGATTTTCAGATTTATTAAATATAACACGCTCACTTCATAAACATGGTGATTCTAGCGAACACATGGAATGCGAGTTAATGCTAAGGAATTTTGAAAAAAATCAGAACACCATTGCCGATGCCCTAAAGGAGAATGCTAGGCTTTTGAAAATGCATTTCAACGAAAACGTTCGTTTAAATAGACTTTTCCTGCAGACAGTGATTGATGCAGTATTATATTTGAGCAAACAAGAACTAGCATTCCGTGGCCATGACGAAAGCATGGACTTGCTAAATCGTGGAAATTTCAAGGAATTACTTTCATTGTTGATATCAAAAAGTCCTTTAGAAATTCAAAATCAATACGAAAAGATAAAAAATGTCTTCACAGGTGACTCAAAAACTATTCAAAATGAATTAATTGAATGTATTTCTGAATATATAAACGCTCACATTAAAAATAAAATAAATGAAGTTCAATGCTGTTCTATTCAAGTAGATGACACCACAGACATAAATCAGACTTCTCAGTGCTCTTTAATAATAAGATTTGTTGATTCGGAAGGTGTATTGGCTGAGCGATTTTTGGGTTTCCACGACGTGAGTGGAGATCGAATGTCAGAAGCTTTATACAAAATGCTAGACAAAATTTTGGAACAATTCGATTATCAACACAAATTAATAGGACAATGTTACGATGGGGCAAGTGTAATGTCTGGACACTTAAATGGGCTACAGAAAAAAATCAAGGATAAATCTTCTCAAGCTGTTTTTGTTCATTGCTTAGCACATCGTTTGAACCTTGTATTACAGCAGAGTTTTTCTAAAATTTCAAAGTGTCGTATATTTTATGCAAGCCTCACTGGAATTCCTTCGTTTTTTCACCATTCAGTGAAGCGATCTTATACACTCACATCTACAACCGCAAGACGCATACCAACCATAGCAGAAACTCAATGGTCCTCCACTTCGAAGTTAGTAAGTGTAATTGTTGAAGATTGGGATAAATTGAAGGAAGTATTCAAATTTCTGACAAATAGTGAGCAATCAGACAAAAAACCAATTCAACTTATCAAGGGGTTTTTAAACGATATGAACACTTTTGAATTTACATTTTTGGCAATAGTATTTAATGAAATTTTTGGCCCCACCGATCTATGATTCGAAATTTTGCAGAAAAAAATCACTAGACATAAACTACTGTGTAACTCAAATTTAAAAAATCTCGTGAAATTTTGAGTCATAAAAGGAACGATGAAGTATTTGAAACACTGTTTGGAAAAGCTAGCAAAATCACAGAAATAAGCAAATCTAAACGGGAATATGCTGCTCTTACATAAGAAACAATTTTTCAAAATTATAAACAATTGTATTTTGAAATTTTAGGCCACATTCTTATGGAAATGGATATAAGATTTCAACACTGTGAAAAACTTCAATTTGTCTGTCTTGCTGACACAACCAAATTCGAACAATTTAATTCAAGCTTTCTTTCCCTCTCACACTTTTGAAAATCTACAAAATTTTTACGGAAAAATATTTACTAAACTCCAGCGCCTTAAAAATGAACTGAGTCTTGTATATGCCAACGAAAAATTAAGAAATATATTGACTCAAGAACTTCTTCGAGTGCTTCATGAAGATAAAGACATTTTTACAGAAGCTTATAAATTGGTTGCCCCAATTTTAACCATTCCATCTACAAGTGTGTCAGTGGAAAGAAGTTTTTCTTGCCTTAAAAGAATACAAACTTACTCAAGAAACACTATTTCTCAAGACAGACTTGCTTTTTTGGCAAATATTTCTATTCAGAAAGATATTTTATTGATGCTCACGAAGAAACAACCCATTCTATGACGACATAATCGACAAATTTGCAGCTTTAAAAGAAAGAAGAATTGATCTAATATACAAAAAATAGGTCAATTCTCATATAGTGATTTTCATTGAAGACAGTAGATATCTTTTCATATTGCTCTTGTAGCTCTTCACCTATTTTTTCAACCACGAGCCACCACTGGTTGTAAGCTGAAATTTCTGCAAGTCTTCAAACATTGGATGCTTTTAAATGACAATTCAACTCATCAGTTATTGTTCCATTACGATTGATAGGTAGTGTTTAATAGAAATCTGCAAATATGATGATGACAACTTTACAATTTTTGAACTACCCATAAGAAACATAAAGAGTAATATCCACTGCTTCAAGTAAATGTTCATGACTTGCTGTACTTTCAGCTTGTACTCTGACAAAGCACTGGTATAGGATTTCAAATCCTTCTGTTCTTTCCACACCTCAAGGCAACTTGACGGCAGAGTGAGCTAGCTGCTCTTCCTTCAGAAAGCAATGTTGACACTATTCCAGAAAATGCCATAGCTATTTGTTTCTGTCACTTCATTTTAGACAACAATATATATTTCTGTGTAAACATCTTTCCTGTTTTGCCTAGAACAGCAATGAAAAAGATGGAGTCTATTTCATTTTTGTAAATCAAACTGGGAAAGCTATTGTAACTATTCTTTGTCCAGCCAAAGCAGCAGCTCATTAGCTTTCAGTATAAATACAGTGAAACCCTGATTTTACACTTTTCAGAGGACTAGCATAAAAAGTCATAGGATGCGAGAAAACGTAAAAATGAGGTCGAGGTAAAATAAATTTTACAGGCATACATAATGCGTACGAAAAATAGAAACCAATGTACACTAATAGTACAGTACTACACTAGTATATAGTATGTATTGTAGGCACATTCATGTCTTCTTCAATGACTCAACAGCTCTGAATCTGGGACAGACTTCACAGGGAACCATCCACACATTTGCGTCCCCAAACACAGGGAGTGTGCGGAAAACCCCGGAAAAACTGCAGACTAGATGGCCTGCAGGACTTGGATTCAAACACCCATCAGAAACATCTGCCTCCCATGCAGTGCATAGCAACTTAACCAACTGTGCTATGCCGGTGGTAGACACACTTATATAAGAACCAAAAAATGTAGTATAACTATGTACGTACTTACATTATGGGATGTTGGTTTGGAAAAAATCGGTAATTTCCTTTTGCTGTCTATTTTTAGTGTTTAGCTCAAGCAAAGCTTTCTGAATGATTGAAAGGCTCTGCAAATGTTTTTCTTGAGAATCACGACCAAAGAAAAAGCTTTTACAAGTTTTAATCCATTTAATGCTGCTTTGAAAGAAGGCACAGATTCCGAAATTTCGGCCACATTGTTGCCGTCATTATCTTTCGACAGACAATCCATTATTACATTGGAGATTGTTTGAACGTCTGAAGTTAGTCCATTTTCATCACATGCAATATAATCTTCAAAATCGATTGCAAGTTCATCGATATAATCATCCTCTGGCCCAATTGGAACATCAAGTTCATTTGAATCATCTTCTGCTTCCATGGAAACTTCATGTGATGTTGGAAATCTGTCCTGCCCAAAAGAATGAGAAATGTTAGTGCTTGTCACACTATTCCATGAAGATGATATGAAATGTATCACTTCCAATAGGTTGATTTTCTGCTTCCACACATCTTCAAGGTTTCCAGAATGAAGTTCAGCCAGTGCTTTTTTTCACCAACTGTTTCCACTAAAACCCTTTGAAGGAGTGAATAATCCCCAAATCGCATGGCTGAAGTTTGCTTGTGCAGTTTGGAGGGAAAAACTGTATGCTCACATTTCACTCCCGTCAGCATTGCAGCATAATAAAACAGTCAATCGCATTTTTGACATTTTCCCACCTTGGCATAATTCTCCCTTCACAACATATGTTTTATCAGGCAGAAGATAAAAAAAAAAAAAGCCAGTCTCATCGGCATTGAAAATGTCCTTCAGAGCATAATAAAAGGCAAGGACTTCGTCCCATTCATCAATTGCAATCGAATCAACAGTTGCAGATTCACCGCAAAGCGATTGGTACATAAAATTGTGGATTTTCTTCAGTCGATCCAGCCATTCTTTTGAAGCTGTGGTGTCGTTTAAACCAAGCTGAGCAGCAATTTCTAAGGCCTTTTCCTTCAACATGATCCATTTAGAGGTATGTTTGCAGCTCAAGCTTGCCTGAACCACATCGTTAAAATTGTTTCCAGTTCCCCATACGGCGAACTTTTCAAAGTTCTCTTATTAGCACAATGACCTAACCTTTCTGAAGTACCATAATTTTTGTCGTATAATCCGTGGATTATCTGCTAAAAAAGTTAAAATATAGGTTCTGTGGATTATACGTCGATGCGGATAATACGCCGATTTGAAAATAACAAAGTTTTTATGGCACTTTGATTTTTAAAAAAATCTGCAAGATAATTGTGCAGAAGAGGCAGATAATAGGAAAAGGAACTCCCTCGAAAAAACTTCCTCAGATCAGGAGTCTGTATGGAGCGGAGAGGAGAGGTGTCCTAATGAAAGATAGGGGAGGGACGGCAGGGGTCATTTTGTATCATTGAGAAGGACAGCTCCGACGATCGTGCCATCTCTGTTTTTGGCAAAAAGCCAAAGAAGTACACACAGACCTTGCTGCACAAACCTATGCGTTCCTCCTTTTGGATCTCATGTGCGCCGTGCCCTCTGTTTTAGTTCGTCTTTTGCCATTTTGAGTTGACCAACACCTTTGCTGCTGATGTTTTCAATCATTGCTATTCATGATGTCTTTGAAAAGGAAAAGTTTCAGTTACACTGCCGAATTTAAACTTAAAGTGGTGGGCACAGTTCAGGATATGATCGAGTTACTGCGAGATAGTTTTGAGGTCAGAAAACAATTGCGCAGTAACACAGGGAAAGCCGCTTTGCCACGATCTAAAACATAAACAAATCCGTCAGTAAATTCTGTGGGAGAATTCACGGAAGTCTAGCACTATTTTTTATTGGCCCACGTATGAACCGATCCCCCAACTCTGAAAGCAGGATTTCCTCCAAAAACTTTCAACTTATGCGTGAGTACATACAGTATTTCTATGACTTGTTCTGTATCAGCCTTTCATCATTGGCAAGGTGTAATGCAATACTCTGGAGCTGTATCACCATGATGTATAGATGCCACGCCACTTAGCTTTATCTGTCCGGAGATAAAAAAAAAAATATGAAAAAGTAACCTTTAAAAATGAATTTCTTCATTTAATAAAATAATTTTTTTCTTACTTCTTTGGACTCTTGGATCATTGAGTGACTGACTTTTCTGTCGAAAATTCCACTTCCTGTTCAACATCTATGATGTGCGGATTATATGGCGATCTTTTTTTCTGAATGTCACAGTCTGCGGATTATACGAACGGAAAAAAAAATTACGTGAATTTCGTGGTCTGCGGATTAAACGCTGGTGCGGATAATATGACGAAAATTACAGTAATTTTGATTGACTCGTTTGTTTTAAAATTGTTTTCAGTGTTGAAACTGCTAATCCAAGAGATGACTTGGCTAATTCTAATTCAACCAGAGTTCCATGAAATTTGCTATCTTTTTGTATACAGGAGGCTTTTTCAGCTAAGGAAAGACATTTGAGCTTTACTTGCCATCTTCACTCTCACATCCAAAAAAGCGAGATTTAAACAGACAGCAAACTGACTGAAGTGCTCTTAGAACCTCACATCGTTCTTGCCAAGCTGAGACACAGGGCCGTTCAACACGAGAATTTAAGGCACTATACAAGGCGCTCCAGAAAAATTGCTAAGATGAGACACACATAGTCTGAGGAATGTGGCACTGCCCCAACTGGTCATCACATGCTTTCGACAAATTCTGGGGAGGAAGTACCGGTTTTAGGCAGCCTGGTCGCCAGATTCTGCTGAGGAATGTGGCAGGAAGGGGAAGAACTGGTTTAAAACAATCCTACATGTACGGAAACCAAGAAAGATATGAAATCAGAAGAAAATCAGGTTTGGCACCAAAAAGTTTAAATGACACTCGATGCGGGAAATCGTACATACATACACTAAGCTGTTCTCTGCGATTCAGAGGTTAGCACCACAAAGAAATACTGTACAAGCTACCAGATAAATTCTTAACTGATTATTAACTTACTGTTGCCATATCAAACTTCTCAATTTACAGCGATCTTGACACACAACTCGCACTTCTATGACATCCATCACACAATGTACACAAGACCTTCTATACTTCATACTCATCTTTTTCTCATGCAATTTTGATCACTCCTGAATCTGATCCTCCCATGACTTACTTAGCCCCTCTGCCTTTCTTTCCTACCACTTAGGCTAAAAAAATTTCTTAGTAAGCATCTCATCACTCATTCTTTCAACATGGCCAAACCACCAAAGAATATTAGTCTCCACCTTGCTAACAACATTTTGCTTCACATTACACAACTGCAACACCTCTTCATTCCTCACACGATCAGAACGTGTCTTGCCACAAATCCCTCATAAGTAATGCATTTCTCCAGCACACAAACAACTCATATGTTTCTTCTGTAGTACCCCGGTTTTATTGTCATACATCAGAGTGGAACAATTACACTTTCATACACAGCCATACGGGGTCTCTCTTGAGAACCCATCATTTCTGCGAAAACCTCCTAAAGCAACTATGACTTTCAATGAAGAATTCACTCGCCTAATAATTTCACCATCTAATTTGCTCTCTGTCAAACATGCTTCCTGAATATACAAACTCATTCCCCTGGTCAATCACTGTGCCATTAAGACTTATCTTGCATTCAGTATGAACAGTTCCTCACTCAAAAACCATAACTTTGGTTTTTCCCTTATTTATACTCAGTTTGAATTTCATGCAAACTTTGTACATCTAGGACAACATACTCTGTAACTCACTTTTGCTCTCTTCCAACAGGACTGTGTCATCAGCATAAAGCAAGCTGCACACATGGATATTACCCAAACATAAAACATTATTGTCCATTTTGGCAACATGCATGCATGCATCCATCCATAAATATATTAAACAGCCATGGTGACAGTACACAATCTTGTCTGACTCCTACACCGATAGAAAAACATGTGTGATTGGAAAAATGTATAACACTGGGAAAATGTAGGAAAATTATCAGGACTTCAGAAAAACGTCACTTGAAATGTAAAAACATAAATTGTGGGATGTAAGATTGGGATTTCACTGCATTAGAATATAAATATTTCCCTGAGTATTTTTTTTACAGTTGTTTTTAAGCACTTTTCAGTTTACATTAATGCTTTATTACACATATTTAGAATGCAAGTAATTATTTTGACATTAACACTTATTTGTTGTATTAGTCTGGCAGAGATTTAATAGCTGCAGGTTCCAGGATAATAGAATTTCAATGTGAGTCATTCTTGAGCTATCAACTGACATTACTACACAGAATGTTAAACAACTGTAACCATCAGCAGTTCAGAGATCATGGAACAATATACAGTTCCTGATAACATGAAGCAGCATATGTAAAGTGAAATATTCCAGGTTGTTTGGATGCATACTATATGAACAACTAAAAGCATTACTGGCTTCCGTTTTGAAACTCTCCAAGTGTGTGCACAATTGAAATGGTATATTTAAAACATTTGTAAAAACATTCAGTTTATTGTATGTGCAATAAATTTAGAATGTCACTAACAGTAAGGTCTTAGTGAAATAATCCTCCAAGCATAAAAGGAAAAGTGCAGTCAATGGAGTTTTTGTTGTGGTTCAAGAATTTTCTCAAGAAAATTTTATTCTGAGAAATACATCTTGTCCATTTCCTCTGAATGCACATTTAAATGTGATACAGTACTATGTCTGCTGTGAATGAGGAAATATAAAAACCATCATACAGCTTCATTGCTGATTGTGTAACTGCCTACATGGCAGGAATGTACTCCATCAACAGGCACATTATCTTTCATTTTACAGTGAATGTCACTTGATCACCTTTATCAACACACACACATTTAATAGATTTAACAGTGACAGTAGTACTCAACAATCATTTATGTCAGCTTTGGATAACTGAAAAAGAAAGGAAAGGGCAACATAATACACGTACTGTACTATCAATCTTGAAGTGTTGATAAAAATTGTGAAATTTTATTTTTATACTTGTTTCGAAATCATCACCCTCTGGTTTTCATTTTCTGTATAGAGGACACCCGTTTTCTGATTTGAGTTCCGCAAAAGAAATTTTTTGGGCAAGCTGTCATGCATTTTTTATTCTTCATACACATAGATTTTGAATTCAAATTGTTGTATGGACGACGAACCATTTTTTAGCATGTTTTTTTTTTTTAAAAAAGTATGTGCTTATAGTATCATTTTATCTGTTAGTCTGTGAACCATATCTCTGCAGCTATTAGTCTGATTTGAAAAAATATTTTTGCATTGGAAAGATCAAAATATGAGAACAATCATTCTTGCTTTCTGTTTTTTTTTTTTTTTTTTTTTCGAATGCATGACTTCGCTGCTGGAGGACAAATGCAGATGCTATTAAATTCAAAATACATTTTATTCCACATATTTGCTTCTAAATATATGATTGAAACAATTCTTTCTTCCTTTCAATGCCATTCATAACAGACTATTTTGGGTACAGTTTCTTTTTCAAGTGACGCAAAGTTTTTCCGCTAGGGGGTAAAAGTTTAATTGAAATTTCCCCAATATCTGCTTCTAAAAGTCCAATTTCAAAAATTCTTTTTGCATTAGATACAGCTCCTGGTGGGAAATATTTTACATAATTTTTTTTAATTTTTGGAGAGAGAGAAAAGTTTGGCCAACTGGGGTGCAAGTGTTTATTCCTATTTCTGATGAATTTGCAGCAAAATCTGCACTTTTGAAAACTCTATTGAAAACATTCTTTTGTAGACCAATACCACTCACCTTGGAAAACCTGTTGAGAATATCTTCTGCTTGAAACAGTGCATAATTTTCCTGCCAGGGGTGTAGACGTATATCTTATTTTTATCAACATCTCTGCTTCTAAGAATCTGATTTGAAAAATTCTTTATATTAGGGGAATTTCCATTTAGAAATGTTCTGCATATAATTTCAAATTTTCTTAACGAGTAAGTGTGTCACTAGAGAGCATAAGTTTATGAAGCTGTTTTCAACAATATCAATGGGACTAAAACTCTGACTGAAAAAAAAAAATCAGTCAGATACTACAACCTATGAAAATATTTTCTGTGCATTTCCTTCCCAAAATAACACCCAATTTCTCCACTAGGAGTGCCAATGTTAAATTTATTTTTCTAAATATCTCTGCTTCTAAATGTCCAATTTAAAAAAATTCTTTTAACATCGGGCACCATTTTCCTTGCGGAACACGTTGCTTTATTGTGGAGTTTTTTTGTAGCTCACAGTTCTGTCACTAGGTGGTGTTTGTGTAATTTTGTTCGCAGCTGTATCCGTGCTTTTAAAAACCCTACTGAAAACATTTCTTTTCTTACTGTACTCCATTTGCTATAATAAAGATGGGGAACATCATCCTTTTTAAATAATGCACAGCTTTTTCTCTAGAGGCGTAAAAGTCAAAACCTTTTTCTTGCTATCTCTGCTTGTGGGAGATTTATTTGAAAAATTCTTTTTCTTTAGCATAGCTTTTGCTAAGAAGAATACTTTTTGCATATTTTAAACTTTCCATTCTGCAAAATTCTTTTACTAGAGGGCATAGACTTGTGTCACATTTTTTTTCTATATTCCAGGGATCATAGCATACTTCTGGAAAATTTTAGGTAAGAATTTTAGGAATTTTAGGAATTTTTAGAAAAATTTTAGGAAAATTTTAGGAGTGTATTTTAATAAAAACTAGATGTATATTTGTATACATCTAGTAAAACAACTTTGTATACATTGTAAAGAGTTTGCTTCACACCCTTCAACCATATATACTGATAGACTGCGCATGACATCAAAATTTCTGGCTCCAACATAAAATCCCATGACAACAGTCAAAAAGATGGGTTACACCTGCTGTGCTTATGGTTGCTCTGACCGATATAGTAAAGCAAGTTCTATGATTTTTCATGGGTAAGAAACGAATTAAATACCTAAGTCAATAAAGTTCAATTACTTAACCAGAAACTTGCAGCTATTGATATAAAAATATAGTAACTTAAGAAAAAAAAATGGAATGCATGTTCCAAATTCTTCGCAAATGTTCATCACATTATAAATCACAAAATGTAAACAACACGATCATGCATGTATATAGCTCATAAGTAAACTTACCTGAAGAGTTTTCATTATATATGAGGTGCATTCACATAATACACCGAAAACACTGAAGTTCTGCAGCGTAAATTAGTAATCATAACAGCATTTGTACACGAAATTTGGAGTCTGATGATGACGTGCCCAATGTTTGAGCCATGGCGGCTTTGATGCAGCTATTGCCAATGCGCAGTCCATTAGTATATATGGTCGAAGTTCACACCCAAATTTTTTGCATAACGTCTAATGTCTAAAGTTTAAGTATGATTTACTTCTAATGTTCAGTTCTTATCTTTTCACGTGTTATTATCATATTCAAGTATATTTACCACATTCAAGTTTCACTTTGAACATTAATATGCTGTTGAACCAGAAGCAATTCACGATTTTCACAGTAAAGTTTTCAGGTTTCACATTAAACTATAATATCCTAAAAAGGTAATTGAAAACCAAGAACTATGTACAATTGTTCACTGAATTACTTTTTTCATATTATTGTTTTAACCTTTTCCTGATTAGCCTATCTTTTTCTGCTTCCACCACAACTAATTTACTTTCAGTTTTCTTTATTTCAGCTGAACCTTGTATGATCAAGTTAGAGGCAACTGCTATTTCAACAGTATTTTGTTTTTCTACAGCTTTTCTCATTCTTTCTGTTCCCTCTTGAATTACTGCTAGGGAGGCTTCTTTATCTTTTTCAAGCCTATTTATTTCTGCATCATTTTCTTTTATTTTGTCATCAAACTCAGCTTTTCTTTTTTTCTCTAGCTGCTTTTCCTTATTTTCCCTCTCTTTCTTTGAAAATAAAAGCATAACAAACAGCGCGAAAACTAGCTCATAAATAGAATATTTGAAACACTCTCAATGTATGCACTCTTAATTATTAGGGATGGTAGAGTTTGTTTATCTGCTGAATATTGCTTAAATCCATTGAAAACTTTTTAATTATTGATGATTTTTTTATTAAAACAGTAACTCAGACGTCTGAATAAAAACGTGTTTGTAATTCAAATAGAGTCCATATCATCACAGAAAAAAAATTTAAGGATCACTCTGTTTAAATAAAACATGGCATCTAAAAAAAATAATTCACTTGCTTTTCCCGTAATTTATAATTACTGTTTCTTTTTTTTTCAATCCGATTATGCAACGTTTTTTGTTTTTTTTTCATCTGCTAAAGTTCCTAACGGAATTTGGCGAAATTTGCACTAGAACTTTATTGTGATGTATCTTAACTACTGTAAAAATTTTACTGTGTTATTTTCAAAATTCAGAAAAATGGATTTCTGAAAATATTCTCCTAGTCCTTTTGTGCTGTGGAAGTGATAAACAGGTGTTTGCTTTCTTCCCAACCAAGGGCTTCAGATCAGCGCTACCAGCTGTCAATCAACCGTTGCTATGGTAACACCCTTTCTGCTGGAGGCTCACTCTGTCCAAAGAGGCACACATACTTGTCCATAATAAAAATTACCAATGCTAACTTTTAAAGTTTTAAACCGATTCAACTGGAATTTTGGAAGTGAGCTTCTGTAATCCAATTACAGTGAATGTAAAAATTTCAGCCACTTTCGTGAAAAATTCGCAAAGATAGTTTTCTTATTTTTTATCATAAGTAGTGGAAGTCTCTTGAGGGGAGGGAGGGTGGCATGCACATAAACAAGAAGAAGATGAATGTGTTGTTCAGGCATACTCCTCACTGGTGGATGCCAGCTGACTTGGTACATACGCGACCCCCTGCAAATGCTAAATGCCTCTTCTTTCCCCTTCTGTTCTCAATTGTCGGACGGACATCAAGCTCCCCTTTGACCTCATCCAATTTTATTGCACTGGAAGTAGTGCTTTTTTTTTCTTTTTTTCCCCCCAGCCAAATTAGGATTTGGTGCACATCGGAAACCGCTGCCGGTGGTTTCTTTGAGAACAGAGAAAAGGAACTTTAAAAAATGAAGGGGTAACAGTAACACGATTTCCTAAAAGGGCATTTTTTAAGCACTAATTTCAAATTTCAAGGCTTTTCAAGACGGCATTAAAAAAACACCGTTTTTCCAGGATATTCCAGGCCTTGAAAACGTAATCATGGTTTTCCAGTACTTTCCAGGTTTTCAAGCACGCGTGCGCACCCTGCGTAATGGTAAATTTATTGGCGTTAATAACGGTTGTGTTTTTAATAAATAAGCTTACGAAAATTTTAGGATGAATAGCAAATTTTAGGTATAATTTTAGGAATTTAAGGAGGGTCACAAAATATTAGGAATTTTAGGAATTTTAGGAGGAATGCGATCCCTGATATTCCTTCTTTTAACTCTTCAATTTCAAAATCTATTTGTCTTTGATATCTTCCTTCTGCTACGAGAAACTTTTTGTGCACCATTTGCTAATTTAGGTAACATACTTTTTAGGTCCTGGTGGGAGTAAGTAGCTGCTTTTATTTCTGGATGTTTTATCAATGTAGAAATCCGGTTGATTTTTTTTTTTTTTTTGTATCCGGTCCATGGACTATGAATAACTTTGAAATTTTTTTATTAGTATCGGAAAGGATTCAAAAGACGTGCTATTTACAACAGAAAATTCAATGTCATCTTTCTTGTTTACTATAACATCAAACAGAAGAGGACCCTTTTGTAATTAGGCTGCTCTGAATTTAAATAGCATCAACCTGATAATGCCCAACTTTCCCTGCAACGCAACTAAATCCAAATATGTGCATCAAGTATGACCTCTGCTATTTGATACTGTATATCCAATACTGGATTATATCAAAATATATGACATTAATTTATCAATATGAATCAACTTGATTAGTTTGTCTAAAAAACTGTAGGTGTTAAATTATGGCCATCAAAAGTAGAAATAAGTTTACCCTAACGTAAATTTATCTCATGTTTCAGGCAATCTCCAAGAAAAGTCCCTTACATCTTAGTGATAGTGAGGCTTAGAAAGTGTCAAAACTTTCACATAGCTATAATCTCGGTAAGCCAAGATTAAAGAGCATATTTTTTTCAATTAATTTCAATTCATTCATTGATCTTGCTGTTACATAATAAAGTAATAATCTGGAACAGTTGCATATAAGAAAAAAAATAACAGCAGGGAAGATCAAGGAAAAGGACTCACAGAGACCTGACTTAGCCTCAATCCCCATAGGTATAAGTCAAGCCAAGAGCATTTACATAATAGCAACAGCAAGGTCAATAGAGAGAAAAACAAGGGTAATAGATCTAAATTACAACATGTTAACTAAGTTAGATATCTAGTGTTATATTCAACAGACAGTATATTAAGGCAAATAAAACATTAAGGTATTAAGAAGGTAAGTTGTCCCCCCCTACCCAATCACCATTGTTAAAGATCCCCCCTCCTCTGATCATCCACAGAATCCCCGTCTAGTCTCAAAATCCCCAGCCTCCTCCCCTCTGTCGATAATCCTCTTTCAACCCACCCCCCATCCTGCATTATTGAATGAATATTAGTTACTAAGTTACTGTTTTAATCTTTTTTTACACAAATTAAAGTTGTTAATAGATGTTAATTCTGCAGGCAATGATCCAAAACTCTGGACCAGAATAACTGAGACTTTGTTTAGTAATTTGTGTAATAGGTGTAGTAAGTCTCACCAGAGCTTGATTTCAAATATTATTTCGATATGTAGCAGTATTCATTTTTATAAGCTCCTGTCAAAGGAACATTTTAATTTGTTTACACATAATTTTGCCTAAAATGAAGTTAAACAATTCTTAATTGTAAGGATATATTTGTTCGGGTTGACTTTGGAATACTTAAACATATTTTGTCCTAGTAAATTGTCACCATTTAAGTTATGTTTAAGATCTATTAATCGAATGTATTTATTTTGGAGAATTTATAATGGATGTTAGTAAGCGTTGTTTGACCCCAGGATAGTAAATAATAATCAAGATGTAGATGTATTAAAGTGTAATATAATAATTTTAGTGTTTTAACACATAAGTTTGTTAGTATATGGCTAATTATTCTTATATTTCTAGATATTTTTTTTATAAAATTTTTATATGCAGATTCAGCCTCTCCTTGACAAATGTCAACCGCGCCTTCTCGTGGTGCATCCTGTTCCCACTAAAGGGGCTCTGACAACCGCCAATAGTGGTATAACTATACTATCGGGATTAGAGGAAATGCTATCCCACACTCACCAACCCGCTTGGCCAGCGTGGTGAGTTATGGCCAAACCCCTCAAAAATGACTCCGCAACTTAAATCTTGGCCCTCAGTCTCCGGCAGCTGGAATGTACCTGGCCAAGGCAGCGGCCAGTGCGACATGAAGACAGAGGGTGCTAAGAATTCCTGGAGGACCGGACTAGGCTGCCATCTGATGCTGACCTTGGCTACGTATAATGGACGCTCCCTATCTTCTGATTCAAGGCTTCTTGAATTGGAAGAGGAACTACAAAGGACCAAGTGGGATATTGTCGGGCTAAGTGAGGTAAGGAGAAAAGGAGAAGATCTCATTGAACTGAAAAGTGGACATCTCTTCTACTATCATGGGACAGATACTGGCAGAACTAGTGGTGTTGGATTTATAATAAACAAGAAACTGAAGGATAAAGTTGCAGAAGTTGAAAGTTCCTCTGACAGAGCTGCACGACTCGTTATCCAACTCTCGAAAAGATACCAGGCTCAGATTATTCAAACTTATGCACCCACCACAAGTCATCCTGAAGAAGAAATTGAAGAATTTTATGAGGAAATTCGTCATCTAAATAATAAAGGTAAGCAGCACTTAAAGATAATTATAGGAGATTTCAATGCAAAAATAGGGCAACGGCAACAGAATGAAATTTCAGTAGGTAAATTCGGTCACTGCAACAGAAACCAGCATGGAAATACTCTCGTAGAGTTTGCAGAGGCAGAAGGGCTTTTCATCTTGAACTCCTTTTTCAAGAAAAAGCCACACAGGAAATGGACATGGAGACATCCAAATGGGACGACAAGTGAAATTGATTTTATTATGTGTAACAAAAAATTCGTCATAGAAGACTGCAGTGTGCTAAACAAGTTCAACACAGGTAGTGACCATAGATTGGTGAGATGTAAGATGCACCTCAGCACTAAACTCAAACGTAGCAAGCTCATAACACAAACAAAATGTATTGACATAACCAACCTTAAAAAAAACCCGCAATACCTTCAAGTTGGAACTGAAGAACAGATTCTCTGCTTTAGAAGGCCTAACATCGGAAGAAGTGGATATTTCTGAAGTTAACAGAAAAGTAACCAAAGCTCTTATGGAAACAGCAACAAAATTAGCTGGGTCTAAGAACAAGTTGCATGTGAACAAATTATCAGGAAAAATCAAAATGTTGATGCAAGAAAGAAGAGAAATGCAGACAACTAAAGAAGATGTGACTTCCAAAGTGGAATATATAGAGCTATGCAAGACAGTACGAAAAAGTATCACTGAAGACGTAAGGAAATTCAACTGTGAACTAGTAAAGAAAGCAATTGAAAACAACCAAAGCCTAAAGATAGCAAAGGGACATCTCAGTAAGGGAAGAAAACAGATTATGGCACTGAGAAAAGAAGATGGTTCTGTAACAAGAAATAGAGGCGAAATTTTGACAAGAGTGAAAGATTTCTACTCCAAATTATATGAAAGGGATGATACATGTACTCCAGACATCATGAAAGGTACCAGTAGCAGAGTTCCTCCAGTCCTCCCAGCAGAAGTTGCACATGCAATAAAGAACATGAAGCGGGGAAAAGCTGCAGAAGAAGATAAAATCACTATAGACATCATACAAGAAGCAAGTGGAGAAATCGAAACAGTACTCGCCCAAATTTTCACTCAATGCCTTAATGAAGGGAAGATTCCTGAGGATTGGAACAACGCTACAATGATCTTGCTACATAAAAAAGGTGACATTGAGGATCTCAGGAACTACAGACCTATCAGCCTCCTATCAGTGGTTTATAAAATCTTCACTAAAGTTCTTTCACACCGCTTAAAGGTGGCACTGGACATGGCTCAACCGAGAGAACAAGCTGGATTCAGGAGTGGCTACAGCACAATAGATCATATCCACGTACTGAGAGAACTAATTGAAAGAGCGAGGGAATATGAACTTCCATTGTGCATGGCTTTTATCGATTATGAAAAAGCCTTTGATTCGGTGAACCCATCAGCAGTTACAATGACCCTGAAATCCTGCGGTATTGAAGATGCGTACATTAATATTATTAATAACACCTATGAAAATGCAAGTGCAAAGATTCGGCTGTTTGGAAATACAACACACATAAAAATTGGAAAAAGAGCGAGACAAGGTGACACCATATCTCCGGAGCTCTTTAATGCTACATTGGAAAATGTCTTTCAATCACTGAACTGGGAAAACAAAGGGATAAAGATTAATGGAGATTATCTAACCCACTTTCGTTTTGCTGATGACATAGTCATTTTTGCAACTACCCCATCAGAGCTGCAGAGTATGATCCAGGAACTTGCTGACAAGAGTAAAGAAGTGGGATTAAAAATGAACTTTCAGAAGACAAAAGTGATGTTCAATTCTTTTACAAGAAATGAAGATTTATCGATTGATGGAGAAAAGCTGGAGATAACATACACGTACGTTTATCTTGGACAGCAGATATCAAGTGAGGGTCACATTGATGAAGAAATTAATCGGCGTACAAAACTTGCCTGGAGAGCTTTTGGAAGAAACAGCATAATTTTCAAGAGCAATATGCCCGTATGTCTTAAAAGAAAAGTGTTTGATCAATGCATCCTTCCAGTGCTTACGTATGGTGCAGAGACGTGGACCTTAACTAAAAGAGATATACAAAGGCTGCAGACAACTCAAAGAAGCATGGAGAGGTGCATGCTTGGGGAAACCAGGAGAGATAAGAAGAGGAATTTGTGGATCAGAAAAATGACAAGAGTGGAAGACATCATGATCAGAGTTAAATCCCTGAAATGGCCATGCGCTGGGCATACTGCCAGAAGGACAGACCATCGATGGACAGCCGAAATTTTAGATTGGATTCCAAGGGACAGGAAAAGACCCAGAAGAAGACCACATGGGAGATGGGTGGATGAAATTCGAAAGTATGCGGGAGTGACATGGAGGAGACTGGCCCAAGATAGACCGTTGTGGAGGAAACTTGGGGAGACCTTCGTCCAGCAGTGGATTGATAATGGTTGACAATGATGATGATAAGAAAATACCCAGATAAGATTATTAACTAACTCAATCTGAGTGTTACTAAGAAAGATGTTTAAATTAAGAGATTGGATAGATTTTTGTGTAGAAAAAGTAAAGCTTTAGGTTTATTGTAATTGATTACTAATTCATTGGAAGACATCCAGTTAGTGTACTTCAAAAGTTGAGTGTTAGATTGGGATATTATTTCACTGATGGTTGCTCCCGAGAAAAGAAATGTTGTATCATCAGCATAGAGAATAAGGTTTGAATTAGATTCAATATTAAAAATATCATTAATGTATATATTAAATAATAGAGGACCAAGGATGGAACCTTGTGGAACTCCTGATTTTATGTATGAAATAGGTGAAACAAATTGATCAATTTGAATATATTGTGATCTATCGCAAAGGTATTTTTAAAATAAAATATAAGTCGATCCTCTAAAACCAAGATTATGTAATTTTGACAATAAAATGTTATGGTTTAATGTATCAAATGCTTTAGTAAGGTCCAAAAAGATATAGCTAGTGTAATGAATTTTTTTTCACATTTTTTTTTGTATCATTTTTGTTGGATATGTAATACTGCTAATTCCCTAGATTTATTTAGCTGAAAACCAAATTGATTTTGATTAATAATTTTATATTTTTCTAAATATGTAACCATTCTGTTGTAAAGTAATTTTTCCAAAATTTTAGAGAATATAAAAAGGTTCGCAATGGGTCGATAATTATTAATATAATTTTTTATCCTTATTTACATTTAGGTGTTATTTTAGTAATTTTTAAATCATCAGGAAATATTCCTGTTTGAAACAGTAAATTAAAAATTAGAAGTAGAATAAAAGTTCAATCAGAAGATGGGCAAGGGCAATACAACATTCATTGTGTAACTGCCATGCTTTTATGCTGATTAATGGAAGTATCATGTCCCTGAAATGCCCTAAAAATCCAACTAAAATTTTATACTATAGATAATCAATTCACACAAAAAGCTCATAAAGTCTTCCCAGCAAGTGCTCAGAAAATTTTCCCAGGTTACAGTCTCTAGTTGCTGACATCAAAGAGTACAAACAGAATCAAAATTCTGCTTTATACAATGGATTTAATGGAAACCAAATATGAACACTAGTAATGCTTTACTAACCTCATCATCATCTTCAACAACAACCAAAGTTAGTTTTTTACTCTTGAAGTTCAGTTTGCTAATCTTGGGCCAGAAGAATAATCCTATTTTGGTGGTTCCTTCAAAGACTAGAATACCAGTTGGCGTCAAACCCAGAAAATACTCATTTGAATCTTTACCCTGATAAAAAAGAAAGCAAACCTCATATATTACCACATCTCTATAATAATCACACACACACACTAATTACTTACTTAGTAAGGATAATTTCATGAAATCAAGTGTATGAACAATGAAATATTTAAAACACAAATCTAATTTGTTTTTGTCTCACTGTAGATAGTATTACATACAATGAACAACTAAACGATGAAAAAAAACAAAAACAAAAAAAAAACTATTTTTGCAGTTTTCCATAATAGAAACTATCCTTTACAAAAAATACTTAGATCTTACAATGACTAGTAGATACAGCAAGATAACAAAACGACTGAGCTAATGTCTGTAGCACAAATCCTTTACATTGTGTACATGAAAGTACTTTGGCCAATGACATCATCAAAGATAGTATTAACGCCTGGATAGGCATATTTCACACATCAAAAATAAAAATTACTTCCTAAAAAAAATCAGGATGTATTTTTTATTGATCCAAAAATTATCCTGATTTAAAAACTGATCTTTAGCGATTTAAAAAAAAACATATCATTACTGTTATTTTTTTCCTCGACTGTTCAACACAGCAGTTTCCCCATCAAGAACGTAATTCCTTCCTGGTTCCCCACCCTGGTCTCCCTCTCTTCTCAGTTTTGCATATTTCTGGCTGTGGGAAAACATGACCCCAAAAGGCCCAAGGTACGTGTGGAATAAATGTGGTATCTGTCACTACTTGGTAGGAGAAATTCCAGCAGCCCAGCTGCCTGGCTAGGCAAACAACAGAGCTACAGAAGGGCTATAGAGGGCATGCAAACCCACAACAGAATGGGCAGGATGCAAACTATTTTTTTTAAAAAAAAGAGTTCCAGAGGTTTGTTGACAGTGTTGTCGAAAAATAGCTGTTCTGCATCTAAAAAAAGAAAGTTAGGGGGGGGGGGATTCTTGTCATTTACAATTTAAATGTTTTTTTTATTGTACTTCGATGTTCTGGGGAAACCTCACAATATGAGTAAATATGATATTTACGAATGTGAACAATAATTGAGACTGTAAAACATATATATGTATATTTTCCTCTCACACTAAAGCATCTGAAAATATTACAAAATGGATGATCAGACAGATTCGCTTTGATCTTTTTTTGGTTTACTGTTAATGAGCTTCCAACCTTTTCTACATTACAGTATCTGTTTGATTAACATAGCATTTTCTTGGAGTTTTTAATCTCCCAGCCCTCTTCCACTTTTTTTCCCACTGTTTTTGTTTGCAGGAACTGAAGACACCTTTCCTTGCTCTGTTTTGTTTACAAGCCCAAGTGGCACCTCCTGATAATAATAAACTAAGCAGGTCCTATTTAAGATAAAACACATGGGATGCGAGGGTAGGAAAAAGGGAGATAAGAAGTATTCCCATCTTTATGGTTTAGACATGACCTTTAAGAAAGAGCATTACCTTAGAGGAATTGAAAGAAATATTGGATGGTTATAATATGTGTATTCTTATGCTAATAGCGCCTCCCACACACACACACGCATTCTTTCATTTCAGTTGCTGTGTTTACACCATTCTTCCAGTACATACATACACTGGCATGCAAAAATTAAGGACGAGACGGTTTTTCGAATGTAATGTCATGCAGAAGTGCTCCACATTGACTCAAATCATACCATAAGATCCCCAAGATGTAAGAATATGGGACAAGTGAGCAAAACTGTCCAAACAAGGAATCCAAAGAATACAAAGGCACTTTATTGAAAAGGTAGCTTCAAGCACAACTGGACAGAAGACAGAAACGTCCATGTGATAGGCGGCTGCCAAGAAAAATCCAGTTTTTAGTAGGGGATATGATCACCCCTGAGTGTGTTGCAGGATTTACAACGTCTGTCCATGCTGAGGACGAGGTTGTCAAGGAGCTGTTGAGGCATCGCGGCCCATTCCTCTTGTAGCGCCAATCGCAGCTGCGGAATCATTGCTGGCTGCTGGTGAGGTGCTGCCAAGCGTCTCCCGAGAAGGTCCCACACATGTTCGATTGGATTTAGGTCCAGGGAACTTGCGGGCCATTCCATGCGTTGAATATCTTCACTCTCCAACAGCTCTGTGACAGCCACTGTACGATGAGGTGTAGCGTTGTCATCCATGAAGAGGAACTCAGGACCCACAGCACCTCTAAACAGACGCACGAGAGGCAGGAGAACCTCAGTACAATAGCGGACACCAGTGACTGAACCTCCTTGGAAGATGTGGAGGTCAGTACGGCTATCAAGCATGATACCGCCCCAAACAAGAACTCCGCCACCTCCAAACCGGTCCCTTTCGATGATGTTGGAGGTGTGATTGCATGTTCCCTGCTCTCTCCAGATGTGTATACGTCCAGAATCGCTCGTCAGACTAAATCGGCTCTCATCCGTAAAGAGAACTCTACCCCATTGCTGATGTGTCCAGTTCTTGTGTTCCTGACACCACAGAAACCGCCGTCTCCGTTAAACAGGCGTTAATGGCACACACCATACTGGTCGTCGTGCAAATAAATCACCTTTGTGCTCCCTCCTGGCCACGGTAAAACGCGATAACGGACGTCAAGTTGTCTGTTGCATGTGCCTTGCGATTTTTCCTGCTGTCTGCCCCTTCTCGCCTGTAGGACAATATACCAGTCGTCCGCCGTCGTGGTTGCTCGTGGATGACCACTGCTAAACTCTTGGACAGCTGTTCCTGTCATTTGAAATGCTCTCCAAGCTCATGAAACGATGCTGTGAGCGATCCCGAAATCCTCGGCCACACTAGTCACACTTCGACCTTCTTCCAACTTCCCAATGACGCGACCTCGGGTAAAGTCATCCAGATGTCATCTACTGCATTGCTTGTTGGCCATATCACACGGTGGCAGCAACTCTACGTCGTTCAAACCGATGTACACCATGCAATAGCTTTCACCGAATTGCTGAGCGTACACCGCCCGTGTGCTTTACCCTTCCAACACCCCCCCCCCCCCGATATGCTGCATATATGCGCATGCCCTACCGTACCGTACCGGACCCTAGTTTATCTCCTGAGTGGCCTTTCGGTCCATTCTTCAATGATGGAAAGTTGCAAAGCCATTTTTGGAGCAGCAAAGTGCATTTTCAGAGCAGGTAAAAATACATTTTTGGAGCAGCAAAATGCATTTTTGGAGCAGGTAAAATACATTTTTGGAGCAGCAAAATGCGTTTTTGGAGCAGGTGAAATACATTTTTGGAGCAACAAAATGCATATTTGGAGCAGGTAAAATATATTTTTAGAGCAGGTAAAATACATTTTTGGAGCAGCAAAATGTGTTTTTGGAGCAGGTCAAACACATTTTTGGAGCAGATAAAATACATTTTTGGTGTAAGAAAACATTTTTTAGAGCAAGTAGATAGAACAAACTCTTAAGCAAAAATGTTTTGGAAATAGATGCACCCTACTCAAATTTAAAGCACCTTGCATTGAAATACACATATGCAAACATTTTAGTTTTCAAATAAATCAAATAATTTATAACCATAGCAGGATTCCATTATTAATCATTTATTTTACAAAAAATGTTTACTTTTTTGCTGCTTTTCTCAATATTTAATTGCTCACTTCTATTCTTTTCTAATTTTTTAAGATAGTTGGCAATGTTTTTTTTTTGCTTCTTTTAATAGTATCTGTCCACTTTCTATTGCACTTATGTCTTTTTTTTATGCCACATTCAAAGTTCATCTCAGCATTATTTAACATTTTATGAGGGAATCCAACTGCTGCAATTGTTTAGCTTCTTCCCATTTCAAATCACCTTGTTAACATTCCATTTCTTCTCTTTTTTGCTTGTTTTGCTGCATTTTTCCAGCACTAATCTGCTCTTGATATTTTTTCCAGGATTTTTTATAAGCTGTCAGAAGTGTTTTGGTTACATTAATTTTACTCATATCTCTATTTAATCTTTTGACATGATCTCTGTGCTTCTTGCTCTCCGCATGTCGCCTACAATAATCGTGGCCGCCTTGTGACAGGCTAAAATCGCAGCCACATGGCTTATAAAACGTGATTCAGCAAAACTTTAGATGCTTCATAAAATAGCCATTCTTTACTATACATACAGCGATACACTTGACGATAAGTTTTATCTGACTTCCTTCTTTCTGTTGTCATAGCTGTTTCACTACTAAGTTTCGTTTCGTTTTAATCTAAATTAACCCTTTCCACTCACATAACTTTTCACCCATACTCACACAGAACTCGCATTTTTTTCTGCAGTAGAAGCCACAACTTAGCAGTGAAAGCTCAGCTTTAGCTCGCCAGCTCCGACATACGAGCTATAGAGGCATCATCAGCGTGGCGGCTGACACCCGACCTATTCGGCAAAAAGAAATGTCTCGTGAGCTTCGGCATGCGAGCTATAGAGGCGTCATCGGTATGGAGGGTGCCATCCGACACGTGCGATATTCGGCAAAAAAGATGTCTCGCAAGCCCCGACCCACGAGCTTTTAAAGAGGCGTTATAGAGCACAGAGGATGACACCAGACACGCTAGCTATTAGGCGAAAAAGAAATGTCTCGCGAGCGCCAACATGCGAGCTATAGAGACATCATTGGCATGGAGGATGACACCTGACACACGAGATATTCGGCGAAAAAGAAATGTCTCACAAGCCCCGACATACGAGCTATAGAGGCGTCATAGACGTGGCGGATGACACCCGACCTATTCGGCGAAAACGAAATTCCTCCCGAGCGCCGACATCCGAGCTATAGAGGCATCATAGGCGCGGCAGATAACACCCGACACGCGAGTTATTCGGTGAAAAGGAAATTCCTCGCGAGCGCCGACATGCGAGCAGTAGAGGTGTCATCAGCATGACGGGTGACACCCGACACGCAGATGTTTCTTTATCCAGTGAAAGAGAAACGTCTCGCGAGCCCCGGCATGCGAGCTATAGGGGCGTCATTGGCGTAGCGAGTGACCCCCGACCTATTCGACGAAAAATAAATGTCTCACGACCACCGACATGTGAGCTACAGAGGCGTCATCAGCATGGATGGTGCCACCCGACACGTGCGATATTCCACGAAAAAGAAATGTCTCGCAAGCCCCAACCCACGAGCTATAGAGGTGTAACGAACGCGGCGGATGACACCCGACACGCAAGCTATTCGGGGAAAAAGAAATGTCTCGCGAGCGCCAACATGCGAGATATAGGGCATCATTGGCATGGAGGGCGACACCCGACATTTTCGGCGAAAAATAAATGTCTCGCAAGCCCCGACATACAAGCTATAGAGGTGTCATTGACACCCGACCTATTTGGCGAAAAAGAAATTCCTCATGAGCGGCGACATGCGAGCCATGGAGGCGTCATCGGCATGGCGGGTGACAACGCACAACGCAGTGACGTTTCTTTTTCTTTATCCAGTGAAAAAGGAATGTCTCGCAAGCCCCAACCCATGAGTTATGGAAACGTAATGAGAGCCGAGAATGACACCCGACACGCAAGCTATTCGGCGAAAAAGAAATGTCTCGCAAGCCCCGACATACGAGCTATAGAGGCGTCATAGAAGTGGCGGTTGACACCCGACCTATTTGGCGAAAAAGAAATTCCTCGCGAGAGCTGACATCCGAGCTATACAGGCGTCATAGGCGTCGCGGATAACATGTGAGCTATTCAGTGAAAACAAATTCCTCGCAAGCGCCGACATGCGGGCCATAGAGGCGTCATCGGCATGGCGGGTGACACCCGACACGCAGATGACGTTTCTTTTTCTTTATCCGGTAAAAAAGAAACTTCTCGCGGACCGCGACATGCGAGCTATAGGGGCATCATCGGCGTGGCTAGTGACATCCGACCTATTCGACAAAAAAGAAATGTCTCGCAACCACCGACATGCAAGCTATAGAGGCATCACTGGAGTGGTGGGAGAGCTATTCGGCGATTTCGTAATGTCGGATGTCCCCCGACAGTCTAGTGGAAAGGGTTCAAATGTTTGCACCGAATTTTTTACAAGCACAAAGCCACATGCAACCAATGTAAAGAGTTAGCAAAAGGCGCTGAGCTGAGTTCCCTCTCGACTTTTACGCAAGGCACTGTAAGGGTAATCGCGTGATAAACTCCGCTTCTGTTGGCGGGGAAAGTCAGAACATCGAAGGCGCATAAAAGACTATCTGTAAAGTGCGTTTTTTCGACCAAAAGACGGTAAAAAAATATATAGAAATTGTGTGCAGGGATCTTGCGAGGGCTTTTCCGTAGTTTTTTCAGGTGACTTCCATAAAACCGTAAGATAGAGTGAAAATCAGTAAAAGTTGGCATCTCTGAATACCTATAAAACCTTTAGAAACAGAACCATTGTATCCTGCCACGGGAGAGCCATTTTCAGTCGTCCTCCGCGTCAACGAAATAGCTAATGACTGACCTTATGCTGTATTTACATAATCGCGCACCTCGCCCGGGATGAAATAACTGCGCTATCCCAAAGAGCAGGGAACGATATATAAACAATCTCAATTGCACAGCACTTCGAAAGACCACCAAACTATCAGTAAACAATCTTCATCAGGATTTCATAACGTACAGCATCGTTTCTCCTACATCCACGTGACTACAACAAAACTTTTCTCCATAAGCAAAAACAATTTAATTTCCTACATCGTGAAGATCGTTGTTTTTTTGGCAAAATTGACGAATAAACAACGAATTAGAAGGTAGGTGAAAAACATTCAGAAATTTCGGGATTGGCTGTATAGTACGTGTTGATTAAGCATGGTTTTCGCCAAATTACTTGTAGACCTTAAAAAAGAGTCATTCGATTCGACGTTTAAAACGGCATTTTTTGCCGTGAAAACATATTTTTCGCTCGGCAATTTTTGTTGTGGATTGCTGTTTCAGCGCAGTTGGGCGCAAATATTAACATTTTTCGTAATTTGTAGCAGTTTGGTGCAAGATAATGAAATTGGCGCAAACTTTCCATCACTACATTCTGCCTGCTCGTTCCGCTGTTATGCTAATTTCTCCTCTTCGTCCTTAATTTTTGCACACCAGTGTATATCCATACATAAGACTGCCGAAGAAAAAAAACTAGCTGAACTTTTTAACCTGGTGAAAAATCAGAATGTGTGGCAAGAAAGTGTGAATGCAATGCAGCATGAGCAAGATGGAATTGTTCACTCTAAATTTCTCTTAAAAAAACAACTTGAAAACAGTTTTTTTCTTATGTTTTGTTGTTGAACTTGCGAGAACATCAGCTCAGTTTCCTCTAGCAAGCAATCCTTGCTTTTTTCACAGCAACATCCAGAGCCATATTTGTCTTTTGT
Source organism: Macrothele yani (assembly GCA_039090855.1). Classification (NCBI taxonomy): domain Eukaryota; kingdom Metazoa; phylum Arthropoda; class Arachnida; order Araneae; family Macrothelidae; genus Macrothele; species Macrothele yani. The sequence goes on from CM077012.1 coordinate 93,464,844, forward strand.
TGACTCTACAAATGCACAGTATCCAATCCTTGATTTTTCTTTCTGCTGATATCTTTCCTCTCCCATTTCTGTACTGTGGCATTTCTTTCCTTTTATTTTTTGTGCTCTAAGATGACAATAATTTCATCCATCATGAACAAAGAACTTTCAGCTTGAAGACCATAAATGCATGATATCACAGCTTTCACTGTTTTTAGGTAAATGGTGTAACTTTCAGAATATAAATACTTTAAAAAACTATGCATCAATTCCTAAAAAACATCCAACTTTGTCACTTCTGTTTTAAAAAATGTCCCCCTCCCTTATCAAGCTTAAATGAAAACACTTTATGGGGAAAATAACATATTAACAACACCACAGGAGAGTGGAAAGAATCATGGTGAGGTAAAAAAAAAAAAAAACCAATCATGGAAGAAATCTTCCTTCCATCTGACTTCCCATTTCCAAGCTGAAATACAAATGTTTATGGAATAAAATCACGTTTAACAACAATACTTTGCAGAAAGATCATCATGAGAAAAAAATACGACTACGAAACAAATCTTCACTCCACCTACTTTCCATATTTGAAAGTTTGCACAAAGTAGGACCCATCAATCTGAAAAATAGAGGAAAATTATTCTGCCACCCATAATAGCATCACTTACCATTTTTGCACCTTTGAAAAATACAAACTGTCTGCTCTAAAGTCATACATTCACTGAGCCAACCTTATTTGCAACAGCCATTCTGCTCTTCAAAAAGAATATCATAACATCATCAACATTGGCAAATTGCATGGCTTTCCACCCCTCTTAGTACATAGACTAATTAAGAGTTTTGAATCACAGAATAGATCTAGTTTACTCCCTAAACCTTCCACCACCCATCTGTTTGTTGACACTTCGCCGTTTAGCCTGTCCTTCACTCATAAAGTATGCTCTATTTTCAAGTCTTTTGGCTACAGGATTGCAGCCAAACCACCTCCACATCTTCTCAACCTCATCCTTAATGACAGAGATCTCAATCAACCCCTAGAGTTACAAGGTGTCTACTCTATCCCTATCAACACTTCCACAGGCATTACCCACTATATTGGTTGTACTTACCGCAGCATAAACCGGCGATTGATGGAACATATTGCTGATGTTAAGAAAGGCAGCACTTCCACCTCCCTTTCAATTTCAACCATGAGTGATATACCCATGATTCACAATTGGCAAAATGTTAAGCGGATCACCCCGTTCAGCAATCGGCAAGCCCTCAGGTACCGCGAAAGCATTGAAATCTACCTTACCCCTAACATCTGCAATACTGATGTCTCTTAACATCCCTATTATTTGGAAAGCGATTTTGAAATCTGGCAACAACTGATAATTTTACTACATGTCTCATTTCATGGCTGATGAAGGTAGAAGTCGCTATCGAAACGTCCCGCTTATAATTTTCAACGTAACTTACGCATGATATGACGATTTCAAGAATTCTTCTAATATTTGATTTTGGCTTTTTCAAAAAAGTTATGCATCTGGTTAAAGGTGCATCCTGTATAAGTGGCCAATTTTAAGACACTTTTTAGTTTGCCTTGTCTAGAATGGGCATTGGAGCAAATGGCGAAGGCTCTTCCAAGTTTGAGTACAGAAGAAAACTGTTTTGCATTTTGCAGGACAGAATGAGCAACAGAGCTTTAGGTTGGAAACACATTTATATTTTTATGCAAATAAATCAGATTACTAATATAGTTTTACTATTTTGCGTATAGTTGGTGTACAGTTCCTAGTTATCAATAATGTACTAAGTTCCTAGACTTAGTGATTTCATACTATTGGTGCAACATCAAGAATTTTCATGCACCAATAATTTCAATACTCCTAGGTGGTCTGGGTCAGTTCAGCACCATAAAAAAGAGTGAGGGATCAAGCATGGCATGGAGTCCAAACATATTCAGCTGTACAAGGGCAAATGGATGCCTTTTATTATTATTACTATTTTTTTCACCCTTGTCATCTGACTTGGCTTTTGAGTAAACAGGCATATATTATTCAGAATTCTTCACAGATCTGAAAATCTTATATGCTACTTTGAACATGAAACTTCAAGTTTTTATCCTACAACACTTATTTTCAAGTTTAGTACTTTCAGAACACAAAAAAATTGGTATAAACAATTTAAAGGGTTTTTCTTTAACCATTTTTGTAGATGTTGGTTGGAATTGTTAAAAATTGTAATTTTTTATAAAACTAACCAGAGAAAAACTTTACAGTGTGCACCACATTGTAATATGAACCTAAGTACCCTTTTCAATAAACAATAACAAATAACAACATCCAGCACTTTTCAGGAAGCTAATTGCTCAATTTATGCTCTACAGCAGGTTATAACATATCCAGATAGGAATTTTAACAAATATACAGGACTTTTTTTAATGCAAATTTTCTTAATAAAAAGTTTCTAATAATTACCAAACTTAAATGGTATGCATTTAACTGAGATTTACCCATGCAATCTGCATCACATGTCAGTGGAGTTATTACTGGACGCACAATCATACTGAAGTTTAACTATTTCCTATTAGATCTAAATTGATATTTAAATACCAGCATATTGTAAGACACAAAATTTACAGAAACTTACTAAAACAGTATGCATATCAACTCCATACATCTCTAACCATTTAGCTTTGTGAAGGAAATTTAACTCTGCCTGAGCTGGAGTTTGTCCTCTGAAAAGAAAAACAAGATGGAGGAAATGAAAAAAAACATTAGTATACAGCAAAAGAGCAATATTAGTTTTATTGGAGAGGGGGTAAAACATGAGATTATGCCTCATCCATTTAAAAAATCCTGTCACTCTCACTTGAAATACATGCAATTTCTATTTTTTTATACCTGTGTAACAGGAAAATATTGTGACTCTTACAAAAAATCACACTTCAGGTTTCTGAAATAATATGACTACCAAACCTTTGCAAACACCTAAAACAACAATTTTTAACAAAAAGACATTTTTCAGCACTGATGGATGTCAGTGAAGACCAAGTTGTATGTCAAGATTGCTGTAAATGGAGAAGTTTGATACAGCAACAGTAAGGGAAAATTATCTGGTAGTTTGTATTTCTTTGTGGAGTTAACCTCTGAATCTGAGAGAACAGCTTAGTGATATGTATGAACTATATTGACAAAAGTCACCGAAAACCTAGAAGATAAACACAACATAGCATTTATTGACATACATTAGTATGGTGTTGGTTCACCTTTGGCCTTAATTGCATGCACGGACCCTTCGAAACATGCTTTCGACAAGGTTTTGGAACACAGCGATAGGTATGTGCTTCCATTCAATACATAATGCTGCCGCTAACTGTTGCTTAGTAGTAGCTTCTTATGTGGCGTTCTAATTCACCCTACAGGTGCTCTATGGAATTAAGATCAAGAGCTCTGTGCTGGCCACAGTTCACACACGACACGGAATTATTGTCAAACCACGTCGTAACAGTCTATGCTTTATGGCTCAGTGCATTATCCTGCTGATACCAACAAGGCTCGGTTCCATAGTATTGCCAGAGTTGGTAGGGCATAATTGTCCAGAATTTTGAGGTAGACGTGCTGGTTAACAGCTTTTTCCACAATAACCAATGGGCCGAGACCATACCACGAAAAACACTCCCACAAGAGTACACTGCCAGCTCCAAACTTGACCGTAGGAACAGTATACTGTGGTAAATAGCGTTCCCCTGGCTGCCGCCATACCCACACACAGCCATCAGACTGATGAATTGTTTCTCTGGATTCATCAGCCCATAGGGCCCGTTTCCATTGATCTATGGTCCACGGTAAATGTTCTGTACACCATGCTGAACAATGAGTAGCATTCCGAGTGGAGATGATTTTTTTTTTTTTTTTTTTTGATTGATGGTTTAACGACCACCGTGAGCAACTCAATGGGCTATAAGCAGTCGCCCGTCCCTAATTTAGGGTCACTGGCTCCAGGGAAGGGAAAGAGACAGTGCCATAAGACAAACACAACATCCATGCCTCACCGGAATTCGAACCCGGACCCCTTTCGAACGAATGATCAGAGGCCATTGCTTAGACCACTGCGCCACCGGGGCGGCCGAGTGGAGATGAAAGGCTTATGAGCAGCCACATGACCACGGTAACCCATGGAATGAAGTTCTGTCATTTGGGGCTTTAGCAGAGGTTCCAGCATTTTTACTCACCTGTACACTGAGGTCTTATGCAGTACTCCATCGATTAGCTGTAACGACTTTCCTGAGGCTTCGACGTCCTGTATCACCAATTTCCTTTAATCTGCCAGTACGTTTTGCTGCTTCAGGCATGCCATGTGTCTTCCACTTATTCAGTACATCCAAAACAGTTGACTTGGGTATGTTTAAACGCCTCTCGGTTTCTCTTATGGACAACCCACTAATATAACACCCAACAAACTTTCCTTTCTCAAGGAAAGTTTGTTGCACATTATATACTCCCCAACGTCGTAATATGTCGGGTTTAATAATAAACCTGTTCTAATTCATCCTACGGGTTTAATAATAAACCCGACATATTACGACGTTGGGGAGCATATAATGTTCCTCTCTTGGACCCTGTTACTAAACAGCACGTTTGTAACTACGTAGGTTCCACAAGGAGACATTTGAATTTGAGATTAATGGAACATAAATACAGTGTTAAAGCACACCATCAAAATACTTCTCTTGCAAGAAATGTTAATAATGGGACTCATTTTCCGGATTGGTGCAATGCTCGTATACTCTTGACACCCTCTTCTGTCAGTACCTTACTGATAGCCGAGAGTGTATTTATTAAAGCGTTGGACAAAAAATGTTGTAATGATTATTACCCAGTGGACCTCCATGAAAGTTGGACACTGATTGTGAAGTCATTGAACTTTAATATAATTCGCAAGAATCTCACTTAATCTGTGGCAACTACTGTGTATGTTATATCGTTTTGTGGTATATGAATAACAAGTAGCTGGCTTTGTGATGTCACACGTGGCCTGTGTATATATATACAGCTATCTGTGATAGCTACCTGGAACACCTGATGATGGAGTGAACGGCACTCCAAAAGTGCTAATGGTTTTAATCTGTAAATAGTTTTCGTTTTTTATAATAAATCGTGCTTAGACGGTGTGTTATTTTATATTGTGGTGCGATATGATCACGGTCAGCTACAGGCTTGTTTTTATACTGTTTGCAGCTGTACTGCGCATCTTAACAATGCAGCGGATCCATTCATTTGCTTTTGAAGGGGTGTCCGGTGACTTTTGTCAATATAGTGTGTGTGTGTGCATGTTTTAATTGCAGGCAAAATATAATTTCTTCATTTCTTAGAAATAGAAAAAGCATCAGCTTTTACGTGAATTTGAGAAATCGCATGGAAATCTACTTGGTAAATGGCCACAGTCTAAAATATCTCCTGCAATGGCAATGCTAATATCACAATTACTATTCTTCAAAGTTTCACTTGCCATTTTAACAGGAGTACACAAAGTCACATGGATCTTGCAGCTGATTGGGGGCTGGCACCCCAAGGTCTGAACCATACTTTCTTTAAATTTCATTTTGTTTGAACATTTCTTATTTAAATGTTTCAACAACTAAACCTTTTAGCATGTTAAACATTGTAGTTAAAAATTAGCAGTCAGTGTAGGCATTTTCAACAAACCAAAATGTGAAAATACAGGGTGTCTGAAAAATACCCATGCACTGGAAGTAACACTTACCATGTAAAACTGGTTCCTACAGGATGCATTGGAAACGGGCCCCACCGAAGTCCAGACATGTCTGCACACACTTCTGCATGTTGGTAAAGATCTTTCTCAGGGTATGTGGTGTCATTTGTTGGATGTGGGTAGTTATTGCAGCCTGTACCTCTTGAAGTGTATGCGGATTACCTGCGTACACCTTCCCCTTTAGTGCTCTCCACAGAAAAAAGCCAGGCGGTGTCAGATCTGGTGACCGGGCAGGCCACAGTCCCCAGGACATTATGCGATTTCCGAAGAATTCCTGCAAAAGCTGTATTGATGCACCAGTGCTGCGAGCAGCTGCACTGTCTCACTGGAACCATCCTTCATTGATTTCCCGTTCCATCAGTTCGAATATGAATGGTTGTGACAGCTGCCTCACAGACTTGTGTGGACTCCTCTGTATCCTGTCCTGGATATCCTGTACAGCTTTGTTGGCCATGGATGGCCTATCAGGATGGGGGGGGCATCCAGAACACTGCCAGTTTCTCAAAACTTTGCTATGAGCTGACATACCACATTACGGTGGGGGACTTTTGCATCACGAAATTTCCTAGCAAACTGTTTTTGCACTTTGCCCATGTACTTGTCGTCATGGCGAAAGACATGTTCCACCAAAAACACTCTCTGTTTAAATGTCAACATCATTATTCTTGTGCCGAGAAGCGTAATCAATTGACACGTCTACCTCCATCGACCAGGCACTCGGGAATGACCTTTGCTCAGAATGACAGCTGTGCATGCCTCGGGGTGGTGAGACATGAAGGTTATCAGAGACAGAGCAATTCCACATGGCAGGTCACTTCTACTGTTATTCCATTCAAAATTTCTTTATCATTACATTACTGTAATTCGTACAATCAATGCACAGATAATTATTATTCTGACACCCTGTAGTTGAATTTTAGCAAATGAGTCAAAATAACTGTAGAAAAAGTGATTCTGTACTTGCACATTGTAATAAAATAGACAGAGGGGGAACCCAGACCCCGCAGCAATCACCAAGGGGCAAGCTGCATCACCATAGTGAACTAGAGATGTGACAAAATGTTTCGATAGACAAAGTTGCAAACTAGAGATGTGACAAAATGTTTCGATAGACAAAGTTGCAAACTAGAGATGTGACAAAATGTTTCGATAGACAAAGTTGCAAACACATAGCACAAAAACAAAACAAAATTTATGCTATGTGTTTGTAACTTTATCTATCAAAATGTTGTGTTACATCTCGCAGTTCACTATTGGCAGTACAGTTTGCACTCGGCATCGGCTGCAGGAACTGGGTCTCCCCCTTTTTTTTTTTTTTTGTACAATGTGTAACAACAGAATTTCCTTTTTCTATAGTTATTTTTACTCATTTGCTAAAGTTCAACTATTTTCACATTTTGGTTTGTTGAAAAGGCCAACTAATTTTTAACTCCAATGTTTAACATGCATAAAGTTTTAATAGTTGAAACATTCAAATAAGAAAATTTCAAACAACATGAAATTTGAATTAACAGTGTCTATAAGTCACACATTTTTGTGAGCAATTTGAACCAACTTTGTTTGTATGTATTCGTAATGTGGCGGCACTCTTTGGACAAATATGGCCCTTACACCAGCTTCTCTAAACAAAGAAATCATCAGAATGCTATGCAAAACCTTTTCCCAAATTAAAAGTGGCCAAAATAATTTTCAATTTCTAATGTAATTAAAGAAGGCTGTTTATATTTCTCTCAATAACAGATCATCTTCATAGCATTTTTACACAGTGTCATCTCAAATGTGCATCTGACACTTTAATATATGTGAAAAAGAACACAATGTACACTAGTGTCCAAAATTGCGGAAACCTTTATGAAAATTTGTATTTCTAAGGTTCGATGGCTTATAACATCAGTCTTTTTTAGAATAATACCATAAAATTATACATTATCAGAAAGATAATTTAATGCAGAATGTAATGCAACAAACTTATCATGGGTCCCGCTCTAGGACGATGAAATTTTCAAGTTTTCGGATACTATCTGACTTACCATCCTTGTCACATTTACACCAAAAATCGGATTGTCATCTTCAAAATTTGTAAACTGTGTTATATTATCTTTATTCTATCAAAAGTTATTGCCAAATAACTAGAAAAAGAAAATGCAATTGCTTTATGTAACAAGCGGATTTCCTTAACTCAAAAACTGACCAATGAGACCGATTGTTCTGATAGCCAATCAGGTGTTATTATGACACTGCATGGAACCAATAATTAAGGTGTTAGTATGAGTCAGCTCTCATTTCTAGGTATCAGAGATAATAATAGAACTCCTACTCAGTTGTGTGAGTGTCATCAAGTTGAACACTGTTTTTTTTTCACAGATTTTTCTATTCCTTGATCACTTAGTAAGATGACAGAGTGAAAAAAAAATTATTGGCCATTTAGAAAGCAATGTAAAATACTAACTTTGTGTGAAGAAGGCTACACTTCTGAGGAAATCATAAGAAAATTGGGTGGAAATCAAACTAAAGGAGGTATATCTAAACAGTGCAAGAGGTATAAGCAGAATCAGTAAATTAAAAACCAAACTGGTAAAGGCAGGAAAAGGTGCACAATAGCGTCTGGTGATAGAAGAATTGAAAGACCATGTTTAAGTGACAGAAGAAAAACACCTGAGTCAATTAAAAAGAATTGTCTCAATGTGGTTTGAAGACGAGTGCTAGGAATGTTAGACGCAGACTCAAAGACTTTGGTTTAAATCCTAGAATTTCAAGGGAAAAGCCATTTATTTCTCCCAAACAAAGAAGGAAGAGATTAGAATAGGCTAAAAACCTTTGTTAATTGAACTAAGGAACAATGGGACAGAAGTCACCTGGAGTGATTAGACCAGAATATCCATATTTCATAGTGATGGAATAAAGTATGTAAGAAGAAGAAATGGAGAAGGTTTGCTGCCTGAATGCATTAAAGCCACCATGAAGCATTGAATTAGTGTTACAATCTGGGGTTGCATGACAGCAAAAGGTGTGGGCAACAGAATTTGTGATTAATGGTACTTTTTAAATGGCCAACAAAAGGGGGGAGGGGGCAAAAAAAACTTCACTGACATACTTGAGCCAAAAACTGAAGGATAATGAAACCTGTATATTTCAACAGGGATCAGTTCTTTGTCATGTGGCTGCTGTATGCAAAAGTGGTTTCAGGAAAATCATGTTACAATGCTAGAATGGCCAAATAATAGCTCTGGCCTGAATTCAATAGAATATCTGTGAAGGCGATTAAAGGAACTTATTATAGTCAGAAGCAACCAAAGAAATAAAGCATAAATGATAGAAGCAATTACACAGTCTTGGTTTCACATTATAACACTTGATGAAATAAAGCATTTGGTTCACTTCATGGGACACTGTTGCAAGGCTGTAATTGTGGCAAAAGGTTTCTTTATTAAGTACTGACAGAGTATAAATGATGAGAAGTTATGAAATACAATATGTCTGTGTACAACTCTTTTAAAATGCATTTTTAAAAAATAAAGTGTGCTGCATTACATTCTACATTAAATTATCTTTCTAATGATATATATATATTTTATGGTATTATTCTAAAAAAGACTGATATCATGAGACACCAATCCTCAGAAATACATATTTTCCAAAACATTTCCACAATTCTGGCCACTAGAATAGACTGAACAGCATTGATAAAAGCTTCCTACCAGGCACTGCAAATATTGTTTTTCTTTTACAGGAACAGTTTGCAAATCCCACTGAGTTAAATGGAGCCCATGTACAGCACTGATGGATAAAAATGCATAACGTTTTTGCCAAACAACAAAAAATGTATAGACTTTCAATTGAGAATGATGCAGCATTGTACAGCACTAGATTTAAGCAATGTTCTACACAATGAACATATATACCAAGTGGTTGATAGTTAAGTATTTTTGGGACACACACCATCATAAACCTTACTCATTACTACATCATCATGATATCCCTGGACTCTGCAATCAGATAGGTAAAAATTAAGATTATTCTCTAGGGAAACTAAAATTGTTTCTTCTGTGCAAATGCAGTAGTATCTATTATATGGGAAGGGGGAAAAAGCAAAACTTTCTACAAGTTAAGAGGTACCTCATTGTTTTATTATTAATGTAGCAAAGCACTACTAATAGCTGATATATAAATGTGACATCTGTTGTTCTGTGATTGCTGAGAACATTTTGCTGCCTTAATGTGAAGTTTGGTGTTCCAGTACGGTGCAATACCTTTCATACATGCAGCTCACAATTAATTCTTTTTGAATCTGGGAACTTAAATAAGTTGGCCTAGATGGATTAATTATCCAAATGGTATTTCAGCATGTGATCATACTTTGTTGGAAATTACACTGTACCTGAAAAATTACCATGTGATTCTGCACATTTTTTTTTTTTTTGCACATAGCATAAATGATAGAAGCAATCATATATAGCAAATAGCAATCACGTATATATATATACACTGAAGTGCCAGAAAAACTGGTTGGTACAGACAAGCTTATGCAAAATACATAGCAACGTCACCTATATGCGTACTCGGCTGCGTCCGCCAGTGCGTATATAAAGTGATAAACATCCTTGCCAGCTGTCAGAGCTGTTTTCGGCATGAGAATGACAAGTAATAACGATTTAAGCGATTTTCAATGCAGTGTCATAGTTGGCACTCGTGATATGGGCCATAGTATTTCGGAGGTAGAAACAAAGTTCGGATTTTCACAGACAACCATTGCAACGGTGTACCGTGACTACACGAATTCCGGCAAAACCTCCAACCTACAAAACCAGTGCGGCCGTAAAAAGACATTGGATGAACGTGACCATCGTCGTCTGTCAAGAATCGTTTCACGCGATAGGCGTGCAACACTCTCGCCGCAGGTATCATCGAAATTAAATGCTGGAGCCTCAACAAGCATCAGCGTCCGGACTGTGCAACGTACCCTGCACGATATGGATATGGGCTTTGGGAGCAGATGCCCAACTCGAGTCCCCTTGATGGGTGCACAACACAGAGCTATGCACCTCGCTAGGGCACGGCAACACAGCCACTGGACACTTGATGACTGGAAACATGTAGCCAGGTCTGACGAGTCGCGTTTCCAACTGTGTCGGGTAGATGGAAGGATTCGTGTGTGGCGCAAACCCCATGAAGCCATGGATCTCGCCTGTCAACAGGAAACTGTACCAGCTGGTGGGGGGTCCATAATGGTATGGGGTGTGTTTAGCTGGACTTCATTGGGACCCCTGGTATGTCTACAAACGTCTGTGACCAGCCAACGCTATGTGCGCATCCTTTGTGACGAGGTACACCCGTTCATGTCCTGCATTCATGCTGATGGGTTGGGCCTGTTCCAACAGGACAATGCAACTCCACACAAGTGTCGGGGCGCCACATTATTGTTAGAGGAGCATTCATCTGAGTTTGGGGTTTTGCCATTCCTACCCAAGTCCCCAGATCTGAACGTGATAGAACACATTTGGGATGCCATGCAACACGCTATCGAACACAGGAATCCAAGACCTCGGAATACACCCGTATTTTTGTAACGTTCTGCAGGAAGTATGGTGTGCATTGCCTATAGCATATTTCCAGAAGCTAGTGGAATCCATGCCCCGTCATATTTCTGCAGTCCTGCACTCCCGTGGGGGACCTACCAAGTATTACACTGTTGTACCAATTTTTCTGGCACTTCAGTGTATATACACCATCAAAAACCAGCTTTAGTCCACTTCCCCCTTCACTGGCTACAGAATTAAGAATCTTATACCTTATTATTCTGCTATATTTTTTCCCCATTTAGAAAAGTTGGTTTTGTATGATATGCTATTTTTTTCAGTAAATGGCTAACATAAAAAAGAAAATGCAGTGCTGTGTGCTTAGTTAAATAGCATAACTAGGTCTAAGAGATCCCATCAGTTTGCTGCATTTGTTTCATAGTAGATAATCAGAAAATGACACCTATCTAGAGTTGGAAACTAAATTATTTTTGTGTTGACTTGCAGCAACCAAATGCAATATTTTGCTCATGCAATTATTTATTTTCCAATGAAATTTTGTATGGATACAATGCATTAATGGGCCATTACCTACATAGTGACAAAATTTCAGTGATACTTCGTGTATCAACGTACTTCAAAATTATTACTATTGTTTTGAGCAATAGTTTCAATTATTACTGATGATTTACAAAACAAAAACTGCATCTTTCAACATTTCATTTTCATGCAAAGAAGTCACACAGTTATTAATTTCATTATCATGTGATCCAATTAACTAAGACTTAATCACTGCTTTACACCAGATGAAACCGATTTGTTTCTTGGTGATAGCATAATGCAATGAAGACAATAGAAATTAAAAGTAATTTCCTTAATCAAGAGATCTCAGTATTTTAGCATGCTTCTTCCCTTATACAGTAGTAGTGTGACTTAAAATTTATTGTTGTTTCACAAAACATCATTCAAAATTATGAAAAACAGTAGCATATTAAACATATACATAACTGGCAATATGAAGGAATGTTCAGTGTGCACAATTATAAGATCACATTTGCTGCAAGTTAAAAAAGAAAATAAATCATGACCAGCAATCAAAATTCATGACACATAGTCATACCCACATTTTACTTACAATTTAACAAAACATATCAGTTATTAATAGCAATATGTTTTTCATGACACATTTAAAAGAAATGTAGTATGCATACTAAATAACACACACCCACAGAAAAGCAATTACAAAAATTTTAATATCAGCACAAGCCAGCAAGATAAAAAACATTTCTGCTTTGAAGATGACTCGATACAGCATCACTTGGTCATGTTCTTTTAAACCACAATGTCCCTCCAAAAAATGGTATCATGGGTCCAGTAGTGTATTGATTGATGTGAACAGCTGGACTTGCATATCAATTAAAACATCAAACATATAGTTAGCCAAGAAGGAAAAAAGTGAAAGCTTTCTTTAAATCTCCAGATCCTGTGCTTTTGGAAAATGCATATTTTATGGAACATTCATTTGAGTATATTTCCATCTGAGTATATTTCTATTACCCAAATACATACAGAGTACTACTCTTACAAGTATTCTTTGACATAAAGTAGTTCTCTGTCTATCTATCCTTGATCTCAATATTTCTATGGATTCATCATGACAGCTGCATTTCTTACAATGAAAAATTTATTTAAAAAAGACTACAGCTATTCTTTCAAGAAACGTTTTTTTATTCTTCACAGTATTTCAAACCAAGATTGCCCATACCTTGGAGTACTGTTCTCATATTTATAGTGATGTAACCATATCAGTCCTAAATTTCAACAAAGCAGAAAACAGCAGTTCATCTGTAAAAATGTAGTGTACACTTGACTCTACATATACACTGGAGTTTCATCTTTCACAAACTTCACGCACATTAAAAGAAACAATAAGAAATAATGCGTTAGATTCCACAATTACATGCAATTACATTTCTATATATGTTTTGTAAACTAATATTTATATAACTATGTAAGGTAATACCAAACAAAAAGTTACAAAATTAAAAGTTTATAACAAACGTGTTTATATTTTTATAAAAGGTATGACAAAAATTCCTAAATATAAATCTGCCATCCATTTCTGAAGAACATGTTCCGCTTGAAGTTCCTGGCTGAGAATTACTGCCAGACTGCCTGAAGAACTCTGTAGGCGTTTGCTGTTGTGCAGTTCATTTCAGCCAAAATATGTTTGTATGAGCTACTGCATTATTGACATTTCTTCTCATCAGCAATCAGCATTCACAAACAAAACCTATCTGATTTATGACTTCTGGTGGCAGACGCAAGAGCTACACCATATATGGTACCAATCAGTGGCAAATGGAGCTGATTCATGCAGAATGCAAGGTGCAGTGCACTATTGGCTCCAACCACTGATCCCTAACTGAACTGTTTAGCCAGTGAGACCAACAAGAAATCAGCATTCCTGCCAAAATGTGGGAAGAATGAAATACAGATGCTCTCTCCTTGTAAAGGAAACAAAATGGCACATGGGACACCATATATGTACACCATATATGTACATGCTGTAAAATGCCCAAAATTATGTTTACAACAATTCTTAACTCATGTATATTAGAATTTGAGATTGTGTATGAAAAACAGAATGCACTAAAGATAGTTCATGCACAATGAAATTCACACAATGGAACTAATACACATACACACACGGGCCACTAAATTACAAACTCTCATTCAATACCTGGTTGGACATCCTTCAGCCAAAATTATAGCATGTATGTTGTTTGGCATAGATTCCACAAGAAGTTGGAATGCACCTACATCTACAACATACCAAACATTCACCAGGCTGTCCTTTCACTGGCTCAAATTTGATGGAAGAAAACTTTGCTCTTGGATTTGTTTATCTAACATATCTCATACATTCTCAATGGGGTTCAGATACGGGCTTTGTGGTGGCCAGGGAAGATGGCAAAAGTTGCTGTCATGTTTGCTGAACTACTGCTGACTTGCATGATGGACAATATAGCATTGTCATTCATGAAACAGCAGTCACCTGTTGGATTAAAAGTCAACATTGCAAGGTGGATTTGATCCGCAACAATGTTCATATAATCCTTGGAGGGCACTTGACCTTCCAGCAATATCAGGGAACCTATTCCATGACAACAGAGCATGCCTTACATCATGACACAACCTCCAGAACCTTGAGTTGTGTTTACAAGGCAAGCTAAGTTCATTGCTTCATGGGGTTCCCACAACACTCTCTGCCAACCATCGGTACAGAGCAAGGTGTACCACGACTCATCGGACCACATGACTTTTTTCCAGTGTCTAGTCATGGTGTTCTGGACACCACTGAAGATGAACTTTCCAATTCTTCGCAAAAATCAGAGGTTTCTGTATACGCATGTGGCTGCCAATACTGATACTCTTCAATTTCCTGCACATAGTTGGTTGAGATATAGATGGGGAACAGTCTTCATTTAATACTCTGGTCAATTACTGCACACAGGAAGTCTTGTTTCTCCATACAAGCATTCTCAGATGGCAGTGATCTCATTCCTGACAAATTGTAGTTTTGCTACAGTTATGCCTCTTAGACAAGCAATGCGAATTATTTTTTCACTGATTAAAGCCCTGGGATATCTCATCTTTTGAGAAACCAGTCAGCTCTGCTGTTTTCAAAATCATCACTCCAACCAGACAGGCACTTACAATAAGCCAAAATGCTGTCAGGCAGATTGCATTATTACAACATTCAAGTTTGGAGGGGGATCTGTGATGGTGTGGGGCTGTTTCTGCTGGAAAAGACTGTCCTTTGATTGTGGTGCCCTCCAGCCAATAGGTACGAAGACATTCTTAACAATTTCACACTGCCTACACTGTGGCAGTATTTTGGCACAGATCTCAGCCTGCTCCAGTAAAATCAAGTGCCTTACCACACTGTAATGCCTGTCCAATCCTGGTTTGATAGGCAGGACACCCAAGTGTTGGATTTGCTGGCCCATAGTCCAGATCTAAATTCAACAAAACATATGTAGGATGAGTTGGAATGCCAAATCTGATCTTGGACAGTAAGACCTTCCTCTACAGCAGCTCTGGCAGAAGTTTTGCATGAGGAATAGAAGAAAATTCCACTACAGATCTACCACATCTCATAGAAAGTCTGCCTGGAAAGCTCACTACAGTCATAACGGCCAAAGGTGGGCTTACCACATACTATTTTCAACAAATAAGTTTAGAGAACAAAGTTAAAAAATTTTTCCCTAAAATAGTTCAAAGAGAAGAAGATATTTTAAAAATGCAAGGAGTAGTTTATGAAGTAAATTGTAGTTGTGGACTATCTTACATAGGTGAAACAGGTCGCAGACTAGAAACTCATATAGCTGAGCATAAAGCAGCTATAAAAAATTGCTCCAACAAGACTGGATTAGATAGGCATGTTAGAGAAACTGGGCACAGCATGGATTGGAATTCCCTTAAAGTCATCAGTTTCCAAAGCAATTTCCAAAAAGAAAGCTGAAAGAAGGAATAGAGATTGAGAAAAATCAAAATTCCACCATCAATGACTGCAAAGGATTTTCCCTGCCTAACATCTGGCAGGATTTGTTGAAAAATAACTTAAACCGTCAAGGTTAACCGTAACCGTGATAGTGTCAAGAAAAAAGTGACAACAACAAGACAGCCTGAAGAAGGAGAAGAGTTTTCTCCGAAAATTTGCTATTAATGAAAAAATTTCCTAGTAAAATTCCCATAATAGTTGCTTTAGATTAGTAATTCAATTAAGAAACTAGGAAGCCATTTCTCAACATGAGCTTTATTCAAAGAAATAAATCTTTTTTTCGTTCAACGTAGGTGTCTGAAAACTTTTGTCTACATAGTGCATATAGTTAGATTATGTTTATCCCAAGAATATATCATAAGACAAGCCTTAGTGATATGTTTACACCTTATGGTTAAGAGTTTGATGTTATATATGAGAAAATTACAAGAATTATATTCATAGCACTTAGGATCAAAGGCTTTGGTGCTTACCTGTAGTAATCTCAAATATCTTTAACACAATTGGTTACGTGTAGTTTAACACATAGTCCAACCCACATCTCCGCGAGAAAAACTACACCTAATCAACTGTGCTAAAGACATTTGAGATTACTACAAGTAAGCATCGAAGCCTTTGACCCTAAGTGCTACGAATGAAAATTTTGTAATTATCCCATATATAACATTAATGTGTATACTGTAGTTTGTTTTAATACAAACGCTGTTAATAGAAATTGTAATGATAAAAACAAATTAAGATTTTAGCCTGGCAAAGATATGCATAAAAAAAAAGTCATATTCTTCAAATTTTGATGAAACGAATTTTCCAAAAGGTGAACCAATAAACACGCCACCTAAGAATTTGTGCAAATGATGAAAACATACTGTCTATAAATTTTTTATATGTTAATTGTAAATATACATATTCTCTCTCAATAACATACCATCACAAATTTGTTTGTCCTTAGAGCAACATTAGGATCTCATTGTGATAAGCAATTTTAAATTCAAAGCTTAACAAACTTGTCTCAAACACACAAAATTTGATGTTACCGACACAAAAAAATGTAAGCAGCCACATACTTGCAACTTTTGTACTGTTCGTGTATATCCTGTTCCATTTCTGGTGTTTGGTCTGGCACAAAGCGAAACTCTGAAATGAATCCCACACTATGCTGTTGAGGATCATAATCACCACATTCAGCTATAGAAAGGAAAACGAGAACTACATTTACCTTCACATTTTATGACAAAATTCAGCAAAGCATTTTTCTAAACAAGAATGTTCTACAACTGACAACGAGAAAGAATTCACGGCCTCAAAAAGTAATGATTACAGCGAATAAAGTTGAAATTCATGAAACTTTATTGTGCTCAATTGTAACATTCTTACATTGCCTGTTCATAACAGGTATTTCTTGGAAATGACTCCAAAAACATTATATATATATTTTTTTTTATGGGTAAAATTTCCAACAACAAAAGATGACAGTTTATACAACATGATTTTAGAGGGCATTTAATAACCTTGAAGACTATAAAATGAAAAAAATGAAGAAAAAAAACTTGTTTGGAAGTTTGAAAAAAAAATGGTATTAAATCTCTTGTGAAACCTTTCACGCCAGGGGACATAGATGTATATCATATATTTGTCGATATCTTTGCTTCTAAGAGTCCGATTTGAAAAATTAGTCCTTTGTTGGAGTGTTTTTGCTGCAAAATGTTTTTCATATAATTTCAAATTGTTCTTAACACACAAGTCTGCACACAAGAGGGTGTAAATTCACATTTCCATATACAGCAATATCTGCAGGACTAAAAACCTGATTGAAAAAGGTGAGAGACTACTAACAAAGCAAACTCTGTGTGCATATTTTCTTCCCAAAATAATGCACAATTTTGCTGCTAGGAGGCGAAAATGTTTAATCTGTTTTTCTCAATATCTCTGCTTCTACATGTGCAATTAAAAAAATTCTCTCAACACTGGATGCCATTTACTTTGTAGAACACTTTTGGCTAGTATGTGAGGAATTTTGCAGTTCATAGTTGTTGATAGATGGTCTTTGTGCACTTCAGTTTGCAGCTGTATCTCCGCTTCTAAAAACCCTATTCAGAAATTTAATTTTTACTATATACCATTCACCACAATAGAGATGTAGAGCATTGTCCTCTTTAAATAATGCAAAAATTTCCCACTAGGGGCATAAAGGTCAAAACCTTTTTTTTTTTTTTCCCCACTATCTCTGCTTCCCGGTGACGTATTTGAAAATTTCTTTTTCCTTAGCATAGCTTTTTCTATGAAGAATATTTTTTGCCTATTATCAACTTTTCCATTATGCAAAATTCTTCTGCTAGAAGGCATAGACTTACATCATGTTTCCTTCTATATTTCTTCTTTTAACTGTTTGATTTAAAAATTTCTTTGTCTCTGACATTCCTTGTGATAAGAGAAACTTTTTGTGCACCATTTGTTAATTTTCGTAACATGCTTTTTAGCTGCTGATGGAACTAAGTAGGTGTTTCCATTTGTGGATGTTTTATCAATTGTAGAAACTGGCTGATTGTTTTCCTAACTGGTTCCATTGACTTTGAATAGCTTTGATAAATTTAATTTACATCACAATGGATTCAAAAGACATGCTCATGACAACCGAAAATTCGGTGTCATCTTTCTTGCTAACAGTCTTTTGTATAATTTCATGGACAATTGTGAAAATAAACTGAAGCACATTTATCATAACTTAAGGCAAATGTTTCATTACAAATTGCATAGTTAAAGTCAAATCAGTTCCTAAAGATGACAGTTTACATGCCAGACTTGAGATTTAACTTAAGATCTCCTCACTGCATAGGCCATATATTATATACTGAGACAAAATGTTAAAGATAGGGGTGACAGGCAGTTGACATGGGCATCCGCTGTGCAGAGTGGAACAAACCCAAACCAAAAGCAGGCAATAAATAGGCAGACAGCAGGATTTACCAACAGTATTGCAAATTAACTTGTACAGAAAACTAGCGGATAATGCTTACCTTGGCATTCCTTTCTAGCGACGGGGACATTTCACGCACGTGTTTTCCGGTCTCTGTTGAGGTTATTGTCCTAAAGTCCGTTGTATGCGATGACTGGCTTTACTTCTCACACTTTTCGCTGGGTATACTCATTGGATCTTTGCTTTAGGATTCAAACATCAATTTTTACCGTTCTTTATACTCGAAATTTTCGCCCATACTCTGGGCATCTTCAGGAGCGTGGCGACTTTACCACCGATGTTCGTGGTTAACTTCGCGCTAATGGAGTCCGATACTCCTTGTTGCCATTCGTCGGAAAAACTTTCCTGGATATATTTCGTTATCAAGCCCGGCTGGCGCCATCTATGTTTCGTTAAGAACACTTTTTTTTTTTCCGTATTTTTTTTTTTTAATTTTTATAATTTCTTCTCCTATCCTGGTTTTCTTGTCTTTTTTTGCCTGTTTTTCTTTTGTTGTTGTTTTTCTTGTCTTATTAGTTCTTTCCACAGGCCCGATAATGTGCTAGGGTCGTTCTGGTTACATACCCTTGCTTTATTTTTGTAGATTAATATTGCTTCTTCCCTCCTCATTTGCCTTTCCGATTTTTTATTCTTTTTTAGCATTTTAATTTCATCAAACTTTGGGAATGTCCGGTTTTCCAAGCAGAACTGCACTAAAGCCGTTTTGGCATCTTTTTTTTGCCAGTTAGATATGTGTTGTTTAAGTTTTTATTTTAATCTGTTTTTCGTACTTCCAATGTACGATATTGGGGTATGTGTGCTATTGGAATTTCGTAGGTTCCTGATTCTTCTAGCATTTTTTCCTCTGTTTTTTTGTTGACAGTCATACTTTTCACGGTGTGCACTGAGCTTCCTAGTTGTAAGTCATATTTAGCACAGTGCCTATTGATTTCTTTACTCACTCCTTCCAGGTATGGAAAAGCTCCAATGTATTTCAATTTTTTATTTCTCATCTTCCTTTGGTTGTGCACTTCTTTACTCTGAGTCATATGCTTTTTACTCTCATGTATCCATTTATTAATTAGCTTGCTCGGGTACCCATACTCTTGTGATATTTTCGAGATAAACTCTAGCTCTTGATTTTTTAGCCTGTTGTTAGATGTGTGTGTGTACGCTCGCCGTATCAAGTTTACTATGCTGTTTTTTTTTATGTATCACTGGATGGTGCGACGAGTATGATATCAGTACAGGTATGTAAGTTGCTTTTCTGAACAACAAAAATAGTTTTGAATACTCTGTGTTCAGAAAAGCAACTTACATACCTGTACTGATACCATACTCGTCGCACCATCCAGTGATACATAAAATAAACAGCATAGTAAACTTGATACGGCGAGCGTACACACACACATCTAACAACAGGCTAAAAAATCAAGAGCTAGAGTTTATCTCGAAAATATCACAAGAGCATGGGTACCCGAGCAAGCTAATTAATAAATGGATACATGAGAGTAAAAAGCATATGACTCAGAGTAAAGAAGGCCAAGAAGTGCACAACCAAAGGAAGATGAGAAATAAAAAATTGAAATACATTGGAGCTTTCCCATACCTGGAAGGAGTGAGTAAAGAAATCAATAGGCACTGTGCTAAATATGACTTACAACTAGGAAGCTCAGTGCACACCGTGAAAAGTATGACTGTCAACAAAAAAACAGAGGAAAAAATGCTAGAAGAATCAGGAACCTACGAAATTCCAATAGCACACATACCCCCAATATCGTACATTGGAAGTACGAAAAACAGATTAAAATAAAGACTTAAACAACACATATCTAACTGGCAAACAAAAGAAGCCAAAACGGCTTTAGTGCAATTCTGCTTGGAAAACCGGACATTCCCAAAGTTCGATGAAATTAAAATGCTAAAAAAGAATAAAAAATCGGAAAGGCAAATGAGGAGGGAAGAAGAAGCAATATTAATCTACAAAAATAAAGCAAGGGTATGTAACCAGAACGACCCTAGCACATTATCGGGCCTGTGGAAAGAACTAATAAGACAAGAAAAACAACAACAAAAGAAAAACAGGCAAAAAAGACAAGAAAACCAGGATAGGAGAAGAAATTAAAAAAATTAAAAAAAAAAAATACGGAAAAAAAAAGTGTTCTTAACGAAACATAGATGGCGCCAGCCGGGCTTGATAACGAAATATATCCAGGAAAGTTTTTCCGACGAATGGCAACAAGGAGTATCGGACTCCATTAGCGCGAAGTTAACCACGAACATCGGTGGTAAAGTCGCCACGCTCCTGAAGATGCCCAGAGTATGGGCGAAAATTTCGAGTATAAAGAACGGTAAAAATTGATGTTTGAATCCTAAAGCAAAGATCCAATGAGTATACCCAGCGAAAAGTGTGAGAAGTAAAGCCAGTCATCGCATACAACGGACTTTAGGACAATAACCTCAACAAAGACCGGAAAACACGTGCGTGAAATGTCCCCGTCGCTAGAAAGGAATGCCAAGGTAAGCATTATCCGCTAGTTTTCTGAACAAGTTACTTTGAAATATCGCACGTAAAAGAGAATAGTACAATAATTAGAGCTATATAATAGTCAGAATTAGAACTACTAAGTGGAATTGAAAGTATTGCAAATGATGAACATGGGTAGATTTGGTGATCCGAGTGACTTTGATCGAGGATGCATTGTCGGCACAAGACAGATGCGTTGCTCTATTGCCCAATGGTAACAACCCTAGAATTCCTGAGAGTAACTGTATCAAAGGTATATATATCATGAGTATACCATTGACGGACATACCAGTACCCAGAGAGTAAGTGGTGTCCAACCACATGCCACTGATGATCTGGGTCGACAAAGACCGACCGCTTAGCAATGGTGGCACAAATCACATTCAGGTTAAATGTCAGAGGCCCAAGCAGCATCAGTGAGTGAACAGAATGACACATAGTGCATACCCTGGGCAACAGAAGTCAACACCTACTCATGTGAAACTGTTGACTGCTCGTCATTGGACATTACACTTTGCCTGGTGCTGGAAGCATCAAAAATGGATCTCTGCAGAGTGGTTACATGTTGTGTGGTCAGATGAATTTCGTTTTCAATTGTACCAAGCTGACAGGAGGGTGTGAGTGTGGCATAGACAGCATGAGGCCATGACCCTGCCATGCCAGGTCAGTTCTGTTCAAGGCGGTGGAGGCTCTGTGGTGGTTTGGGGAGCCTTTTCATGGGACACATTTGCCCCTTTAGTGTGTCTGGAGATGTCCTTAATCACTGTGCGCTACCAGTATGTGCTGGCTGAACATCTACATGCTTTCATGCATCCTGCAGGCGATAGTCTGTTTCAGTAGGACAGTACACCATCCCACCAGGTCGCAATCACCAGGGCATAACTCAGGAAGCACTAATCTTTGTTTGGAACCATCCAGTGGCCCTTAAAGTTCCTGGACTTAAACCCTGAGGAAGTTCTCTGGGATATCAGATCTATGGATCCTGTACCGACATCTTGGGCAGAGTTGTGGACTACACTGCAACAGGAATGGTTGGCATTATCTCCAGAAACCCTTTGGCATTTGGTGGAGTTGATGTCTGAGTGTATACAGGCTGTTATTCGCGCTATAAAAGGATCAACATGCTATTAGGTAGGTATCTATAATGTATTGTTCATTGAGTATATGAACTGTATTCCCGCATGCAATGCTTTTGTTTTTTTTGTTTTTTTGTATATATCTATCTATCTATCTACCAACAAGTAATTGGACACCCTGCAATCAACGATATCTGCGGTCCTGATACACGTCACAGCCCCCGCCATTAAATACCGTGTAGGAAACAACAACGCAACCAGTCGCATGCAAGATGCCACGCAGTTCGGAGCTCTCCGATTTCGAGAAAGGTGTAATCGTCGGGTATCACAGAAATAGCCGATCCATACGTGACATATCCAGCGAGTTGAAGTACCCAAAATTGACAGAGGCCTATGTGATTGGCAAGAGGAAGATGAGAGGTGACTGCCGGAATGTGCCCCGACCCAGAAGACCCACAAAACTGGGAGTTAAGAGACCGACGGGTGCTGGCCAGAGAAATTCGGAAGAACTGCACCAAATCGATGGGCCACATCCGCGAGGAGTTTCAACAGTCATCCGGGAGTGTTCTTTCGATGAATACCATCTGTAAGGAAGCCCATCTGCTCGGTTATCATGGACGTGCTGCTGCTCACAAGCCTTTGATCACCAAGTCCAATAGCGCTGCTCGGCTAACGTAGTGCAAAGAACGTCGACAGTGGACCACTGAACAGTGGAAACAGGTTCTCTGGAGCGACGGATCAAGGTTCACCCTCTACCGTTTGGATGGCAGGGTCTGGGTTTGGCGTCTGCCTGGAGAACGCCTCCTGCCGGAATGTATTGTGCCAACTGTGAAGTTTGGCGGCGGTGGAATTATGCTATGGGGGTGTTTCTTCTGGTATGGCACAGGACCCTTGGACGCAATTCCTGGTAGACTCAACGTCAAGACCTACTGCACCATTTTGAATGACCATGCGCTTCCTACATTGTGGCAGTTTTACGGGGTGGACCCATGTTACTTTCAGGATGACAATGCCACCTGTCATGTTGCGAGGTCCACCATGGCTTGGTATGGTGACAATGGAGTTAATCGAATGGACTGACCTATGCAGAGCCCGGACCTTAACCCTATCGAGCACCTCTGAGATGAGTTGGAGCGTCGACTTAAGGGGTGCCCCCACCGTCCGAAATCAGTGAGGGAACTGACCTGTCTTCTCCAAGCCGAGTGGAAGAAAATACCGCTAGCCATCATACAACGCCTTGTTGAGGGTATGCCCCGGAGGGTCGCAGCTGTAATCGTCGCTCGTGGAGGCTCCACCAACTATTGAAGGTGAATAAACTTCGTTTTCCTTTGCTATCACAGGTGTCCAATTACTTGTTGGTAGATAGCGTATATATGGATCATACTGATTTATTTCTGCTCATATTTGGTTTAACAGCTTTAAACAAGAAAACTCTAGAGAAGCTATTAATCCTAGCAAGGGTGTATTTAGAGGAGAGCAAAAGGCCTTTGGCCCCCTGAAAGTGTTTCCTTTTTTTTTTTTTTTGTTAAAATGCGACTTACATTTCAAAAAAATGATTTAATTTAATAAAAATGCATCAACTAAAAAATGGTTTAATTTTTGTTTCTATTTTTTGTTACCATTTACTTTGTTCTGGTGGATTTCAGAAACTTACATTTTTCGTCGGCACCCCCTGAAAAATTCTATATATGCCACTGAATCCTAATATCAGGTCACATATATTGTAAACAAGTTCAGCTTCACATGTGTTGAACAATGAGGTCAATGATGCACATTCCAGTGGTGCACACCAGTGGAACCATAGTATATTATGTCATAATGGAGAATGTTCCTTTTTGATTAAGTCCTTGTGACTGAGGTTCTTCATGATTAAATTGACATTCAGCCATTTCAAAATGTTTTTAATTTTGTGTCAGAATCTCAGTATGAATGGAATTAAGCACTGTCCCTTAATTTCAGGTTTTATTTGTTAACAAGGGGGGGGGATTCTTGTGCACATTTAGACATGCACTTGATAATTCCAAAATATCATTATCTATGTTTGATCATTTTCAGTACACTGACATTTCTAGATGGTAATACTTTGTTCTCCAGTTTTTACCATGCACCTCAGTTTTAGCAGTTGTAACACCCGGAATGTTTAGTTTTTAAAAACGTCACCAGTTATTTTTCATGGGGTCATACAAATATATATGATCTGTGTATCTCATCAAAAACTGATAGTTTCAGCTCATTACCTTTCATTGCTTAATTCTCTACAGGTCTTGAAATTACTTCTGATAACACTTTTAAAACTGGTGAGACCCTCGATACATGCTACATGTTAATGGTGTTTTCTCACCTTAAATTGATGAGTATCATTTTGTTTTGCTTTTTGTATCAGGGTTTAATGACCACCATGAGCAAGTCTAAGGACAATACGTAATTGCTTAGCCCTAATTTTGGGCCACTAGTTCTAGGGAAGAGAGGGAGCGAGTACAGTTAGACACAGGAACGGATTTACCAGTGTGCATACTGTGTGCTACATGCAACAGGCCCTGGAGCTGGAAAGGGCCCCAAATTCTCACACATACCCCAGGAAGAAAGATTAAACTAAGGAGTATCGATTTCCTAAACATATATGTGTATTTGGCGGCATCTATGCATGGGTGGAATACTGTTAGAACAAACCTAAAAATAATTCTAAGATTCTTACAGTGAGATCACTGTCTGACACTTGATGGTTTGCTAGGGCTGATGCAGTTTTAAACTTAAAAACTGGATATAAAGAAATGAAAAAACTTTCCTTGATATAGCTGAAGCACATCAGGAAAAACCTATGATCAGATTGGAAGCAAAATAATTGATGAAAAAATTTGAAAAATATGAGAATGTCGTACTGACTACTTACTCTCTGGAATCGAATGCTTCAGAGGATGCATTTTGTTAGTAAATCACTTCAAGCAAAAGTGGAAATTTATTGATAACTTCAACTCTTCTGTCATCTCTGAGAAATTTCATTTCTCAAGTAAGAAGTGACTACTCATCTATTGAAGGGGAGGCAATCTTGCTGCCAGAAAATATAATTGATCTTGATGATGAACAGGCAAAAGGACGTCACCAGAATTGAAAAAGGAAAACATTTTTTGATGAGTTGTTTCTGAAGGCAAACACAAACTTGTTACTGAAACATTCAACGTAGAGGTGGGACGAATCCTAAATTTTCTCAAATCCCTCGAATCTCTCGAATCCTTCATATAAGAATAATTATAAGAAGAAAAGGGAAAGAAAAGATTTCTACTTAAAATTAAAAGTTTTTAATTGAAGCAAAGTTTAAAGTCTGTGTTTAATGAAAAACCAATTCAAAAATACAGTTTTCCAAAAATATACCCATACTTATTGAGAAGGTACAAATGAAATTTATAACTTACTATAGGAATCATAGTGAGAAGAATTGGCAGGAAAACACGTAACACACAAAACATTAGAAATCTTGAAATCATCAAATCACGCGTACAATACGTTGAAAATTATAAGCGGGACATTTCGGTAGCGACTCCTACCTTCATCATCCATGGAATGAGACACGTGGTAAAAGCATCAGTTGTTGCCAGATTTCAAAATCGCTTTCCCAATAATAGTGATGTAAAAAGGGTACGTCAGTATTGCAGGTGTTAGGGATAAGGTAGATTTCATTGCTTTCACGGTACCTGAGGGCATGCCGATTGCTAAATGGGGCGATCCGCTTAACATTTTGCCAATCGGGAATAGCAGACATATCACCAGAGTCACAGAATATAGACATACACGCGTACGCCGTATGCGGATAGTTTCCAAATTATTAGCAGATTTTGCAGATTGTTTTCGCTTGTAGATTAAAAAAATAAAAATGTTATTTACAGCAATTAAAACACTTTTTCAAGGCTTTACTCCGATGAATATATTTACTTCTATCTCAACGTGAGAATGTTCAACTATTTTTCACATCTTCCGATAATGAGTTCTTTTGTTTTTACAGACCTTTCTGGCCTCTTGATTTTATTAAGGCCTGTTCTCAATATTTAGGAACTGTAACAAAAGTTTTGTTTACCCAGAAAGATTACCAAGTTCCTCTTGCAGTTGCCAGTTATTAAATTAAATTTTTTTCCTTATGTATTTTATAAGTCCACTATTTTTGAAATAAGTAGTTGAAAATGCTATTTATAATTTTTGAAAGTTCATTAATGGAACTGCTTTCCTACATATAAAAACTTTCTTTAATTAGTCTTGTTTTTATGAGGTTCATAGTCCAGTATAAGTTTTGGCCTTAAGGTCCATTTTACACACATTTCTGCACATTCAGTCATAATGCCCTTTTGTCCTCTCTGGAATCTGTAATGTTTTAGTAATTACTTATTGTTATATTAATTTTTGTTTAAATTATCTTATTCTATTGTTATTGTGATTCATGGGTTTGGAGCAATTGTTCTGTTTCAATGGTTGTGTACGTAGATGCATTTTATTTTTATACAACTCTGTGTATCGCTGATGGTTAAAATTGAAAGGGAGGTGGAAGGGCTGCCTGCCGCCCCGGTGGCACAGTGGTCTAAGCGATGGCCTCTGATCATTCTTCCGAACGGGGTCCGGGTTCGAATCCCGGTGAGGCATGGATGTTGTGTTTGTCTTACGGCACTGGCTCTCTCCCTTCCCTGGAACCAGTGACCCTAAATTAGGGACGGGCGACTGCTTATAGCCCATTGAGTTGCTCACGGTGGTCGTTAAACCTCCAATAATAATAAAAAAAAAGGGCTGCCTTTCTTAACATCAGCGATATGTTCCATCAATCGCCGGTTTATGCTGCGGTAAGTACTACCAATATAGTGGGTAACGCCTGTGAAAGTGTTGATAGGGATAGAGTAGACACCTTGTAACTCTAGGGATTTATTGGGATCTCTGTCTTTAAGGATGAGGTTGAGAAGATGTGGAAGTGGTTTTTGACTGCAATTCTGTAGCCAAAAGACTTGAAAATAGAGCAAACTTTATGAGTGAAGAACAGGCTAAAGGCCAAAGTGCCAACAAACTGATGGGTGGTGGAAGGTTCAGGCAGTAAACTAGATCTATTCTGTGATTCAAAACTCTTAATTAGTCGACGTACTAAGAGGGGTGGAAAGCCACGCAATTTGCCAATGTTGATGATGTTCTGATATTCTTTTTGAAGAGCAGAATGGCTGTTGCAAATAAGGTTGGCTCGGTGAATGTACGACTTTATAGCAGACAATTTGTATTTTTCAAAGGTGCAAGAATGGTAAGGGGTGACAACATCCAGAAAACATCCAGAAAAGGTTGATGTTAACATCCAGAAAACATCCAGAAAAGGTTGATGTTAACATCCAGAAAACTAATATTGTTATCGACCTGTTCTTGGGAAGAAAATTTTATATGCGGGAATTTTTAAGCTATGGAGGACATGAGTTCAAACAGTGTTTATGGTGTGGCCAAATAATGAAGATGTCGTTCACATACCGTAACCAAATAGTGGGTTTTAAGAGGAATGGGGCAACAATTAATGTTTCAATATTCTACAAATAAATTTTAGCAAGTAAGGGGGAAAGATCAAAGCCCATAGGTATGCCTTGTTTTTGTTGGTAGCAGATACCATTGTATATAAAACAGGAATACTTTTCCAATTAATCAAAACAGTCATAAAGATCTTTGATGAGTTTGCCAGGAAGTTCTTGGTGCTTCCTTAGTTTTTTGAACATGATGCAACATTTGACCAATTGCCTTTCAAGATTGACTGCAGGAGAAAGGTTTTCAATTGAAAACACATGTTAGGGTCCTCTTTAGTATCTGTCAACAAAATAATTGTGACGGATGTAATACTGTTTCACACGTTATTCATGAAGAAGTTGACTACCCGCGAGAGCATGTTATATATAACGAAATGCATTAGAACTTTAAGTTTTCAAATAATGGAATTAATGTCATTAATATGCACTTACCTGGTTTCAGTTCTCTTGCATAATTCACATCGGACTATTGTTGTAGTGCTTAATCATCTTCATTTCATTCGGAAATGTTGCATGTATGATTGATAGTGTGAGGTGAAATCTTGAGCTGAAGTAAAATCTTGAATTGAAGTAAATACACAAACAGCAGTAAAAAAAACTTGTAACTGGTTGTCGCCGTGGGCAGCAAGAAGCAAAGGATCATTCTATAAGCCAACAACGAAGAAAATACCATGCAACAAGAAGGGGTGAAATGATAATATTTGAATGAAGAAATCTTGTGACAGTGAGCTTATATTAAAATCAAACCCTATTGTTAAGATTAAAAGTATTTACCAAAGATATTTTTGGATGACTTCACGAAAGTACGCCATAACAACAGATGAAGAACTAGAACAAAGGAACAAAACCACTCAATGAAAAAACTTTTGCTACTCCCGCAGGTAATACGCCCAAACTAGTTTCGACTATTTCTCATTGTAGTCATCATCTGTGGGTACATACGCGTTGAATGCCCATTGTTAAAAAGCTCAACTCATGTTGCATTCACTTCCGGACATGTCAGAACAGTGCCATGTCGACGGCGTGTTGCACCGCTCAGATTGTTCTTTTCTGCACAACTTTTATTGTGCCGGTGGTTGGGTGTTTTTGTATTCATGCACTCAAACATGTAAGTGTCACGTATTTCATGGATATATATGTTGGCGCCATCTGTAGTCAAGGACATCTACAATTGTTATTAAGGAACTCTATATATGAACTTTGGTTTGTATTTCTGTTAAACTATTCTTTACTTTCTTGTTCAATTAGGTACTTCCAGGGGTAAGGTAGTTCAATAGGGGTGTTATTATTGCAATTGTATTCTTTAGTTTTATCAATAACAAGTGCTTCAGAGGTTAGGATCTGACTGAGTTTGACGAGAGGCGAGTATTTTTGCATTTGTCCAGTCAGATTAGCTGTATTATTTGCTATACAATACTGCATCGGAGAGGTTTTTTCTTCTTTATAGTTCCAATTTTTTTATATGTTCATTCAGTCTGGATTTGAATCTTCGTTTGGTGCTACCGATGTAAATTTTTTTATTATTTGATTGGTTATCATCTTTGCAGCATGTTGGAATAGCATATACTCCAGCACAGTCAAGAATCGATTTCTTGTTATATCTATTGGTTAACAGCATAGCATTGTCAATTACAGTTTTGGCAAGTTGCATGTTATATTTCTTGCATTCATTTTTCAGAATGCTGGTGATGGGCTGTATATATGGAAGAGATCCACAGTATTGTTGACTTTCTGTAGGTTTAGATGTCCTGGAAGTAGATGACTTTTTAATATTTCTGTATATTGAGTTGATCAAGCTTACACGATATCCAAAAGATCTTGCAGTGTTTTTAATCCATTGTATTTCTTTTCTTTCTTATCAGAGGAGTGTGTAATAGCCCTTCTAACGTAATATTGGTAGGCCGATGTTTTATATTTCCAGGGGTGATATGAATTAGCAGGCACAACTGCAGGGATGTAGGTAGGTTTCCTGTATACTGAAAATTCAACTCGATTATTATTTTTTGTTAATGTTACATCTAGAAAATGTAGTGTTTGATTATATTCTTTTTCCGCTGCTATTTGAATAGATGGATAGCAATGGTTAAATTCACCAATAAAATTGTTTAATTTTACATCATAATGTGGCCAAAACATCAGGATATCGTCTACATATCTCAAATATAAATAAGGGAGATCATAGTTTGTATCTTTCAGTAGGTCATTCTAATGCAGTATTGTATAGCAAATAACACAGAACCCGACTGGACAAATGCAAAAATACTCACCTCTCATCAAACTCACAGTCAGATCTTAACCTCTGAAGCACTTGTTATTGAAAAAACTAAAGAATAAAATTGTAATAATAACACCCCTATTGAACTACCTTACCCCTGAAAGTACCTAATTGAACAAGAAAGTAAAGAATAGTTTAACAGAAATACAAACCAAAGTTCAAATATAGAGTTCCTTAATAACAATTGTAGATGTCCTTGACAACAGATGGCACCAACATATATCCACGAAATATGTGACACTTACGTATTTAAGTGCATGAATACAAAAACACCCAACCACCGGCGCAATAAAAGTTGTGCAGATAAGAACAATCTGAGCGAGGCAACACGACGTCGACGTGGCACTGTTCTGACATATTCGGAAGTGAATGCAACGTGAGTTGAGCATTTTAACAACGCCCGTTCAACGCGTATGTACCCACAGATGATGACTACAATGAGAAATAGTCGGAACTAGTCTGGGCGTATATTACCTGCGGGAGTACTGAAAGCTTTTTCATTGAGTGGTTTTGTTCCTTTGTTCTAGTTCTTCATCTGTTGTTATGGCGTACTTTCATGAAGTCATCCAAAAAAATCTTTGGTAAATACTTTTAATCTTAACAATAGGGTTTGATTTTAATATAAGCTCACTGTCACAAGATTTCTTCATTCAAATATTATCATTTCACCCCTTCTTGTTGCATGGTATTTTCTTCATTGTTGGCTCATAGAATGTTGTTCCTTTGTTTCGTGCTGCCCACGGCGACAACTAGTTACGAGTTTTTTTACTGCTGTTCGTGTTTTTACTTCAGTTCACGATTTTACTAATCATAATTTTACTTCAGTACAAGATTTTACTTCAGTTCAAGATTTTACTTCAGCTCAAGATTTCACCTCACACTATTCATCATACATGCAACCTTTCCAAATGAAATGAAGACGATTAAGCACTACAATAGTCCGATGTGAATTATGCAACAGAACTGAAACCAGGTAAGCGCATATTAATGACAGTAATTCCATTATTTGAAAACTTAAAGTTCTAATGCCTTTCGATATATATAACATGCTCCTACGGGTAGTCAACTTCTTCATGAATAATGTGTGAAACAGTATTACATCTGTCACAATTATTTTGTTGACAGATACTAAAGAGTAACATACGCCACGTATTAATGGTTCAGTTGGTTCATTTAGTGAACTAACAGAACATAAGTCGTACCTGTTATGGTGTTTTCAATTGAAAACATTTTTTCTCCTGCAGTCAATCTTGAAAGGCAATTGGTCAAATGTTGCAAAGTTCTGACAAGAAATCAGCCTTATTCTGTTGTATCGACCAAAGACTTTATCCAGAAACGCCCTTCTTCCATCAATCCTCAAGATTTCCTGTACACCTTTGACGTGGATTCATTATTTCTTTCTGTTTCTTTCTTTGATGCCTACATGGCTCATGTTCAAAAACTAATGGAGCACCAAGAACTTCCTGGAGAACTCAAAGATCTTTATGACTGTTTTGATTCATTGGAAAGTATTCCTGTTTTGTATACCATGGTATTTACTACCAACAAAAACAAGACATACCTATGGGCTCTCCTCTTTCCCCCTTACTTACTGAAATTTATTTGCAGAATATTGAAAGATTAATTGTTGCCCCATTCCTCTTAAAACCCACCATTTGGTTACGGTATGTGGACGACATCTTCATTATTTGGCCACACCGTAAACACTCTCTGTTTGAACTCATGTCCTCCATAACTTCAAAATTCCTGCATATCAAATTTTCTTCCCAAGAACAGGTCGACAACAATATTAGTTTTCTGGATGTTAACATCAACCCAGACTTCTCACTTGGCCTCTTTGTTTACAGGAAACCTTCTGTCACCCATAATATCAACCCTTACCATTCTTGCACCTTTGAAAAATACAAATTGTCTGCTATAAAGTCGTACATTCACCAAGCCAACCTTATTTGCAACAGCCATTCTTCTCGTCAAAAAGAATATCAGAACATTATCAACATTGACAAATTGCATGGCTTTCCACCCCTCTTAGTACATAGACTAACTAAAGAGTTTTGAATCACAGAATAGATCTAGTTTACTGCCTGAACCTTCCACCACCCATCAGTTTGTTGGCACTTTGGCCTTTAGCCTGTTCTTCACTCATAAAGTTTGCTCTATTTTCAAGTCTTTTGGCTACAGAATTGCAGTCAAACCACTTCCACATCTTCTCAACCTCATCCGTAAAGACAGAGATCCTAATAAATCCCTAGAGTTACAAGGTATCTACTCTATCCCTATCAACACTTCCACAGGCGTTACCCACTATATTGGTAGTTCTTACCGCAGCATAAACCGGCGATTGATGGAACATATCGCTGATGTTAAGAAAGGCAGCCCTTCCACCTCCCTTTCAATTTTAACCATCAGCGATACGTCTGCTATTCCCGATTAGCAAAATGTTAAGCGGATCGCCCCGTTCAGCAATCGGCATGCCCGCAGGTACCGCAAAAGCATTGAAATCTACCTTACCCCTAACATCTGCAATACTGATGCACCTTTTAACATCCCTATTATTTGGAAAGCGATTTTGAAATCTGGCAACAACTGACGCTTTTACCACGTGTCTCATTTCATGGCTGATGAAGGTGGAAGTCGCTACCAAAATGTCTGTCTTATAATTTTCAATGTAACTTACGCATGATTTAACGATTTCAAGAATTCTAATGCTATAATTTACATTTACTATATGAAGTACATAACTCTTGAGGTTCATTTCCATTTTCTGAACATAATTTGACAAAAAATATATTTGAGTAACATTCACATTTTTGACATTTTTCTTGAATAACAAAAGTTCCAAAACCTTTTTAAATCAAAGCAAGTTTCAAGAGTTAATGTAGATAAACACTAAACATGGAACATTAAATTGAGTAAATTCTTTTCAGAAAATTAAGAAAAATCAAAAACATGTTTGTTTTAAGAGTTAATAAAAATCCTAAACACTGAACTCTTTCAGGACAATGTAAAAAAATCAGAAACTTTTCATGGAGATTTTATGCTAACAAAAATTCAAACAAATATCACTCTACAACAAGCACCAAATGCCAAGTTGTTTAGGTTAAGATTCTAAAGATTCGAACGTCGAAAAAAGCGTGAAGATTCGAGTTCTCGAATGTCCCATTCCTAATTCAATTTAATACGCAACAAACTCAAGATATAATTGACAAAAAGAGAAAATGAATACACAGAAGTCTTGAACTTATTTTGTCTTTTCATAGATATGATGGATGAGCAAACACTTATTTGTAAACATTGTCAGATATGTATGCACTTGACATTGAAAAAGCTACTTTTGCAGATAAAGTTACAGTTTTTGCATTTTACACAGTAGCACGGAAATTTGAGTCCGATGTCACCGAAAGAACTGTACAAATTTGGTCTGTGATGGTTTAGCAGCTACTTTTCCAAATGTTGAGACAATCTTAAAAATATTTTTAACTATCCCAGTTTCAAACGACAGTAGTGAAAGGTCTTCAGTGCCTTAAAGAGTGTAAAAAAACTAACTGTGTTACACAATGATGCAAGAATATCTCACCAGTGTTGCTATACTCTCAATTGAAAGTGAAACTCTAAAAACTCTGAACTATGATTTGTTAATCAACGATTTTGTTTTAAAAAGAGTGCAAGAAAAGAACATCTAACAGCCATCTAGAATGGATTTTTACCTTCTAAAAATTTATCTTTCTGTATTGGTTATGTTCTTCTATGATGTGGCTATTTATACGTCTGTCGCAACATGGCGAGTTATTTATTTTCTAAACAAATAGTTTTTTTGTTCAGGTGCAGCATGTATTAAAAGGACGTTAACTTATGAATATGGCTGAGATGGTTGCACTAACATTAAAATCATTCCTTATTGACTACTGACTCTCAATTGAAAGTAAAGCTCTAAAAGTCTGAAAAATTATTTTTGATTTTTACTTAAAAAGTGCATGAAAAAAAAATGCTTAACAGTCATGAAAAGTGAACTTTCCTCATCTAAAAATTTATCTTCCTGTGATGGGTAGTTTTTTTATGTTGCAATGCGTGTGTGATGTGGTTACTTCTACTTCTGGCAAAATATAGGGTCTTTTTTTTTTTTTTTTTTTTTATTTCAGGCATGAGGCACTCACCTACTGCATGTACTACAGAGTTATTCCCTTATAAGTGTGACTGATGGTTGATTGCACTTACTCAAAAATCATAGATTACTGGTAAGGTCTTGTTAAATGTTTGCTGTGAGGCTATTATAATAAATTTATGGAACGGTGAATCTTTTAGAGGGAAGAAGGGCCCCAAAATTCTGCTGTGAGCGAAGCCCCTGAGAAGGTAAATTAGCCTCTGATTAGACAAGCACACCACTCATTCCTCATCCGGGACTCCAATCTGGTCCGAACTCAGATGGTTAGCCAGAAACCTATGGCTCAGACGATTCAGCTTTCTGGACAGACAAAATTATTGTTGCCATGGTTTTGCCTTGAAAGAGTTCTCCACTTAAGATAAACTAAAAATTGAGTTACTAAAAGCTTTTGAAACCAATATAAATAGGAAGAGTGGTGTTATTTCAAAACTTCCAATGATGCCTCTATGTGTGTCCTTTACGGTTAGTTTACTCTTTTTGTGAAATCTCCTCTCAAGTTCCATACTGTGTTGGATTCTGTTAAGCAAGCACATAATGAGGTATTTTGCAAGTCCTTTTCAAGGCACATAGTTCATTTTTTATTTTTGGAAATAATTGGTTTTAACTAGGGCAGCAGAAGCTACATTTCCAAAAGTAACACTGTTCTACAAGGTTTTAATAACATGAACAAATGTAGCTGTTTTTAACTAATTTTTGGGTGCTGATTTCAGATCTGACCTTCAAAAATGGCCACCACATCAATCACATTGTTTTTTGTTATGGAGCATTAAATATGCACCACTGTTTCCCATTAGCACTTGTAGGCATGTAAAACGGACACTAGATCTTTTTTTGGTCATATTTTGCCACCGGAGGTTATGGGTGGTAACACTGTTTTTTTTTTTTTCCCCACAGGTAGAGAATATGTAACTGCAACCGAACTGCTATTGCTGTTTTTTACATTGAAGGAGAAACATGTGCTGCATGTTTATGTGCAAAAGTTGGCAAAATGGAGAAAAGGGATTGACACGGATGTATTAATGTTCCAGATAAGTTTTGCTATGTGTGCGGACAGTATATTATAAAATCGCAGAATTATCCATTGACAAAGACTGTGAGGAAAGCCTACTACAGTATTTGAACTTTGGATGTCATGTTTGAGATCAAAACAAATCGTGGGCTCCACATGTCTGCTGAATTTCCTGCTTTGTTGGCCTGAGTGAACGGTTGAAAGGTAAGCTGAAATCCATGCCTTTCGCAGTTCCGATGATTTGGTGTGAACCAATTGATCACATGGAAGATTGTTATTTTTGTTTAACCAAAGTGAGTGGCTTTTCAAAGAAGAATAAAAGTAAAACACAGTATCCCAATTTGCCATCAGCCTTAAGGCTTGTTCCACATGGCGAAGATCTTCCTATACCAAAACCTCAAGTGAACTGTGAAGAGATAGATTTAAATTCATCCCATGAAGATGTGGATGCACATGAAACTCTGGATCCTACATACACTCCTAAACAATTAGGCAAGCCCCACTTAATTGAGCAAAATGAACTGAATGATCTCGTTTGAGACCTACATCTTTCCAAACAACAAGCTGAACTCAGAAATTGTAGAAATTTGGGTTTACGTTCTTTCTATGAAATGCAGGATGGTATGTGTTTTTATTGAGATATTGCAGGGCTAATGACAGAATTCAGAATATCTCATGATTCTATGGAATGGCGTCTATTTATCGACTCATCCAAGGTTTGTTTAAAAGCTGTCCTTTTGTCCAACGGAAACTAGAAGCCTTCCATTCCCATAACACATGCTGTAGGAATGAAAGGGATGTATGAAAGCATGGACAAAATTCTCAGTGCAATACAATAGGACCGGTTTAGGTGGTCAAAATGCAGGATCTGAAAGTGATATCACTCTTGCTCGGGCTTCAAAGTGGCTTCACCAAATTTTGTTGTTTTCTTTGTATGTGGGAAAGTAGGGTCACAGCAGAACACTATAAATGAACAGACTGGCCTAAACGAGATGTTTTCATTCTTGGAGAGAGTAGCGTTTATGACAAGCCCCTAGTTAATCCCTCTGATGTGCTGCTTTCACCACTTCATATCGAACTGAGGCTGATGAAAAACTTTGTAAAGGCTATGGACATCTGTCCCAGGTTTCTTGCAGTTAAAGCAAACATTTCTGCAATTAAGTGATGCAAAACTCAAAGAAGGCATCTCCGTTGGTCCTCAGATACCAAAACTACTGCGCGATTCTGTTTTTACCAAAAAGCTAAACAGCACGGAGCTCGCCGCATGCCAATCTTTCACATCTGTGGTTAAGGGCTGGGTAGCCACAAAGAGGGCAACTACAAACAGCTGATTCACAACCTTCTCAAGAACTATAAAAACCTTGGGTACCAAATGTCCTTAAAATACATTTCCTCCATTCGCATCTGGACTTCTTTCCTGACAACCTAGGAGCAGTCAGTGATGAACAAAGAGAAAGGTTCCACCAAGATATCCGAATGATGGAAGAGAGGTGTTGAGGCAGGTGGGATCCCTCAACGATGAGCGATTACTCCTGGTTTTTGCAGAAGGACAACACAACACATAAGAGAAAAAAATGAACTACTTGTATGGGTATACGAGTACATGTGTATACATTTACATTTGTGTTAATATTGTTTACTCTGTTTCCTTCTTTTGCTGTCTCATATGCAGTGGTATATGAATATGGTATTTATACTTTGTAACACTAATTCCATAGCTAACAAGACACATAAATGCTGTAATACATTACAGTGTGAAGCTGTAATGGGTATATCTTGCATTGTATATATGTATACAAAAAACTGTACATGATGAAGAGTTTTTACAGTCATATTTGAATTCAGCCCCTCAAAATTAGTTAAAAACACCTTATTTCACTCATGTTATGAAGACAAAGTTTAAAAATGTTGACTAGTGTAATTAGATAAAGGTGTATTTAAAGCATTTGAAAAAACAAGTGCTACAAATAAAATATGTTTTTCCATGAAAGTATTACCTTACAAATGAAACTACTTTTTCCTAATTAGCAAATGTACAAATACTTTAATATAACTCCTAAAAACCCAATATCCTGTGCACAAACACATAATGCATACACCCTTCCATACATTCAAGAGAAAGTAAGTTACATAAATGGTTTAAATATCTAAACGAATCAGCTGGGGTTGCAGATTGCAGATGTGCCCCCCAATTTTAAAATACAAAACATTTTACCTCACTTAGGTGCTCAAAATAATAGATCAGGGTCTAAATTTTATTGATTGTTAGTTACATACGAATTGTACCACAGAACCTAAAAAACTGCAAATGATTGATTTGTTTCCATATAAATCATAAATTGATTGTAATATTAATATCGGTTCAAATCGTTATGTCTAACCACTTGAACGTCACTACGTGGCTTATTATAATGAATTTTGGCAAGATAGCGCAATCATCCTGTCATTCTTCTGTTCCTCACTTTTTTTTTTTAAAAAAACCTTCCTCACATTTTTTTTTAAATGTGAGGAACAGAAGAATGATGGGATTATTGTGATATCTTGCCAAAATTCATTATAAATTGATGAATTCTTACTTAATTCAGGGTGTTCATGGCAAGGCTCATTTTAATCATGTGCAGGACAAACATATTCCAGATGTACATTAAAGTGGCTTTATGCCTAGTAAGGACAGAGCTAACCAATTTTTTTTTTTGCATTACAGGCGATAATTGAAAAGTATCTGTCTGTTGGTAACTAAGTTGTTGCTGCCTTTATAGAAAGCTTATGACCAAGTAAACACGATACTTTGGTGAAAGATCTCGAAAATATTTATGACATAACTGCAAATATGCTTAAAAGTGTAAAAGCTATGTATGCTGGCAGTAGAGAGTGTGTACGAGTGCATGGTGTTTTATTGAAATGGTTTTTTGTTGGTACAAGAGCCAGACAAGGTTATGTAATGTCACCATTGCTGTTTAATATACACTCATCGTCAAAAAAATAGTTGCACCCAGAAGGAGGTGTCAGATTGCAATGCTATTTGGGAGGAAAATAAAGGTTACCAGGAACAATAAATGATTAAACATTGAGACTGATAAGGGCAATATTTATTGAGTTACACGCTAATAAGTAGTGTCTCTCAGTATGGCATCGGCCCGCCATGGAGTTGTATATGTTCCTAATGGTGTCCTGCGATAAGCCATCCCATGCTTGAATCTTCTCACGCAGTTCCTGCAAATTGTGCAGTAGGGGTGAAGTGTGGATAGCGCATCCAATAGCATCCCACACATTTTCAATTGGTGATATGTCTAGTGATGCAGCTGGCCATGGCAGAGTGTCAGTGCCTTGAAGACAAGCTCTCGAGACAGCAGCAGTACGCAGACTAGCATTGTCCTGTTGTAAAATCGCACTGGAGTGAGCGTTCAGAAAAGGTAGGGCCACTGGTTGCAGGATCTCATTAACGTAACGTTGGGCTGTGAAAGTGCCTGTAATGAACACCAAAGGTGATCTGGCATCATAGGCAATTGCACCCCACACAATGACACCAGGCTTTCTGGACATGTCCCACTCAACAACAAACCGTTTATCTTGGCTCAGACCATGGTACCTTCACACACAGATTTGGTGGTCATCTCCTTCACGACAAAAGCAGGACTTGCCACTGATGATCACCCACTGCCATTCTGCATGGCTCCATGAGAGTCTGTTACGACACCATTGCAGTCTTTGGCGATGATGCACTGTTGTTAAGAGCAGTCAGCGTAACAGTCTGTGTGAGTGTAGTTCTACGTCTTGCAGCCATCTGCCAATGGTGCTGGCACTAATCGGACGATGCATGGAGGGCACCACTCCTTGCTGAATATCCGCAATCGTGGCTGTTGGGTCACTTCACGCATGTCGGACAACCCGTCTGTCCTCTCTCTCCGTGGTTTGTCTAGGTCGCCCAGGCCCTTCCTGTCACTGCTGCGTGCCTTGTTCTATCCACTGCCGCCAACAGCGTGCTATGGTGCGCAATACAGCGATAAGACCATCCCGCTTCCCGGAGCCAGACAATGCGGCCCCTCTCAAACTCTTCCAACTGCTCGAATTGCTTCTGAACTTTTCTCTGAGACATACTTCACTTGCAAAGGATGCAACCAAAACAACAGCACGAGTCAGAATGGCAAACACCCACAATGGGATGACCTTATATAACCGGTCAGGCACAGTGCAATGACTCCACCTTGCTTGCGTCACATGCACGGCTGAGCATGATACTTGATTCATTTGCATGTCTCACGATGTCAAACCTAACCACCGAGTTTCATTTCTGTTGGTTGCTTCCTTCTGGGTGCAATGATTTTTTTGACGACGAGTGTATTTAAGTATGCATGCATGCATGATAGGCGATACTGGTTTATGTGTTGGTAATATCCATGTGCACAGATTGCTATATGCTGATGACACAGTACTTGATGGACAATAATGATATCGGCAGTGAAGGTCGTATGTAAAAAACAAAATGCAGTGGAATGGCAAAGCATGAATCAGTGTCATAATGACATCCCATCATGCAAAAGGAAAAAGAAACAAAATTTAACGTAATGTATCTTAATTGCTCAGAAGAAGTCATATCCAATATTCAATAAAATGCTTTAATAAAAATGCACACAAGATGAAAACACAACACTAGGATGTGGTACAAAATAATGATACTAAAGTAGAAATAGGATATGAATGATAATGATGTGGTTTAGTGTTGTTCATGAGGAATGGCTTTAAAAAACTTAAGTAATGAAGAGAAATTCACAGACTGCTTCCTCTTCCAAATGGGATGATGGTGGTGTGGATTTGACAATCCCTTTAAAAAGCACACATGCATGTTGGAGAACTGTCACTTGTTGAGATGATTTGTAACATACAAACAAAATCACTCTGAAGAACAGAGAAAGGTCAGTGACCTTTCTAATGCTACAATCCTCATGCCCACAAAAGAGCGTTTCGTGACTCTTAAGCCACAACAGCAAACCGTTTTGTTGGCAGAGACAAAAATGAGTTGCAGAGTATGTTGTCTTGGATGTACGGAGTTCTATGAAATTCAAACTGAGTATAAATAAGGGATAAACCAAAGTTATGATTTTTGAGTGAGAAACTGTTAGTATGCAAGATCGGTCTTAATGACAGAGATAGACCAGGTGAATGAATTTGTATATTTAGGAAACATGTTTAACAGAGAAAGCAGATTAGATGGTGAAATTAGTAGGTGAATGAATTAATCTTTGAAAGTCATAGCTGCCTAAGGAGGATTTCACAAGACTGATGAGTTCTCAAAAAGGTTTGGAATGGTTGTATGAGAGTGTAATGGTTGTATGAGAGTGAATGGTTGTATGAGAGTGTAAGTATGCATGCATGCATGATAGGCAATACTGGTTTATGTGTTGGTAATATCCATGTACACAGATTGCTATATGCTGATGATACAGTACTTGATGTATGGCAGTGAAACCTCGGTACTGCAGAAGAGACATAGGAGTCGGTTGTTTGTATGCCAGAGAGATGTATTACTTACAGGAAGTTTGTGGCAAGATATGTTCTGATAATATGAGGAATGAAGATGTGTTGTAAATGAATAACATGAAGCAAAATGATAAATAATAGCTTACCTTTTTAAGGCCAGCGCCTTTAAACATTTCCCTGCACGTCAGGTTTGGGGTTTCCTGTTAGGTTCGGGCCGGTGTGGTGATCTCATTTTGCCATTGTTGTATTTCTCACGTGCAGACGAGTAAATTAAGTGACAAAGCATTTTGCAATAATACTGTACTTCTCCATGACTTCGAAAAACATTTTATATTCCTTTAAAACCTCCTCTACCAACAAAAAGGAATATATTTTAAAGGAATATTATAAAGTGTTTTTTGAAGTCGTGGAGAACTACAGTATTATTGCAAAATGCTTTATGTCGCTTAATTTACTCATTTGCACGTGAGAAATACAACAATGGCGAAATGAGATCACCACACCAGGCTGGAACCAACAGGAAAC
Source organism: Macrothele yani (assembly GCA_039090855.1). Lineage (NCBI taxonomy): Eukaryota > Metazoa > Arthropoda > Arachnida > Araneae > Macrothelidae > Macrothele > Macrothele yani. The sequence continues at coordinate 93,506,199 of CM077012.1, forward strand.
CCCAAACCTGATGTGCAGGGAAATGTTTAAAGGTGCTGGCCTTAAAAGGCAAGCTAATATTTATCATTATGATATTTATGCACGTAAATTAACAATAGTTATGGCAGTATATTACCATGATACTATCATTGAAGTATGAAGCAAAATGTTGTTAATAAGGTGGAGACAAATATTCTGAGGTGGTTTGGCCATGTTGAAAGAATGAGTGGTGATATGCTAACTAAGAGAATTTATTTCACCCAAGTGTCAGGAAAGAAAGGTAGAGAAAGTCCAAGGAAATCATAAGAGGACCAGATTCAGGAAAATTTGCATGAGAAAAAGATAATGCACATGAAGTACAAAGGATCTTGTGTGAGGCATGTGATGGATGTACACAAAGCTCACTTTGTGCTCTAAGATCACTGTAAATGGAGATGTTTGATACATCAACAGTAAGTAATGAAATTCATCATCAGTTTTAAACTTTAATCTGGCAGATAAGCTTTCTTTGAGGAGCTAACCTCTGAATTTCAGAGAATGGCTTAGTGATATCTATAAATTATACAACCAAGTTTGCTGCCTTTCATTTATAATCAAGACTTTTTCAGCCATTAAAAATACAAAGACGATAAATACCTAGATACAACTGTTATATTTGACAATTTTTGTTTAAAAGATATTGGACTAAGAAAAAGTTTTCTAGGATCTATAAAAGCCAGTCTTTGAAACAAACATATAATTTTATTGCCACATCAATGAGTTACTCTAAATGTCTGTAAATATGTTTTCATTTTTCAATGAGGCATATTTTGATCTTAAATTCATATCATATGTTCATCATCATTAGTGTTCTGTCTCTTGACAGGTCCAATGGTATCTCAGCAAGTTCTCTTCTTCCATTTCTTGTTAGCCTCTTGTGCCCATTATATCATCAAGCATCATTAGCTGTCCTCTTGGTCACTTTCCTTCAATTTCCCCATCTATCATTCTTTTCAATAAGCTGTCTTTTCTTAACACATGTCCTATCCAATTATTTTTTCTTTTTTTCATCGTCTTTAGTAAATTCCTTTCTTCTTCAACTCTTTGCAATATTTCGTCATTGGCAATTTTTTTAATCCACTTCATTTTCTCCATTCTTCTCTATAACCACATTTCAAATGCCTCCAACATTTTAGCTTCCTTCTTGCCAATTGTCCACGTTTCCACCCCATATAAAGTTATACTCCAAACATAGCACTTAATGAGCCTTTTCTTTAAATTTTTATTCATTTTATTAATAAAAACAAATTTCTTGTAATAAAATGCATATTTTCCTTTACTAATTCTTTCTTTTATTTCCATGTCACATTTTCCATTTTCTTGGATTATACTACCAAAGTATTTGTATAGTCTTACTTGCTCTACATTTTTTCCATTCATCACCATTCATCACCATTTCAACATTTCCTGGAGACTAATTTTTGTTTTCTTTGTGTTAATTTTCATACCATATTTTTTTGCATACACTTTCAAATTTTTGCATTAGATGCATCTTCGGTATTAGTTAATATTGTGCTTGGTCATCTGCAAATCTAATACTTTGTATTGTTCTTCCTCTTATAGTGATTCCCCTCTTTTCTTTTTCATCAAATGCTTCTTTTATCATTTCTTCTGCAAAAATATTGAAGAGCATTGGTGACAGACAAAATCCTTGCCTTATGCCCCTGCCAATCCCACACTTTTTAGTTTTTCCTACTTTTGTCTTTATTATCGTGGTATGGATCTTAGTGAGAGATGGGTTTGCCTTCTCGGGGCGCTCCATGGGAAAAATGGCACACATAACAGCAACAAGGGCCTCTGTGAATCTTGGAGAGGTGCCAGCTAGTTCTGTGTGACATTGGTGCAAAGACCCCAACTCACTGGGTTCTTTCCCAGAATCCTTAGGTTGAATGACCAACTGGAACCATCAGCTGTGGGCTAATCCCCCACACTGATGTTCTTACCTGATTAAGAAAACACAAAAAAATATTAAAAATGACTCAAGTGTGGGATATGGTGGACCTACCACACTTGAGAAGGACGGTCCACCACAGAATTGACCTGGACCTTCTAAACGGCGTATGAGAAAGAGATCTCGGCTGAGGGAGTGTAAGATTGGTGTACGGAATACTAGAGGTATAAATGGCAAGATGAATGAGGTAATTGAGGAGATGAATAAGTATAAGACTGGATGTGCTCTGTGTAAGTGGAACCAAAAAGAAGAAAATTGGGATAGAAGAAGTGAATGGAACAGTGAGTGTGTGGTCTGGAGTATTGGATAATGTGAGATGACAAGCTGGTGTAGGTGTGATTTTAAGTGAAAAGATGAAGAACGACTTGATTCACTGTAGCTGCCTGCATAAGTGAGAGAATTCTTTGGATTCGTTTGAAATTGAAACTTCAGAGAATAGTAATTGTTGTAGTGTATGCTCCTTGTGAGTCGAAACCTTCTGATAGGAAGGAAGACTTTTGGAATGAGCTAAAAGCTGTTTTGAGCCAGTTTGGTGATAAAGAGAAAATTATAATAGCAGGGTATTTCAATGCTAGAGTAGGTGTGCAGAATGCGATTTCTGACAATGTTCTGGGTAAGTTTAATGATCCTTGTGTGAATAATAATGGTGAAAGATTAATTGAACTCTGCATTGAGAATGGCTTGTGTGTATCTAATACATTTTTCAACCACAAGTGTATATCCTCACATATACTTGGGAAAATCATACTCTTGGTCAAAAGAGTGTGATCGATTTTGTTGTCTATGATCAGCGTCTAAAACACTTAGTTGTTGACTCGTGTGATGAGAGGTGCAGATGTTGGTTCTGATCATTACTTGGTAGTGTCACGAGTGAAACTGAATGTTGGTTGGTGGGAAAGGAATAGGAAGAGGCCCAGGATGGAAAGAATAAAGGTTGAAAGGCTCCCTGAATATCATCAGCATTATGCTGACTTATTCAGAGAATGACTGAAGGAGCTGAAGTCTTGTGATAGGGATGTAGAAAAGAAGTGGGAGTGTTTTAAGAACTGCGTTGTGACTACTGTTGAAGAGGTCTGTGGCACCACAATAGTGGGTAACAACAGAGGTGATGCTTGATGCAATAGTGAGATTGAAGAGGCAGTAAAGAGAAAGAAGGAAGCCTATTTAGGGATGCTGCAAGGTAGAGTTTCTGTGGATGAATATCATTGTAAGAAGCGTGCGTGAAGTTGCTAAGCTGGTTCGCCAGAGTAAGGCAAAAGATAGGAAGGAGAAGGTAGAAAGGCATGAATTGGCTTTTTGGAAAGATAGAAAGACTTTCTGGAAGTACACAAGAATCAAGAAAAATAGGGGAACAAAGTTGTAAGCTGTGTAAAGAATAGGATCAGAGAAATGATATGGGAGCCCAATGAGTTAAGTGAAAGATGGGGTGAATACTTCTGTGAGTTATTAGATCAGGAAAGCAAAGGTGAATCAGAGGCAGAAGCAGATGATGTCACAGTGAAGGTTGGAAGCACAGGAGGGATCTCAAGAGTTGTGTAAAGCTCTAAAATCTCTTCAGAATGGTAAAGTTCCGGGAGTTGATGGCATATGGTGGTGACCCTGTAATTGACTGGTTAACTGAAATTTGTCAATTGTGCTGGGAGTTAGGAATGGTCCCTCGGGATTGGAAGGATGCTATCATTGTTACCTTGTATAAGGAAAAAGGTGATCAGACTGACTGCAAGAACTATCATGGTTATTAGCCTACTGAGTGTGCCAGGGAAAGTGTTTGGTAAGGTTGTTATTGAAAAAGTACAAGGTCTTACATCAGAAAAAGTGTGGGATGTTCAGAGTGGTTTTATGCCTGGTAAAGGCTGCACTAACCAAATTTTTGCATTGCGCATAATGATTGAAAAGTATCTGGCTGTTGGTAATAAAGTTTTTGCTTCCTTCATAAATTTAGAGGAAGCTTATGACCGTGTAAATAAGACACTTTTGTGGAAGGTATTGAATGAATATGGTGTTACTGGGAATCTACTTAACAGTGTAAAAGCCATGTATGCTGGCAGTAGAGCTTGTGTATCAGTAAATTGTGTTTTATCAAAATGGTTTTCTATTGGTGCAGGAGTCAGACAAGGTTGTGTAATGTCACCATGGCTGTTTAATATATTTATGGATGTGTGCATGCACGATGCCAAAATAGATAATACTGGTTTATGTCTTGGTGATATCCGTGGGAGCAGATTGTTGTATGCTGATGACACTGTCCTGTTGGCAGAGCAAAAGTGAGTTGCAGAGTATGTTGTCTCAGATGTACAAAGTTTGCATGAAATTCGAACTGAATATAAATAAGGGAAAAACCAAAGCTATGGTTTTTGAGAGAGGAACTGGTAGTACTGAATGTAATATATGTCTAAACGGCACAGTGATTGACCAGGTGAATGAGTTTGTGTATTTAGGAAGCATGCTTGACAGAGAGAACAAATTGGATGGTGAAATTAGTAGGAGAGTGAATTCTTCATTGAAAATCATGGCTGCTCTGGGAGGGTTTCACAGGAAGGATGGGTTCTCAAGAGAGTCCTGCATGGTTGTATATGAAAGTGTAATTGTTCCTACTCTGATGTATGGCAGTGAAACCTGGGTACTACAGAAGAAACATAGAAGTTGTTTGTGTGCTGGACAAATGCGTTACTTACGGGGGTGGCAAGACACGTTCTGATTGTGTGAGGAATGAAGATGTGTTGCAGCTGTGTAATGTGAAGCAAAATGTTGTTAGCAAGGCGGAGACCAATATGCTTCCGTGGTTTGGCCATGTTGAAAGAATGAGCGATGAGATGCTTACTAAGAAAATCTTTTTAGCCCAAGTGGCAGGAAGGAAAGGTATAGGAAAAAGGAAGTCATGGTAGGATCAGATTCAGGAGTGTCTACATGAGAAATAGATTATGAGTACGAAGTATATAAGAACTTGTGTACGGCGTGTGATGGATGTCAGTGAAGCCCGAGTTGCATGTCGAGATCGCTGTAAATGGAGAAGTTTGATGCGGTAACATTAAGTAAAAATTATCTGGTAGTTGGTATTTCTTTGTGGAGCTAACCTCTGAATATCAGAGAACAGCTCAGTGATATTTATATATGAATGGTTCATGTACAATTCATAGCTATTAACCTTCGGTCTCTCCAATCTACTCCTATTTTGCTTAGCACTTCCATCAGCTTTTCCCATTTAACCATGTCAGATGCTTTTTCTAGGTCGATGAAACATATAAAAACTTCTTTGTTTACTTCTATATTCCTTTTGCATATGGTCCTCACCACTCTGATTGCATCCCTAATTCCTCTATCTTTCCTAAATCCAAACTGATCATTTTTCCCAAAAAAATTCTGCTCTGTTATATAGTTGTCGATTCAATATTCTGAGCAGTGCTTTAGAAGCTGCGAGAGTATGCTAATAGTTCTATAGTCACTGCACTTAGTATAATTACTTTTATTTTTAATTGGTATAAGAATACTCTGTGAAATCTTTAGGTCATTCTCTTGTTTTGTAAATAAGGTTGCATAATTTCCATATTTCTGTTATACCTTTACCATCTAGTTGTTTTAGTATTTCACTATGTATTTCATCCACTCCTTTCATCTTTCCACTTTTTAATTCCTTAATTGCTGTTCCTACTTCCCTTTTCAGTATTTCAAGACCTCTATCTTCAATTCAAATTTCACTTTGTTCTTCCAATTCAATTTTTTCTGGCCTTACATTCTTTGCAAAGAGTTCTTCAATGTATTTCTTCCATCTTTCACCTTGTATTTCAATATCATAAATGAATTTCCCTTGCTTGTCTTCTAAAGGCAGATTTCTTATGCTTTTCTTATTAATATTTTTAAGCTCTTTTTCAAACATTTTATCATATGTTGTGCAAGATTAAATTAAGATAAAAATTATGTCTTGTTAAATTCACAACTATCTGCCAATACTTAAGTTTTTATCAGTAAACATATTAGCAAAAAAATTTTGAACCAATTAGAATCAGTGGTAAATACTGAATTCTTATGTCTCTTATGGTAAAAATTCAATGCCCGTCAGAGAAAAACAAGTCTTAAGGCTGTTTGGCCTATTCCTCTCTACAACAGTCCTTGATAGCTCAAATTGAGTATAACACACAAATGAAAAATATGAGCCCAGTATGCCAAACTAAATGCATTTATAATAATGAAATTCAGTCTCACTTTTCCAAAGTTATTTTTATTTATGTACAGATATCTGAAAATCAACTGTGAACTAGTAAGGAAAGCAATTGAAAACAACCAAAGCCTAAAGATAGCAAAGGGACATCTCAGTAGGGGAAGAAAACAGATTATGGCACTCAAAAGAAGATGGTTCTGTAACAAGAAATAGAGGCGAAATTTTGACAAGAGTAAAAGATTTCTACTCCAAATTATATGAAAGGGATGATACATGTACTCCAGACATCATGAAAGGTACCAGTACCAGAGTTCTTACAGTCCTCCCAGCAGAAGTTACACATGCAATCAAGAACATGAAGCGGGGAAAAGCTCCAGGAGAAGATGGAATTACTGTAGACATCATACAAGAAGCAAGTAGAGAAATCGAAACAGTACTCGCCCAAATTTTCACTCGATGCCTTAATGAAAGGAAGATTCCTGAGGATTGGAACAACGCTACAATGATCTTTCTACATAAAAAAGGTGACATTGAGAATCTCGGGAACTACAGACCTATCAGTGGTTTATAAAATCTTCACTAAAGTTCTTTCACACCGCTTGAAGGTAACACTAGACATGGCTCAACCGAGAGAACAAGCTGGATTCAGGAGTGGCTACAGCACAATAGATCATATCCACGTACTGAGAGAACTAATTGAAAGAGCGAGGGAATATGAACTTCCATTGTGCATGGCTTTTATCGATTATGAAAAAGCCTTTGATTCGGTGAAACCATCAGCAGTTACAATGGCCCTGAAATCCTGCGGTATTGAAGATGTGTAAATTAATATTATTAATAACATCTATGAAAATGCAAGTGCAAAGATTCGACTGTTTGAAAATACAACACACATAAAAATTGGAAAAGGAGTGAGACAAGGTGACACCATATCTCCCAAGCTCTTTAATGCCACATTGGAAAATGTCTTTCAATCACTGAACTGGGAAAACAAAGGGATAAAGATTAATGGAGATTATCTAACCCACCTTCGTTTCGCTGATGACATAGTCATTTTTGCAACTACCCCATCAGAGCTGCAGAGTATGATCCAGGAACTTGCTGACAAGAGTAAAAAAGTGGGATAAAAAGTGAACTTTCAGAAGACAAAAGTGATGTTCAATGCTTTTACAAGAAATGAAGATTTATCGATTGATGAAGAAAAGCTGGAGACACGTACGTTTATCTTGGACAGCAGATATCAAGTGAGGGTCACATTGATGAAGAAATTAATCGGCGTACAAAACTTGCCTGGAGAGCTTTTGGAAGAAACAGCATAATTTTCAAGAGCAATATGCCATTATGTCTTAAAAGAAAAATGTTTGAGCAATGCATCCTTCCAGTGCTTACGTGTGGTGCAGAGACGTGGACCTTAACTAAAAGAGACATACAAAGGCTGCAGACAACTCAAAGCAGTATGGAGAGGTGCATGCTTGGTGTAACCAGGAGAGATAAGAAGAGGAACTCGTGGATCCGAAAAATGACAAGAGTGGAAGACATCATGATCAGAGTTAAATCCCTGAAATGGCAATGGGTTGGACATACTGCCAGAAGGACAGACCATCGATGGACAGCCGGAATTTTAGATTGGATTCCAAGAGACAGGAAAAGACCCAGAAGAAGACCACATGAAAGATGGGTGGATGAAATTTGAAAGTATGCGGGAGTGACATGGAGGAGACTGGCACAAGACAGACCGTTGTGGAGGAAACTTGGGGAGACTTTCGTCCAGCAGTGGATTGATAATGGTTGACAATGATGATGATGATCTGAAAATAGTGAGAAGCTAATGTCAGACATAAAATTATTTAAAATTATAATAAGATCATTTTCCAACAGATTACACATAGACCTTTTTGCAGTTCTGTTCACACATACACTCTGTGTCAGAAAAGGGTTGAGCTAAATTCACCTCATGTGGTGAAAATAGTTTTGTACCTTGTGATTAAATATATTTCACTTTTGCTTTGACATTATTAGGAGATCCAGTGAATGATGGCACATGGATATTACAATTGTACCTCGTTCTGCTCTATGGGGTAGATGTCCAAAACTCAGGAGTAGCTGATTACTTCCCTGTGTGAATGCAGCTCAGCACCCACCATGAGGTTTAATTCTCTGACAGTGTCAACTCTAAAAATGTAAACTTCTATTACAAAAGTTCTGCCTGATACAGATACTATGCAGGTTTTAGTGTAAATTTTCAGACTTTAATGTGTTCTGAGTTTTGCATTGTAATACATGTAATGTCAACAGTTACAATCTCTATGATACACATGGAAGGATGAAATAACATTCACTGAGTAGTGAATTGTTACATGGAAAAAGTGGCACAAAAATTTGTTACAAACAACACGTTTTTTGTAATGGCCTACAAATAAACCTGTTATTTTGTGTCAGTACATTATTCTGGAAAGATGCCACTAGAAACATCACTATTCCTAATACTACTCATGATTCTTGGTTTGTGAGACTTGAATATTTCAAAGAGGATAGGTACTCTTGCTTTGCATGGTATCCTTATTCTTATTTTCAGCATTTTGGAAAAATCTTTCATTTTGGCAAAGCTTCTTTAATTTTTTATATCTAAGAATGGAGTTGGATCATGTGCAACTTCATTTTGCATTCTTCATTGTTTTTATTTGTTAAGATTACTATTTAGGTTTCTTTTTTTTTGTAGGTTTCAGATAAATGGGATTTGTTTTATACCGTCAGAGCTTAGATGTTTGCATTTGACAACATTCACAAATTCAACTGCAGTACTTAAGCATTTTTCATATCTGTTATCTGCTCTAATCGATCTCCAGAATGACTTTAGAGGAGACTGTTTCAATTTTGAAACAATATGAGTTTCAGATTTTTGTAATAACTTACTCATTAACATACCTGCACAGAAGGACACCAAAGACAGGACCAAAACAATTAGGACAGCAATAAATTTAGCAAAGACACATAACATTTGGTTCATGAGAAAATAACTACAAACAAAGGATTTGTCAATGAGCAGAACACTGACAAGATTAAGTTTGCAGAAATAATTTTATGACCTACAGAGAATCAAGTAACAGAAAGTAATGAGCCAAAACCATAAGCGTGATTGAAATATTTGAGCTGAGTATTTTTTATTTTTTCCTTCTGAAAAACAAAACAGTAACCATGCTCATGCATCATTTACTGCTAAGACCAAAGTGTTGAGAACACATCACCACACTACAATGTCAATGTGCTATCATATATAGCTAACACATTAATCTGAATTTTTTTTTTTATCTACATAACTTGTTTGTGCAACCTGACATACATGCAGAAAATAAACAAAATATTTCTAAATAAATTTACCTACAGGATACAGCCAAATGAAACTAGAGAGAATGCAGAAAAAAATTAGAAATTCATTTCAATAATAACATAATAATATAGCAAACTTTCTCAACAATAAAAAGTAACAAAAAAAGCAAAATCACAGGTGAAGGTGTGCAGTTTAATTCCACACATTACCTGATTCCCTTTCATTAAAAAAAAACTAATTGGATCCTAAAGAACCTACTGGAAAAGCTTAATGACAGGACATCTATGAAACCAAAGCCTTGAATTAAAAACTTAATTTAAAACAAAACAAAAACAACAAAAACATGATTTGCCATAATGGGATGTAAGAAGGCTGATCAAGAAGTATTCGACTGCATTTCCCCCTTCTAAACTAGACAGAGAATTGTGAAGAGACTCAGTGGCGCCCTACCTTGGACTGTAGTGTGCATGCATGAATTTTGGCCATGCTGTCGGCTGGCTCATTTGGCGCCTGGTTGTGAAGGTTTAGTGCTGTGAACTCTGTGCCTGTAGCATTCTTGCCTTATGCCACAACCACTGAGTGAATTGAGCAGAGAATCTGTACCAAATTTTGCCACAAACTTGGCCACACATCAGCACAATTCAAATGATTAGAAAAGCTTTCAGTGATAAAGCTACAGGAGCAAAACAAATCAAGGAGTAGTGTCGGTGCTTCAAAGATTGACAAACATCTGTTGAGACTGACGAGCATTCAGGAAGACCCTCCACAAGCAGGAACCCTGAAATGATCAAGAAAGTGCATGCTGAAGTTATGGGAAACCCCCAAATCATGATTATAAATCAAAAGTTACTTCAGAATTACTTCCAGTTCCGCACAGAAAATTTGGACTGAGGACTTGGACATAAACTGCCTCACTGCAAAGTTCATACCAAAGTTCCTGACATGCGAGCAGAAAGAACTCTGTCTCGAGGTCACCAAGGACATGCAAATCAAGACCCAGAGTTCATGAAGATCATCAGGGGGGGGATGAAACATGGGTGTATGGATACATCTCAGAAACCAAAGCCCATTCATCCCAGAAGAAGAAAAGTCTAAGAAGGCCTCCAGAAGGGGGGGAAGCGGGAGGTCCACAACAAAGTCAAAGTCTTGCTGACAGTATTTTTTTACTATCAGGGTGTGGTTCACCATGAATGAACTCCAGAAGGACAAAAAACTGTAAACAAGGAGTACTACCAGGCAGTTCCCTGTCACAAGATGCACTGCAGCAGAAGAGACCTGCACTGTGGCAGCAAGGTGACTGGCAGCTGCACCATAACCATGTGCCTGCCCATTCGTCTCACCTCATTCAGGCAGTTTTGGCTGAACACCGAATCCCACAAGTGAAGCAAGCTCCATACTCTCCAGACATGGCTCTTTCTCCTTGCAACTTCTGGCTGTTTCCGAAGTTGAAAAAATGCCTTTGAAGAGGAGAAGAGTTGAAAACACAAAGGAGATCAAGAAGAATTTGATGCAGCACCTATTGGCAGTCCCTAAAAGTGACTTTAAAAAATGTTATGATCAGTGGACACTACAGACTGCTGGAATAAATGTGAGGTGTCAGAAGGTGCCTATTTTGAAGGGAACTAGGACAGCAACACAATAAGTTACTAAGGCTTTTTTTCCTGCCCTAGGTCAGATGTAATTTGATCAGATCTTGTATTTAATATCACTAGCCTACACCAACAGTAGTGATGGGTTACTGGACTCAGCAAACCAGAAGTTCAGGAGTCTGGCACAAAATACCATTATTAAGAAGAACTAATCTGACTTTAGCTGCATACATAAAACTGGATGAAAACATCGTCCAATAATGAATCACTGAAACTAATCTAGTTAGTTTCAAATTCTCCATGACCCAAAGCGTGAGGTAAGATTATCAATGCACTGTTTAAGATAAATTTACATTTCTCCCATGTTTATTCTTCTAGCTTGTTATACTAAAGCATAGAGTGTTAATGCTTAGGTGAAATTGCATGCATGTTTTAACCAATAAAAAGTTTTCCGGTGCGATAACTTTTTCACACGTATGTTATCCATAATGAGGATTTGTGCAAGTTCTCACATAGTCTGACGTGGGCTTTACTTACTCAGTGACCATACCACATCATTGCCAATGCCTAACTACCAACAACAGTTACATCTTCTGACTATTCTTAATAAATACTGGATGAAGCCACATTTGCACTATGCTGAACTTGAGGCTTGCATAGCAGATATATTTGAGCCTGACCAAAAACCATTATAAGTTCAAGCTCCTAGAAAATAAATTAAAAAAAATATTCTAGATATTAACCTAGGTAAATAAATTAATAGTAACCTGCACCATTTTATGTGTGGACATGGACTTTAACACATGCAAACAAAAACTCAAAGACTTTTACATTCTCATCATAAATAAAAAAAAAACTGCGAATAACTCACTTCAGCCAGATACAACTCACAATAACAAATGATTAGATGCAGCAAATCAATAGCATGAAACAAAAGAGAGAAATCAGTTCATTTCTAAATCAGTACGCAATGCTACATCCATATATGATGCAGTAAAATCCTCGTGCATTCTGAAAACTAAAAGAATTCTGATACACACAGCATGTGAGTTAATGCATTTTGTGATGTTCTGAGATTTGTGGACTTAGATGTTTCATGAAGTTCCATTTCAAAAATTTGTCAAACCAAATAAATCTCAGAATTTATGTGATTCCAGTACTACACTGTAAGTAGTTTACTATGCACCTCCAAGAACTACATCATTAGATACCAATTGTAATATGCAGATAGATAACCATAATTTATTCAAATCCCCATAACAAGAAATCATAGACTAAAAAATGAAAAAAGAAATACTACTGTTTTACTTACACTGCAAGGCCAAAGCAGCAACCTGAACAGTTGTCTCATATGGGCATGGAAGTCTACCAGTTAGAATATCTTGCTTGAGTTGTAAAAAGAATAGATACCTGAAAATAAAATATTTCATCATTAAGATATGCATTAAAACAATAGCATGCATCTTCATGGGAATGAAGGTAACAATATAATTTTGATATAAGACAGAAAAAAAAAAGTTTACTGAGCACAGAATAAAAACACAGCCACTAACGAAAGTTATGCCGTACACTGCAATTTAAACACCTAGAACAAATATGGTCTGCATCACCAAACTCATATGACAAGATAAATAATAATAATAAAGACTTTCAGGTTAAGTTTTAACATTTGAAACTACAAAATGCCAAAACAGATATTTACATTTCACTTAAATAATATGGTCAATTTTAAATGAAAGAAATTACTCTAGGGAAGCACGCTATCCTATTCACGGTGCAGCAAGATTTTAATAATTCAGCAAATGTAGTATGGAAATTTATTTATTTAAGGAGTTACTCCATAAAACTTATCTTGAAAGGAATATTGCTGGTATTTGTATTGGCTTCCAAATTTTGTTAAAAGGTTCAGGATTTTAAAAAAATGTTGAAAAGGAAAGTATGGTTTTCTGAACATGCATACATATGCAACATTTACACAACAGCCACAAGAATGGCAAACTTACTTCTTAAAAAAATACTTAATGTTCAGAAACTTCATGTAACTACCATGTTTTTTTACTTCAAAAATATCCACCACAAAAATATTTGATTAAAGGAAGTCATAGATTAACAATATCTACAGAATTTTACTTTGAATTTTTTTCATGTTTCAACTCATCAGCTGAGGTTCTTTCTAATTTTGGATGCCTAACTTTGCCATGAAATGGCAGTTATCTGAAACAAAATCATGAGAAGGCCCAAATGATTTAATTTTCCTTTTTAAATTTTTTTCAATATTTTAGCTTTAAAAACTCCAACACACTCACTGCCTGAATATTTATGTACATGTTTATATTTAATTAAAAATTAACATTGCACACACATTAAGCTCACATCACACCCAAAACCCATATACATTATTTTAAAAACCAGTATAAATATTAAAACACCTCATTTCACTTGAAAGAATCATCGTTTCACTTCTTAAAGCCACACAAAAAAAGCTAAAGAAGTAAAAAGATCTGGTCTTTTTACAGATTTGAATATCAATAAAAAATATCTTTTAACTTGTATGCAGATATTATTTTTATTATATCTGTATGTGTGTGTGTGTGGGGGGGGGTGAATTTTTTCCCACTTTCACACTGTTTAAGAACATCTGAACATTTATTCAGGTATAAGGCTTTTTAAATTCTAAAAATTATATTTTATTACAATTATCATTAAAAATCGTATTTACTTTTGTCATCAAATCAATCAAGAAAGTTCCTTCTACTTTATACTTTATATTTACTGTACAGTCTGAATTTCATGTTTTACCAAATAATTCTTATAGTTCAATTGTTATTATAATTCTGTAAATGAAAATTGGTAAAATTGGCAAAATGTCTTTAAATACCAGATGAAGTTTTCATTCAGAGAAAATATACTTCACACTATTGTGCTCATCAGAGTTTCACATAAAATATTTTTTTCTGTGTTATGTTGTTTCTTCAAACTCCATACAGTTGGTCCTATCGTTGCTCCACTTTTTTCAAAATTTGCTCTTAATTTTATTTATCATTTCTTGATGCATAACAAATTGCTGAATTTTTTAAGTTGTTATGACCTTCATGAAAGAACTGATCCTTCTGGATGAGAAGTTATTTTTTCTGGTAATATACTACGATTTCTTATTTTAAGTAAACATTTTAACATTTTCTGAGCTGAATCTTTCTTGATATTTTCTGTATTTAATTCTTGATTGCAGTTTTTGAAAAAAAAAATACATCAGAATAAGAATTTATTAGTATACTTTAAACTTGATATATATAAACAGATTTTCCAATATTTTTAAGCAATATGAAAGCATAGTGAAAAATTCCATTCCATACATAGGCACATAATAAAAACAGCATTAATGACAAATACAGGGTGTTCTAAATTTATCTTTACAACTCTGGCCCTCAATAAAAACCTAAACGAAATAAGATAGTGAAGTTCTGTTTTTTGGACATGTAACAGCAATGCACAAAGTTTTATTGGTACACAAAAGATTTTTCTTTTCTTTCAGGTATGACCCTGAACTTGTGATAGCTACTCTACAGAAAAAGGCCCAGTGTGTGGCATGGTTCATAGAGACAAAGTCAGATACACAAGTCCAAAGGAATTTCTGTACCAAATACAGATGTAATCCACCATCTAGACCTTCAATAAATGAGTGGCACAAGAAATTCATGTAGACTAGTAGTGTGCTTCATAAAAAGGGCACTGGGAGGCCAAGCACAAGTGAAGAGAACGTGCTCGACAGAGTTTCCTACAAAGTCCAGAGAAGCCCATTCGTACAACCTAAAATGATACACAGGGTGCTGCACAAGCGCTTGCACCTGACTGCCTACAAGTGCATTTGACACAGGAACTGCACCACAGGGATAAACTAAAATGTTTCAATTTTGCTGTTGATATGCTACACAAGATTGATACTGAGGAAGGCTTCCTGAAACGTGTTATTCAGCGATGAGGTAACGTTTCATGTCTGTGGTGTTATCAACAGGCATAACTGCAGAATTTGTGGGCCTGAAAACCCACACACTGTCGGCGAGATTGAACATGACAACCCTAAAGTTAACATCTGGTGTGATCTCCTGTGATCTCCTGCACAACCGCATCATTGGCCTATTCTTTTTCGCTGAAAATAGTCACATCCAATGTTCATTTGGACATGCTGAGTGAGTTTGTTATACCTCAATTGGAGGACCTGTAACCAGCTATCATCTTTCAGCAGGACGGTGCACCCCCGCACTGGGCACTTCGTGTTCATGAATTTCTAGATGAAACCTTTCCAGAACAATGGATTGGACAGGATGGTCCAATTCCTTGGCCTCCACCTTCACAGGATCTCATTCCCCTAGACATTTTTCTGTGAGGCTATGTGAAGGATATTGTGTACTGCACAAAGGTTCCAGATGTGGATGAGCTGAAGCACAGAATTACAGCTGCCACCACAACATTTCCTGAGGACATGCTCAGGAGAACATGGCAGGAGGTCGCATTATGTTTCGACATTATTCGTGCAACCAACAGTGTGCATCACAGAGCTCTAGTAGCATCCCAACAAACTTTGCAAAGTGCTGTTCACTATGCAATAAATCAATTTTTGTTCTCTTATTCAGTTTCTGTTTTATTGAGGGTCAAAGCTGTAAAGATAATAACACCCTGTGCATGGGTCAATTACATATATTGTTTCTAGTAGTGTATAATGCAAGTAAAAGATGTTTTACTGAGTTAAAATGCACAAAAAGACCAGATAGTAAACTTACAAACTGGCTTTGAGAAGAGAAAACAAGATACTTGTAAATCACACACAGTCATAGGTATAGAGTTTTGTAAATCTTGGGACATGCTCGACAAAAAAGAAAAACTCTGAATGTGAGTTTACACACTAATTTTTAAAAATAAATAAAAAAAATAAATAAAATGTTATTAATTGTTATTGAGTAGTAAACTCATTAAACATTTTTGAAATAGTGCACATTTCTCATTCAGTCCTAATCATCATCATCATCATTGTCAACCATTATCAATCCACTGCTGGACGAAGGTCTCCCCAAGTTTCCTCCACAACGGTCTGTCTTGTGCCAGTCTCCTCCATGTCACCCCTGCATACTTTCGAATTTCATCCACCCATCTCCCATGTGGTCTTCTTCTGGGTCTTTTCCTGTCCCTTGGAATCCAATCTAAAATTTCGGCTGTCCATCGATGATCTGTCCTTCTGGCAGTATGTCCAGCCCATTGCCATTTCAGGGATTTAACTCTGATCATAATGTCTTCCACTCTTGTCATTTTTCGGATCCACGAGTTCCTCTTCTTATCTCTCCTGGTTATACCAAGTATGCACCTCTCCATGCTTCTTTGAGTTGTCTGCAGCCTTTGTATGTCTCTTTTAGTTAAGGTCCACGTCTCTGCACCATACGTAAGCACTGGAAGGATGCATTGATCAAACACTTTTCTTTTAAGACATAATGGCATATTGCTCTTGAAAATTACGCTGTTTCTTCCAAAAGCTCTCCAGTCCTAATACTTGTGAGTAAATCTGAATATTACAGGCAAAAAATGCTTTTTATTTTTTTTGTTTGAGGGTTTAACAACCTTCATGAGCAATTCATTGGGATATATAAATTATTGTCTGCCCCTAATTTGATGCCACTGTCCTCGTAAAGGGAGAGAGCCAGTGCCGTAAGAGAAGCATAACATCCATGCCTCACGCAGGATTCTGGCCCAGACCTATCTCAGGCGAACAATTGGTAACCAGCGCTTTGTGTCTCTTGGCCACCAGAGCAACATCTTATTTTCCTTTGCATTTTTTTAAATAACTCTTTCATTTCTCAACAGATAAAAAAATATATATATTTTCTTAAATTCAGCATAAAATTATAGCATATATTACAGAACTTCTTCATACTAAAATAATATATTCAATATGGGAGAAATGAAGATGTGTTGCAGTTGTGTAACAAACAGGGTGGGCCGAAAAATAAAAAAAAAAAAAAATTTCAAGTCGTAATACCACGGAAAAGTTGCAAAATGGGGAGACTAAAAAGGGTTTAAAAAGAAATACATTCGGTTTATATCTTCCGATCGCGCATGCGCTATAAAGTTTGCCGAAATTTGGAAAAATGTATATTTTTACGGTAATTTTTTATCTGACTTAACTTGTCAATAATTAAATGTAATAGCTATAGTCGACTCTTACTCGAACCGATAATGATTTAAAAAAAGAATGGCTCAAATCGATTAAGGTTTTCAGTTCGTGCAACAGCTGTCAAATCTACCAAATTCTGGCGCCCGTCGTAACTCACTCGGGTCAAAGACCACGAATCTCCCGCCACCTACCACCGTCGCCACCGTCGCCACCGCGCCTCGTCATTGTTCTGTCAGTTTGATGTGTGCTTTGTTCGCTCTTCCAGTTATCATTTTGGCATTTGCATTTATTTCAATGTTGGTTTTGTGTTACGACATTTTTGTGTAACTTTGTGACTTAACGGTGATATACTATGGCTGTACCTAAGAAAATCATCACAAGACAGGAATTTGATTGCCCTATATTTGGTTCACCTAAAGTTTTTTCATCAAACAAGCTTCCAACTGGTGAGGACGTGATTCGGTGTTGTTCACAGGAGAGATACAACTTGGCGCTTAAAGGTAATAATAAAAAAGTAAGTTTTTCACAAGTTGCCAGTACAGTAGCTAACAAAATAATTGGTTTGTATCAGAAAGCATCTATCCC
Organism: Macrothele yani; assembly: GCA_039090855.1. Classification (NCBI taxonomy): domain Eukaryota; kingdom Metazoa; phylum Arthropoda; class Arachnida; order Araneae; family Macrothelidae; genus Macrothele; species Macrothele yani. The sequence continues at coordinate 93,523,986 of CM077012.1, forward strand.
AACGGTTACAGATAAGAGAATCGTGCAACTTATAAATGCGTCGCATGATAAATATAACCGCCTACAGAAATCGTATACACGGGATAAAAATCGAGATTCGTTTAAGCAGAAAATTGACGAGTTGAAGCAAAAATGCTCATTGCCTTTTGACGTAGCAGCTTGCAAATGCCCCATTGTTGTTAATTGCATTTGTAACAAAACCCCTGATTTATGTAAATGCGATATAACTGTGAGCTGTGATTGTGCAAAATCAAATAAAATACCTGATATTGAGCTAAGGTTTGTTTACTTATTACGAGTACACGGAATAGGAAAAATTGGAGGGGTAGACGTGTCTGTAACAAAGAAAGTTAATAAATCATTGAAAAGGAGATCGCGTGACAGCCAATTAACGTTGGATGATGAATCTGATCTGAAACCCTCGTGCTGGCATTCAAATGTCCTTCAATATTCTTCTAGTAAAGATAGCGATACCGACCCAGATTTTAAAATGCCAAAAAGACTTTCCTCTGATAATTGGCAGATGAGAATTAAGCTAAAATCTACTGCATTACTGAGCGATCATTATGGAGTTCTTGATCGTGCTACTGCTGCAATCGCATCAAGTGTTTTGTACGACGTTGGATTAATTACCGATTCTGACGTCTCCCATGTTATAGACAAAAACAAATTAAGAAGAGAAAAACAAAATGTTAGGGCTGAATTGAGTAGTAAATCTGCCGAAATTCCACTACAAGGTCTCTATTTGGATGGGAAGAAGGACGACACGTTAGTGGTACATGTAGCTCATTCGAAAAGGTTCCGTAGAGTAAAAAAGGAAGAGCATTACTCGCTAATTCAAGAACCTGGTTCAGTCTACATCGGCCATGTTACTCCAACTTCTGGAAGTTCTGAAAATATTGTCACTCCTATTATTTCTGATCTGTCTGGTTGCGGTATTTCTCTTGAAAAATTAGTTGTCATAGGATGTGATGGCACTGCTGTTAATACAGGTTGGAAAAACGGTCTGATTCGCCGAATTGAAATACATTTGGGGAAACCGTTACAACGGGCAGTTTGCCTTCTACATTCCAATGAACTGCCATTTCCGCATCTGTTTCAATACCTAGATGGTAAATCAATGGGTCCAAAATCTTTGAGAGGGCCAATCCGTGAAAAGCTAAGTGGCTGCGAAAAACGTCCAGTGATTGGCTTCAAGAGTATTGGCTGTCAGATCCCCAAAATAGACAGAAGTATACTAAGTAAGGACCAGCAATATCTACTCGATATTTCCATGGCAATAAAGTCGGGAAACTGTAAAGAGGATTTGGCTGTACGAGATCCTGGTCCCTTGTCACACTCGAGGTGGTTGACAACAGCAAATCGGACTCTCAGATTGTACTTAAGTGAAGAAGGTCTCACACCTGAACTTCAAGAAATAGTTGTATTTATTTTGAAGTCATACATGCCAATGTGGTTTAGTATTAAAACAAGTAAATACTTTACAGAGGGACCAAAACTTGTGTACCAATCAATACAATCTTCAAGGTACCTGCCTGAAAATTTACGTAACATTATCGACCCTGTGATCGAACGAAATGGCTTTTTCGCTCATCCAGAACATTTAATGTTAGCCATGGCACAAGATCATAGAAAACACATAAGAGAGCTCGGACTTCGACGAATTCTAAAGGCGAGACAGTTAGATAAAAAAAGAACAACTATCAGAACATTCATGCCGCCAAAACTCAATTTCAAGGCTCAAGACTACTCGGAAATAATTAACTGGATGGACTGTGATTTATCTTCTCCCCAATTATTAAAAGATATCAGTGACAAAGAGATTAAATCACATATTCAAAGTGACTCAGTCCCTAATTGGGATATAACATTGAAGACATTCCCAGTTCACACACAGGCAGTTGAACGATGTGTCAAACTCATGACAGAGGCCTCAAGAAAAGTTTGCGGAGCTGAGTCTAGGGATGGTTTTATCAGAACGACTCTGCTGTCAAGGTCACCCATGCCTAACTTCGTCCATAAATCGGATTTCAACGTGCCTTCAGCTAAGAATGAGTGAAAACTGAGATTTTTAACTGTTCAACATGATTTTCTTGGACTTACGACTCTTCACACAGAAACTTAATTTTCTAAAAAAAAACTGTTTATAAATATTACTAATGGTCTAAAATAATTTGCTTTTAAACATTTAAACTTGTATTAAACAAAGAAATAAAAAAAACATGTAAGTTGTTAGCATATGTTTTCCTTGAACTGTGATCTACCTTTATTTGTAATTTCTTTTCAAAATTTCATTAACTTTTAAGGCAATGCGCGACCGGAAGATGTTGATGGATTTAGATAATATTTAAACATTATTTCCAGTCGTTCTAATAGATAAGAATGTGAGCTATTACATTCGGGAGGAGGTTAATTTAAAAATATTAAAAATTACCGTAAAAATATACATTTTTCCAAATTTCGGCAAACTTTATAGCGCATGCGCGATCAGAAGATATAAACCAAATGTATTTCTTTTTTAAACCCTTTTTAGTCTCCCCAATTCGCAACTTTTCCGCGGTATTACGACTTGAAAAAAAAAAAATGTTAGTAATGTGGAGACCAATATTCTGAGGTGGTATGGCCATGTTGAAAGAATGAGTGACAAGATGCTTACTAAGAGAATTTTTTCAGCCCAAGTGGCAGGAAAGAAAGGTAGAGGAAGGTCAAGGAAATCAAGGGAAGAACAGATTCAGGAATGCCTGCATGAGAAAAGCATTACGAGTATGAAGTACAAAAGGTCTTGCGTGTGTCGTGTAATGGATGTCAGTGAAACTCAAGCTGTGCGCTGAGATCACTGTAAGTTGATAACAATCTCCTGTTCTGCCAAGAGGCATGACAGGGTTTAGAACTCACAATTAGGAGACGCTGCAGCAACAGCACTCCCCTGAATACAAAACCCCAAATCCAGACACTAAGCACTGGTTGAACCAATCAGCCGTGGTTACCTGAAAAATAAAAAATGCACGCGAGATATGTTAGAAACGCAAAACAGTAACCGTGGGAGACCCATTCAATGCGACAAAGCAGGGATCAACTGGATCCTTTATTAAAACTAACACAAGATCGCTGTAAGTGGAGAGTGTTTGATACAGTAAGTATATTCTAGTTCCATCAGTTAAACATTTATCTAGGCGGATTGTATCTGAAACAGCTCCTCATGGGAATGTTTTGCATATAATTTCTAATTTTTGGTAAGGAATGGTTTGGCCACTAGGGGGCGTTTTTATTTCCGCTTCTGATGTATTTGCAGCAAAATCTGAGGGTCTGAAAACTTGCCTGAAAAAATTCTTTTGTAGACCAATACCTCTCACATCGGAACACCTTTTGAGAATAACTCCTGTTTAAAATAGCGCATAGTTTTCCTACCAGGGATCGTAGAAGTATATATTATTTTTGTCGATATCTCTGCTTGTAAGAATCAGATTTCAAAAATTATTTCTTTGTTGGATACTATTTCCACTGCAAAATGTTTCTCATATAATTTCAAATTTTTCTTAACGCACAAGTTTGCCACTAGAGGGCATAAGTTCACGTTTCTATTTACAAGCAATATCTGTGGGGACTAAAATCTCAACATAAAAAATTCTTTTTCAGTCAGAAACTACTAACTATGAGAATGCTTTGTGTGTATTTTCCTCCCAAAACAAAGCACAATTTTGCCGCTAGGGGACCCAATGTTTTTAATGTGTTTTTCTTAATATCTTTGTTTCTAAATGTGCGATTTAAAAATTTCTTTCAATACCAGAATCCATTTACCTTGTGGAACACTTTAGGTTAGTATTTGAGGCATTTTATAGCTCACAGTTCTGTCTGTCTCTAGGTGGTGCTAGTGTACTTCTGTTTGCAGCTGTATCACTGCTTCTAAAAACCCTATTGAGAAATTTCTCTTTTACTGTATGGTATTTGCTATAAAAATACCTACATTTATCTTGGACAGCAGATATCAAGTGAGGGTCACATTGATGAAGAAATTAATCAGCATATAAAACTTGCCTGGAGAGCTTTAGGAAGAAACAGTATAATTTTCAAGAGCAAAATGCCATTATGTCTTAAAAGAAAAGTGTTTGATCAGTGCATCCTTCCAGTGCTTACATATGATGCAGAGATGTGGACCTTAACTAAAAGAGACATACAAGGACTGCAGACAACTCAAAGAATCATGGAGAGATGCATACTTGGTGTAACCAGGAGAGATAAGAAGAGGAACTCGTGGATCCGAAAAATGACAAGAGTGGAAGACATCATGATCAGAGTTAAATCCCTGAAATGGCAATGGGCTGGACATATTGCTAGAAGGACAGACCATAGATGGACAGCTGAAATTTTAGACTGGATTCCAAGGGACAGGAAAAGACCCAGAAGAAGGCCACATGGGAGATGGATGGATGAAATTCGAAAGTATGCGGGAGTAACATGGAGGAGACTGGCACAAGACAAACCGTTGTGGAAGAAACTTGGGGAGACCTTCGTCCAGCAGTGGATTGATATTGATAATGGTTGACAATGATGATGATGATTTGCTATAATAGAGATGTGGAGCATTACCCTCTTTAAATAATGCACAGATTTCCCACTAGGGGTGAGAAACCCTTTTTTTTTTCTTTTTTTTTTCTATCTCTGCTTCTGGGAGACATATCTGAAAAGTTTTTTTCTTGGCATAGCTTCTGCCATGAATATTTTTTGCCTATTTTCAACTTTCCCATTATGAAAAATTCTTCTGCTAGAAGGCGTAGAGTTATATCACATTTCCTTCTATATTTCTTTTTTTAACAGTTTGATTTGAAAATTTGTTTGTCTCCGAATACCTTCCTTCTGCTATGAGAAATTTTTGTGAGCCATTTGTTAATTTTCGTGACATACTTTTTAGCCGCTGGCAGAAGTAAGTAGCTGTTTCTATTTCTGGATATTTTATTGATTGTTGAAATCCACTTGCGATTATTTTCTTACTGGTTGCATTGACTTTGAATAACTTTGATAAATTTCATTTGCGTCAGAAAGGATTCGAAAGACATGCTCATTACAACCCAAAATTTGATGTCACCTTTTTTTTTTTTTAGTTTATGTTTAGAAGTTTGTTGAAACTGGAAATAATTCATGTTTGACCCATGATTGCATCCAATCTGCAGTTACTGCCACAAGCCCTGTTTTATATTTCTGGCACCAGTTAACATGTCAGTAACCTGTCACTCCACAGTATTTTTACATACACTGTTTTACATTGCACAACATTCATGCATGTCTGAGCTTTGTAATTTTTTTGGCCAAGTAGTGTGTATGTCTTCCACATAACACTTTCTGTGGAAGAAGGAAAGAGACTGCTCTTAACTGCTTGGCTGTAAATATGGAATCCCTTAAATGGATATTGGATCTGTTCCAGTGGGAACAAAACAATATAAACCCAGTTAAAGGGCCTGTAAGTAAAAAAAATGTGTTGGAATAAATAAGATTGAAAACATTTAAGTCAGAAGAATATGATCCCCAAGAGCAAATTTTGAGTGATATATTCAAAAGTAGAGAGGCACTGCCACATAAACTTCTATAGAACTGATATTTGATATTACAATTGCTGTCAAATTGGTAGGTGAGATAAAAATATGAACAAGAATAAATTTGGCATGCAGTCGAATAAGCTCAAAGAGTCCATCGACTTTTAAAACTTTTTGCGTGTTCCAGTCTTTGTGTTCCAGAACTCAAAATCTCTGGGCACATCATATATAAGAATAAATTTGGTGAGATGTTCTTAGACATGTAGGTGAGGGTTTAAAAGAAGTGATGGTTTGTGAACCACTTACAGAGCAACTATAGAGAGGAAGATTCTATCTCTGAAAACTTTGTTGTAACAGTAAACAGAAGAAAATGCTTATTCTTCTAGAAGAATGTAATCCTAGAAGGATATGAAACAACAACAAAACAATGATAATATGGGTAAATTTGAAAAAAAAACTGCTACAGAAATGTGAATGGGGAGTGGGCGATCCACTAAAGAAATGCATATTTAATATTTCCAGAAACATATTAATTTGCTACAACAGATTAAAAACAAAATAAAATGTAATTTAAGACTCCTTGTTGTTCAAAGGCATTAAAACAACTGCTGATATTTTACTGGAATATACTCTTAACAGTAAATTGCCAAACCATTAAAAAGCCATCACAGAATTAAATGCTGTTGACAATATGAATAACACGGAAGTCAGGATTTCTTTTAATTTTTTTAGCCTGATGGTGTGAAACCAACCATTTATAAATACATACAAGTGTCACTTTTTAAGAGAATAAAGATCCCACAAAAAAACTGCATAAAATCAAGGAATTTTATGTTCAGACAACAATATTATAATTTATTTCACTGTTGCAGGTGCGATTTCCTACACTTGTGGTATATGCCTCAGTCACCCTGTACATCAGAAAAGTAACAACGAAGAATTATTAAACACTGTTATTAGGAAAGATTACAAGCATAAGACTGTTCAAAAAGTTAAGTTTAAAGCACAATTTTCTCTCCATTTACAAAATGTTTATGAAAATTTCCATTTCACTTAACATGCAAATTTTCTTGAGCCTACCTAACATTCCGAATGAATTCTGTCTGTACTGGTTTCCACCCATTTTCCTCTAACACAGAGGAATAAACAGTTGTTTGCCACCTGTTTGGCACAAAAAATATAGAATTTCTTGCATACCTAGAATTACTGCTGCAATCAATTTGACCAAGACGAAGAGTAAGTAACTTTTGCTTGAAATAACACTCTTCCCCCACATACAGGAAGCAGTTTTATAAATCTTTTAGTAATATTAACATAAGTTTCAAAGGTAAAGAGCCATATCTGAAAAATATTTGTCTAAAAATAAAAATTATGTAAATGCTAATAAGTTTCACATAGCAGTAATTGCTCTAATACTAAACACTATGGGCTCAGTACATGAAAAGTGTCATCATACTATAAAGTTCTGAAAGAACTTTGTACAACCTAAGTCCCATAAGTTCCAGGAGTGGCAGCATAAATGACGTAATAACATGCAGCAGATGGGCATTAAGGGAGTCATAGCAAGTGGTCTCGTCCCATTTCATTTCAGCCACGGAAGAGCAGAGAATAACATCCGTTTTTGTTGGAAACTTGGTAAATCAGCTACTGAAACTTACAGAATGTTAAAAGAAGCATATGGAGACACAGCATTATCCCACAGCAGAGTTTGAATGGTATACACTGTTTCGTGACAGGCAGGAATCCTTTGATGATGATCTGAGATTTGGGTGACCCTCCAGTGTGCAGACAGAGGAAAAACTCAAAGTGTGGAATCAGTTAAAGAAAGATTGCTGAATTGAACTGAGACTTTTGGCTTAGTCAGTGGGCATCAGTAAGTCTATCTGTCATGAGATTCTACATGAGGATTAGGAAAAACAAAAACTTAATGACATTGGTAACCCGCATTCCGAATGATGACCAAAAGGAGGCACGTTCATTGATCTGTTCTGATCTGCTGGGCACTGCAGCGGAGGATCCTGATTTTTACTCCACAATTATTGCAGGAGATGAAACATGGTGCCTGCAGTATGATCCACAAACCAAGCGACAAAGCACTGAATGGAGGGATACCCACTCATCATCAACCAAGAAAGGTCACATGCAATCATCAAAGCCAAAGACAATGCTGATAGCCTTTTTGATTCGAAAGGTATAGTACAAAAGGAATTCGTACCAGTGGTCAAACAGTAAATCAAGAATTCTACAAGCAGGTCTAACTACATTTATGCAGCCGTATTCGTCACTGTCATCCCCAGTTATGGGAATCCGGAAATTGGTTCTTGCTCTATGATAATGCAAGACCACATACTGCATTGTTAATCCAACAGTTCCTGGCTCACCATCAAATCACTGTATTGCCACATGTGCCATATCCTCTGATCTATCACCCTGTGACTTCTTCCAGATCCCCAGGATAAAGCGGGTACTAAAACAACAGCATCATGCAGACATGACAAAACAGCTTGCGGACATCTCGGAAAGTGCCTCCAAGAACTGTTTTCAGGATCTTCTGACATGCTGGAAACTGTGTGTTGATTCAGAAGGGTGGTATTTTGACCAGCATTAATTGTAAGTATGGTACTTTTTTATATTCTCTATTGCGTCAGTTTTGGAAATTTTCGATGTAGGTTGTAGTACGATGCCAATTTTGATGTACTGAGTAACATGAAAATAAAGTATGATGCTTGTACATAACTGAAACTTCAAAATAGGGGGGGGATGTTTCTGCACACACATCTTTTGTGTGGAGTGCTTCTTATTTACTGAAACTGATGTGATGTTTTTTTAATTTCAATTACACATTTTTCACAGGTTGAATTCTTCCAAAAATCATATTTGCCTAGTTTCATTTCTTAGTTTTGATGCACAACAATGGTGGCACTTCCATTTTGTACTTGTACTAGGCCAATGGAAATGGTGTACACTAGTATTGCCATCTGATCTACAACATCTGCTCTATAATTCAATTTTTTACATAGATTTATCATGGGCAAAAGTGTCAGAACATTTCATAGAATCATTTTCAGCTTTCAAACTCTAACGAAGCATGCTTAGAAAAAGGGCTGGACTTGCCCTGGTAAATTAGTCAGAGCCATTTCCTTAGGTTTCATTATAGAAGCTGTGTACAACGTTGATCCTTAATCAATGGTAGTGCTTCCCTTTGTAAGCAATTTAGACAGCTACAGTAGCGAACAAAAGTAATTGGTGAAACACTTTTTCGACCATAATTTTTTTTTCTGCTGGACAAAATCGGGTCATTTTGGGATATGATATGTGTTGATTCGTGGGTTACAATGCCGCATAGTTTGTATTTCGCTCAGAGCGAATTTGTCGTTCGAAATGGGAAATATTCAAGAGTCGCCAATTTTTACCCATTTGTTTGCTGCATGTATTAATGTTTTTCTTGTGGATTTTGTGATGTGTAGTGTGATAATAAGTCAATCTTAGGTTTTCAGAGATGGGTAAAAAAGTGGAGATCCCTGTTGGAGCTCACCAGGCGGCCGTGAACATGATGGAATCCGGAATGTGCGTCACCGACATTGCGAGGGCCCTGAAGATCTGACACCAGTCCATTTCAGCTATCCTGCAACGTTATAAGAAGACTGGGACCATTGAGAACAGTCCACGATGTGGTAGGCCTCGTTCCACTACATTGCGTCAGGATAGACGCATCCTCCGTCGATCTCGTGCTGATCCCACCTTGACTGCTGTGGACATCGCCACCGAATTCTGCGACAGCGACGACCTGAACGTCAGCCGACTGACCACCTCCCGTCGTCTCATTGCTGGTAGATTGAATGGAAGACGCCCCGCCAAGAAACCACTCATCGGAGTCGAGAATCGACGAGCCAGAGTCGTGTTCACGCGCCGTCATCGACACCGGACCGCGGCGTACTGGAGTAAGGTGCTTTTCACCAACGAGAGCAAGTTCAACTTGTTCGGAAGTGATGGCATCCGATACGTATGACGTCTGTGTGGCCAGAGATTCAACCCCCAGTTCATTTAGCCGACTGTCAAGCATGGAGGAGGATCGCTCATGGTTTACGGTGCCTTCTCTCGCAATGGAATGGGCCCCATTATCAAGATTGACGGAATAATGACCGGCCAGAGCTACACGAACATGCTCATCAATGATGTCTTCCCATGGGCAAACCAGAACATGCCACCTGGATGGATCATGCAGCAAGACAACGACCCAAAGCACACCTCCAGAGTAGTGAAGGCAGCCTTCCAGCAGCAACAGGTAACACTTCTAGACTGGCCAAGCAAATCTCCAGACCTCAACTCCATCGAGCACATGTGGGATGAGCTGGAGAGACGATGTGCGAAGAAAACCTGCCGGAATAGGGCCCATAAGTTCGACCAGCTGTCTGCAGAATGGGCGCGAATTCCGCAGGTCACCGTCGAGAAGCTAGTGGACTCGATGCCAGCCCGTTGTGCAGCTGTTATTAAGTCTCGTGGTTATCCCACTAAGTATTAGTTATTGTTTTGTCGTTTTCTCGTACTTGTTTTCTGTTATCGTTGCATTAAATTAATGTGATACACACCTACTTTGATGGTCAATTTGTATGATCTTTGCGATTAAGCTGGGTACCTGATCTGTGTTAAGGTTTCCGATCCATCTGCATATGGGTCGTGTTTACAACTGAATAACACATATCATATCCCAAAATGACCCAATTTGGTCCAGCAGAAAAAATATTATGGTCGAAAAAGTGTTTCGCCAAATACTTTTCGCTACTGTAATTATACTCCTTTCTTTTGCAATCAACTTTTAACTGACACCAAAAAAAAAGTGAAGTAGTTTTCATGCATACACACTTTTTGTAAAGTGTTTTCTGCCTTTATTTAGAAAAGGCAGAAAGCATAAGCTTCATTACAATATTTTCAAAAAGGCTCTCATCTACAGGTTAGTTGTCACTTTTTCCAACATAGAGAAATCAATTCAGTGCATATTTTTTATCAATATCAGTTGAGAATCGAAATTTTTTTCCAAGCTGATCTGGTTCTTTAGTTATGTACTGCATAAATCTATTTATCTTTTGTTGACTCTCCACTGCACAGCTTAATTTTCCTTTCTGCTGATATACAGGGTAATACTTGTTAAAAATTCGTACGTATAGGAGATAATTACTTAGAGGCGTGCTGTCTCCGTACGATATCATCAAACCAACATCTCTGACTGTACAATAAAAAACTTTATTTACAATAAAAGACATGATTTTAAAATATTTAAAAAAAAAAAAAAATTGGCATCACCTGCGGTTTTGAACAAATGTATTGTGGGTCTCGAGGGGGGGGAGACTGGTTATATATTGCGGCACTTCCCTATGCTTTGTGGCACTGTTGGGTGGCCTGAGGACGGGTGCTATTGTAGCCCCGAAAGATCTTGCCATTTTTTAAATATTTTAAAATCATGTCTTTTATTGTAAATAAAGTTTTTTATTGTACAGTCAGAGATGTTGGTTTGATGATATCGTATGGAGACAGCACGCCTCTAAGTAATTATCGATATACAGGGTGTTTCAGAAAATTTGATATCATTTGAGATGTAAATATCTGAGTAACTAAATAGTCTAGGCAAATGAAACTAAACAGGCTTAATATGTTGAGCAAAATAAGATTTATTCATCAAAATTTGAATGAGAAATTCAAAGGTATGTGGATTTCATGAACGATTTCACAAGTTTTCAATATGCACACCGCCTGTGACACTGCACACTTCAAGTTGATAGTCCAGCTCCTGCCAAACATGATGCAGCATGTCCCTCATGTGCTCAAATGCACCAACTGAAATGCAGATTTGGACATGGCACAAAAAGTTCAAAGAGGAAGGCTGTCTGTGCAGGAAAAAAGGATCTGGATGACCACCAGTAGCAGAAGAGATGCTCGAGTGGGTTCGGGAAACATTTCTGCAAAGCCCCAGAAAGTCCATAAGAAGAGCAAGTCTGGAAACCCAGATTCCTCCTGGGTTTCCAGACTTGATGGCCACCAGTAGTTTGGTGTCTTGCAAGGAAATGCTTGCGAATGACACCCTACACGCTACAGCTCATTCAGGCCTTACAGACAGATGACAAGCAAAAGCGTAAGCAATTCTGTGTCGATATGCAAGAGAAACTTGAAGAAGACAAGTTTGAAAATAGTCTTGTTTTCAGTGATGAGGCCACATTTCATATGAATGGTAAAGTCAAAAAGCATAATGTTCGCATTTGGGGTAAAGAAAATCCCCATGCCGCATTTGAGCACATGAGGGACATGCTGCACGTGTTTGGCAGGAGCTGGACTACCGACTTGATGTGTGCTATGTCACAGGCACTGCGCATATTGAAAACTTGTGAAATAATTCATGACATCCACATACCTTTGAATTTCTCATTCAAATTTTGATGAATAAATCTTATTTTGCTCAACATTAAGCTTGCTTAGTTTCATTTGCCTAGACTATTTAGTTACTCAGATATTTACATCTCAAATGATATAAAATTTTCTGAAACACCCTGTATTTCCCTTCCCATTTCTTCATTGTTGCTTTTCTTTTTCTGCTTCAGATAGTAATAATTTCATCCATCATGCTGAAAGAACTTTCAGGCTAAATACCATGAATGCATGATACCAAAGCTTTCACTGGTTTAGATAAATGGTGTAACTTTTAGAGGATGAATATTTTTGAATACCATGCATCAATTCTTACAAATTTTTCAACTTCATCGCTTCTGTTTTCAGAAATCCCCCCCCCAAGATTAGATGTACATATTTATGGGGGAAAATAACATTTACGAACAACCAACACAGGAGAGTGGCGACCTCATGGGGGGGGGGGGGGAACATTTTTGGAAACTTTTCCTACATTTTCATGCTGAAATATACATATTTATGGAATAAAATGATATCTAACAACAATACTGGGCAGAAGAAACTATGAGAAAAAAATTACTATTACAGGAGAAATCATTCATCTACCTTCCATTTTTGAAAGTTTCAAAGGATGGAATTCCGCCCTCAACAGAAAATGACCCTTTCTTCCACTGCCACCCCGCATTTATGTTCAGTTGTGCATTGATCTCGTGATGGCCCAAATGATAACGGAAACTGAGGAATTCCTCAAATCTGCGAAAGAATCTCAAGCATGAAGATTACAGGGAAATTTCGGCACCATCTAACTTCCGTTTTTGGAAATTGTTGCCTACAGTTTCAAGCGGAAATACCAGCATTTATGCAATAAAATGATATTTAACAACAATCCTCCAATACTGATGTACTGGAGGCAACATCATAATAGAAAAATTATCAGCATGGAGGGAAGTCCTCACTCCATTTAACTTCTGTTTTCGAAAGTTTCAAAAGACAAAATATTGTCCCCAGACGGAAAACAACTGTCTCTTCCCACACATGCCACCCCACCCCCCATTTCTCTTCAGTTTTGCATTGATCTTGAGAATAACCCAAATGATGGGGGGGGGGGGCGTAATTTCGTGAAAGAATTTTGTGCATGTGTATCATGATAAATTAATATAGCTCCAACAAAAGGGGAGAACACAACTCAGTTTTAAGTTGCCTGCAAGTTTAATTTTCTCATTTTCTATGCTTTCTTATGTGTCATTATATTGGTTCACAAATTAAAAAAAAAAAAGTGCCAGCTGCTATGCTGTTAGATGTTGTGTAACATTTTCCTGTGTGGTGTTGGCCCAGTAAACCTTTATAAAATAGTTTGTTGCTGTTTTTTTTTTATCTTGAGAGGTAGACCTACACTCGTGATTTTGCATAATATTCTATCTTTTGCGTACTTATACTTTATTTACTGAACCGCTAGAAAACCTATGTCACCTCTGTCATGCTCACTTTCAGATTAATCATCAGATTACAATACTGGTTAGCAGTTCCTAGCACTACCTGAATCTAATTTCAAACTGGTGCTCTCATGAACATCTGATACATTTTTACTGAAAATAACTCAAAACTTTATTGAGGGAACCATATTAAGACACATTCACAAGGGGAACTAAGCTGTTCTACTGAATGTTTTTGAATATATAAACAAGCAGGGGGGGGGGTTCTAACTCTCCCACAATCACTCTAATGGTTGACTGGTCTTGTTTCAAATCCCAGTTAAAAAAAAAACATAACAAAAAAACTCTTAAATAAAAGATGATACAAGCTTGGCCATCATGGTTGTCACATGTGTACAATATTTGTACATAAATATAATTCTGAACATGAAAATGTTCGTGAACGCCTGTTAATTGCGTCAGAGTTAGTTTTGTGCTCAAAGGAGGAATTATAACAACGTACAATTGAAATGAAGCTCGCATGGTGAAATGCCAACTTGGCCTCATTGCTAAACGAATGCTAAGGCTTCATCCATGTTGTTTTCACTGATTGAAATGGTAAGTGATGTGAATAAAAACAAAGGCAAACAAGAACAATAAGGATAAAAGTTAAGAGAAGCTTCTATACACCCCACACTAAACTTCAAAATAGCATAACTTCTAAGTTATTCAATATATTTATCTAAAACTTTTGGTTTTTGCTTGCCTTGGCAAGTAGTGACTGTGTATCAATTAAAAAAGAGAACTGAGAACGTTTGGTTCTTCTTTTTTTTTTTTTTTCTGAATGATTTGACGTGGAATGACTCCAATGCATCCTTCCAGTGCTTATGTATGAAGCAGAGACATGGACCTTAACTAAAAAAGACATACAAAGACTGCAGACAACTCAAAGAAGCATGGAGAGATGCATGCTTGGTATATATATATATATATGATAAGAAGAGGGAACTCATGGATAAGGAAAATGGCAAGAGTGGAAGACATCATTACCAGAGTAAAATCCCTGAAATGGCAATGGGCTGGACATGTTGCCAGCAGAACGGAGCACTGATGGATGATTGAAATTCTAGCTTGGATTCCAAGGGACAGGAAATGACCAAGAAGAAGACCACATGGGAGATGGGTGGATGAAATTCAAAAGCATGGAGTGAATAAAGGAGACTGGCACAAGACAGAGTGTTGTAGAAGAAACTCTGAGAGATCTTTATCCCGCAATGGACTGATAATATTGACAATGATTTTATTTATTTATATATACCTTCAAAGAAAACATTTAAAACTTGCCATTGCAAAAAGTAGATATATAGATAGCAACCAGACAAACTTACAAAATCTCACATGAAGATAATGAAAAACTTAGAAACACTTTCACAGTGCAAGAAATTTTCATTTTGCTCACACAATTAAAATGACAGAGAAAGTTTATGTTGACATTTACACTAGATAGCAATTATCTTACATTCTGAAGTGAGCAGTCTCACTGCAAAACCTCATAAAGCATCACACAGAAAACAATTTCATGTAGTGCTTGACGCGACCTTCAATGTTTATTTTACATAAAAATGGTTTTCTTCTGTAGTTACAAGATCAAATTGTCATCACTGAACAGGGCCGGCTGCATAATTTGCTGGGCACTTTTCCTAGCAAGTTCAACATCTACTAAATGGGCTTGGACGTTGGAATGTTTCTGAAAGAAAGGCGGGGTCAGGTAGAGAAACCACATTTTTTAATTTTCTCATGAAGCTTAATAAAGCATGATGGTAATAAGGAATATTATTATTTATTCATGAGTTATAATAAGATGTTATTGTTACTCATTAAAAAATAAAAAAAGACATTTTAAATTATGCTACATTAATTTACATTGTCAGATCAAATTGAAGTTGATTGAATTGAAATGACAAAATATAATTCTTTCACCTCGTCGAAATGCATACTGATGGCAAAAATTAATGCAATTTATCCAAAATAAAAAAAAATAGCAATTGTTTAAACAAATAAGATAGGATCATACAAAATGTCATTTTCAATTATTCATATTTGAAATATTGAGGTTCTAAAGACGTACCATCTGTACAATACTAAATGAGTAATGCAAATTTCAGAAAACTCTTACCTTATCACTCAGTCTCTTTACTTCTAGGAAGAAAGATAATTTTGCTGGCCACGTTCGACAGTTCATTGTAATTTGTTTTAGTGGGTAGTGGGAGCTTTCAGCTTTTTGTAGCTCAAATGAGGTGAATGCGAAAGGAGTCTAGTGCAGTGTTTCCCAAACACCACTGGTCTGTCACGAGGTGCTGGTCTGCGGAAACGGGGGAAAACTTGAGAAATGGTAGAGATTTCTGAATTTTACTAGTGAAAACAGGTCTGCACAAAAGCAACTTTGTGCAGGTCGATCTGCGAAGCAATTTGTGAAAATTTTCAGGTCCGCGGCTTGCTTGTAAAAGTCTCTGGAACCAGTGGCAGTGGTCTAGTGTCCTGATAATCCCAAATTGGCATTATGTTGCATTTTATCAATTCGCTGTCACTTGTCATCGTCAGGTACAATCGAGATGTTATAATGTTATAATTAAAATTTCAGCCAGTTTCATAAAAAAATTGCAAAGATACGTTTTTCACTTCTTTTATTGATAAACCATCTGCCAGAGATTCGCCACCCATGCACGCGAAAAACCAAACTGGCCACATGTGATTGCGGCAGAATGCAGACGTAGCTGTGACGTCAGCGTTCCAGAGATATCTGGGTGATTATATATATGATGTCATTAATACAAATTCTCTCTCGGTGATACAGTGAATCATCCCAATGAACCCAAGATACTTGAATTATGTTCACTAAGGCAATAAAATGTAATGATATAAAAATTTTAAAAATGCCATTTTTACTATGTTAAGTGTCATTCATTTTTAATAAAGAAAAAAATACGAAAAATTCAAAAACATCACACAAAAGCGGGCACGGGGTCCCTCTAGGAGTGGGGCCTTGTGCGACTGCACAGGTCGCACACCCATGAAGCCGGCCCTGTCACTGAACCATATGATAAATATTTGTAGATTTTAAAATTAGATATCAGTGCAAAGTTTAAATGCATTACTATGTCAACTTTTTTCAATGAATAGTGCTTAACCCTTGTTTAAAGCTGAACTACTAAGATATTCACATGGAAGCTTTCATATCGTGATAAATAAAATATAAACTGAATTGTAAACAACAGCAATCCATCACCAAATATAGTGCATATGTATTCCTCTTTATGCTGCTGGTTGGCTAGATCATAAAAGCTTCTTGATTAATCAGTGGAACATGCACATTATAGTCACATGGTTAGTTTACCAAGAATATAAATTTAACAATTTTTTGTAATATTACCCTTTATTTTAATGATTTTAAGTACAAAAAAATTAGTGACACTTAAAAATAAAATTACTAATATGTAAGATCATTAAAATAAAAAAAATTATACTTGTTACTTAAATACTTGCATAGAACTTAGAAGAAATTAGTATTAATGAAGCTGAGTCATAAATGGCATGACATTTATTCTAATTCCAATGTTAAAGATACAATATTGAGCCATGCACACTCATAGATTAATAGAGTCCACACTTTACCAAACCTAATCTGAAAGAAGCCACTTTAGATACAATGCATGTGTGGTTTCTGCCAGTTCAGCAGACATATTTACCGCTTGAAAATGGTCACCCAAGTTGCTGAAAGTGCACAACAGGAAATAGAATATGGAATTAAGTTTGAAGTCAAATGCTTCCTAGGTAGTTTTTTTTATATAGTGCTTTTATCTTTTAAATTGTTATCCTTCCTTTTTAATTTGTCAAAGAATAATGTTAAGCAAAATGTCACTACATTTTTAATACTGTAAGTATTGACATTTTAGTCTCGAATGTAATTCTATTGGTTGACTTCAGTGAAAAAAAATATGTATGGTATATGTCCATAAGTTATAGGTAAGTTAAAATGTATAACCCATTAATTAATATTACCACCATGTTATGAAATTGCACATATAATTAAAAAAAGCAACAAAATATCACTTTTCATAAAATTTAAGGTCAAATTAAAAAAATTTTGACCATTAAATTCAAGTTTTAAAATTATGCATTAAGTAACATATTTGTACAAATTTTAAAAACAAACAAACCTCATCACTTTGTGATGTAAAAAGAACTTGAGTTATAAGTACTTTTAGAACAAATAAAACACAAATTTAGCAAATTTCCAGAACTTTATTATCTATCTTATAGCTTAAACTTGACTTCTTGTGTTTGTCAACAAAGCTTCGTGAAAATCCAAAGGGGGTCAAGTTGAAAGTATGCGTGTGTATGTTGAACTGATGTGGAATGACCCAAAGGTAGAAGTCACATGTTACAATTTTAAATTCTTTTTATATGAATATCTCTCAGAAAGGAAAGTCATATGTGTGTTTGCAAATTCTGTTTGTATGAAACTTTCTTGAAAAAAGAAAAAAAGCTGTGTAATATGTAATATAGTGGTAATTATGTCAAATCCTCAAAGGTAGCAAGTTTTACACGGAGTTCCTGTTACAATGAGGTTGCTGCATTGATTCTATGTAAGTTAGTGCTCATAGCCTCAAATTTCTTATGAAAATATGAATTATAAATCCCACATTACATATTAAGACTGACAAAAGTTGTCATATTATAATTCATGACTAAAAATTATTCTGGTTAACTGTGACTGTAATCAAATTAGCAATTGCAGTGGTTCTATTGTTGACAATTTACATATGAATGAAAAGCTGAATTTTTCCTTTTTCTCATTCCAATCATATTCTCTGTGGCCAGCTTAAAAAA
This sequence comes from Macrothele yani, assembly GCA_039090855.1. Classification (NCBI taxonomy): domain Eukaryota; kingdom Metazoa; phylum Arthropoda; class Arachnida; order Araneae; family Macrothelidae; genus Macrothele; species Macrothele yani. Next base: position 93,542,212 of record CM077012.1, read on the forward strand.
AAAAAAAAAAAAAAGGAAATTTGTGATAATGTACTGTGGGTGAATGACAACATATTAGACAAAAGCAAATTCATGAAAACATAGAGCTCTTACCTAGTGAGTTCTTCTCGTACATTGTTTGGTTCATAAGGGTAAAACTTAGCTTTCAGATGGCAGATAAATGGCACACAACCTGAGGAAAGTGATATCTTCAATAAAATATATGCTGAATGTACAATATAATCAAAGCTATATATACTAACATGATGACAACAATAAATACATAAACAAACAATGTTTTGAAACAAAACATAGTCAAGATCAGCATGGCAAAAGTTAAGTTTCTGTCTGCAGATATACTGTATTTTTTGGCATATAATTCATGGCAGCGTATAATCCGCAGACGGTAAAATTCAGCATGAAAGGAAAAAAGTTAGTGTATAATCTGCAGACAAAATTTATAGTAAAAGTTAAAAAACAGATGAATAATCCACAACAGAGTTTTATAATAAATAATACAAAAAGGCAATTGCCAATATTTTCGCCAAAACTTCCTTCCATCGCCAAAACTTGTTTTTTTCCCCGCAAATTGCGAAGAATGTGATCGGCAGCACGACCCCTGCATATTTATAAGGCATAGACATGAAAATTTTCATTAATGTGACCTGTTACGCGTAAGTACGTGCTTTAAACGTAACGCCCATTAAGCAATTTTTGGATAGCTTTCATAAATCCGGCATTTGTCCCGGCCCGTCGATGCCGGATTTTCAAGGTTTTACTGTATATGTATACTTTCTTCCCATTTAATGAGTTTAACATAATATAAAATTGCTGAAATTTTTTGAAAATTTAAAAAAGTTAGTTACAATACCCCGCAACTTTCAAACAGTTGCAATATATATTTTTAATTTATGTGGCAATCATGCTGCAACTCTGAGTAATGCTTAAATTACAACTGCAACACTGGATTTCAGACCATAAATAATTTATGATGGTGTCAATGTTCTCCCCTTCAGTCTTGGAGCTATAGTGCCAGAGGCATTCTCTTTGAAGTAGAGTAAAATAAACAAGTGGGAGTGGGGCTGGAGCCTCGGGAAGAGTGTGTGTGTGTGGAAGGAAGCGACGTTACGGAGGTTACGGGTCAGGGCAGCATGGAATGGAAATGGCACTCCCTATTCAAGGTCAATGTGCTTTGCTGCAGGCAATGTTTTCTCCCGTAACTTTTACAAATCAGCAATCAGCAGAGTGGAAATGTCTACACACAGAGACACAGACGTTTTTGTCAAAGCCGAGGAGGGGGGGATATGTTGATGCAGTGACACTGCACATTATCGTTGAACAAGTGGCATTCTTAAAGCTTTGATGCGATACAGATTTCCCTCATTATATGGCACGGTATAAAAAGCAAAACTGATTCATTTTCGAAGTTTACGGGGGAAAAAGAAAAAGTTATGTATTATCGGCATCGTCATATAATCTGCAGTGGTTACAATTTAAACTTTTAGGAACAGATAATCTGCGGATTATGTGCCAGAAAATATGGTACACAAATATTTATGGTATGGCTAACACTAGACAAAAAGTCACACCTACTTTTCACCATTAAGTGTAAAACTAGAAAATCATTATTAAAAATAGCCAGAAAATAGGTGATGCCAGCATAACATTTTATACTGTTGATATTTTTCTGTAATGTGACACAAAAAATCCTTGTTTCGAAGCTCAGTGTCATATCTACATTACAGCAAACTTCAAGTACAATCCCAAATTCCACATAAAGAATCACACACTACCTTGAGTTTAAGAACACTGCATCTGTGTGGAACAAGACTGTTCAGATGTACAACACAGATGCACTGTTCTTCTCAAACACAAGGTAGTGTGTGATACCATTACCTGGAATTTGGGGCTGCATCTGAAGTTTGCAGTATAATACTTATTTTTCCTTTGTATATAGCCTTAAGTAGTTGTGTTAGTGCAACATCCTCTACTCACAAATTTCTACCGTAATTGTTTGCCAAGTTTTCATGCACACAGAAATACAGTTGATTCCCATTAACACGAACTTCGTTTACTAATCTAAAACAACTATTATGGGAATTTTACTAGGAAATTTTTTTCATTTAAATTGCAAATTTTTCCATAATAGTTGTTTTAGATTAGTAATTGAATTAAGAAACTAGGAAGCCATTTCTCAACATGAGCTTTATTCAAAGAATTAGAACAGAGTATGGGTCAGATACGTGGCAAGCAATCAAGAAAAGAAAGTTCAACATGCTACAATGAAGATGGAAAGATCGATAGCTCAAATCAAGTTCCTGAAAAATTGCAAGGTAAATAACTTTATTCCAAATTCATTTAGACTTAGAAAACCATTTAAAGATTTACTTTCAGCCAACTTCGTAAGAACAATAGAGAAAAAAATGTTAAAAAGAAGTATTGAAGCAAAATATAAAAATGTTGCTTATCATCAAAAAGTAAAAGTAGAAAATGAAAAGAAATTTTCTGGAATCTTAAGGGATACAGTAAAAGCAGAATTGGATGACTGGCTAAAAATTGGAATAAAAAACAAAATTAAGAAATTTGTTAAAAAGCTGAACCTTAAAGAAAAGAAATTTTTGAAGAAAAACTATTCCAGTAAAAACAAAGAAACTGCAGTTCTTAGTCATGTAAAGGGCAACACTGCTACTGGAGTTAGCCAAGAATTATTACAAGTGATAAATAAAGGAAGTAACTTCGATCTATCCAAAGAAAAATAAATACAGAAAAATTGGTAATTGAATTGGAAAGCATCTGCAGCACTTTAGAAAAAGAGGACCAAATTAAAGCAGACCTCCTCAGAAAAGACTACCACAATAAGCCTTACAAAATTCCAGAAGCAAGTACAGAAACCTCAAAAAATTTTTGATAATAGTCAATTAAAAGCTCTTAAAGATTTGAGAAAAAATGAAAGTGTAGTTGCTGTGAAAACAGACAAAAGTAAGTTGATTACTATTATGAATAAGAAAGATTATCAAGAAAAGATGGAAGAAGAACTAAAAAGCCTATGTATGAAGAAGTAAAAGAAAACCCACTACCAGATTTGATTAAAAAAGTCTAAGCTTATTTCACTTCAAAAAAGAAAAACCAGCTCCCAGAAAACTACACTGACAGAAAAAAAAAAAAATCCCAACACCAAGAAGGGGTTGTGTTAGATAAATGACAGTTGGTAGGCGGTGAGAGTAAATCTGTAAGATGACATCTATGCAAATTTCACGCTCGGCGCATACGTGTGGCGCTAGTAGCGCCCCTCGGAACATGCAAAGCAGGTTTGCTGTAAATACGCGCTGTAACGTTCGTGAGCGTTAGTTATCGTTGAGATTCGACGTAGGGTGTTGATGTTAGTCAAGAATGCCTTTAAGAAGACGAAGAAGCCATTATCAACAGCTCACGGAGTTTGAACGAGGTCGTGTAATAGGGCTACGAGAAGGTGGGTTTTCTTTCCGCAATATTGCAGAATGACTTGGCAGGAATGTAGCCACTGCGCATGATTTTTGGCAGCGGTGGTCAAGGGAAGGTACTGCCTCAAGAAGACTGGGTTCCGGCCGGCCACGTGGCACTACTGAGAGGGAAGACCGCCATGTACGCCGTATGGCCGTGGTGCATCGTTCCGCGTCTGCAATTCGAGCTGCAGTTGCCACCACAGTGACACAACGAACTGTTACAAATCGGTTACTTGAAGGACAGCTCCAAGCCAGACGCCCTGTAGCGTGCATTCCACTTACTCCAAACAACTGTCGTTTGCGACGTCAGTGGTGTTAAGCTAGAGCTCATTGGAGGACGGAGTGGAGATCTGTTGTGCTTTCTGATGAAAGCTGGTTCTGCCTGGGTGCCAGTGATGGCCGTGTGTTGGTTAGAAGAAGGCCAGGTGAGCGCCTGCAACCAACCTGTCTGCGGCCGAGACACACTGGACCTACACCTGGAGTTATGGTCTGGGGAGAAATTTCCTATGACAGCAGGAGCACTCTTGTGGTTATCCCACGCACCCTGACGGCACAGTTGTACGTCGGTATGGTGATTCAACCTGTTGTGCAGCCATTCATGAACAGCATTCCAGGGGTGTTTTCCAACAGGATGACGCTCGCCCGCATACCGCTGTTGTAACCCAACATGCTCTACAGAGTGTAGACATGTTGCTGTGGCCTGCTAGATCACCAGATCTTTCACCAATCGAGCACGTATGGGACATCATTGGACGACAACTCCAGGGTCACCCCAAACCAGCATTAACCGTCCCTGTATTGACCGACCAAGTGCAACAGGCATGGAACTCCATCCCACAAACTGACATCCAGCACCTGTACGACACAATGCATGAACGTTTGCGTGCTTGCATTCAACATTCTGGCGGTTACACCGGTTATTAATGTACCAGCATTTCACATTTAAAATGGCTCTTCTCGCGCTTACAATAAGCTGTGATCTTGAAACCTTAATCGATTAAATATGTTACCTATACAAATGTATTGCCGCTATTTCATTCCTCTACAACTATTTTTTCGTGGTGTTGGGATTTTTTTTTCCCCGTCAGTGTATAAACAATTCTCAAAATTACAGTTCAGATTACCTCAAATATATGGAATAGTCAAACTGCATAAAGAACACCAACTAATTAGACCAATAATTGACTCAAAAAACTATTATTTCAAATCTAAACTACTTCTTAAAGTCACACCTTCAGAATCTTTTAAAAGAGCCACCTAACTTGATTAAAAACTCAATGCAGCTAAAAGAAAAATTACAACTTCTTCCTAAATTAGATTCTCCTATTATGGATAGTTTAGACAAAGTGTCTATGTATACTCACATTAATATAGATCAACTTATAGACTTTATAGCGGAAGACTTGGCAGACCTAATAGTTTTTCACAACAAAGATAAAAACATATTAGTTGGAATTTTTGAAATACTAACCTTCTCTTTGCAGAACAACTACTTTCAATTTGGGAAAACATTTTTCATTCAAAAATCGGGGCTAGCTATGGGCTCCCCACTCTCAGCTAACCATTATGTGGGAAAACTAAAAGAAAAGATACTAGTACAACCCACATACTTCTGCTTATATAGCAGATACATGGATGACATCTTATTTATAATAGATAGCTCAGAAATTGTTCCAGAAAGAATTCTAGACTCATTCAATGCATTAGATGATTCCCTTAAGTTCACTATTGAACTTCAAAAAGAAAGAATTAACTTCTTAGATATTACTATCTATTATGAAGATGAAAAATTCCTCACTAGTTGGTATAAAAAACCAATGAATACTAATAGACTATTGGATTTCAATTCCTATCATCCAGTCTCTATTAAGAAAAATGTAGCAAGTCAGTTTTTAGAAAAAATTAATAAAATAGTTTCTACAGCAGATAAAAAAGAAGCCCATAAAGAAGAACTTAAAGTCATACTTGCAGAGAATAACTATCCTAAAGAAGAAATTGAGAAGCTTCTGAATTTTAATGGTACGAAGAACCTGCAAAAGCAACAAGTAAAATTCACTAGAAAAATTTCTTATCACAAAGGTTTATTTGAGTCTTTAAAGAGAATTAGTAAGAAGTACAATATTAGGCTAGCTCCAAGTTTAGAGAACAAAGTTAAAAAAAATTCCCTAAAACAGTTCAAAGAGAAGAAGATATTTTAAAAATGCAAGTAGTAGTCTATGAAGTAAAATGTAGTTGTGGACTATCTTACATAGGTGAAACAGGTCGTAGACTAGAAACTCATATAGCAGAGCATAAAGCAGCTATAAAGAATTGCTCCAACAAGACTGGTTTAGATAGGCATGTTAGAGAAACTAGTCACAGCATGGATTGGAATTCCCTTAAAGTAATCAGTTTCCAAATCAATTTTCAAAAAGAAAGCTGAAAGAAGGAATAGAGATTGAGAAAAATCAAAATTCCATCATCAATGACTGCAAAGGATTTTCCCTGCCTAACATCTAGCAGGATTGATTGAAAAATAGCCTAAACCTTCAAGGTTAACCGTAACCGCGATAGTGACAGGAATAAGTGACAACAAAAAGACAGCCTGAAGAAGGAGAAGAGTTTTCTCCGAAAATTTGCAATTTAAATGAAAAAATTTCCTAGTAAAATTCCCATAATAGTTGTTTTAGATTAGTAATTGAATTAAGAAACTAGGAAGCCATTTCTCAACATGAGCTTTATTCAAAGAACGAACTTCATGGTACCACTGAAATATTTCGTGATAATTAAATTTTGGAAAAATGAAATTTTACTAAACATTTTGAATCTACATGTATATATTTAAAAAATTATAAACCAAAAACATTAATCTAACAAATTTTGCTTCTTACTAAGTAAAAATAGAAATATATGTGATAAAATTGTCAAATCACGCCTCTACTTGTCACTTTTATTTAAACATCCTTTACTTATAGAAAATCAGTGATGTTTTTCATAGGGCAATTTACAGCTGCAGATATTAAAATGTTCTGCAAAGCATGTACATATACAGGAAAACATATAGCCCAGGGTTTTCATTTGCAATGACACAAAATAGTGATTTTTTTCCAAGCACGAAAGTGCTTTTGAAGCCCTATCATTTAGCAAAGGGGTTGTAACATCTTTTTTGTCACTGCTTTCAACATTTTCTTTATTTTTATTGCCCTTTATTGACTGGATTATATCTGCATAGGTCATTTTCTGTGAAGTAAACACATTGTCATCTGAAAAAAGAAATCTTTCAATTGTATATCATTAGGGACAGAAGTTGACTTAGTGACTGATTTCCACAATGTTTCCAAGCCTTAGCACAAGTGTAAGTGTCTGCACCTTGCTCTGAATTCTTTTTAACAGATTCAGTCAATGCAGCATATTTCTAACAACTGATTATTGTTTCTTTGTCTCATATCACTCCATGTTCCAGAAATTATGTCCATAGCCTGTTTAATATTTAGCTGCTTTCATTTCAAAACTATGAATTTCTTTAATCAGCAAGCATTGGTAACTGGTTTACACTGATTTTATGATCCCTCGATTCAAAGGCTGTAGAACAGCTAAACAATTTAGTAGTAAATGATGTCACTAAGGATGGGTGCTAACCTCCCAGAATATTTCTAGTGCCACCCCAGTCACCTGTCCCCAATAATGAGGGGGGGGGCAGATTTCCGGGGCCCGAGGCTCAGCAAGGCAGGTCAAATGACATTTCAAATTATATACAACAATATAGTGGGTGAAACTGAAAAAATATTTAAACAAGTTTTCAATTGTACAAGTCCAAAAAAAAATTGGAAATGGCCAGTAAAGTGCATATTTCTTAGAATTATGCCCCCCCCCTTGGGACTGTGGAAGAAATGAGAAAATGCTACCCACATTTTGAGAACAAGTCACCTTTGCATGATGGATGCAGATTCGTTTAGATTCACAGGTCTTATTGCTGAGTTGGAACAGTTAAAAGACGATTGACCCATAATAATGTCAGTAGCACGCACAGTTGTAGAAGATATGGGACTTCCATCACACTCCCCAATATAAAGGATAAAGAAACGAAAAAAAAATCTGTGATGCTGCTGCCTTGGGAGAAGTAGATACTGTGTATAGTGATGGTGAATATGAATCATCATTTAAAATCAATGTATTCTAGGTAACTTTGGATTACATTAGAAATGACTTGAACAGATTCACAGCTGGCAATAATACAGCAAAGTGTTCAGTCCTATTTCACCACACCTGAGTTCAACAGATGATGCTCTTGAAGAAAAATGCAAACTTCTTGCAAAAATGTATCCAACAAAACTGACTGAAAACTTCGTCAATGAAATACTGCACCAGAGAAAAATCTTCCAATGCACATTTGGAAATAATTTTAAAGTTCACAGTTCCAAACTACCACCAGTCATTCTTCTGGGAGAAATTTATGACAAAACACTGCAGTTAGTGTTTGGTGAAATATGCATTGCCCTGAGGAAGTTCTGCATATTGCCTGCAACTGTTGCTAAGGCTGAATGTAGTTTCAGTAAACTATTTCTTATAAAGAACAGGAGGAGGCATACAATGAGGAATATACACAGTCGTATAAGAATATGACCACCCCCGGAATCATGGTGTACTCCGCCCAGGCTTGTCACAGAGTGCACGTGACAAGGTCGACCACATGAAGATATAAGCAGCCTGCCAAGACAGATGAGCCATAGTGCATAATGTGAGTACAATTAGCAGAAGTGGTGATTTGATGGATGTGCGAAAGGGAATGATCATCGGCCACCAGGCCAAGGGTCAGAAACTGCAAACTTTGTGGGCTGTTTGTGAGATGCTGTAGTAAGGGTGTACCAAGAATGGACCACTGGCACACCAAGTACCTCCTGATGTCATAACTGTGGAGCCCCAAAAGCCATCGACCCCAGAGGAGAATGTCGCCTCCACCGACTGGTAAAGGGCAATCGACGTGCGAGAGTACAGCAATTGACCACGCAAATAAAAGCTAGGGTCAGCCAGGTACATGTCCCTGATAACAGTAGACCATACCCTGTTATGCATGTGTCTCCAGAGTTGACACTGTGTCGAGGCACCCATGTTCACGCAGGTCCATCAGCAACAATGCCTGCAGTTCGCATGGAACTACCGTCATTGGACAGTGGAAGAGTGGAAAAAGTTGCCTTCTCTGACAAATTGAGGTTTCTACTCCAGAGAAGTGATGGGCTGTTGTGGATACAGCATCAGACTCATGAGAACCAACACCGGGACACGCTTGAAGGTCAAGTGCAGGCCAGTGGTGGCAGTGTGTGTATGTCTAGAGAATATTTTCCTGGTAAGACCTGGGACTACTGGTACCACTGGATGGGTCGCTGAATGCCAATGGCTACCTCTCCATCCTTGCTGACCACATGCATCCCTTCATGTAGGACATTTACCTTGGTGGTGATGGTGTCTACCAACAGGACAATGCACCCTGCTATGATGCTAAGGGGATGTATGACTGGTTCTAGGACCATGACAGTGATGTCTATGTTCTCCCTTGGCCGGTGAAATCACCCATCCTCAATCCCATAGAGCACTTGTGGGACTATTTAGATTGACAGATTCGATGTGCTGACCCACAACCACGTCATCTCTAGCACCTCCATGCTCTTCTGCAGTCTGAATGGGCATATGTGCCTCGGACAACCTTCCAGAGCCTCATTGCAACCATGCCATGCAGTCTCATCACTGTCATCTGAGTCAAAGGTGGTTATTCCCGTTATTAGGTAGGTGGTCATATTATTCTGAAACAACCGTGTATGCTTATCTGCACTATCTATGTTACTGTATGTAGAACGCAAAATTTTCGGTCACCAGTGGCAAGTGAAAATTTGTTGTTGGCGAGTAAAACTTTTCTCACTGAATTACTGTAATTTCCTTGTAACAGCTGCGGCTGTTATGATGCTAAAAGGGTATAAACAAAATATAATTGCTGCATAATGTCGTGCTGCTGACATGCTGAATTTGTTTTCTATAATTGTCTTTCCCCCATCTGAAACTTCCACATAGATGATATTCCTTTTCAAAGCATTTGTGTGTGTGTGTTCCATAAACTGCCAGGTTCTCGGTGCTCGTATTGCTTGTTCGGAGGCTCTTAACATCACTCCGCAGGCTTGTTTATCTGCCACTGCTATGAAGGGAACTGACTTACTCAAATGAACTTCGACCAGCAGGGGTGTGTGTGTGTGTGAGGGGGGGGGTGAATCCCACCAAGAGAGGCAGGCAGGCCAGCTGGAGGCCACAGCAGAGGCAATCCCTTAAAAAAAAAAACAAGCTTTCCTCAGATTTAGGACACCTGCAATTGAGCTACAGAATGAACAGCGTGTGAAAACACAAAACACAGGTGAAAAAACCATTAGAAAGAACCACTCACTTACCATAAAGATCATGGTAACCTCCAATGACAACACACTTCCAACACGTCATTCATCGTGATGTAACTGGGCTTCCAAGGTTTACAGACTTCTTGCTTACGCTTCTTATTTTCGGGTGTGAAACATCGTATTTTTTTTTCTTTTCCTTAGCGTTATAAGATGTTACTATAATGCTTGTCAATTCGATAAAAAAAATCACACATACAACTCATTCATACAATTCAAGTAAAAACTATGTACATAACCTTACATTCACAGGTGATTAAACCTTGGTCAACTCTAATTATCAAACTCCTCCTTCTGTTTCACAACCTCTGCTACTCCCACTGCAAGTGTCACACCCATTCAGCCCCTCACATCCAATCCTCTAGTACTTTCAACAGGCCCCTGTCATCTTCCTTTTTTTGAATGTAAGGTTATGTACATAGTTTTTACTTGAATTGTATGAATGAGTTGTATGTGTGATTTTTTATCGAATTGACAAGCATTATAGTAACATCTTATAAGGCTAAGGGAGAGAAGAGAGAGAGAGGAAAAAAAAAAAAAAAAAAAAAACGATGTTTCACACCCGAAAATAAGAAGCGTAAGCAAGAAGTCTGTAAACCTTGGAAGCCCAGTTACATCACGATGAATGACGTGTTGGAAGTGTGTTGTCATTGGAGGTTACCATGATCTTTATGGTGAGTGAGTGATTCTTTCTAATGGTTTTTTCATTTATGAATTGCACGTAAACTATGCGCACTTTGCAAGCGGTTAATACGTTAAAAGTGCAAATATAATAACAAAACACAGGGTCTTCAGAGCTGCATTTTTAGCAGGTCTTTTGTAAAAAAAAAAAAAGATTGTGCTTATGTTATCGGTTTGTTTGTCCATCCATCTGTGGACACCATATCTCCCCAACTATTAGTCCGATTTGAAAAATTCTTTTTGCATTGGGAAGCTTGAAATATACAAATGATGATCCTTCATTTCATTTGGTTTCTTTTTTTGCGATGCACAATTTCGCTGCTAGATGGCATAAATGCAGACGATATCGAATCCAAAATACATTTTATTCCATATATTTGCTTCTAAGCATCAGCTTAAAAAAATTATTTTACCTTTCGATTATACCTAAAATACTCTTCGACATAAATAGATTTACTTTTTCAAGTTACACACAGATTTTCTGCTAGGGGCGTAAAAGCACAGTGCATTTCCCTCAATATCTCTACTTCTAAATAACTCCTGATTTGAAATTTTTTTCTTCAGCGGATACAGCTCCTGATGGAAAATCTTTTGCATATAATTTCTAATTTTTGATAAAGAATGGTTTGGCCACTAGGCGGCGCAAGTGTTAATTTCTGCTTCTGATGTATTTGCCACAAAATCTGATCTTCTAAAATCTCGATTGAAAAAATCATTCACGCACCGATGCCACTCCTGTTTGACAAACCTTTTCAGAATATTTTCTTCTTTAATTTTGCATTTTTTTTTTTTTTTTGATTGGAGGTTTAAACAACCACCGTGAGCAAATTAATGGGCTGTAAGCAGTCGCCCATCCCTAATTTAAGGCCACTGGTTCCAGGGAAGGGGGGAGAGCCAGTGCCATAAGACAAACACAACATCCATGCCTCACCAGGATTCGAACCCAGACACCTTTCGAATGAATGATCAGAAGCCATCGCTTAGACCACTGCACCACCGGGCCGGCAAAATATTGCATGGTTTTTCCGCCGGGGGCACAGATGTATATCTTATTTTTGCCAATATCTCTGCTTCTAATGGCCTGATTTGAAAAATTCCTTCTTTATTGGATAGAGTTTTCGGTGTCTACACGTTTTTCATATAATTCCAAAATTTTCAAGTAATTCACAGACCTTCCACTAGGGGCATAAAGGTAAATTGTGTTTCCCCCAATATCTCTGCTTCTGAAATTCTGATTTGAAAATTTTTTTCTGCACCAGCTACAGCTCCTGATGCGAAATCGTTTGCATATAATTTCTAATTTTTGGTAAAAAATAGTTTGGCCACTAGGCGGCGTAAGTCTTAATTTCCGCTTCTGATGTATTTGCAGCAAAATCCGAACTTCTAAAGTCTATTGAAAAGGTGTGCCCTATATTTTTCAAAAAACAAGTTGTTTTTTGAAAAATGGTATTTACTGCATAAATCACATTTTCTTTTTAATTTATTTTAAGGAAAGTAACTTCCTTTATGTGCTCTGTTTGTGAAGTTAAGCTAGAAAAGATGGCTGCATTACTGAGTTTAATAAAGGGCAATGCTTACTCCAGGTAAACAGCACTGTTAACTACACAAATTATACCCCATCTCATGTGTTTTTTTTTTTTTTTTCTGGAGATACAATAAATAAAATTATTGCTGTTCTTCCTTCATGAGCACTGTTTCTACTAAATTATACTGCAGATGGTGACCATTGCACATGCCTCTTGAGTGCAAATAAAGCAAAAGATAGTGAGTGGAACTATCAGAGTTCTTTATGAATTGGTGGAATCATTGAAAAAAAAAAAAATCGGAAGTGACACATATTATTGGGTTATTCTTATGAATCCATGCTTGTATAATTGCGTAAACCAACGCTATCTGCCGCCTGGTGGACAAATATTCAAACCGCTAAGAAGTGGAGAGCGCATTTGGTTTCGAAATTTCGTCAAGCTCTCCAGGAACATTTATTTCAGTGAGGCAATTCGAAACTTTTCTGAAAAAAAGTAAGAAATGTTCATTTTCAGTTTGTTGTAGGTTTGGAGGATGTAGAACATCTAAAATGAAAAGTAAAAAATTGCTGAAGATTTCAAAACACAAAAAGTTTCCATTTTTTTTTTCTTATTTGTAAATTGTTCAAATTAAACATTGTATATTTCCTTCCAGTACTTTTATGCACCAAAAACTATTGTATGCAAAGACTGCCAACAATAAAAATACCCGTAGAAATATTACCCACTAGAAAAAGTGCCCACATTCAAAAAGAGGAAGAAATGCCCACTGTTGTGTCAGGCTATTCTTTGTGTCTTATGTTTTTTACAAGTTGATGTGACTAAAGCTTAGAATTGAGCGGTAGGCACAATTTTCAGTACACTAGTGGACAATTCACAGTAGCTACTGTGACATTTATGTGAAAGTGTTCACTTTGAGCAAAGTTTTTGCGTAGGAACAAATGCAATAGATACCCCTAAAAAAAAAAAAGTGGACAAATCATTGACTGTTTTTTTATGAAATGGAAAAAACCTCATCATCTAGTCTAGTCTGTGAAATGTACTTTCATGAATATTTTTAAAACATCAAAAACATGTTAATCATAAGTCTGTTTTCTTCGCTAAATTTTACTAACAAGCTCAATTACTACAAAGGCATGAGAAAGGAATTAAGAAATTATAACTGATTTGCATCTACAAAACCAAAGTTACATTGTATCCAATAAACCAGGATGAGAATCAAAGCTAAGTAATAATTTTTTATGTTGAAATACTAGGCATTCTTGCATATTTACAAGATTTGGGCATTTTCTCTGTTTTTTTTTTTTTTTGTATGCATTTTTATACCCCCCCCCCCCCCCCGCAGATAGGACAATTATTACGTCAAAGTTTGTAACAAAAAATCATGATACGCGATGTACATAATACTTCTTAATCATGTACTGCATAAATATAAGGGAGTGGTTTTGTTAAATAAATTTAGAAAAATCTAACCAGAAAAAGAATTTCATCTACTGCTTCTTCTAATCATTTTCTTATACTGTAACATTACTAGTAACTGGATAAGAATAAATGTACAAAAGTCAACCTCTTTCTTAATTGTTATGGTACCTGACTATTTTTCCCAGTAAATTTAAATTTAGGGGGTCACCCCTACCTTAGGAAATTTGAATGTGACAAAGATTTGTATCAAGATGATTCTGACGCTTTTCACGCCTGCACTAAAAAGTATCTCAAGCAAATTCGTGCTGACGTTATGAGGCAAATTCAGGCAAGCCCCAACCTGTTAGAAAATGTTATCACTTACGATGAAACCTGGTTCTTCCAATATGACCCTGAAATGAAAAACCAGTCAATGCATTGGAAAATACTAATGTCACCGAGGATGAAGAAAGCATGGCAAAGCAAATTCAAGTTGATGGCTATGTTACAGTGATCATATGTACAGGATTTTAGGAAGGGGGTATCTTGACTCCAGGTCTTAAACAACCCTTAGAAATAGGAAACTAGGAGATTTGGGCTAGAGCGCCTGATAGGAAAGTAACACGGAAGCGAAGTAGAAAGGGGGAGGAAGACTCCCTTATTTATTACCGGGGGCCAGTACCCGGGGTCCGATGGCTTAACGTGCCCATCCGTCACATGGCGGGTATTTAGTGGATCGAGCGTTCGCACCTGCCTGGGATCAAACCTGAGGCCCTTTCCATGGCAGTCATGAACGCTGCCCACCCGCAGCCCTCACGGCTATGTTAATTGCTTTCTTTGACATTAAGGGTGCAATTTTGGCACAGTGACTTCCTGATGGGACAACAGTGAAGTGAACCAGCATTGCTACGAACAGGTGAGAGAGAGAGAGAGAGAGAGAGAGAGAGAGAGAGAGAGAGAGAGAGAGAGAGAGAGAGAGAGAGAGAGAGAGAGAGTGTGTGTGTGTGTGTGTGTGTGTAGAAAGAAGCCAGAGCTTTGGGGAATGATGGCTTCACCCTTCACCAGGACAACATGCCAGCTAATTTAGTGCTCTCAGTAAAGTAGTTTTTAGCCTACAAGCACATAACAGTTTTTGAACATCCTACCCATTCGACAGATTTGGCCCTATGCAACTTTTTCTTTTCCCTAAAGTGAAATCTCTACTCAGTGGGACTTTTTGAGTCAGTTACTGTGGTGAGGAAGAGAACGATCAAGCTTCTCAAAGGGATCACACCAGATGAGCTACAGTGCTGCTTTGCCGAGTGGAAGATCAGAATGCAGCAGTGTGTTGGCGTGGAAGAGGAGTACATTAAAGGTGAAAAAGAGATGAAAATGTGAATTTTTTAATTTTTTATTTAACTAAAGTTACAGTGTCAATCACGTTATTTAATAGCCATACCTTGCATTAACATCAGCAATATGTTTGTTCCCTTTTCTGCCACAGCATAAGTACTTTGTTTTGGTTCTACTTACCTTCAGCCCTCTATCTTCTGAAGTTTATTTCAAACTTCCTAACTGTTTCTTCTGCTTTTCCATGTTTTGGTACAGAGCAAACAACAACATTCAGATACTGACTTTTGTGTGTGCAATTATGACTGCTGTTTGGTTTTCTTTTCTTTTTTTTTTTCTTTTTAGCTCTCTTTCTGGCTACTTTGTAGGAGGTATCCGAGTGCAGTTCTTTCTGTGTTTCAGTCTACACTCTCATAATTTTTTTTTTTTTTGTTATGCTCCTTTATTCTACCCCCATTTTTCTTTACATTCACTTGGCTTCCCCAAAGGAACTACCAGAATCTACTTCACATTCTCCCCCCATCATACTTCAACAACCACCATTTCCTTGATTCTTATCTCTTGGAGCAAACTGCCACTGAAAGGTAATGCACATTCCTCTCCTTTCAGTCTCTGTCATTTAATTTTGGTTTTCTCTACATGATCTATATTTTTCTTCTCTGTTTTCTCTTTTATCTCCAGGTTTATAACAAGCACTCTCTGTGCTGCGGTATAAATTTTATCTCCCAGAATTACTTTACCAGTTTCTCACATGCAGTGCTGACAAGTCCTCTTCACTGGGTTGCCTTTACGATACATCATGTCCCTGCTATGTTCTTCCTTTACTCTCACGAGTGACATGGTGTTACATTTTAAACAAATACATCATCTACAGCCATATCAGATGCCATGACAACATCTACATTTATCGTAAAGCCGCCTTCATTCTATATGCCCATTAAATTTTTTGTAGTGTTCCTCTCCAGACCTCTTATACTGCCACTTTAACCAGTTTCCATAAATCTACCTTTTTCTCCTGGTTACAGCCATTTTCTGGGGCACGCACACAAAATATACTCATAGATATTCTACTGATTTCAATTTGCATGTCTATTAGTCTTTTTCTTCACTTCTAAAACATAATCTTTGATATCCCTTGGACACTGGCTATAATATAGAAAAGGTTGAAAGTTCAACTCTGTATTCAGGAAATGAGATGAATGGAGTAGGCCCAGCACCTTCCTTCTACGACCTACTCCCATTCCATCTCATTTTCTGAACACAGAGTTTCAATCTCCCTGTGCCATGTCAGTGGCTTCTATTTCTGTTGTAGCCATGCTTTCAACATTCAGTGCTGCAAAGTCTTCTCAGAGGAATTTGGATTTGCTTCTTTAACCTACCCCATGCTTTCTAAGGTGGTATTGACACATTTGCTGCAGAGGTATGAAAATTTATCCACACATCAGTTAAAATGTATGTGATCCTAGATTTCATTATTCTTCAATAGAGCTGTATCTCATAAAATGTCATAGCAAGTTTTAAAACCAAATGTTCCTCTTATCAAGTTTCTTCTTCATCTTGGCTTAGAATCAGATACAAAGAAACTGGCTTGTCCAACACCTGAAGAAGTTGAGTGTGTCACATACCATTTTCTCATGTCCTAATACGTTGCCCTGTTCATATTTCATCCCTTATATTTATATTGCTAACATTTTACCTTTTAAAAGTAATAACTCAAAAGCTACAAGTAAAGCTGAATTCTGCAACCCACATCTTAAATAAAAAAATCACAACATGCTGCTTCTTCCAGAAGTGCATATTTTGAGCAACTGTTTTCACCATGAAAATGTTTACCACAAAAATACTCTGCTAAAAGATATAAATGTTTTGCATTAATTTACAAGTGAGTAACTTTTTAGAGCACATCTACAGCACACAAATCTGACATCAGTCACTTATCCAATTACATGCAAATGAAAGTTAAAATAAGGGGGCATTTTGTTTTCAAATTATAATTTTTCTACCAATACTGCATGAAAAAATAGGGGATTCATATATGCTTAAATAATGAGTGATTTCAACCCAATAACATCTGTATTCTACATTTTAACCAACTATGGCCATGATCTAAAAGCTAGAACACAGGAAACAATCTTTCTTTCAGCTTTCACATCTTATAAGCTAATAAATAACTGTCAAAAGTGTTTGCTAAATGTATTCAGCACACTATTTTCATTACATTGTGATTTCAGAAGCTACTGGACTTTTACTGTGCTTCCCCATAAAGCACATCAAAGAGCTCCTTAAATTTCTGGAACCAACAAATATATATAGCACATATGCATGCATGCATGCTATTAAAGGCATGGCCAGAATGGAAAAAGAAGCACTAATTTTTGAAAATAGGTTCTTTAATGTTCATATTATATAACAAAGGAAAAAATACATACCTTTTATTTGTTTTCGGAGCTCTTTAGTTGGATCCAACCAGTGCTAAAAATCAACAAGAATTAACATTATGCATAATAACTTAAGTTTTACATAATAGACAACTGTTGATATTAGAACTTGGAAATTACTATGCACCAAATAACTTATCTGCAATATACATTTTTGAGGATGAAATAAAGGATTCACGATAAAAATAACAGCAGCATCTGGAAGCATGTCAAGTGATCTGTTTATAAGAACCAATATTGCAGATGTCAAAAGAAAAATCAGGAATAACATTAGAGATGTTAAAAGAAAAATAAGGAATAACATTACAGATGTTTAAAGAAAAGCTGAACAGGGCACTGCTGGTCCTAAACACACATATTAGCATAATCTGTAACAAAATTACAAGATTTTGGAGGTTTCACATAGGAAAATTTTTGCAGGGAGATTTTTCTTTTTCAATTTACATAAGGCTTTACTCAGATTAATGTATTCAATTCACTTCCAGCTTGAAGAACTTTACTTTATGTCTTCACTTCCTCTGAGTTCTTTTATTTAAAGACGTTTCTGGCCTCTAGATTTTTCTCAAGGTCTGTTCTCAATGAGTAGAAACTTTATATAAAGATTTGTTTACATTAGAAGAATTTAAAAATAGTTGCCAGTTTCTTTTTGCCATTTATTCAAGGAAAAACTTTTCATTATTTGTTTATTATTCCTATTCTTTTTGAACTAGGTTGTTCAAAACCCTGTTTACTTGTTTTGTTGGTTCATTGACAGAACTTTTCTTTTTTAATGTAAAAACTTTCTTTCATCAGTTCCTTGTTTTTATGAGGTTCACAGTCCAATATTTTAATTTTTTGCCATTAAGGTTCACATTTGCATATGTGTATATGATTTACCAAAACACTATTTTGTTGAACAGAATACAAAGAATGTTAATTAACCACACGGTACTGAACATCGAGTAAATTAATCCCGACAATGATATTTCTGACCTATTTAAAACAAATTTAGTGAGATAACCGGTAAAATGGAGAATTACTTCACCTGCCTTCCATATTTTTCAATTAACAATGAACATATCTGTCATTAAATTATGATATTCACAGAAATATAGGTAATATACTGCTTATTCAGAATTTCTTCATAAACAGTAATACAGTGAAACCTCCAAATAATGGTCACTGCTCGGACTGGGGAAAAGGGACCGCTGTTGGAGGTGGCCGCTGTTCAGAGGTTAGGCCTAAGTTAAAATTGCTAGGCTGATGGGTTTCTGCAAAAGCAGAATAAATATATGAAGCTTATGCGCCATAAAGAAAATGCTGACTGCTCAATAAAACTGAATATAATAATTAAATAAATAATTCATGGTGTAGAGGTTTTTAAAGAAACAGTGTCTAATGTCTGGTGTTAAACAGCCCTTAAAAAGAGCAAGCTATGAGATTAAGGTTAGGGTATGCTTTTAAAGGGAAGGAAAAAGAAAAAGGTTAGATAGTAAAGAGCAACTGTGCAGTTGTCTGGACAAATGCCGTGATGCAGGAACACAGCCTACAGGCACCAAACCAAGAGACATTGGCCACAACAGGGGAAATTCTACGCACTATCAACCACCCCCACAGCCTCAGGGGGCAATTGAAACATACATGGAAGCTTCAGCTCCCCTCATGTAGAACTAAACTTTTAATTCCTTTCTTTTCACTTAAGAATACCACTGCACCAACCTTAATACAACCCATTATGCGTTTAGCAATAATTATTCTTTGTCCCTATCTTATCCCTCTTGACGTAAAATCCAAGGGACAGGGTGTCCGTTAGATCTCTTTCCAGGCTGATTGAAGTGTCCATTGACCGCTGCTAAGAGGTTTCATTGTTCAGATGTTATTGTTAATGTTAGTCCTATGGAATCTGTTCAGTACCAACCGAAATTCGACGTTGTACAGAGGTGTGTGTTACTGGAGGTTTCACTGTATTCCTTTCTGCCAAAAGAATATTGCTATTTTATTAATAATTTTCAACACACACACACACACCTGCTCCAAAACTGGTTAACTTTTATTTATTTAAGTCCTGTTAATTTTTTGGGAAGCCATGTGAATCAAGTTGCAGGAACAACTTTGGGGAACTAATTTGGTTGCACCTTCTTAAAAAATGCAGCTGCACTTCACTGTGTTAGCATTATCACAAATGAAAGATAGTTTTCCTTGTGAATCAAGTAGCAGGAACAACCTTGGGAAACTATTGTTGGTTGCAGTTTCTTAAAAAATGCAGCCACACATTTAAGTGCCCTATCAATATGTTAGCATTATCACAAGTGAAAGACAGTCTTCCTAAAGAACATTCCTTTTCTCAAATTCAGAATTTAAATTGGTTAAGCTTTTGTACAGCCCTATACCCAAACTAATTGACTGTTCATTCATTCATTCGCTGTCACTTTTCACAATAAATTTACATCAAGCAACAATTGAATTAACCCTGTCTTTCACACATAAACTATCAGAAATTAAGAGAACAAATTCAAAATTAATGATATCAAACCAAACAACATTGAGAGCGCTATGGAAACAAACAGGTTCAACTTGCGGCTTCTGATCAGCAGATCTCAGAATGCAGATTGAAAAGCTCCTACATGAAGGTGTGATTGAGCCTAGTAATTCTCCATGGCAAGCCCAGGCTTTTGTCATTAGAGGAGAAAATCACAAGGCTGGGATGGCTGTAGATTATTCACATACCATAAATAAATTTACAATGTTGGATGCTTACCCTCTGCCAAGAATAGAAGAGATAATGGTAAATGTGTACTTTAGCGTTCTAAATTATTTAGTTGGAAAAATTTCACTGTGTGGGGAAAGTTTGACGTACAATTTTTTAAGCATGCAAAATAATGGGGAAAGGTGCAGAAATACAGTAATTTAAGAGAACCGTCAACGTGAAATAATTTTACCGAAGTATTTACCTGCGAGTACGATGGTGTACACCAGCTGGTGCGGGAGTCTTAATCGATTCTTATATTCCCATACGCAAGAAACGTATGGCGCGATATTACGTGGCCAAAGACTTCAAATGTAGAACTGCTATATTAAGCAGCGATAATACTGTTCGTCACGTATATTTTGTTTAAGTATGCAGGGTGGAGTAGCTAGGTCCATATAACGACATGAAAATATAAAAAACAAACATTAATGGTAAAAAGTTTTTACTTACTCATAATAATTTCAGCATTTTTGTCACCGTTGCAAATCCTCTGCTCGTAGAACGGACATTTGCTTATTTTGATGAGATACTAGATCTGCCTGAACGGAAGATTCACGGATTAAAAATACTATTTCGAGTTAAAATTCTATACCAATGTATAGGTGTTTGCAAGGAATGATGATTAAAAAATGAAAGTTAAAAACCCAAATGAATAAAAGAACACAAAGGAATAAAAGATGGACCCAAACTCAACTCACCACCACAACACACTTCCAAACATGTTTCGACAAGAATTTTGCCTTCCTCAGTGGAAGCATCAAGGTGTACGTGGGTACCATGTCCTCGTCGACGATTCTTGAAAGACTGATGTAATGTCTTGTATCGCTCTGCCTTCAACCTTTGTCGTCGCAGACCATGGACAACTTCGTATCACTGTGCAAGCTGTTAGTGGCGGCATCTATGGCATTGTGTTCCTCTCGGTCTACTTTTGCCATTCTGCTCCTGTGATCTTTGAACCTGTGTTTATTAGCCTTTTGTAATCGACTATTTTCCTGTTCGATCAGATATATCGCCAGGCATGAGGTAATTCAATTGGTGAATTAGTGTTGCAGCATTTATCTCCAAATTTCTCAATGACCACCGCTTCCGATGTTATGATCTGTCTATGACTCTTGTGTGATGTCTAATATTCTCCCAGTCAGGCTTCGATTGATTTTCTATGCAGTGTTGTATCAGAGCTGTTTTTGGTCTTTTCTTTTGCCAATCTTGAATATGTTCTTTTAATCTCGTAATCATACGTCTTTTTGTACTTCCGATATAAATGATATCTTGTTGATTGTTGTCTTTCTTGGTTGGAATGGCATATACTCCTGCTCGATTTAGAATGAATTTTTTGTTATTACCAGAAGTTAGTAATGAGCCATTATCAATGATGGTTTCTGCAAGATTTATTTCATTCGAAACACATTCTTTCTTTAATATGTTACTTAATGGTGGTAAGTATGGAAAAGAGATGTAAGATTTATATATATTCTTTTGTTTCGTCTGGTTTTGATTATTCTTAAGATTGTTATATATTGAATTAATTAAACGTTTATTGTATCCAAAATGTTCAGCTATATTTTTGATCCATTGTATTTCTGTAAGTTCAAACTCTGCCGTAGAGGAATGTTTTATAGCTCTGTTAATGCAATATTGGAACATTCCAATATTACATTACCTTTCCCCATTATTTTGCATGCTTAAAAAATTGTACGTCACACTTTTTCCACACAGTTTAATTTTTCCAACGAAATAATTTAGGACGCTAAAGTACACATTTACCGAGATAATTGCTAAAGTTTCGGCAAATGAGGTGTACAGCGTCATAGATCTGAAAAGTGCATATCACCAAGTACCCATCCTGGATTCTCAGAAACCATATACTGCCTTCGAAGCATGTGGGAAGCTCTACCAATTACAATGCATTCCCTTCAGAGTTACAAATGGAATGGCTTGTTTTTAAAGAGTGATCGATAGAATTGCCCAGGACGAGAGCCTAGAAAATGTTTTTCCATACCTGGATGACGTTACTGTTTGTGGGCAAAATCAAAAGGATCACGACAGAAATCTGGCAAAGTTCCTAGCTACTGTTGAGAAAAATAATCTCACATTGAACAGGGGAAAATGTCAGTTTTCTGTTAGGTCTGAATTTACTTGGGTTTATAATCTCTAACAAAACTATCAAGCCAGACCCGAATTGACTGGGACCTCTTCTTGATCTACCTGTACCTAAAGATGAAGCTTGCTTATGACGTGCCCTGAGTATGTTTTCACACTACAGTAAATGGATACCTACATTCTCTGAAAATATTCGACCTTTAGTGACAAAAAAAAAAAGTTTTCCTCTATCTGAAAAAGTTATTTCAGTATTTTGCACTTTGAAAGACGACATGGCTAAAGTGACACTGGCTGCCATAGATGATGGAGTACCTTTTTGGGTAGAAACTGATGCATCTAATTTTGCTGTAGCCACCTCTATGAGCCAAGCAGGAAGACCTGTTGCTTTCTTCTCAAAAACCCTCAGCAGGTGTGAACAGTGACACTCTTCAATAGAAAAGGAAGCTTATGTCATTGTTGAATTGTTACGTTATTGGTGGCATTACTTAATTGGTAGGCATTTCGAAGTAATTACTGATCAACATTCCGTCTCTCTTATGTTCAATCAGCATCATTCTAGTAAAATAAAAATGAAAAGATCTTGAGATGGCATCTAGAATTAGCTTGTTTCAAGTTTGATATAATCTACAGATCCAGGAACGAGAATGCGCCCACTGATACCCTCTCGAGGATAACTGCTGCGACAAACCCTGCCATGAATCTTAGTGCCTTACATGAGGCTCTTTTGCCACCCTGGAATAACACGAATGAGCCATTGGGTACGTGCCAAAAACCTACCTTATTCTACTGAAGACATAAAAAAGATCACTAACTCATGTTCAGTTTGCATAGAACTAAAGCCTCGTGTTAACCAACACCAAGGGAAACTAATAAAAGCTGAGTTACTGGATATTGAATACTACTTTTTTTTTTTCAAGAAAAACAGCAATTGCTGAATTTTCAGTAATCACATTCAAGTCACATTGCACAGAAAAATTTACTTAAGCTTTATCTTAGGAGGATCATGTTAACATTATATTGTATTTTCTCACCTGGACATTGAAAGCATCAGTAAACTGAAGTCCAAAGTAGTCCTTCTCCACCAGATCTATGTGATAGAATACTTGCTCGCATAATTCAGAGGCTAAGCATTTTTTCTGGAAAAACAATAAAGGAAAACAATTACTAAAAGGAGCACAAATTTATCCAGTTTCTTTATACACTGTTGAGTTTGAACAAAAGTGCTGTTAAAAATAAAACATATGAAATGGCAAACTTTTGACTACAAGTGAATGCTGAAAAATCACATCCTGCAAATAACTAAAATAACGTGGCTTGCAGTGAGGCAAAAATTGTATGCAGCATCACTTTTACAACACAGTGAAGTCACTCAAATCAAAAGTTTAAAAGAGATATGCACTGTAAGAAGTGTAATTAAAATTACATTTCATTAGATGGCACTGAAAAACTAAAAAGTAATTTTTTGCCACCAATATAAAAAAAATGTTCCTTGTGTATTAAGTTGAATTTTTTTTCAAAAAGAATGAACTTCTTTTGGATTAATAATTCAGGTAATCACAGAATTCTCACCAGAGCCTTTTGTTCAGCTGGGCTTCCTGCCGTTTTTCTTTGCAGTCCAACTGCTCAGATCATGTAGATATTGTCATTGGGGTTTTCTTTTTTAATTGGGGTTATTAATTTTATTACCTTTAGATTTTGTTTTTTAATAATGCTGTCATTAAATTTCAGTGAGATGCAACACTAATGCACAATTTCAACAAATACTTTCATAAAGAAAAGTTAGATTTGTGTCTAGGACTAAATTAAAGTACCTTTGGTTCAACTCAAAAACTAACTTTACTGACATTGAAAATTAAGGTTAGAATAATTCTGTTTTGTGTGTTACGTGTTTCACTGCCAATTATTCTCACTATGAAAATTAAGGTTTTCAACTAGCCATATTACTTTGGAGGGAAAGAGAAACGGGGAGCTGTTGTATTCATTAATTACACTTTCCCCCACAAGCAAATGCATGAAAATATTATGCAACACCATTACTGTCACTTTTAAGTACAACAGTTGCAACACTTGCATTGCCTTCACTTGCAGCAGAAGTGTAAGACATACAACAGATCTCTCTCTCTCTCTCTCTCTCTCTCTCTCTCTCTCTCTCTCTCTCTCTCTCTCTCTCTCTCTCTCCTCCCTCCTGATAGGTAACACCATTTCTGTTACCTTTAAATACTGCCATTACTATTAAGTATCATTTTCATTTATGCAAAATATTGTATAAAATTTTTAATTATTCATTTTATGTTTTTGTTTTCTAACCATTCATCAGTATTTATTCTTCTTTTTTTTTTTTTGTCATTTCTCTATACTTAGAGTGGATGACTCACAACATTTTTAGCCCTTGTCTGGATTAGCAGAGAAAGAGGGAAGGTATTGCTCAGCTGATATTCCTCAATGCCTGGCTAAAGCAATTTCCTAGAGACAACACCAAATCATATTCCAAGTATCTGCTACTCTGAAAATATACATACTCGTATTATTCTTCACAGTGGCAAAAATCAGTATTAAAAAATATACATATTCCTAAACTGAAAAATGTTCACCAACCAAAGTTCATAGTGTTCTTCTCTTCAAAACTACAAAACAGGAAACAAAATGAATGCTTGAAAAATAGTAAGAGGGATCCTGATGAATTCTGAAGGCAAACAAGAGCATGACTTTTGACAGAAAAAAATAAAAAAAATAAGTGAAATTCAGTAATGATGAAACATTCATTGTCGTACAGCTGCATAAAAAATCATTCCAAGATTTTAGTATTATTATCACACATATATTGAACAGACTTGTTCATTCATTCTTCAGGAAGACGCTTTGACATCTGCAAGTTCGGTTTTACACGTTCTCTAAAGTGGATACAGTCTGCAGTGGTGCATTAACTTATTCCATTAAAATATAAATCGGTTAAAAGTCCGAAAAATGTTACTCACGGAAGTGCATGTTCAGTCCGACATCAGTAGTTATTGAGAGTTTTTTTGTCCAAAGTTGTATCTTGCTTCAATATGGTCAGTTGTTAGGGTTAGCTCAAGAGCCATTTCGTCATAAGTTGTACCCTACTTCGATTATGTCCAGATGTTAGGGTTAACTCCGTTCTGGCTGTGTCGACATCATATTGAATGGGTAAAGGTTTCCAGATAATAATTAAAGACTTGAGTTAACAGTTACTATTTACATACCACTTGAAGTTCCACGTCGTACTTGGCCATTAGGGCTATCTCGTCAATGCTGCACTCTTGTAGAACTGCCGAGGAAATCTTCAAGTTAGGTCAGGTTCATAAAAAATTTAAAAAGCTTTAAAATATTCCAGTTAAAATCATTATATACACCACCTCGTACCGTCCACAGTCTCAATCGCCAGACGTGCGTTTCACCTAGGCTCTACCCTGGCGTTTTCAACGGAGAACTTCACACCCTCTGTCGAAGTCTGCTATCTGAAAGTCCCGTGTCCATAGTGCACATGTTCCTCATGTAACCCATTGCCAATGCCATCTAGCGTCAAGTCACATCAACTTTATCTTCATCTATGCCATTCTCACCCTTCCTTTTTCTCTTCCTTTCTCTCCTCTCCCTATTCAATTTCTTCTCAGTTTCGATCGGGTACCTCCAAGTGTACGAAAGGTCGTATGGACTGTTATTATTGCAGTTAAATGGTTTGGTCTTATTTATTAATACTGCTTCTGCTACTTGTATTGTTCTCATATTATTCTCCTGGTTTAATATTGCAATTCCTTCCCAATAGGGTACACATTGATCACCCAAACAGAAGTCAATAAGTGCTGTTTTATTCTCGCTTCTGCTCCAGTTCTTCATGTGTTCAGTCAATCTGATTTTAATATTTCTTTTTGTACTACCTATATATTGGTTGAAAACTTTATTTTGATTATTTATTATTGGTACAGAGTAGACACCCGCTTTTTGTAAGATTGGGGTCTTTCTGTGGTAGTTACTAAGAGATTTCGTTATATCTCTCGTTTGTACACCAAAATCTAGGTCAAATTTTTTACATGTTTTCTTCATAATAGTTGTGATCTCCTGTACATATAGTAATGATCCACAAAATTTTATTACCTGTTGAGTCTGTGTACTACTTTGTTGTTTATTTCTAGGGTTGCATCTATTAATTGCTTCTATTAATAAGGTTATTTATTTTCTTCACATCATATCCGAAGTTTATTGCCGTGCTCTCTATCCAATTTAATTCATTTTTTAGTAGTTGGGCATTAGATGTATGAGTAAACGCTCTATTAATATATGATCGGATAGCTGCAAATTTGTAAGATGTTGGGTGGTGAGAGTTCTCAGGAATGATATTAATGATGATGTCAGGTTTTCTATATACTTGAAATTCGATGTTATTTTGTTTATGAGATAGTAATATGTCTAAGTATGATAAGAATCCATCCTTTTCAAGCTCCATGGTAACATTGTTTCGTAATAGTTATTATATTCATCTATGTACATCTGTAGCTGGTTATCATCATGCTGCCATACCATAAGGATGTCATCCACGTACCTGGAAAACATTGATGGTTGTGGTATATCTGTTTTCAGTCTCGTAGGTTTTTCGATGTTCTGTAAAATCACCTCTGCCAATAAACCCGAAATCGGCGATCCCATGGGTGCTCCCGATAATTGTTGATATATTTTGCCTTCATAACTGAAATAATTGTTTTGATCAATAAAAAGAAGTGCTCTTCATATGTCTTCAATTTGCTGTGTTGATATTTTATTTTCACACAACCTTTCAACAATGAGGTCAATTGCATCCAGAGTATGGGTATTCGGGAAGAGGTATATCACATCAAGGCTGGTAAATCTTATTTTCTTATTCCAATGGATTTCATTATCCTGTATTAATGTAATTACTTCTGTGGGGCTGTTCATATATTCATATTGTTTGTAGATAGGAGTTAAATTATATAGTGCTCGCTCAAGTTTATCGTAGGTGACTTATTTTTCACAACAATTGGGGTCTAAGTGGGTTTCCAGGTTTATGAGTCTTTATTTTACCATAGATATTCCACTTAGACCAATTGTTGCGAAAAATAAGTCACCTACGATAAATCTTGAGCGAGCACTATATAATTGTTTAACTCCCATCTACAAAAACAATATGAATATACTGTGAACAGCCCCACAGAGGTAATTACATTAATACAGGATAATGAAATCAATTGGAATAAGAAAATAAGATTTACCAGCCTTGATGTGATATCCCTCTTCCCGAATACCCCTACTCTGGATGCAATTGACCTCATTGTTGAAAGGTTGTGTGAAAATAAAATACCAACACAGCAAATTGAAGACATAAGAAGAGCATTTCTCTTTATTGATCAAAACAATTATTTCAGTTATGAAGGTAAAATATATCGACAATTATCGGGAGCACCGATGGAATCGCCGATTTCGGGTTTATTGGCAAAAGTGATTTTACAGAACATCGAAAAATCTAGGAGACTGAAAACAGATATACCACAGCCATCAATGTTTTGCAGGTACGTGGATGACATCCTTATGGTATGGCAGCATGATGATAACTAGCTACAGATGTACATATATAATAACTATTACGAAACCATGTTACCGTGGAGCATGAAAAGGATGGAGTCTTATCATACTTAGACATATTACTATCTCATAAATAAAATAACATAGAATTCCAAGTATATAGAAAACCTGACAACATCGTTAATATCATTCCCGAGAACTCTCGCCATCCAGCATCTTACAAATTGGGCAGCTTTCCGATCATATATTAATAGAGTGTTTACTCATACATCTAATACCCAACTACTAAAAAATGAATTAAATTGGATAAAGAACATGGCAATAAACTTTGGATATGATGTGAAGAAAATAAATAACCTTATTAATAGAAGCAATTAATAGATGCAACCCTAGAAATAAACAACAAAGGAGTACACAGACTCAACAGGTAATAAAATTTTGTAGATCATTACTATATGTACAGGAGATCACAACTATTATGAAGAAAACATGTAAAAAATTTGACCTAGATTTTGGTGTACGAACGAGAGATATAACGAAATCTCTTAGTAACTACCACAGAAAGACCCCAATCTTACAAAAAGCAGGTGTCTACTCTGTACCAATAATAAATAATCAAAATAAAATTGTCAACCAATATATAGGCAGTACAAAAAGAAATATTAAAATCAGATTGACTGAACACATGAAGAACTGGAGCAGAAGCGAGAATAAAACAGCACTTATTGACTTCTGTTTGGATAATCAACGTGTACCCTATTGGGAAGGAATTGCAATATTAAACCAGGAGAATAATATGAGAACAATACAAGTAGCAGAAGCAGTATTAATAAATAAGACCACACCATTTAACTGCAATAATAACAGTCCATACGACCTTTCGTACGCTTGGAGGAACCTGATCGAAACTGAGAAGAAATTGAATAGGGAGAGGAGAGAGAGGAAGAGAAAAAAAGAAAGGTGAGAATGGCATAGATGAAGATAAAGTTGATGCGACTTGACGCTAGATGGCATTGGCAATGGGTTACATGAGGAACATGCGCACTGTGGACACGGGACTTTCAGATAGCAGACTTCGACAGAGGGTGTGAAGTTCTCCGTTGAAAACGCCAGGGTAGAGCCTAGGTGAAACGTACGTCTGGCGATTGAGACTGTGGACGGTATGAGGTGGTGTATATAATGATTTTAACTGGAATATTTTAAAGCTTTTTAAATTTTTTATGAACCTGACCTAACTTGAAGATTTCCTCGGCAATTCTACAAGAGTGCAGCATTGACGAGATAGCCCTAATGGCCAAGTACGACGTGGAACTTCAAGTGGTATGTAAATAGTAACTGTTAACTCAAAAGTCTTTAATTATTATCTGGAAACCTTTACCCATTCAATATGATGTTGACACAGCCAGAACGGAGTTAACCCTAACATCTGGAGATAATCGAAGTAGGGTACAACTTATGACGAAATGGCTCTCGAGCTAACCCTAACAACTGGCCATATTGAAGCAAGATACAACTTTGGACAAAGAAACTCTCAATAACTACTGACGTCGGACTGAACAGGCACTTCCGTGAGTAACATTTTTCGGACTTTTAACCGATTTATATTTTAATTGAATAAGTTAATGCACCACCACAGATTGTATCCACTTCACAGAACGCGTAAAACAAACTAACAGACGTCAAAGCGTCTTCCTGAAGAACCTTGTGGTCACGTAATGGTATGTGAACTTTATGATAGAATCACATGAGATATAATTGTTCATACATGTTTCTTTCCCATTCTGGATAGCCATGCTCTTCAACTAACATACATACACATCATTAAGCTGTTCTCTGAAATTCAAAGGTTAGCTCCTCAAAGAAAGACCCTGTGCCAAGTAACACATTTAACTGGTAGAACTAGAATTTACTTACTGTTGGTGTATCAAATGTCTCCATTCACAATTATCTCTACACACTGCTCGAGCTTCATTAACATCCATCACACGCCGCTCACAAGACCTTTTGTACTTCATGCTCATAATCTTTTTCTCAAGCAGACAATCCTGAATCTGGTTCTCCCATGATTTCCTTGGTTTTCGTCTACCTTTCTTTTCTGCCATATGGGCTGAAAAAATTCTGTTAGTCAGCACATCATCACTCATTCTTTCAACACGGCCAAACTACCTAAGAATATTAGTCTTCGCCTCACATTACACATCTGTAACACATCATCGTGTGTCTTTCCACAAACCCCCCGTAAGTAACGCATCTCCCCAGCATGAAACCAACTCCTATGTCTTTTCTGCAGAACCCAGGTTTCACTGCAATACATCACAGTAGGAATAATTACATTTTCATATAGAGCCATTCGGGACTTACTTGAGATATCATCATTCCTGTGAAATCCTCCTAAAGCAGCTATGACTTTCAATGAAGAATTCACTCGGCTACTAATTTCGACATCTAATTTGTTCTGTCTGTCAAACATATTTCCTAAATATACAAACTCATTCACCTGGCCAATCTCTGTGTCAATAAGACTTATTTTGCATTCAGTGCTAACAGTTCCTCGCACAAAAACCATAACTTTGGTTTTTCCTTTATTTATACTCAGTTTGAATTTCATACAAACTTTGTACATCTGGGACAACATACTCTGCAACTCACTTTTGCTCTCTGCCAACAGGACTAATGGAAGCACGGGTGGGAACAGGACTGGGTCATCAGCATAAAGCAATCTGCACACATGCATATTACCAAGACATAAACCAGCACTATCCATTTTGGCATCACACATGCACGCATGCATAAATATATTAAACAACCAGGGTGACATTACACAACCTTGCCTGACTCCTGCACAAATAGAAAACCATTTTGATAAAACACTGTTCACTTGTATACATGCTCTACTGCCAGCATACATGGCTTTCACACAATTAAGTAGATTCCCAGTAATACCATATTTATTCAGTACCTTCAACAGAAGTCTTATTTTCTTTGTCATAAGCTTTCTCTAAATCTATGAAGGCTGCGAACACTTTTTTACCAACAGACAGTTACTTTTCAGTCATGTGTAAAGCAAAAATTTGATTAGTAAAGCCCTTACCAGGCATAAAAACACTCTGCACATCTCACACTTTTTCTGATGTAAGATTTCGTACCTTATCAATGACGACCTTCCCAGACACTTTTCCTATCACACTCAGCAAACTAATACAACGACAGTTCTTGCATTCAGTCTGATCAGCTTTTCCCTTGTACAAGGGAACAATGATAGCATCCCTCTAATCCTGAGGACCCATTCCTAACTCTCAACATAACTGGCAAATTTCAGTTAAGCAGTCAATCACAGAGTCACCACCATATCTTAGCATCTCAGCTGATATGCCATCTACTCCCAAAGCCTTACCACTCTGAAGAGATTTTAGAGCTATTCACACCTCTTCTCTTGAGATCCCAACAGTGCTTCCATTTCTCACCATGACATCATCTGCTTCTGCCTTAGAATCATCTCTGCTTTCATGACCTAATAAATCACAGTAGTAGTCACCCCATCTTTCACTTACATAACTTAGAACTTTATTTCCCCTCTTTTTCCTGTGTCTTATGTACCTCCCAAATGTATTTCTTTCCAAAAAGCCAAATTGTGCCTTTCCTTCTTTTCCTTCCTATCTTTTGCCTTACTCTGCTGAACCAACTTTGCTGCCTCATGCATCTTGCAGCGATATTCATCCTCAAACTCTACCTTGCAAAGTCCCCAAGTATGCTTCCTTCTTTCTCTTTATTGCTTCTTTAACCTCACTGTTCCACCAAGCATCATCTTTCAAGTTGCCCACCATTGCAGTACCATAGACCTATTCAGTAGCAGTGACAACACAGTTCTTAAAATATGTCCACTTTTTTCTACATCCCTATCGCACGCCTTCAACTCATTCAGAAGTTCACTAAGTAAATCAGAGTAACACTGATGTTCTTCAGACAGCCTCTCAACCTTTATTCTTTTCACCACAAGCATCTTCTTATAATTCCTTCTCCAACCAACATTCAGTTCCACCCGTGACACTAACAGGTGATGATCAGAGCCAAAATCAGCAACTTTCATCACACAGGTATCAACAACTAAGTGTTTCAGATGCTGAACATAAACAACAAAATCTATTACACTCTTTAATCCCACAATACGATTTTCCCAAGTGTATGTATGGTCAGGTGATGCGTAACATCACAGCCTCTCCTTGACAAATGTCAACCCCGCCTTCTCGTGGTGCATCCTGTTCCTGCTAAAGGGGCTCTGACGACCGCCAATAGCGGTATAACTATACCATTGGGATTAGAGGAAATGCTATCCCACACTCACCTACCCGCTTGGCCAGCGTGGTGAGTTATGGCCAAACCCCTCCAAAAAGACTCCACAACTTAAATCTTGGCCCTCAGTCTCCGGCAGCTGGAATGTACCTGGCCAAGGCAGCGGCCAGTGCGGCATGAAGGCAGAGGGTGCTAAGAATCCCCGGAGGACCGGACTAGGCTGCCATCTGATGCTGACCTTGGCTACATATAATGGATGCTCCCTATCTTCTGATTCAAGGCTTCTTGAATTGGAAGAAGAACTACAAAGGATCAAGTGGGACATCGTCGGGCTAAGTGAGGTAAGGAGAAAAGGAGAAGATCTCATTGAACTGAAAAGTGGACATCTCTTCTACTATCATGGGACAGATACTGGCAGAACTAGTGGTGTTGGATTTATAATAAACAAGAAACTGAAGGATAAAGTTGTAGAAGTTGAAAGTTCCTCTGACAGAGCTGCACGACTCGTTATCCAACTCTCGAGAAGATACCAGGCTCAGATTATTCAAACTTATGCACCCACCACAAGTCATCCTGAAGAAGAAATTGAAGAATTTTATGAGGAAATTCATCATCTAAATAATAAAGGTAAGCAGCACTTGAAGATAATTATGGGAAATTTCAATGCAAAAATAGGGCAACGGCAACAGAATGAAACTTCAGTAGGTAAATTCGGTCACGACAACAGAAACCAGCGTGGAAATACTCTCGTTGAGTTTGCAGAGGCAGAAGGGGTTTTCATCTTGAACTCCTTTTTCAAGAAAAAGCCAACCAGGAAATGGACATGGAGACATCCAAATGGGATGACAAGTGAAATTGATTTTATTATGTGTAACAAAAAATTCATCATAGAAGACTGCAGTGTGCTAAACAAGTTCAACACAGGTAGTGACCATAGATTGGTGAGATGTAAAATGCACCTCAACACTAAACTCGAAAGTGGCAAGCTCATAAGACAAACAAAATCTATTGACATAACCAACCTTAAAAAACACCATAATACCTTCAAGTTGGAACTGAAGAACAGATTCTTTGCTTTAGAAGGCCTAACATCGGAAGAAGTGGATATTTCTGAAGTTAACAGAAAAGTAACCAAAGCTCTTATGGAAACAGCAACAAAATTAGCTGGGTCTAAGAACAAGTTGCATGTGAACAAATTATCAGGAAAAACCAAAATGTTGATGCAAAAAAGAAGAGAGATGAGGACAACTAAAGAAGATGTGACTTCCAAAGTGAAATATATAGAGCTATGCAAGACAGTACGAAAAAGTATCACTGAAGACGTAAGGAAATTCAACTGTGAACTAGTGAGGAAAGCAATTGAAAACAACCAAAGCCTAAAGATAGCAAAGGGACATCTCAGTAAGGGAAGAAAACAAATTATGGCACTGAGAAAAGAAGATGGTTCTGTAACAAGAAATAGAGGCAAAATGTGAAAGATTTCTACTCCAAATTATATGAAAGGGATGATACATGTACTCCAGACATCATGAAAGGTACCAGTACCAGAGTTATTCCAGTCCTCCAGGCAGAAGTTGCACATGCAATCAAGAACATGAAACGGGGAAAAGCTCCAGGAGAAGATGGAATTACTGTAGACATCATACAAGAAGCAAGTGGAGAAATCGAAACACTACTCTCCCAAATTTTTACTCGATGCCTTAATGATGGGAAGATTCCTGAGGATTGGAACAACGCTACAATGATCCTGCTACATAAAAAAGGTGACATTGAGGATCTCAGGAACTACAGACCTATCAGCCTCCTATCAGTGGTTTAAAAAATCTTCACTAAAGTTCTTTCACACCGCTTGAAGATAACACTGGACATGGCTCAACTGAGAGAACAAGCTGGATTCAAGAGTGGCTACAGCACAATAGATCATATCCACGTACTGAGAGAACTGATTGAAAGAGCGAGGGAATATGAACTTCCATTGTGCATGACTTTAATCGATTATGAAAAAGCCTTTGATTCGGTGAAACCATCAGCAGTTGCAATGGCTCTGAAATCCTGCGGTATTGAAGATGCATACATTAATATTATTAATAACATCTATGAAAATGCAAGTGCAAAGATTCTGCTATTTGAAAATACAACACACATAAAAATTGGAAAAGGAGTGAGACAAGGTGACACCATATCTCCGAAGCTCTTTAATGCCACATTGGAAAATGTCTTTCAATCACTGAACTGGGAAAACAAAGGCATAAAGATTAATGGAAATTATCTAACCCACCTTCGTTTTGCTGATGACGTAGTCATTTTTGCAACTACCCCATCAGAGCTGCAGAGTATGATCCAGGAACTTGCTGACAAGAGTAAAGAAGTGGGATTAAAAATGAACTTTCAGAAGACAAAAGTGATGTTCAATGCTTTTACAAGAAATGAAGATTAATTGATTGATGGAAAAAAGCTTGAGATAACAGACACGTACGTTTATCTTGGACAGCAGACATCAAGTGAGGGTCACATTGATAAAGAAATTAATCGGCGTACAAAACTTGCCTGGAGAGCTTTTGGAAGAAACAGCATAATTTTCAAGAGCAATATGCCATTATGTCTTAAAAGAAAAGTGTTTGATCAATGCATCTTTCCAGTGCTTACGTATGGTGCAGAGACGTGGACCTTAACTAAAAGAGACGTACGAAGGCTGCAGACAACTCAAAGTAGCATGGAGAGATGCATGCTTGGTGTAACCAGGAGAGATAAGAAGAGGAACTCGTGGATCAGAAAAATGACAAGAGTGGAAGACATCATGGTCAGAGTTAAATCCCTGAAATGGCAATGGGCTGGACATACTGCCAGAAGGACAGACCATCGATGGACAGCCGAAATTTTAGATTGGACTCCAAGGGACAGGAAAAGACTCAGAAGAAGACCACATGGGCGATGGGTGGATGAAATTCGAAAGTATGCGGGAGTGACATGGAGGAGACTGGCACAAGACAGACCGTTGTGGAGGAAACTTGGGGAGACCTTCGTCCAGCAGTGGATCGATAATGGTTGATGATGATGATGATGTATGGATATACTTGTGGTTGAAAAATGTATTAGGTACCCACAATTCATTTTCGATGCAGAGTTCAATTAATCTTTCACCATTATCATTAAACTCACCCAGAATATTACCAGAAATCGTATTCTGAACACCTACTCTAGCATTGAAATCCCCTGCAATTATAACTTTCTCTTTAACACCAAACTGGCTCAAAACAGCTTTTAGCTCATTCCAAAAATGTTCCTTCTTATCCGAGGGATCCGAATCACAAGGAGCATACACTACAACAATTACTATTCTCTGAAGTTTCACTTTCAAATGAATCCAAAAAATTATCTCACTTATGCAGCTATAGCTGCACAAGTGAGATAAGGCATTAGTGAGATAATTCGAATCAAGTTGTTCATCTTTATCTTAAAATCACAATAATTCATCTTTTATCTTAAAATCACAATAATTCATCTTTTATCTTAAAATCACACCTACACCAGTCTGTCATCTCACATTATCGAACACTCCAAACTACACACTCACCATTCCATTCATTTCTTCTATCCCGATTTCTTTCTTTTTAGTTTCACTTACACACAGCACATCCAATCTATACTTATTCATTTCTTGAATCACCTCATTTATCTTGCCATTTATACCTCTACTGTTCCATTATACACCAATCTTACATTCACTCAGCCAACATATGTTATTTAGAAGATCCAGGTTGATTCAGTGGTGGACCATCCTTCTCAAGTGTGGTAGGTCCACCATATCCCACACTCAAGTCCTTTTTTAACTTTCTTCGAGTCCTTGTAATCGGGGAATTACATCAGTGTAGGGAATTAGCTCACAGCTGACGGTTCCAGTTGGTCATTCAACCTAAGGATTCTGGAACATAACCCAGTGAGTTGAGGACTTTTCGCCAATGTCACACAGAACTAGCTGGTACCTCTCCAAGGTTCACAGACTATTGTTGCTGTTCTGGTTGACATTGTTGCCCATGGAGTGCCCCGAGGAGGCAAACCCAACTCTCACTGTGCTCTTCAAGGAAAGAGAAAAGAAAAGCTCAACACTGCCCCACAGCCAAACAATATCTCTGCAGGTGAAATTAATTAAATGGAAGTACTTATTACCTTGCTTAACCCTCTGTATATGCTGAAATCGTCTAAGCTGCAATGCATAAATCCCATTGGGATGAATGGGATTTATGCATTGCAAATGATAATCAAATTTGATTAATTAAAATGGGTTCGAAAAAATTGTGATGAAATTTCAAGCAGTCTAGTGAAACAACAATAATTGACTAGACCAACTAACATAAATTGAAAAGAAACAAATACAGAGTCAAATAAATAATCTGCAATATAATATTTGAAAAACAGCTGCTTATTTTGTTCCATAGCACAATTTCCATACTGAAGCAAAGCACTGTGTGTGGTTATAGTTATAAACTTATGCAATGGAAGAAACATATCAAATTAACAATTGCTCAACTGGTTGACATTCTGTACTTGAGAAGTTTGATCACAAAAAGACATACAAACTCACACCAGAATCCCCATTACATGTTCTACGACTGATGTATGAGAAATAGTCCAGGATTACAAAAATACAAAACTTAAAAACTGCATTATTCAATAAAGTCTTGTGAACTTCAAACTTAGTAAAACACCTTTTTTGTTGTTGTTGTTGTTTTTGTGGGCAGGGGGAGCAATTTATCTCATTTGTTTTAATGTGGAAAAAAGAGCAGAATGTTTTTCTTATTAAAAAAAATTAAAGGATATGTGTATTTTTATATTTTTAATTAATAATGTTTATTAGCCATGTGCACTATAAAAAAAAAGGGCTGCTAATCTCAGGTACCTTTGAACTAACAGTGGTTTACTGGAAAACACTTGCCCCCCCCCTCTCCCCGCAAAAAAGATCTTTGAAGCCCTTTTGCGAAAATCGATTAACTTTCAATTACTGAAAATTTTAAATTTTATATTATTAACTAGGCTTTATGGGTTTCTTAATAATTCAAATTCTGTGGAGCCTACAGGTATTCTTCATAAAACCAAAATTATTACACTTCATTGCATAAAACACAAATGTGCACGTTATAATTAAAATTACTGTCTTAGTTTTATACCATTACAAAGTACTACAGAAAAGACTTGTAACAGTATAAAACTAGGCCCAAGGTAATCATATCATGTAAATTTTATTCTTCTAGAGAACTAAGGTCATCCTCTTAGAGTGTCTTACGATCTTGCACACAAAGCACCTAACTGCAGTGTGATGGTGTCTAATGACCTTTTCCAATTTGTATGAAAATACGAAACATAAGCAAACGTAAGTAAAAAATAAATGACAATTAAGAATTATGTACTCTTGAACATATAAAAAATACATTAAATTATTTTAATTCTTATATGTATAAATAACATGCTTCACATAATGCCAAAATATTTTGCACATAGTAAATTTTTTCTCTCTTGACTTTGTTATAAAAATGACACAGGTTTCCGTTTCTTGACCCCCCCCCCCACAAGAACAGCTTTCAGTTCATTATATTCTAAATGATGCGTAGTTATGTGCAAACAGCTGTAATCAGAGCCCATTTAAGAGGGGTCTAAGAGGGCTGCAGCCTCGGGCTTCCCATTTTCAAGGGACCCCAAAATTATGCAGGATGCTTAAAGAATTGACAGTTCTACAGGTTTTTATTGGAAGGGGGGTTGCAGATAGCACAGCAGAAACTAAGAAATTGCCTTGTGGAAAAAAAAATTCTATTTCTTTCTGCTTTTTCAGGAGGAGTCTGCAAAAAGTATAGTCGCCCCAGTCCATCCTCAAATCTTTTGAAAGCATTATACATGTTTTTTTTTTGTACATATATGAGTAATTGGAGGAAATGTTCAATACATTAAAAATTCTTTTGAATCGTGATATTTGGATCATACTATTTTATCCACTACTTTGATATAATTTCAACAAGCTGAACCCTGGATGGGGGAAGGATTAAAGCAGAACTGAACTGGTATCCATTTTTCAACCATGCATTTTTACATTTTCTTGCTAACACTGATTCATCCGTGAATCATGGGATACAAACTTCAATACTGTGGGTATATTTTGATTGCATTGACATCATATATTTTGGAAATGTTTTCTCCTAGGTATTTTTATTCATCCACCCATAGTGAAATCGTAGGTGTGCCACTAATACTGGGGTCCCAAAATACTGTCCATCCCCCGGACCCCCTTGACACCTTATCCTCATTGGTATAAAAATTACATTCATTGAACTGATATTTCTTTCACATACATGTACAGGGATTATTGTTTGGCTGTGAAAAGGGGCCTCCAGTTGTCTAGAATAGCTACTTTTCCGTCATCCAGTTTTTATAAACTAAAACTGCGATAATGATTTTCAAATGTTTACATACTTATTTAATGAAAGAAATACAAAACTTAGTTGTTTTTTAATACTTCAAAGCTCCTGTAAAAAAAAAATCCTGGATATTTCTTTAAACAGCTTCATATGCAGTTTCCAGAAAAAAATTAGTAAACCATTTTTTCCAGAGGTAGGAGGCCTTCTTAGCCATGAGCCAAGTACGCCCCTGTGTACTATAGGTCACTTCAAGCTTCCATTCTAATTTTTAATCCCTTCAATAAGGTTTGTTCCATGTAAATTATTATTTTTTTTTATAAAAGTAAAATGTGCGATGCATTTACATACAAAGTCTGTGCAGGCAAAAGAACTTTTTAAGTCGGATGAAATCATTTCAAAAAATTATTAGATTATATTTTCAATTAAACAGGACAAAGAAATACCATTATAATGTAGTTCTAGTATTGAGAAATTACATTGCATTAGCATTGCTAAAGCAGATGTAAGAAGTCAAAGCAGCTCTGTAATGATGGCATATACAAGATCATCTTACATCGTCGGGCTAAGTGAGGTAAGGAGAAAAGGAGAAGATCTCATTGAACTGAAAAGTGGACAACTCTTCTACTATCGTGGGACAGGTACTGGCAGAACTAGTGGTGTTGGATTTATAATAAACAAGAAACTGAAGGATAAAGTTGTAGAAGTTGAAAGTTCCTCTGACAGAGCTGCACGACTCGTTATCCAACTCTCGAGAAGATACCAGGCTCAGATTATTCAAACTTATGCACCCACCACAAGTCATGCTGAAGAAGAAATTGAAGAATTTTATGAGGAAATTCGTGATATAAATAATAAAGGTAAGCAGCACTTGAAGATAATTATGGGAGATTTCAATGCAAAAATAGGGCAACGGCAACAGAATGAAACTTCAGTAGGTAAATTCGGTCACGGCAACAGAAACCAGCGTGGAAATACTCTCGTAGAGTTTGCAGAGGCAGAAGGGTTTTTCATCTTGAACTCCTTTTTCAAGAAAAAGCCACACAGGAAATGGACATGGAGACATCCAAATGGGATGACAAGTGAAATTGATTTTATTATGTGTAACAAAAAATTCGTCATAGAAGACTACAGTGTGCTAAACAAGTTCAACACAGGCAGTGACCATAGATTGGTGGAGTTCAAGATGAAAAACCCTTCTGCCTGCACCTCAACACTAAACTAGAACGTAGCAAGCTCATAAGACAAACAAAATGTATTGACATAACCAACCTTAAAATACACCACAATACCTTCAAATTGGAACTGAAGAACAGATTCTCTGCTTTAGAAGGCCTAACATCGGAAGAAGTGGATATTTCTGAAGTTAACATAAAAGTAACCAAAGCTCTTATGGAAACAGCAACAAAATTAGCTGGGTCTAAGAACAAATTGCATGTGAACAAATTATCAGGAAAAACCAAAATGTTGATGCAAAAAAGAAGAGTGATGAGGACAACTAAAGAAGATGTGACTTCCAAAGTGGAATATATAGAGCTATGCAAGACAGTACGAAAAAGTATCACTGAAGACGTAAGGAAATTCAACTGTGAACTGGTAAGGAAAGCAATTGAAAACAACCAAAGCCTAAAGATAGCAAAGGGACATCTCAGTAAGGGGAAAAAACAGATTATGGCACTGAGAAAAGAAGATGGTTCTGTAACAAGAAATAGAGGCGAAATTTTGACAAGAGTGAAAGATTTCTACTCCAAATTATATGAAAGGGATGATACATGTACTCCAGACATCATGAAAGGTACCAGTACCAGAGTTCTTCCAGTCCTTCCAGCAGAAGTTGCACATGCAATCAAGAACATGAAGCGGGGAAAAGCTCCAGGAGAAGATGGAATTACTGTAGACATCATACAAGAAGCAAGTGGAGAAATCGAAACAGTACTCGCCCAAATTTTCACTCGATGCCTTAATGAAGGGAAAATTCCTGAGGATTGGAACAACGCTACAATGATCTTGCTACATAAAAAAGGTGACATTGAGGATCTCAGGAACTACAGACCTATCAGCCTCCTATCAGTGGTTTATAAAATCTTCACTAAAGTTCTTTCACACCGCTTGAAGGTGACACTGGACATGGCTCAACCGAGAGAACAAGCTGGATTCAGGAGTGGCTACAGCACAATAGATCATATCTACGTACTGAGAGAACTAATTGAAAGAGCGAGGGAATATGAACTTCCATTGTGCATGGCTTTTATCGATTATGAAAAAGCCTTTGATTCGGTGAAACAATCAGCAGTTGCAATGGCTCTGAAATCCTGCGGTATTGAAGATGCATACATTAATATTATTAATAACATCTATGAAAATGCAAAGATTCGGCTGTTTGAAAATACAACACACATAAAAATTGGAAAAGGAGTGAGACAAGGTGACACCATATCTCCGAAGCTCTTTAATGCCACATTGGAAAATGTCTTTCAATCACTGAACTGGGAAAACAAAGGGATAAAGATTAATGGAGATTATCTAACCCACCTTCGTTTTGCTGATGACATAGTCATTTTTGCAACTACCCCATCAGAGCTACAGAGTATGATCCAGGAACTTGCTGACAAGAGTAAAGAAGTGGGATTAAAAATGAACTTTCAGAAGACAAAAGTGATGTACAATGCGTTTACAAGAAATGAAGATTTATCGATTGATGGAGAAAAGCTGGAGATAACAGACACGTACGTTTATCTTGGACAGCAGATATCAAGTGAGGGTCACATTGGTGAAGAAATTAATCGGCGTACAAAACTTGCCTGGAGAGCTTTTGGAAGAAACAGCATAATTTTCAAGAGCAATATGCCATTATGTCTTAAAAGAAAAGTGTTTGATCAATGCATCCTTCCAGTGCTTACGTATGGTGCAGAGACGTGGACCTTAGCTAAAAGAGACATACAAAGGCTGCAGACAACTCAAAGTAGCATGGAGAGGTGCATGCTTGGTGTAACCAGGAGAGATAAGAAGAGGAACACGTGGATCCGAAAAATGACAAGAGTGGAAGACATCATGATCAGAGTTAAATCCCTGAAATGGCAATGGGCTGGACATACTGCCAGAAGAACAGACCATCGATGGACAGCCGAAATTTTAGATTGGATTCCAAGGGACAAGAAAAGACCCAGAAGAAGACCACATGGAAGATGGGTGGATGAAATTCGAAAGTATGCGGGAGTGACATGGAGGAGACTGGCACAAGACAGACCATTGTGGAGGAAACTTGGGGAGACCTTCGTCCAGCAGTGGATTGGTAATGGTTGACGATGATGATGATGATGATTTACAATTTCTATACAATGTTTTAAAAAGAAAAACAATATTCCTACTGTGCCTACAGAATCTTTGTTACAAGTGAATTCTAAAACTTAAATAAAAAAATTTGAAATCAATAGAAGAAAATAAAACAAAATCCTAGTCCCAAGCATGTAAATACTTCATAGAGCAACATTATAAACAAGAGAAGCTACTGTTTACTAAATTTGCAACAATTTATTGACGATGACTGGATGCTTTAAATTTGTACAAAGGTTAATATTGTTACCTGAAATACACCAGACAAAAATCCTGCTAAATTCCAGAATAAAGTTAAAAAGCAAAAACCAAAAAAAACATATTGCACTTTTTTTAAGACTATGAATGAGGGAATACATAGGAATTCTGTTCTTGTGCTGTTGGTGCAAACATTAAATTTGCCATTAATATTATCCTTTATCTTGTTTTCTCCATAACATCACAGTGTCTGCTAAATCCTTAACTATACAGGGTGATTCCTAAAGTCCTAAGTCACCTCAATAACTTGGGAACAAAGACAGCTAGAGCTATGGAAGTAAGGTATGGTACAGTAAAACAACCGTGCGCTATCGGAAGAGAGTGACTGCAGCGCCCCTAGTGGCAAAATGAGGAAGTTAGCACTCTTATCTCGGAAACCATGAGAGATACGGGAAAGAGATCAATTAGAAACTTGTAGAGCATCAACAAATTAGTAGGAAATGACATGGTAGAAACGGCTGGGGTAAGTAGAAGGCTGGAAACGTGAGCAGGGTGTCTACTGATTTCCAATGAACCAAATTCATGACTTTTTCATGACCTCTTCAGTTAAAATTCATGACCTCAACAATGCGGCACAACAACCATTTTCTTTGCACTTTGCTTATCTGGAGGAGTTTTTAACTATTATTTTGCACATTACTGTTTTCTGATTGTAGCTGTTTTAGCAGCAGATTTAGGAGAAATAAAGAAAAACCCAATCATCATTGCATCAACATTACCAAACCAAAAGAAATTTCTGAGAGTGGCTTTTACAAGTCCTTCAAGTAAGCAAGTGAAAAGGATTGTTCCACACTTTTACACACTTCTAGTCAATGACTTTATTGAAATAATCAGTCTAAAGTAAAATCATCTTTGGAATTATTGTTTTTGTGGGCATAGTATATGAAGAAGAGAGACAAGAAGATCCAGCATTAAAAATATGCACCCAATGAAACTCAATATAAAGAATAACTGTGTGCCAAAACAAAATACAGAATTCTATTTTATTAAAATAAAGAAATAAAATTTCAGTTAATCATGTAAATTATATCAACCTGACAAACTAAAACCATTTTGTTAATGCAATGATTTACAGAAATACTAAAACAGTTATGGTGTTAAGCGCATTTTAATATTTCAGATCAGACAAATAGTACTTATGGAAACACTATTTTATGACAGCTTAATATCTTTTAATCCAAATGTAAAAAATTTTTTGTTCTTTCCGGTAGTGAATAATCGTAATGCTATGAATATGGATAGCTAGTCATAAGTTTTATATAACTAGATCATATAAAAATTTATCATACTTGGAAAGACAATTATGACAACTATACACATTCACAGTGACAAGGAGAATCCCTAAATCAAGAAAAAAAAATAAAAAAAAATGTACCACTTTTGTGAAATAAGACTTCTTTTGATTGTTTAAAAAATATTGGGCAATTATACTTCAAATGTGTTTGGCACAAGGACTTAAGAAAATGTTTCACCGCCAAAAGAGAAATCCAGATATCTTTCAAGTTACATCGAACGGTAACCAAACTAAATGAAACAAAGATAATGTTCAAAAGTGAAATGACATGATATATTTAAATTCAGCTAAATTCAGGTGCTGATACAAAAAAAAAAAAAAAAAAAAAAATTCATGACCACCCACTCAATTTCATTACTTTTTTATTACTTTCATGACCACCCACTCAATTTCATTACTTTTTATTACTTTCATGACCACCTGCTCAATTTTATGACCAGTAGACACCCTGGTGAGGGAAACACAAGGTTTATTATACTCAGGCATGAATACAAACGGAGTACATTGGTTGTATTTAAACAGCGGTACTCACACATAACGTTGCGTTTAACATAAATAAGGTTCAATATGGCCACCATCTCCCACAATACACATTTGAATGCGAGACAGAACTTCCTGTTGTACGTTCGCCAGCATAACAGGTGTCGTGCTCTCACACGCAGCGACGATACACAGTTGGAGATCGCGGAGACTCGTTGGTTCCACCCTGTACACGTGATCCTTTAGGTAATCCTAGAGGAAGAAATCCATGGGAGTTAGATCCGGGGATCGTGGAGGCCATGCTACGGGACCACCATGACCGATGATCTGTTGCCCAAGAGTGTCAGACAGGAAGTGCTGTACCGCTGTTGGTTGATGTGCCGGAGCGCCGTCACGCTGAATTAATAATGAGCATACATCTTGCAGAGACAGATCATCTAATCACTCAGGTAATGTGCTTTGTAACAGCTGCAGGTATCTTCGTCCATTTATAGCGCCCTCATAGAACACATGCCCAACAAGTCTGTCCTTCCAGATGCCACACCAGACAATGATCGACCAGCGCACCTGATGCCTCATTTCCTGTGTAAAAATTCGATTCTGAACTACGCCTCGTTAGTCCAAAGGATGTTTGATAGAAAGGCCGCATTTTCTTCTATGGTGCTCATTACAAAATTGCACCAATCTAGACATCGTTGGTTATCCCCTGGCATCAGTACGTGCAGCGGTACTGTACGGTACG
Source organism: Macrothele yani (assembly GCA_039090855.1). Lineage (NCBI taxonomy): Eukaryota > Metazoa > Arthropoda > Arachnida > Araneae > Macrothelidae > Macrothele > Macrothele yani. Next base: position 93,586,637 of record CM077012.1, read on the forward strand.
GGTGGGCACCATGCTGATGCAAAATGTTCCACACACGGGATTGTGAAAAGTCACATTCCATACTGACTTCCCTCGTACTGGTTTGTGGGTTGGCCAAAACATATTCCAGAACATCGACTGGTTGCACATCCCTACCCATTCCGGTGGGTCGGCCCGAACGCGGACGTGCTGCAATACTGCCTGTCTCTCGTAGCCGTCAAACCGCGCGACTGATGGTCCACGCTCTCGGCGTTGGACGAGTCGGATCGTAAGCCATACTGGCGTGATGCTTCCCTAGCGTTGGGTCCGAATTCTACATATAGCAGTACCATCTCGCAATACTGTTCATTCGAATAGCCTGCCATGCTCGTTCTTTACCCGATACTCACGTTACGAATGACATAGCTCCTGACCGACGATCCTTTATATGATCATATGAAGAGGATTTTAGGAAGAGAGTGTCTGACCCCAGGTCTTAAGCAACCCTTAGAAATAGGAAGCTAGGAGATTTGGGCTAGAGTGTCCGATAGGAAAGTGGCACAGAACCGAAGTAGAAAGGGGGAGGAAGACGCCCTTATTAATTACCGGAGGGCCAGTACACGGGGTCTGACGGCTTAACATGCCCATCCGACGCACGGCAGATATTTAGTGAATCGAGCATTCGTACCTGCCTGGGATCGAACCTGAAATCCTTTCCGTGGCAGTTACGAACGTTGCCCACTAGGCTACCCGTGGCCCGTACGATCCTTTATACATTGCCACGCCGCGTCTAATACGGCAGGCGAGGCGTTATGTCACACCAGAATTTGCATACGACACTCGCAGGCGGGGGTCGCATAGCCTACGTCATACATTTCTCTTTGCTAGACTGACCGCGACGACGACATGAACCGGCTTCGCACAAGTTCGCTTTTTAGCCTTCTACTTACCCCAGCCGTTTCTAACATATGCCGTTTCCTACTAACTTGTTGGTGCTCTACAACGGTGTTTCTCAAAGTGTGTTCCGTGGAACCCTAGGGTTCCACGACGGTTTTCCAGGGGTTCTGCAAGCAATTTGTAAAACATCGCCGAAATTTTCAAGAAAACCTTAACCAACCAATTCCCAGTGACCAATAAAAAATGGGGAAAAAGTTCAAGAAAATAATGCACATTCTGGAAGGTGCGATCAAGACAAAACCGTCAAATTTGCGGAAAGAAGAAATTACGATAAGAGCTATATTAGTTTGGCATTTATGAAAGCTGAAGATAATTAACAGTGTGTCGTATGCAGCAAAGTTTATCATAATACCTCAACGACACCTGCTGAACTGCGGCGCCATTTGGAGACCACTACAGATCGGAAGCTCAAAGATAAGAATGTTGATTTTTTTTTTTTTTTTTTTTTTTTTTTTTTTTTGTACGCGAGCGTAATGAACTTTTAAAAGTGAAAAAACTATTTTTCATGCAGCACATACAGTGAATTAAAAAGCTACTGAGGCCTCCTTTTTAGTAAGCTATGATATAGCACGAGCAGGTTAACCTCATACAATAGCAGAGAATCTTATCAAGCCATGTGCTATTGACATGGTTAAATGCATGCTTGGTGAAAAATCGGCCAAAGAATTAGCGAAAATTCCGCTATCAAGCGATGCAGTTCGTTTTTTTTTTTTGATTGGAGGTTTAACTACCACCGTGAGCAACTCAATGGGCTATAAGCAGTCGCCCGTCTTTAGGGTCACTGGTTCCAGGGAAGGGAGAGAGTCAGTGCCGTAAGACAAACACAACATCCATGCCTGACTGGGATTCGAACCCGGACCCCTTACAGACGAATGATCAGAGGCCAGCGCCTTAGACCACTGTGCCACCGGGGTGGCACAGTTCCTCGTTGAGTGAAGGAAATGGCAAGCAGTGTAAAAGAGAAACTTATTATTTGCATCAAGTCTTGCAATTTTGCTTTGCAAATAGATGAGTCTACAGATGTGTCAGGTCTCATGATATTGTTTGCCTTTGTAAAATACCCGTACGAAGAAGCACCTCTGGCAGAAGATCTTTTATGCAAGTCATTAGCAGCACATGCAACTGCACAGAGATCTTCAATAGCTTAAATTCCTTCTTTGAAGAAAATGAAATTCCGTGGGAAAATTGCATTGATATATTTGTACACATGGTGCCAAAGCTATAGCGGGAAAAACATCTGGTGTTGTCGCACGCATCAAAATGATTGCAAAGAACTGTACCAGTAGTCACTCTGTATAATTGGTAGGCAAGCTCTTGGACAAAAATTTTGCCTCTCCATCTAAAAAGCGCCCTGGGTGAAGTAGTTTAAATAATAAACTTCATAAAAGCTCATCCTCTGAATAACAGGTGCTTTAAAATCTTGTGCGATGATATGAGAAGTCTACACACGTTATTGCTTCTATGTACAGATGTAAGATAGTTATTTCGAGGTAAAATATTGGAACACTTTTCTGAACTTCGAGCTGAAGTGCATGCTTTCTTCACAGATAACCACTTTTATTTTAAAGATTGATTAAATGATAAAGAATAGTTGCTTCGAGTGGCTTACTTATCTGATATTTTCTCAAAACTGAATGAACTCAATATTGCACTTCAAGGAAAGCAAATTGATGTATTGACCACCAACGACAAAATTGTGACATTTAAAAAAAACCCTTCAATTTTGGGCCAGATGTGTCTGCAGCCACGAATTTGATTGCTTTACAACCGCGAGAAACTTTGTCAAAGCTAGACTCAGATGTACAGGGTGATTCAGAATAACTGTTCAATAATTTGCAGGGAGGTCAGGAACACAAAACCAAGCAATAATAACATAGGAACATGGGGTCGCAAATGCAAAACAGAGGCGCTACACGGTCACAACGCCAGAGACAGTTATCACAACTTTGGATGAGCAAAATGATTTAATTCTAAGGCTACAAAAAATAAGACATGAATTTTACAGACTTTTGGACAGCAATTAACATTTCACAGTACCTTTACAGGAAGTGTTCGAAGTTGCGGCCTTGCGCAGTAACACACGCTTCACAGCGATGGCGGACGTGGGCAAACATAACTGGTGTATTAAAACAGAGTCACAGGAGGGCGCTGTGTGTCGGCCGGTGCTTTGGGCAGGAGGAATCAGCGGAGGTTGTCAGTTGTGTCAGGATTGTGAAGAAAGATGTATCGCTACACGAAAAGCGAGATGGCGGATATGCATCTCGTGTATGGTGCAGCGAACTGCAGTGGACCCGCTGCCAGGCAATTGTATCAGGAACGGTTTCCCAACAGACACATTCCGGCTCATACGATGTTCGGACGGCTGCATACCCAATTGTGTGAAACGGGAAGTTTCAATGTGCGAAGGCGCGATGCTGGAGCTGACAGAACAACGCGGACAAATAACTTGGAAGAAGCCGTTTTGGATGAAATCGCACGCAATCAGGGGACCAGTACCGGGGCTATTTCTGCTCGCTTACATGTGTCGCAATCCACTGTATGGCGCGTCGCACATGAGGATAATTTACACCCATTCCATGTACAACGTATGCAGTCTCTGAATGCCAGTGATTACCTGCAGCATGTGGCTTTCGCATGTTGGTTTTCACAGCAGATTGCCGGGGAGCCGAACTTCACGTCCTCTTCTCTGATGAAGCAACTTTCACACTGGAGGGCATCTGTAATTTGCACAATATGCACGTGTGGGCACATGAAAATCCCCAAGTCATATGGCCGCATGCCGTGCAACGTCAACATATGGGCAGGTATGGTTGCCGACTGTCTGATCGGGCCCTACGTATTGCCATCGAGACTGGATGGGCACAATTACCTCATTTTCCTGCAAGAGGTCCTGCCGGAATTGTTGAGTGATGTACCCGTCCAAGTGCGACAGCGCATGTGGTTTCAACACGACGGAGCTCCTGCGCATTTCTCCAGTATCTGGACGCAACATTTCCGGGGCAATGGATTGGTCGCGGTGGACCCGTTCCATGGCCACTACGTTCACCTGATCTGTCCCCCATTGACTTTTTTGTGGGGTTATTTGAAAGGTATGGTGTATGATACCCCTGTTGATTCCGACATGGACCTGGTGGCACGAATCGTTGCAGCAGGAGTTGTTAGTGATACACCAGGCATGTTCGCCCACGTCCGCCGGTCGATGCGCCGTCGCTGTGACGCGTGTGTTACTGCGCAAGGCCGCAATTTCGAACACTTCCTGTAAAGGTACTGTGAAATGTTAATTGCTGTCCAAAAGTCTCAAAATCATGTCTTATTTTTTGTAGCCTTAGATTTAAATCATTTTGCTCATCCAACGTTGTGATACCTGTCTCTGTGTTTGTGACCATATAGCGCCTCTGTTTTGCATTTGCGACCCCATGTTCGTATGTTATTATTGCTTGGTTTTGTGTTCCTGACCTCCCTGCAAATTATTGAACAGTTATTCTGAATCACCGTGTAGAAAACAAACAATGTGATGAAATCATTCAGCATCTGGAAGGTCACCATGATTCAATGAGGCACTATTTTACTGATGAGCAGCACGAAAAATGAAAAAAGTCAATTATGGATTAAATATCCATTTGTTATTAATGAAAAACCTCCATGCTTTTCATCTGATGGATACCAATAATTTATTGAAATGACGTTGGATTCCTCAATGACATCCATTTATAAAACAGTGCCAAACTTTTGTTGCAGTTTGAAAGGAAGATATTCACTATTGTCGCAAAAAGTTGTGTCAGTACTCTTACCGTTTGCGATAACCTATCTTTGTAAAACTGGCTTTCTTGTGTATGCCTCAACAAAAGCTAAGCACCGGAAAAACTGTATGCAGAGCCCAATATAAGATTACAGCTTTCTTCGATAATACTGAATTTTAAAGAACTTATGTGGCAATGAAAAGCAGCCATTCATTACATTAATATTTTTCATTAATGAAAACTTGCATCATTGTCATAATAAATTTTATTGGTTCTACATTACCTTTTTGTAAGTATTATCTTTTTATTGACTAATTGCCTTTTTTTGTTTCATTTTTATTTCAAATCAATGATAAATAGGCATATAGGTGCATTAATTTTTAATGGTATTTATAGAGGGGTTCCGTTGCTACACATTGTAGGAAAAAGGGTTCCATAGGATAAAAAGTTTGAGAACCACTGCTCTACAAGTTTCTAATTGATCTCTTTCCCGTATCACTCATGGTTTCCGAGATAGGAGTGCTAACTTCCACATTTTGCCACTAGGGGCGCTGCAGTCACTCTCATCCGATAGCACATTGTTGTTTTACTATACCATACCTGAGTTCCATAGCTCTAGCTGCCTTTGTTCCCAAGTTATTGAGGTGACTTAGGACTTTAGGAATCACCCTGTATATAAGGTATAGTGAAAATCCTAGATATGTGGAGTACTAGGTATAGTACTCCACATCTGTAGAAGAGCTGTATGTATACTGAAAACATTTTTTTCTAATAAACAAGAAATATTTTGTTATGTAAATATTTCTATTACTTTCCACCAAAATAGTATTTAAATGACGTAATTTTCTATTTTCATCATTTCTATTCTTCTCTCTTCAGTTTTGCATCACTGTAGAGAATGAAGCTCCGCGGAAAAAGCTCATACCTAACGATTAGGCCCGTTTCACACAACCGGGTTTTTCCCGCAGAAACAATTAATTATTCAGCTGTCCAACCGCTTCTTTTGAAGCCAGCTATAGAGTTATACCGAGACTTTCAGACGAGTGGAATCGGTAGAAACTCCGTTGCGGTAGCAGCTGAGCTCCCACGGGGCTCGCTACAAACCGGACGACGACGATACCGTCCAAATTTAGAGAAACACTGATGTAAGGCAAGATGTTCACACAATTGGTCAACGGATTCCCCGCTCAAGCAATAAAACAATCACTCTTGTCATAGGGGAGGGGCCGAAAGCAATGCTACCAGGCGAGGTCGATTGTCAATCGCTTTGAGCTAGGGTGCTTTATTAGTTTTCAACAGAAACCCTGATTTTTTAGTATATTTTGCGATATAACCTCTGTTGATCATGTTTGCTGTTAATGTTTATACTGAATTATTAATTTTGGAAGTGGAAAAGCGCCCAGAAGTTTGGGATACATCGTCGGAAGATTACAGGGATAGGAACATCACAAAAAATAAATAAATAAATAAATAAAAAAAAATGCTTGGAATGATATCTGCAGAATCCTGTACAATGAGTTCGACAGTTTCACTGAATATGAAAGGAACATCATCGGTAAGCGAATTCCGAATATACTTGTCTACGTGCAGAGATATTGAACAATAACATGAGTATGGATCTCCCTACCCCATCAGAGGGGGGGGTGCTTTGGGGCTAAAGTCCTGGTCCTCCACCTTGGTAGGGGCCTCCACTCACACACTATGATAAAAGAAAAAAATATATACCTTGCACTTGCACCTGACATTCACTCCGATCATTTATTTATCAACACAAATTATTCTAGGTCCGGAAATGCATAAACTCACAATGTTTGGAAATCTTGTTCGTTCATGATAATAGCAGCGTTTTCTGCCTTTTTTAAAATTTCAAGTTTAGTATAATTGTTTTCTCATAGTTCGGCAATAATCACCATATTTCGAGTGTAGGTATGATTGCTACAAGCATTGTAATGGTTTACAGTGATGTAGAAGTTAATTGTTACATTTTGCCATGTTAAGTATAGGAATGAATGACTTCAAAATGTGGTAACTATGCAAAACAGTATTTTAAGCAAAAAGCAGTGCCAAAAATAAAATGTAGAAACGTACGATAGTAAATGTAGAAAAAAATGATAGTAATGTAGAGAAATAAATGTAGAAACACGCCAATGGTATACTGACTGTCGGAACTTCAGAGTTATGGGAGTTGCCCTTCAAGAAAGAAGTCAGATTTCACAAACACGTTAACTGTGTGCGTTAAACGAAAAAATATCTGAATGCTTGCAGAATAAAGTAACGAGAAAACCATGGCCATGCTGTGTCTTTCAACAGTTAAACAAACTAAGAGGATGTAGTAAACAATTAAAAAAAAACAAAAAAAAAACATCCTCATCCAGAACAACAAATTTAATCATTTTATGTGTGAATTAAGATTTCTTTCGAAATCTATTGTTACATGTTGCATGGAGAAATAACAGCCCGCATCAAAAAAATTCACACCAATAATTGCCCGAAATTTAAAGTTTCACATATAATGAAAGTTAATTATTTCGAAATGATCACACAGCCTTGTGAAAGTGCTCTCAAAAACGTCTTATAAAAGGTCATTAAGGTATTCTGTGTTTCCATAGTTTTCTTCAAGTGTTCTCCAAAACGATCTGTAAAAGTGTGTGTGTTCATTGCACTTTACAAATGTTTCGTAGTATTTACGTGTATTATCTTTCAACACGGTAAACGGTTTCATAGAACATTTGCTCCAAACAAATGGTTTATTTCATACATTTACTGTAGATTATACATCGACATAGGCACTCGTAATATGCAATACATTATCTTTTCATGAGTTTATAAAACATGTTATGCATGGAGTTTCTATATCAAATACTGCATTTGAATGAAGGCACAATCTACAAACGGTTTCCCGCCTATCGGTCGAGCGGGTTTTTTTTCTCTGCTCTAACAATAAAACCGCTCGTGTGAAAACCACCAAAAAACTGCAATGCGGATTCCTTCCGCCTGTGTGAAACGGGCCTAATTACAGTCGAACTTCCGTTTTCTGAAATTATTGTCCACAGTTTCAAGTTGAAATATATACATTTATGCAATAAAATGATATTTAGCAAAAATACCGGACAGAGGCAACTTCGCGAGAAACAGAAATTACTATTATCGGAAAAACCTTTACCCCTCTAACACTCGTTTTCGAAAGTTTTGAAAACTAGCATACCGTCCCCAGACGAAAAAGGACCCCATCCCCCCCGCCCTCCACACACACGCACACCAATCCTCAAAAAAAAAAAATCTCTTCAGTTTTGATTTCACCCAAATGGTGGCGAAAAATAGCGAATCCGCGGCAAAATCTCATGCCTGATTTGTAACAGCAGGCGACAAGCAAAATGAACTGCTCATGCCGCTAGGTATGAAAGCCGATTCATGTGTCCGTCAACTGATTATATTCTCAACATGAACAATGTATTTGACTGCAATTTTCGGAACTCGAAGGGTTCATTTCTTTATATATAAATTTTAGCCCTCTCCACACACCCAAAATACGGTGCAAAATAAACTTTATTATTCCAAGTAATCTGCACCAGCAGCAACACACTTTTGCCGACGAGATACATGCTTTTGTATGCCGCCGTTAACAAACGTGGAACTTCCGAATGCCGCAAACTATTGGGTTGGTGCGAATGAAATGTCCGGCAAAAGACCAGCACACGTGCACGGCGAGAACGGAAAAGTAGGACAACTTACCTAGGCAAAATAATCCCCCTCGGCACCGACACATAGTTGCCACCTGTCCGTCAAGGCCATGATCCTGGAACGAAAAAAGGCTTGTGGCTGGGACCCGAAGAAGTCATCAACTGCACGTTGAACCTCGTTGTCTGTCGTGAACTGTTTCCCGGACAGGAAGTGATTCAGGCGACGAAACAGACGATAGTCTGTCGGAGACAAATCCGGTAAATAGGCAGGTTGAGGCAGTGCCTCATGCCCAAGGCACTTAGTATCAGCATTGTTCGTTGTGCGACATGAGGTTAAGCGTTGTCCTGGAGCAGAAGAACACCATGTCTGTTGACCAAAGCCGGTTGTTTCTTCAGCAATTTCCGGTGCAATTCAGCACAACAACCTTCCTACCTTCCGCAGTGATGGTTTGGCCTCTTGCCAAGAAACTCCGATGAATTATCCCGGCTGTGGACAAAGAGCATCATCTTCTTGGTGTGTAGGGGTGGTTAAGGATGCCGTCCAGCAGCAGGCTGTGCCTTGCTTAACCATTGTGCAGATTGTTTCAGATTATCATAAAAGACCCACTTCTCGTCGCAGGAGACGATTCGATGTAGTAGAGGTTCCTGTTTATTCCTCGCAAGCTGCAACGTGCAGACTTATAAACGTTTAGTCTTGTTGGCAGTTGTCAACTCATGCGGCAGCCTCATGTCCAGCTTTTTGGACTTACCCAGCCCAGCCAGACGCCAAACAACTGTCATGTGGTGGACATCTGCCGCTATATCACGACACGCTTTCTGGGGATCTGCTTCAACCACACATAAGAGAACATCGTCAGAAACAACAACAGGGCGGTGACCAAGTGCTTCGTTTTGCAGGTCCGTATCTCCGCTTCGTAACTTCACAAACCATCGCCGAATGGTTTGTTCGTTGGCTGTATTCTCCCCAAACGCTTTGATAACGTTTCCAGCGGCAATTCCTGCAGAATGGCCCAGTTTAAATTCATTCAAGAAGAAGACTCTCAAATCCGGCGTCTGCATGTTTCCTTTGCAAGCCACGTTGCATCCTAACAAACCACGCCTGAACCTTGTTCTTCACACACATGCTAGCTATTTATAGCAACCCTGTGACGTAATACCTGCAACGCCTGTGGGTGGTTCCATTCAGCTGTGGTGGGGGCCTGTCTGCACTGTTCGTTCGCACCGGACATTTCATTTGCACCAACCCAATAATGCGATGCGGTTTCAACTGATGTTTGACTGAGAAACGATTTACCCTGTAGAAAGGAGCCAAGATGCTAGAAGAAGTGACAGTCCGTATGGGACAGATCAGGTGAATACGGCAGAAAAGGTAAGGTTCCATACCTTAATTGGTGCAGCTTCTGTATCTTCTAGCATGAAACGTGGGGTCTCGCGTTAACATGTGCATAACATCAGGTTCCAATGCCTGTCCACCGTGATGGTTTCACCCGATTGTAAGGAGGAGGATTGGACCACACCAGCTGCAGACTACCAAACACTGACCACCGTCTTCCTGGAATAGAGTACCGGATCCGGGGTGTGTTCTGGGGCTTCACTGCGCTAGAGCCAGGGCGCAACCAGGATAGTTTTAAAGGTTTAGAACCCCCTCCAGAGTTCTTGCCCTCCCCCCTTCTCTACCGTTTCTTTTCTTCCTCGCATTGAGCACTCCTAAGACAAAATTAAACGTTTTGCGTTCCCATATTGTCAGGCTTTTTATCTGTAGCCTGATTCTAGACCACAGACACAATTGCTTGACTTTTTCCACTGCCCATATATCCCACTGAGAAGAAGAAAAAAAAAAAAAAGAAAAGACCGATCGAGTAATGCGTATTAGAGACAGTTTTGGTTTGGGCTGGTATAACTCCCTAGGGTATGATTGTGACCTTCGCTACGTTGGTCATGGTATGACCTCCTACCCCTAGCTGTTCTAACTCACTAGGGTATGGTAGGATGAAGGGGTTTTAGGATTTTTTACTTGACCAGTCTGTGGTCAAGCTTCCAAGTCCACAACCAGCATTCTCCCTTTTCTGGAAGTAATTACGCATTCAACGAAACATACCACCTCCCTAGGGTATGATTGTGACCTTCGCTACGTTGGTCATGGTATGACCTCCTACCCCTAGCTGTTCTAACTCACTAGGGTATGGTAGGATGAAGGGGTTTTAGGATTTTTTTACTTGACCAGTCTGTGGTCAAGCTTCCAAGTCCACAACCAGCATTCTCCCTTTTCTGGAAGTAATTACGCATTCAACGAAACATACCACCAGAGTAATAAAAATAAAAAGCAGTCGCCATTGGTCATTCAAACAGGAGACACCCCACCCAGAAGAGACATTTTTTCAGCCTTTATGTTATAGTTATGTTTATGATAAAGTGCTAGCATTATTTTTATTCGATTATTTCTAATGGTATTTATATTATTTCATGTTTTATTATTATGAATTACTTTGTCAGTTTCTGCACTTTAATTAGCTCGATAATGATACTTGTTTTAGTGTTATCAATTAAATATCTAATGATTCTAACTGATGCAAAAAATCATTTTCCCCAAAGATATTGCATGCAAGTATGGTTCATATAGCGCTTTCTTCAATTTCATAACTCCCTCCAGAAAATATTTCTAGTTGAGCGCCTTTGGCCGAACGTGGGGGATTATCATATAGCTTCTATTTCTCATCATATATGTGACGAGGCGCACCAAAAATTCGTTCGTTTGGTTTCGGATAAGCCGAGATGAGCAGACATCAGATCATCGAGTTTTGTGTTGTTCCATTACCTCATGTGGGCAGGGCCGGCTGGACAGTACGGGCAACCGGGCCAATCGCCCTGGGCCGCCGCGTCTTCACGGGGCCACGCAGTTTACAAAATAAGAACAAAAAAAAATTTGGTAAAATTCTCTACATTTATTGCTATTTTTTTAGTTTTGGGGTGTGAGGCCCTTAAAAAGATATTTTGGTAATTTCTTTTTAGTTTACAATCCCCCCATCACTTCCAAATAGGTTGCCGCCCTTCCTTGTACAGACACTTAGATTTGCAGATTTCAAATTATTATTATTGTTATTATAAGCACCTTACCCAATGAGATAGAAATACATAGAGTACTCCTGTGATTGGTTCTCCGCTGAGGCAGCTGAAGCCAACAAGAGGAGAGCCCGCCATCTTTGATGAGGTACAACTTCTGCGTGTGTCAAGGAGTTACCTCAGTTCTTTCAGCTGTTCGGCGATCGTGTTATGTTTAATTAGAAATTTAAGGCTACAGTTTTGAGAATATTCACAATTATCAGCACCTTTTGGATAATTATAGCAACAATAAAATGCCATTTTACGGGCTTTTAATTGTAAGAATAAAAGGAACAAGGATTGTCGAACTACATTTCACAAGTAAGCATTTTTAAATAAGGTTGAGCTGTAAATGCTCAGTTAATCAAACACAGAAAATAAGACATCTAAACATCTAATCCGTGTAGCTGGTGATTAAACCAGCAGATAAACCATTTCAATATGTGTTATCTTAAGACTTTTTATTCCTTATATTTTGTAAACAGTCGTACTCAATGTTAACCAGGGGCGCACACACGGGGTGGGTCTGTCAGGTCCGGACCCCCCCCCCCCATAATTTTAAAATACCTTATTCCGATTACGGCGAAATTAAAAAAAATATCTTTCTGCACATGTTTATAGAAACGAGCTGGCTGTGGTGTGATTGTATCAACCACAAAAATCAGAGTGCTCTTTTGCCTTAGGAATGCTGCATCTGTTTTGGGTGGCTGACGATGGCAAACATTGAAGCAGGGAATTAGTGAAACCCCAGAGTATTTGAGGAACCAGGAATCCATCACTCTCCCAGTCTCTCGTGTTCCCATAACCTTTTCCAGGAAATTTCTCCATGGCTCGGCCTCAGTCACATATGGGGTGCTAATGGGCGTTCCTCCTCTGAGGGGAGGGGGATACACAAGATAAAGGCCTGGGTGTAAACACACTATTTTCTGTTAAGAAGGTCTGCGTCTGTGCTTGATATTTGTATCTGTTGATTTCCATCCATTTAGGACATGAGAGACTAACTTCCTGAATTTGTCATTTTTCGAGGGGAGAAGCAGCTTGCTTATGAATGACTTTTTCTAACCGAACTGTGAATGACTGTTTTTACTCAGAAGTATGCTTCATTGTAAACTCATGGATTATTCAGTTTTAGATTTATTCAGTTCCCTCTCTGAAAAGGTAATTCGACATCTGTAATAGTTTTCAAAGTTCGATGAGGAATACTTAGGTGAGTTAAATATTATTGTTTACTCAACTTTTTCATTTTCCATTGATAATGTGTCTGCTCTTTAACAGTGTAATGAACAGTGCTGTCAGGGCAAGCATATAGTTTATATATATAATTTAAAGTGAGCTTAGATGAAAATGTTTCTGCATTACAGTAAGAGAAGTGATTTAAACTTTATTTTTCTGTACGTCTTAAGGTCTTACATAAATATTAATGGATATATTAATGCACATTTAATTTAGCAGACTTATTCAAAAGAGTAAGGTTTTTTTAACCTGTTAACACATCAGTGCTGATTTATGCTAACAAAAGAATCCACACACACACATATATATATATATATATATAATCCGTGTGTGTGTGTGTGTGCGCGCACCCAATTTCTAGTTTCATTTGTCCCGTGCATTTTTTTTGTCAGATCCCCCCCTTGAGGAAATTCTGTGTGCGCCCCTGATGTGAACACTGAATCGTGTTTACTATGGGAAGCTGAGGTTAACTGTGGGTTACCAACTTTGAGGCTTTTAGGAACAATTTTTACTTATCTAAGTGTGTGTGTGTGTGTGTGTTTTTTTACATATACTGAGGATGTCTTGCAAATGGCATTTGCATATACATTCTAGAATCTGTAGAGTGTACATACAACTTGTCTGCCAGGACAACAAATATTTCAAAATCTTAGGAACCAGCAATTTCTTTTTATGTGACAAAGATCATGTACCCATGCCCATTAGATAGCAAATACTGGTAAAACAGTCAATTTATAGTTACTTAAATTTGCAGAAGTAATAATTGTGATTGGTAATATAAATGTATTGCTTGCTGACACCTGTCAGGAAACAATCTAGTATTTTATCCAAAAGCACAGGGTCACCCAGCTTGTCTTCTAGGCATTTGTCTCTGATTAGAGTGATTAATCTGTAGTATTACTGCAACAAAGTGAGAGTGGGGAGCTTGAAAATTTCTTGACAGAATACTCTTTATTTATGAAGGGGTTAGTACAATGTGTGTGGTCTTTTGGGTAGCAAAAATACAGGCAATATTGATTTAAAACTGAAAATAGGAAACAGGGAGTACAATGGTACCTCAAAAATGCAATTATGAAAACTGGCACAAAAGATTGTGAAATGACAATTGAAAAAAAAAGTACAATACTCTAAGCAAATGGAATAATACAAAAGAAAGGGACTAGCAACATTTTGTAAAAACTACTTGCATTTGATATTTGTGTGATAGGTGTTTTTTTTTTTTTTTTTAAGAATGTGACCTCTGATTCATGATGGATGAACAGTCAGTATTGCCAGTTATTCCTTTTGCATCAACCATATGAGAGGTTAGTATTGAACAAATATCACTCGTGTAAATCAATCTTTCTTTGAATTGAACAAGTTGTGCCTGTATTTCTCTAAAATACAAATCAGACACACTTGTTGCATTTCCAGCAAGACTGCTGAAGGAACCCACAAAATAACAGCACAAAACATAAACATTTGCTCACCAAACTTTTTGCACACCATGAATGCAAATCAGTGGTTGTTAATTTTTCACTTCATATTAACAAGAGGCTGTGCCCTTAAAATTGAAAAAAAAAAAAAAATATGTGCAGCACATCTTAACAATTGCCAAAATGTACAAATATCAGGCGAAAACTACCAAATTTGAGCTTTGGGACTACAAAAAACTAGGCTTCTTAAAAAAAAGTATAATATGAAAGTGCAAATAAAAAATATTAAATACTTAATATAGAAACAAAAAAAATGTTTTGTCCCATAAAAAAAATTAAAATCGATAATCTGAATTTTTTGGTCACTATGCCCAGGGCTTGAAAAATATCTAAAATCATACATGCCCAAAGAAAATTTACCTGCACAGGTATTAAAAGCAGTACATAAAACTATTTTTTTTTCTACTCAGTACTGGTGTTGCTAACTATAAATAGCATTTGGAACCGAATATCGTTTGGAGCATCATATTGCCCCAATGTCTGTCTATACCTAGGTCACAGGGGAGTTACAGAAGTGATATATACATATATATCTCTGACCGCAACAGCTATTAGGTCACCAAGTTTATTTAAACTGCATTTAAGAATAATTATTTTCAACTCCTTCTCCTCTAATATTTCCATACTTTTCTTTCGTGCTATTCTATCAGGGCAATCTGCTCCTAACTCTCTTTCACCTGCCAAAAGGCGCATGGCGCTGTGGGTTCGGGTTTCTCAACCTAAATTAGGAACTCCTTATTCGGAATTCGGAATTATTTTCAATTCTTTTTCTTACGGATAAACCTAGGAAGATAGTTACATAAAACATAGCAAATAAACATATGTAGATACATAAATAAAATAATTTTCATCAAAAAAAAGGGTTAACCTATTCCTGCTGTTAAAATACATCAAAAAGTAAACTGACAGAATCAAAAATACAGGGAAAAGGTAAGTAATGTTTATACGTAATGTTATATACGTTGCATATATATATATATATATGGAGAGAGAGAGGGTGGGCGACATCATAACCAGGTATATGTATGTATGACTTTAACTAAAAAAGACATGCAAAGAATGCAGACAACTCAAAGAATATATATATATATATATATATATGACGACCGCCAATAGCGGTATAACTATACCATCGGGATTAGAGGAAATTCTATCCCACACTCACCAACCCGCTTGGCCAGCGTGGTGAGTTATGGCCAAACCCCTCCAAAATGACTCCACAACTTAAATCTTGGCCCTCAGTCTCCGGCAGCTGGAATGTACCTGGCCAAGGCAGCGGCCAGTGCGACATGAAGGCAGAGGGTGCTAAGAATCCCCGGAGGACCGGACTAGGCTGCCATCTGATGCTGACCTTGGCAACGTACAATGGACGCTCCCTATCTTCTGATTCAAGGCTTCTTGAATTGGAAGAGGAACTACAAAGGATCAAGTGGGACATCGTGGGGCTAAGTGAGGTAAGGAGAAAAGGAGAAGATCTCATCGAACTGAAAAGTGGACATCTCTTCTACTATCGTGGGACAGATACTGGCAGAACTAGTGGTGTTGGATTTATAATAAACAAGAAACAGAAGGATAAAGTTGTAGAAGTTGAAAGTTCCTCTGACAGAGCTGCACGGCTTGTTATCCAACTCTCAAAAAGATACCAGGCTCAGATTATTCAAACTTATGCACCACCACAAGTCATCCTGAAGAAGAAATTGAAGACTTTTATGAGGAAATTTGTCATCTAAATAATAAAGGTAAGCAGCACTTGAAAATAATTATGGGAGATTTCAATGCAAAAATAGGGCAACAGCAACAGAATGAAACTTCAGTAGGTAAATTCGGTCACGGCAACAGAAACCAGCGTGGAAATACTCTCGTTGAGTTTGCAGAGGCAGAAGGGTTTTTCATCTTGAACTCCTTCTTCAAGAAAAAGCCACACAGGAAATGGACATGGAGACATCCAAATGGGACGACAAGTGAAATTGATTTTATTATGTGTAAAAAAAAATTCGTCATAGAAGACTGCAGTGTGCTAAACAAGTTCAACACAGGTAGTGACCATAGATTGGTGAGATGTAAGATGCACCTCAACACTAAACTTGAACGTGGCAAGCTCATAAGACAAACAAAATCTATTGACATAACCAACCTTAAAAAACACCATAACACCTTCAAGTTGGAACTGAAGAACAGGTTCTCTGCTTTAAAAGGCCTAACATCGGAAGAAGTGGACATCTCTGAAGTTAACAGAAAAGTAACCAAAGCTCTTATGGAAACAGCAACAAAATTAGCTGGGTCTAAGAACAAGTTGCATGTAAATAAATTATCAGGAAAAACGAAAATGTTGATGCAAAAAAGAAGAGAGATGAGGACAACTAAAGAAGATGTGACTTCCAAAGTGGAATATATAGAGCTATGCAAGACAGTACGAAAAAGTATCACTGAAGACGTCAGAAAATTCAACTGTGAACTAGTGAGGAAAGCAATTGAAAACAACCAAAGCCTAAAGATAGCAAAGGGACATCTCAGTAAGGGAAGAAAACAGATTATGGCACTGAGAAAAGAAGATGGTTCCGTAACAAGAAATAGAGGCGAAATTTTGACAAGAGTGAAAGATTTCTACTCCAAATTATATGAAAGGGATGATACATGCACTCCAGACATCATGAAAGATACCAGTACCAGAGTTCCTCCAGTCCTTCCAGCAGAAGTTGCACATGCAATCAAGAACATGAAGCGAGGAAAAGCTCCAGGAGAAGATGGAATTACTGTAGACATCATACAAGAAGCAAGTGGAGAAATCGAAACAGTACTCGCCCAAATTTTCACTCGATGCCTTAATGAAGGAAAGATTCCTGAGGATTGGAACACCGCTACAATGATCCTGCTACATAAGAAAGGTGACATTGAGGATCTCGGAAACTACAGACCTATCAGCCTCCTATCAGTAGTTTATAAAATCTTCACTAAAGTTCTTTCACACCGCTTGAAGGTAACACTGGACATGGCTCAACCGAGAGAACAAGCTGGATTCAGGAGTGGCTACAGCACAATAGATCATATCCATGTGCTGAGAGAACTAATTGAAAGAGCGAGGGAATATGAACTTCCATTGTGCATGGCTTTTATCGATTATGAAAAAGCCTTTGATTCGGTGAAACCATCAGCAGTTACAATGGCTCTGAAAACCTGTGGTATTGAAGATGCATACATTAATATTATTAATAACATCTATGAAAATGCAAGTGCAAAGATTAGGCTGTTTGAAAATACAACACACATAAAAATTGGAAAGGGAGTGAGACAAGGTGACACCATATCTCCGAAGCTTTTTAATGCCACATTGGAGGGTGTTTTTCAGTCACTGAGCTGGGAAAACAAGGGGATAAAGATTAATGGAGATTATCTAACCCACCTTCGTTTTGCTGATGACGTAGTCATTTTTGCAACTAGTCCATCAGAGCTGCAGAGTATGATCCAGGAACTTGCTGACAAGAGTAAAGAAGTGGGATTAAAAATGAACTTTCAGAAGACAAAAGTGATGTTCAATGCTTTTACAAGAAATGAAGACTTATCGATTGATGGAGAAAAGCTGGAGATTACAGACACGTACGTTTATCTTGGACAGCAGATATCAAGTGAGGGTCACATTGATGAAGAAATTAATCGGCGTACAAAACTTGCCTGGAGAGCTTTTGGAAGAAACAGCATAATTTTCAAGAGCAATATGCCATTATGTCTTAAAAGAAAAGTGTTTGATCAATGCATCCTTCCAGTGCTTACGTATGGTGCAGAGACGTGGACCTTAACTAAAAGAGACATACAAAGGCTGCAGACAACTCAAAGAAGCATGGAGAGGTACATCCTTGGTGTAACCAGGACAGATAAGAAGAGGAACTCGTGGATCCGAAAAATGACAAGAGTGGAAGACATCATGATCAGAGTTAAATCCCTGAAATGGCAATGGGCTGGACATACTGCCAGAAGGACAGATCATCGATGGGCAGCCGAAATTTTAGATTGGATTCCAAGGGATAGGAAAAGACCCAGAAGAAGACCACATGGGAGATGGGTGGATGAAATTCGAAAGTATGCAGGGGTGACATGGAGAAGACTGGCACAAGACAGACCGTTGTGGAGGAAACTTGGGGAGACCTTCGTCCAGCAGTGGATTGATAATGGTTGACAATGATATGAGAGAGAGAGAGAGAGAGAGAGAGAGAGAGAGAGAGAGAGAGAGAGAGAGAGAATGAACATGTTGCCAGAAAAACAGACCACCAATGGACAACTGAAATTTTGAACTGGATTCCAAGGGACAGAAAAAGACCCAGAAGACGCCAAGACCCCATTGGAGATGGGTGGATGTAATTCAAAAGCATGCCGGAGTAATATAGAGGAGACAGGCTCAAGACAGACAATTGTGGAAGAAACTTGGAGAGACCTTCATTCAGCAGTAGATTGATAATGGTGTATATATATATATATATATCATCATTGTCAACCATTATCAATCCACTGCTGGACGAAGGTCTCCCCAAGTTTCCTCCACAACGGTCTGTCTTGTGCCAGTCTCCTCCATGTCACTCCCGCATGCTTTCGAATTTCATCCACCCATCTCCCATGTGGTCTTCTTCTGGGTCTTTTCCTGTCCCTTGGAATCCAATCTAAAATTTCGGCTGTCCATCGATGATCTGTATTTCTGGCAGTATGTCCAGCCCATTGCCATTTCAGGGATTTAACTCTGATCATGATGTCTTCCACTCTTGTCATTTTTCGGATCCACGAGTTCATCTTCTTATCTCTCCTGGTTACACCAAGTATGCACCTCTCCATGCTTCTTTGAGTTGTCTGCAGCCTTTGTATGTCTCTTTTAGTTAAGGTCCACGTCTCTGCACCATACGTAAGCACTGGAAGGATGCATTGATCAAACACTTTTCTTTTAAGACATAATGGCATATTGCTCTTGAAAATTATGCTGTTTCTTCCAAAAGCTCTCCAGGCAAGTTTTGTACGCCGATTAATTTCTTCATCAATGTGACCCTCATTTGATATCTGCTGTCCAAGATAAACGTACGTATCTGTTATCTCCAGCTTTTCTCCATCAATCGATAAATCTTCATTTCTTGTAAAAGCATTGAACATCACTTTTGTCTTCTGAAAGTTCATTTTTAATCCCACTTCTTTACTCTTGTCAGCAAGTTCCTGGATCATACTCTGCAGCTCTGATGGGCTAGTTGCAAAAACGACTACGTCATCAGCAAAACGAAAGTGGGTTAGATAATCTCCATTAATCTTTATCCCCTTGTTTTCCCAGCTCAGTGACTGAAAAACACCCTCCAATGTGGCATTAAAGAGCTTCGGAGATATGGTGTCACCTTGTCTCACTCCCTTTCCAATTTTTATGTGTGTTGTATTTTCAAACAGCCTAATCTTTGCACTTGCATTTTCATAGATGTTATTAACAATATTAATCTATGCATCTTCAATACCGCAGGATTTCAGAGCCATTGTAATTGCTGATGGTTTCACCGAATCAAAGGCTTTTTCATAATCGATAAAAGCCATGCACAATGGAAGTTCATATTCCCTCGCTCTTTCAATTAGTTCTCTCAGCACATGGATATGATCTATTGTGCTGTAGCCACTCCTGAATCCAGCTTGTTCTCTCAGTTGAGCCATGTCCAGTGTTACCTTCAAGCGGTGTGAAAGAACTTTAGTGAAGATTTTATAAACTAATGATAGGAGGCTGATAGGTATGTAGTTTCCGAGATCCTCAATGTCACCTTTCTTATGTAGCAGGATCATTGTAGCGGTGTTCCAATCCTCAGGAATCTTTCCTTCATTAAGGCATCGAGTGAAAATTTGGGCGAGTACTGTTTCGATTTCTCCACTTGTTTCTTGTATGATGTCTACAGTAATTCCATCTTCTCCTGGAGCTTTTCCCCGCTTCATGTTCTTGATTGCATGGGCAACTTCTGCTGGAAGGACTGGAGGAACTCTGGTACTGGTATCTTTCATTATGTCTGGAGTGCATGTATCATCCCTTTCATATAATTTGGAGTAGAAATCTTTCACTCTTGTCAAAATTTCGCCTCTATTTCTTGTTACAGAACCATCTTCTTTTCTCAGTGCCATAATCTGTTTTCTTCCCTTACTGAGATGTCCCTTTGCTATCTTTAGGCTTTGGTTGTTTTCAATTGCTTTCCTCACTAGTTCACAGTTGAATTTCCTTACGTCTTCAGTGATACTTTTTCGTACTGTCTTGCATAGCTCTATATATTCCACTTTGGAAGTCACATCTTCTTTAGTTGTCCTCATCTCTCTTCTTTTTTGCATCAACATTTTCGTTTTTCCTGATAATTTATTTACATGCAACTTGTTCTTAGACCCAGCTAATTTTGTTGCTGTTTCCATAAGAGCTTTGGTTACTTTTCTGTTAACTTCAGAGATGTCCACTTCTTCCGATGTTAGGCCTTCTAAAGCAGAGAACCTGTTCTTCAGCTCCAACTTGAAGGTATTATGGTGTTTTTTAAGGTTGGTTATGTCAATAGATTTTGTTTGTCTTATGAGCTTGCCACGTTCAAGTTTAGTGTTGAGGTGCATCTTACATCTCACCAATCTATGGTCACTACCTGTGTTGAACTTGTTTAGCACACTGCAGTCTTCTATGACGAATTTTTTTACACATAATAAAATCAATTTCACTTGTCGTCCCATTTGGATGTCTCCATGTCCATTTCCTGTGTGGCTTTTTCTTGAAGAAGGAGTTC
Source organism: Macrothele yani (assembly GCA_039090855.1). Taxonomy (NCBI): domain Eukaryota; kingdom Metazoa; phylum Arthropoda; class Arachnida; order Araneae; family Macrothelidae; genus Macrothele; species Macrothele yani. The sequence continues at coordinate 93,607,534 of CM077012.1, forward strand.
AAGATGAAAAACCCTTCTGCCTCTGCAAACTCAACGAGAGTATTTCCACGCTGGTTTCTGTTGCCGTGACCGAATTTACCTACTGAAGTTTCATTCTGTTGCCGTTGCCCTATTTTTGCATTGAAATCTCCCATAATTATTTTCAAGTGCTGCTTACCTTTATTATTTAGATCACGAATTTCCTCATAAAATTCTTCAATTTCTTCTTCAGGATGACTTGTGGTGGGTGCATAAGTTTGAATAATCTGAGCCTGGTATCTTTTCGAGAGTTGGATAACAAGCAGTGCAGCTCTGTCAGAGGAACTTTCAACTTCTACAACTTTATCCTTCAGTTTCTTGTTTATTATAAATCCAACACCACTAGTTCTGCCAGTATCTGTCCCACGATAGTAGAAGAGATGTCCACTTTTCAGTTCGATGAGATCTTCTCCTTTTCTCCTTACCTCACTTAGCCCCACGATGTCCCACTTGATCCTTTGTAGTTCCTCTTCCAATTCAAGAAGCCTTGAATCAGAAGATAGGGAGCGTCCATTGTACGTTGCCAAGGTCAGCATCAGATGGCAGCCTAGTCCGGTCCTCCGGGGATTCTTAGCACCCTCTGCCTTCATGTCGCTATATATATATATATATATCATCATCATTGTCAACCATTATCAATCCATTGCTGGACGAAGGTCTCCCCAAGTTTCCTCCACAACGGTCTGTCTTGTGCCAGTCTCCTCCATGTCACTCCCGCATACTTTCGAATTTCATCCACCCATCTTCCATGTGGTCTTCTTCTGGGTCTTTTCCTGTCCCTTGGAATCCAATCTAAAATTTCAGCTGTCCATCGATGGTCTGTCCTTCTGGCAGTATGCCCAGCCCATTGCCATTTCAGGGATTTAACTCTGATCATGATGTCTTCCACTCTTGTCATTTTTCTGATCCACGAGTTCCTCTTCTTATCTCTCCTGGTTACACCAAGCATGCACTTCTCCATGCTACTTTGAGTTGTCTGCAGCCTTTGTATGTCTCTTTTAGTTAAGGTCCACGTCTCTGCACCATACGTAAGCACTGGAAGGATGCATTGATCAAACACTTTTCTTTTAAGACATAATGGCATATTGTTCTTGAAAATTATGCTGTTTCTTCCAAAAGCTCTCCAGGCAAGTTTTGTACGCCGATTAATTTCTTCATCAATGTGACCCTCACTTGATATCTGCTGTCCAAGATAAACATATGTGTCCGTTATTTCCAGCTTTTCTCCATCAATCGATAAATCTTCATTTCTTGTAAAAGCATTGAACATCACTTTTGTCTTCTGAAAGTTCATTTTTAATCCCACTTTTTTACTCTTGTCAGCAAGTTCCTGGATCATACTCTGAAGCTCTGATGGGGTAGTTGCAAAAATGACTACGTCATCAGCAAAACGAAGGTGGGTTAAATAATCTCCATTAATCTTTATCCCTTTTTTTCCCAGTTCAGTGATTGAAAGACATTTTCCAATGTGGCATTAAAGAGCTTCGGAGATATGGTGTCACCTTGTCTCACTCCATTTCCAATTTTTATGTGTGTTGTATTTTCAAACAGCCGAATATTTGTACTTGCATTTTCATAGATGTTAATAATATTAATGTACGCATCTTCAATACCGCAGGATTTCAGAGCCATTGTAACTGCTGATGGTTTCACACCGAATCAAAGGCTTTTTTATAATTGATAAAAGCCATGCACAATGGATATATATATATATATATATATATATATATATATATATATATATATCATCATTGCAAACCATATATATATGGTTGATGATGCTATATACACTGCTGGCCACCAAGAAGCACACGAGATAGCAAAGCCAGATTTACTGGACACATAACAACAGATACAAAGATGAAACGATTGAGCTCACAGGCCCGTGCGACTTGCGGAAAACGCAGACATCAATAGTTCGTGTGGCCCCCATGGCTGGCAATAACGGCCGCTACACGGCGCGCCATCGAATGAAAGAGGCTTTGGATATGGGCTTGGGGTATGTCGGTCCAGGCTGCTTCCACACGTTGCTATAGTTCAACAGGCGTAGCCGCAGGTGGTGACGCGTTCGATGGGCGACATGTCGGGAGAACAGGTGGGCCACGGCTGCAGTGACACCTGGTGGGCCGCGAAGAATTGTTGCACGATGCGTGCCACGTGCGGGCGCGCGTGCATTGTCCTGTTGAAACGTGGCCGCTGGTAGGTCCTGCAGGTAATGGAGGACTACAGGCTCCAAAACGTCGGAGATGTAGCGGTGGCTGTTGAGTGTACCGGCGATGCGCACCAGAGGGGTGCTGGGGTCATATCCAATTGCGCCCCAAACCATAACGCCAGGCGACGCACCGGTATGGCGATACATAATGCAGGCGTTATACAGTCTCTCGCCGCGGTGCCGCCACACGCGGATCAGACCATCGTGGTGTTGCAGGCAGAAGCGGGGTTCGTCGGAGAAGACAATGTCGTGCCAATCCGTAGTCCAGGTGCGGCGTTCAACGGCCCACTGCCGCCGCACTCGCCGGGGGTGTAACATCAATGGTAATCGGAACAATGGGCGCCATGCGACAAGTCCCCGCTCCTGCAGACGACGTCAAACGGTACGTGCTGACACAGGTTGTTGCGCAACACACCCTAATTCCTGCGATAACGTTCGTGATGTGGCGGTGCGAGCCGTCAATGCCCGCCGCACAACATGCCGGTCCTCTCGTTCGGTGGTGTGCCACGGCTGCGGCAATCGCATAAGTTGGTCCGTCCGTCCCTCCTGCGCTCACCGAATCCATTCTCGCTTCACTGTGGCTGGATGTTGTCCCACACAGGCACCGATGTCTCGGTACAATAAACCGCTGTCGCGATAAGCCACTGTTCGTCCTCTGCCGAACTCCGAAACGTGCTGGAATGACTGCCGTATTCTGCGACGAGGCAGCAGGAAGCTTCCCACGCACAGGTCCGGCAGCACAACACACTTCCACTACTTACACCACGCTTTCTGTGCATCCTTCTTATAGTGCTTCTCGGTGGCGTGCCGGGCGCACATGATTTGCAATGCTAATCGTTTGCATGTCCTCTCGCGGCCGACACATGCTGCAAATTTCAGGCCAATCGGATGCTTCCTTCTTTGGTTTCAAAATTTTCTTAATTTGCGATCTGATATTCTCTCCATCACATGGTTTACGGATGAAGCCTGGTTTCATCTGTCAGGCTACGTCAATTCGCAAAACAGCAGATACTGGGCTGCCAAAAACCCACACGTTATGCGTTAAACACCGATGCATTCACAAAAGGTTGGTGTATGGTGTGCGGTTTCGTCTGCGAAAATTATTGGCCACATTTTTTTCTCTGAGACTGTCAACACTAACGTTTATTGCTGCATATTCAATGAATTTGTGGAACAACTTGATGACACTGAATTGACAGAAAGCTACTTTCAGCAGGATGGCGCTTACGTGTCACACTTCGAAAGTCTCAATGGAACTCATAACCAGCTTCTTTGATGACAGATTAATTTCAAAAAACATATGACCTCCCCGATCTCCAGACTTAACTTCCCCTGACTTTTTTTTTTTTTATGTGGCTACTTAAAGGATAGAGTTTACAAAACCCATCCAAAAACATTGGATGCATTGCATGAAACAATCACCACTGAAATTGGCAATGTTACTGCTCGTACTCTACATGAGACATCACTGAATATGGTGCGGCGTGTTCAACTGTGTTTACAAGGAAATGGAGGACAATTCCAACATTTGCTTTGATAAAATGATTCTCCAATACCACAAGTATAATTCTCAACTTACTGTATGATTTTGTTGTTATTTATAAAAAAGTTATAAGTAAATCACATGGTACTGGTTTAAATGGATCACCCTATATTTTGGGTGGCCAGCAGTGTATATATATATCATCATCGTCAACCATTATCAATCCACTGCTGGACGAATGTCTCCCCAAGTTTCTTCCACAACGATCTGTCTTGAGCCAGTCTTTCTCTATATATATAATATCAACCATTATCAATCCACTGCTGGATGAAGGCCTCCCCAAGTTTCTTCCACAATTGTCTGTCTTGAGCCTGTCTCCTCCATGTCACTCCAGCATGCTTTCGAATTTCATTCATTCATCTCCCATGGGGTCTTTTTCTGGGTCTTATATATATACACACATAGAGGGAGATAGAATTATATTGTGTGAAGTATTTAGTGTATGTGCTGGGAGATACCTTTATTATGTTTATTATAGGCAAGTTACCACAATTGCCTTGCATACACACGAATAAGGCCTACAGATCTGTGTTGTCGAATGTTAGGCTAGCAAACAGATTAGAAACATGCCCAGTGCTAAGGACTTTTAATTTTATTAAATAAAAACCACTTAAGTAGTAGATTTCTTCTGATTGTATAGGAGAGGGGCAGTTGGTAAAAGTATTTTAATATTGGTGCCTCTTAGCTGTGTAAACTCATTGTTTGTTTTACGTTTTTCTCAGATTTTTTTTTTTTTCAATTAAAACTCATAAAATATTTGGTGTCTATGTATTTGGAGTGATAAGCTGTGGGATGATTCAGCATTCTGATGGTGATGACCCACGAATATCTAAGATTTTTACCGAAATTACGGATTCACTGCAATTGTAGTTTTTCTATCTGTTTTTTTTTTTTTTTTTCCATTTACTCTATTACCGGTGACTTATATTTCATTGAAAACTTGTTCCAAAAAATTTCTGTGAAATGTTAAAAAATTATGGCTTGATATTTTATTCAACGAGAGCAAGCTGCATCAATAAAAATAACATTTTTTTTAAAATGATATTTTAATTGACGCTTTTTAATGATAAAAAGCGTTGTTTGATACGTTATAGTTTTAGCCTCACCCTTTTGGTGTTTATAACAAAATTTTTGGGTTAAATCCTCATTTAACATTAAACTATATATTGTGAAAAGTCCATTTCGTAACACGGAACGGAAGTTCGTTCTGTACCTCATCAAACATGGTTGCTTCTTGTTTCCGATGGCTTCACCCGTTCGCCGACGTAAGAACTCTACGTACTTCTATCTCGTTGACCTTACCTCATTCACGAAATAGCAAAATAAATTTAAGCATTTTCTGACTCCCTGCTATGTATATGTTCAACAATTCGTGTGTAAACCAGATACTTAAATTTAAAAAAATGTTGTAAAGAACAATATCAAAGTTGATTTTGGGCTATACATATATGGAGGCCAATTGTCCCGTGACTTTAAAAGCAGCACTGGAAATTAAAAAAAAAGCAATTTTTGTACATGAGTGCGTATAAAAGGTAAAAAAAGTCACTAATTTATCAGTTATTCAACCTTGCATCAAAATTCAATCACTATTTACATGGACGGGGGGGGGGGATATGAACTCGCGAATTTATTTAAGAAGGATCCTTATACGTTTGACCGTTTGAACGTAGATCGAATCAATCAAGGCCGCCAATTTCGCGTCTTCGATAGCTCCTTCTGGTCTACCGCGTGGTTCATTTTCGAGTCTCATATCAAATGAACCAAATTTAGCAAACTAACGCTGTGTCTTGAGTTCACTAATAGTGCCTTCCCTAAATGCTGCATTGATGTTGCGAGCTGCTTCCGATGCACGTTGTGTCCAAGTTTAAATTCATATACAAAATTGTCACGAATTCGGCTCTGATCGATCGTCCTTTTCACTGTAGCGCAATCCCCTCGGAACTGATACCATTGACGAAATGACCAGTGCTTCATAGGAAGCAGACTTGACGTTTTAAATTTACATAACACAAGTCACATAGCCTGATGCGTTAATTCCTAAATTATCTGCACGAGCCTGCAAAATCCGACATTTCATCTGCAACATCCTAATATAAATGGCAAAATCCTCTCAACAGCTTGACAGACAGACGAAATGATACTGTACCTTTTTACAAAACACGTGTTAACAACAAATATGCCACCAAATCCTGGCACTGGAAACCGTATAGTCGTGATTGCAGTAAGTGGATGTAGAAGCAAATTTTGAAAGTAGGACTTGCAAGAATTGTGAGCTGCTACCGTGGCCTAATGGTCAGGGGCCTAAGTTTCCAACTAGTCGTCCGAGCTGGCAATAGGCCGTCTAAAAAGTACAAGGCCATGAGATTAATTCCCCCGTTTGTGACGTCACTCTCATGTTACATGGCCTGATACATCGGTGTCGTGTTTGACGTCATACACGACAGCGTTAGAAAACAATCGAAAGCTTTGGTTTCCACATGACGTCACTAAAAGAGGGAACTCATCTCTAATGACATGGCCTTGTGCTTTCTAGACGGCTTTGGCTGGACCCGGCTAAGGCATGGGTTGTGGGCTTGCCTTACGGCTCTCTCCCTCCTAGAACCAATAGCAATAATTCAGGGACGGCTGACTGCTCATAGCCCCAAGAGTTGCTCATGGTGGTCGTTAAACTCAAGGGTTAAACCCCAAAATAAAACAAACAAGAAAGATGACACCGAATTTTTCGTTGTAATAAAGCACGTATTTTGTTTGAATCCTTAAAAAAAGAATTCGATGTTATTCATAGTCAATGGTACCGGTTAAAAAAAAAAGAATTTCAACCGGATTTCTACAACAGATAAAACATCCAGAAACAGAAACAGCTACTTGCGCCCACCAACGGCTGAAAAGTATGTTACGAAAATTAACAAATTGAGCTCAAAAAGTTTCTTATAGCAGAAGGAACATACAAATCAGAGACAAAAGAAATTCAAATCAAACAGAAGATGAAATATAGAGGAAAACATGATATAACTGTACGCCCCCGTAGCGGAAGAATTTTGCATAAAGAAAAAGTTGAAAATATGCGAAAAGTATTCTTCATAGCAAAAACTATGCTAAGGAAAAATAATTTTTCAAACAGATCTTCTGGAAGCAGAGATAACGAGAAAAAGGTTTTGAACATTCACGCCCCTTACCTGGAAAGCTGTATATTATTTAAAGAAAATAATGTTCCGCATCTTTATTGTAGCGAATGACATACAGGAAAAAAAATAATAATAATTTTGCGATAGGTTTTAGAAGCGGTGATACAGCTGCAAACAGAAATACGCAAATATCATCTAGCGTCAGAACTGCAACTACAAAAAAAAAAAAAAAAAAATCCACAAGTACAAGCAAAGTATTCCCCAAGGCAAATAGTACTCAGTTTAAAAAGATTTTTTTTTAATCGAATATTTAGAAGCAGAGATATCGGCAAAAACAGATTAAATATTTCTGTTCCCTAGCGGAGAAACTGTGCATTATTTTAGAAAAGAAATACACACAATATGTTTTCATAGTTAGCAGTACCAGACTGAAAAATATTTTTTTCAATCGGACTTTCAGTCCTGCAGATATTGCTCCAAATATGTTGTAAACTGAAACGTAAACTAACGCCCTCTACTGGCACACTTGTGGGAAAAAAAAGAAAAAAATTATATGCAAAACATTTTGTACCAAAAACGCTCTCTGATAAAAAGAATTTTTCAAATAGAACTCTTAGAAGTAGAGATATCGACAGAAATCAGATTTACATCTATCCACTATTTTAAGCAGAAGGTTTCTCGTGGTGAACGGTATCGGTCCATGAAATAATTTTCTAAATCGAGTTTTCAGAAGCGCAGATTTTGCTGAAAATACATCAGAAGCAGAAAAATACAGTAACGCTGCTGGTGGCGAAAACATTCTTTACCAAAAATTATATGCAGAACATTTCCTACCAGGAGCTCCATCCGATGGAGAAATAATTTTTACCTTTTTGGTAAATGTGTAGATTAGCGTTCTAAATTATTTCATCAGAAAAATGTTAGTACCTGGAAAAAGTGCGATGTACAGATTTTACATTATGGAAATTAATGGCAAATGGCGCAAAAATTTCATGTTTTAAATGTCTTTTAAAGATTCTTATCGTAATATTTACCTGTAATTTCGATGCCGTGAAGACGCTACGGTAGGCCTAACGCATCGCTACCGCGACGAAGTCAAGCTTTGCTCCGTTGAAAGGAAGATTCGCTGCGGCGTGTAATTCATGTGCGGATGACTACAAGTGCAGCCGCGTACATTCTTGCCAGGAGAGCGAAGCATCATGTACTCATACGCTACAAAATATAGTTTCTTCATGTTTTGTCATTGTTTTTAAAGCAGATGTTCTGAAATGTTTCGTTCTTTCACACATGATTCCAAATACAAAGTACGAATATGCCTTTCTATGTTGCACAGCAGTGCTTACTTTCTAGAGAAAAAAGTACCGGAGTTCTAAAAATGTTACGGGAAATCGTACAATGAACTTTCAGAAGACAAAAGTGATGTACAATGCTTTTACAAGAAATGAAGATTTATCGATTGATGGAGAAAAGCTGGAGATAAAAGATGCGTACGTTTATATTGGACAGCAGATATCAAGTGAGGGTCACATTGATGAAGAAATTAATCGGCGTATAAAACTTGCCTGGAGAGCTTTTGGAAGAAACAGCATAATTTTCAAGAGCAATATGCCATTGTCTTAAAAGAAAAGTGTTTGATCAATGCATCCTTCCAGTGCTTACGTATGGTGCAGAGACGTGGACCTTAACTAAAAGAGACATACAAAGGCTGCAGACAACTCAAAGTAGCATAGAGAGGTGCATGCTTGGTGTAACCAGGAGAGATAAGAAGGGGAACTCGTGGACCAGAAAAAAGACAAGAGTGGAAGACATCATGATCAGAGTTAAATCCCTGAAATGGCAATGGGCTAGACAATACTGCCAGAAGGACAGACCATCGATGGACAGTCAAAATTTTAGATTGGATTCCAAGGGACAGGAAAAACCCAGAAGAAGACCACATGGAAGATGGGTGGATGAAATTCGAAAGTATGCGGGAGTAACATGGAGGAGACTGGCACAAGACAGACCGTTGTGGAAGAGGCTTGGAGAGACCTTCGTCCGGCAGTGGATTGATAATGGTTGGCAATGATGATGATTGCTGTCATGCATGCAAATCATGAAATTTCTTTAAATTTATTTAAAGCAATTTGACAATTTCTTTTTTCTCTCTCTAAAAGTATTGGTATGGTTTACAAAATGCAGAAACTGTCGTTTACAATTGCAAAATGCAAAACTTAGGCCTACCGGAATAATGGAACTTTTAAATTCTTACCAGCATAATGGGCATATAACTATAATTAACAAAAAAAAACTCCACAGGGCTAACATTTCCGAAGGTTCTTCCTTTTTACTGGGCGCTCTGCAGTTCAAATCATCAGCAGTGTGATGTACCTTTGCCAGCCAACTTTTCACGTATTCTACTGGATTGAAATGTTTTAGTGAAGGCCCAACTAATTTTAAGAACATTAGTTCGGACACTGTGCCGGTGTTCAATGAGGTTCTCTGTGTCGTTACAATGTTGTTCATTGCAGAGAAGCCCCTTTTACATTCTGCAGCAGATATGGGGATACAGTTCACAATGGAATTCAAGGTTTTCAAGCTGTTTTTTACTTCTCTCCCGGCAGTGGACTTACATATTCTAAAATCTTTAACCACCTCTCTAGCGTTTATTTTAAAACGGTCACAAAGTTTTTCCAGCTCCTTTTCTTCCCCATATAAAATATCTCGGGAATCAGGCCAGTAGCTGGTACGTAAAACTTTCACTAGCGTTATAAGTTCCTCATAAGCATAACACGGGGAGTGCGTTGCTTTACTTGCTTGAAGATGCGCCAGTTTGACAGATTAAAACATTTTTTTTACGGCACACAACAAACTCTTGGAAATTTGCAACCCAGATGTAAATGTGAGGCGAGGGTTCGTTGCAAATTAGAGCGCTTTTATGCAGGCGTTTTTTGCGGCGCGTTTTGCGGACGGCAAGAAACGCCGCGTTTTTTGCCGTCGTTGTCTGTCTTTTTATGCAGGCGTTTCGTGCCGCGCGCTTCGACGACGGCAGATTGTGTAGTCAGTGACTATTAAATGCAAAAGATCCGGTTTATAAATGGAAAAGTAGGAACTGCAGGTTTTTGAGTAAGAGTATCGTTGAAACTTTTTATTGCTTTTTCAAAAGCTACTTTTAAGTCGATTTAAGGAATAGAAAAGGTGAGAATACTTGATAATTATCAGTATTAAACCCAAGGGAGCAGAAAGTAATGAGAAAATGTTGTTTCAATACAATATAAATTACTTTTAACACTATTAAATGAGATAGTGTGATGTTCTCAAATTTCTTTATTTTTTCAGCCTAAATTAATAATAACTCTTTTGGTTTAAGATGGTTTAAAGGGATTAGGGTCGAGAAAGAACTTGTTTGTTCTAAGAAGAGTTATCCTGTGAAAAATATTTCTTTCTTCATTGATTATCCTACCACGAAGGAAATAAACTATTAACAGCAAACACGCCCGATCATCAGGAAAATTTTTACAAGTACTCCTCATCGTAACTCGGGAAGAAGGTGGGAATGTTCCAACACAGATGTGTTCCTTTGGCTGGAAGTAGCATGAAAGCAATTTATAGCACAGCAGGCCAGTTAAGAATTCGCCTTAAACAATGAAAAGTGTGGGAAGCGTGAATACCTTCTTTACCAACCACTACAAGGAACTCAAAATTATTTTAACCGTTACTTTCAAAATACGTACATCGATAAGAACTCGAAAATTTGGAATATCACAACAGCAAGAAAAAATATGTTATTAATATGAGAAAGTAAAATATCAATTGACCATACAAAGTAGTCGCTTTAAGAATTGATTTGCTTTGGTCCGTGAAAACCAAAACTGAAAATCCAATTATGTTTTCGGGGCCCCTCAAACAGCGAGGCCCTAGGCGCGCGCCTAATGCGCCTAGCCGGAAATCCGCCCCTGAGAAAACCTCATCATTCATATTATTATTACTTGTGAAAATAAAAATATTATATTGGGTGCTCATTAAATTTACAAATTCGCAGAAGCAAAACAAAATGGAATCCATTTTGAGAAAACCCAGGTGGCCCTTTAGGTGTTTTTTTCCCACTGGGCCCAGCTTGAAAAGCCCCACGGGGTTTTTCTACGTTGGCGAACCCTGTTAATGTTTTGCATTTTGTTTTGGAATAAAACTGCGGACCATGGGCGCCGACTTTCCAGAAATCCAATGGGTGCACAAGCACATAACAATAACATGGAGTACGAGAATAGAAAAGACTCCTTATCCCCCTCCCCCCGCGGGCGTTGAGGTTTGGAAATAAAATGCAGGCTAACTTTTTTCAAAAAGTCTGTATGTTACCTAGATTTTAAGGCTATTAGATAGATATCAGCCCAAAATATCACAACCTGTTGTCGAAGACAATAACATTTTCAGCAGTTATTTCATTAATTTAATATTTTTTTCAAAATTTTTCAAAATCTGTGTGCTTTCAAAGCACTTGAACATGATGCCCAAAATTTTTGATTTTTACTTTTTCAATTAAAAGTTTTGATTTATTTCCGATTTTCATTACCAGGGCAGTTCAAATTTGTAAAAATTCTTGTAAAAGACGCAAAACTTTTTTTTTTTCCAACACCACTGGGGCACTTGAGGCTTAAAAACTTGCAGTGATGCACGTCTTGGGTACTTTCGAGTTTTCTACCCTCAACTGATACGTTAATTTTTTTTTATTCTTATTGTGTCTAATATCTTCGTTACACATGATATGGTCACAAGTAAAATAACTGTAATTTGACTCCCGGATTTTTCTCTCTCACCTTTTACATACACATTGCATGTAAAAGATGAAAAACTATTCCTTAAACAGCAATTATTTTCAATGGCAATTTGCACCGAAATCGTACTCGAACGCTGGATGAATTAAAAAGAAGTACAGTTGCATCATTCGCAATAGTGTACTTTTTTTAATTAAAATCTGAAACAGCGTCAGCAAAGCGACGGGCTAAAAGCTAGTAATAAATAACATTAAGATTAAACAATAATAATAACAGTTTGAACTAACCAAGACTATATTTCTCTTTAACATCAATCCTTCGAATTCCGGGTTAAATAGAGTGCACACTTCGATCCACTGATTTTTTTCAGGTTTTTATTTTTGTAAGTCCTCCAATGATGAATCCCAAATTGCTGTATTATTTTTAATAGCATCTAAAAACGTTCTGTTTCAACATCATCCATTTCTTACAAAATATAACAATGTCACTTCAACTAGCACAATGTAATCCCACGGCGATGAACACTAATGGACAGTGGACACTTTGCAGACCGGTTGTCAGCGACCCTTGGATTGCAGATGGGGGAGGTTGATTTATTACAAGCCGACGGCAGGAAACGCGACGTCTGCATAAATAGTCCCACTCCTCACCATGAACTTGGAAAAGTTGAAAAAAAACTTTTCCATGTACTTGGAAAAGTTTTGCTGCTCGGCGTTCTCTAGAACACGACGGCATGTTTTTCACGACGCGACCGCAAGAAGACGCGACGTCAGTGCATAAAAGGACCAGCTTGTCCCCATTGCTTTACAGAACGAACGTTTTTTGCCGTCGCCGAAACGCGCGGCAAGAAACGCTTGCATAAAAGGGGCCTTAGTGGGGGAGCTCAGCACCGTTAGGAGGAAAAGTACCGGAGCTGTGCTCCGGCACAAGTTAACCCCTGTCCCCTGTTGTACAGGAAACTGGGGAAGTATAACTTTCGGTTCTGCTTTGAACGGCTTCCATTCGTACAGGTGATTTGCTGTGCCACTGTACTTTTTGTTCTCCTGTTAATACTTTCTTCGCAGGTCAGTTTTGTATCTCACTGATACGTATATCTTTTGCAAATCAAAGAGGTTTTTTCCGGTTTTTCTTGCCAACAACGTACGGGATACAACAAAATAAAGGGTGGATAATCTGGACTTATTTTCTGTAGCGTATCGCTACAACATTTATCGCTCTCCTGCCAACAACGTAACCGCTTTCTCTTGTACTCTTCCGCCCATCATTTCGGTACAGCAACGAATGAACCTTCCTTTTAACGGAGCAAAGCTTGACATCGTCGCGGTAGCAATGCGTTAGGCCTACCGTAGCGTGTCTTCACAGCATCGCACTTACAGGTAAATATTACGATAAAAATCATTAAAACACGTTTAAAATATGAAATTTCTGCACCATTTGCCATTATTTTCCCTACTGTAAAATCTGTAAGTCGCACTTTTGCCAGGCACTAACATTTTCCCGATGAAATAATTTAGGACGCTAATCTACACATTTACCAATTTTTCAAATAGGACTTTTAGAAACATAGATATCGAAGAAATCGCAATTTACCTTTACACTCCCACGCGGAAAATCCATGCATTTCTTGAAAAAGAAACAATACCCAAAATAGTCTTTGTTATAAATGACATCGAAAAGAAGAAAAAAATTGTCAATCTGGCACTTAGAAGCAAATACATAGAATAAAATGTATTTTTAATTCGATAGCATCTGCATTTACGTCCTCTAGCGGCGAAGTTATGCAGCGTAAAAAAAAAATCGTGGAAAGCCAGGATAATCGTTCTTACATTTCAGTATTTCCAACGGAAAAATAATTTTTGAAATCGGACTAATAGTTGCAGAGATATGGCGTCCACAGACGGATGGAAGAAGTGATACTATAAGCACGTACTTTTTTTTTTTTTTTTTACAGAAGACGTGCTAAAAAACGTTATAAATGCACATATTTTTTTACGCATCCAGAAAATCATAAGGCATGTTGTGTATTGATAGTGATCGCGGTTAATGTTAATCGATGCTACACGACTGTTTCCAGTTCGAAGCTGAGAAATCGTCGAATTAATGATCATGGTTAATGCTAATTAATCAATGCTATGAGAATGTTTCCAGTCCGAAGCTGAGGTATCAACGAATTAAAAATCTAAGTGTATGCCAGTAGCGGGTACATTAGTATCAGAAAAGACTGAACATGCATGAAACAGTTTGGTGGTACTTATAGCTATCCGACGCACAAAGAATTTTTAAAATTAAACTTTCGTAAGTAGGTGTACAATGCCAAATCCAAATATACATTCTTGACAGCTCATAGAACACTCGAGAATGCAGTTTTTTATTATTATTATTACTGCAACAGTATTATTTATTGCATAAAAAGCTTACAAGTGGAACAACTACTTCAAGAACAAATAAGACTGAGCAAGAAGAGACTGTGACGAAATGGCAGTTCGTAACGAATGCAAGTATTCGGCTTGATGATGTGGTTATAAATGAAAGCTTGAGCGGCAGCGTTTTATGATCTTTCTTTAATCGATAGTTCTTTTAGGTCAAGTTTCATAAAGAAAATGAGAAAGTGAAAAATCAAGGCAATGCACCACACGACAATTATTTTTCAGAATGGTGTGGAAGAGGTGCAGGTTGCCAAAGGAAACGGCAGTTCCAGCAAAAGAAAAAAAAAATCTTCCAAACATTAAGCTTCAATGCTCGTGAGTCAAACGTATGGCACGAAAAGAAACAAGTTCAGCACGTAAGAACCATTTTTCACAAATGACCGAATTTCGTCACCTACAATTTCCAAACAAGAAGCAACAACAAATGAAACAATGCTTTGAAACCCGAAATAAGAGTTTTAAACCATAATCAGTAAAATTACTGTATTACACGCATGGCATCTTGCATGAAACTGTAACAGCCTTCCACGGGAAAAAATGTATATTCATTTTATCAAAAAGTTCCTTTTAGCCCACGGAAACAGCGATATTTCAAGCTCGTGGCTGTCTTTTAGACTTTCCCCTTAATGAAAATGTCCCTTAGGAATCGTGGGTTTCAATTCGAATCCCCCGCTCACTAAAGAAAGTATATTAATAATAATGAAGGTTACATGATACGTAAGGCAATAACAGCTAGAGCTTGCCTCATTTAACTTTTGGGCAATGGTGGTAAGAAATGCAGAGAAAAATCGGCTTGGGCTCATTTCGTTGCACTTGCTTACGCGACAGAAATTTGAGATAACTATGCAACTTGAGGGCCAACATTTGAATAAATTCAATACCAAGTTTACGTCCACACAACCAAAAAAAAAAAAAAAAAATTCGCGTACGGGTACTTCAGTATAATCGTACTAGCTTAGCATATAGAAAACCAGCTGGAATTTGAGTACTAATTGAATACATGAGTATGAGCCCACCAAAAGTAAAACAATACGGGCGTATGATTAAAATGACTACACCAAACTCGATGCAAAGTTTAACAACTTGAAGACTGGCACTTCTACATATTTTCAGCGGAATATACTACTAGCTAAAAACACGTACAGAATTCCTATAACTCACCATCCTGAGGTGAGTTACTGGATATCACTCGTTAATGTTGCAAATCATTAAAACAGCAGACTCTAAAAAAAAAAAAAAAAAAGATATGAATAATAGGATTAATAAGACCAATTTAAAAAGAAAATTACGCAACATTTCCATGACCTGAGCAGCCCATCGGGCTCACAGGTGAACACTAATGCTAATGAAATTAGTTTTTGCCCATTTCATTCTGAGAAAGCTGTTTTCACTTTGGCACTTTAGGCCGGAAGTGCTCTAAAAATGTCGACGATTAATCAGTTTTATATACCAGTACAATAATTCCTTCATACCAGTAAAATAATTTCTTATGCGTAGCTCTAGAATTTGCATTGCAAACTTATGCAGCAAAAGTCGCAAAACCTACCGCAACTCAATGTCAACTGCATCGGAAAATGGGATGCAATACTCTTTACTCGTGCATACATACCAGAGCTACAATATTTATTTTACACGCTGATTTTAACAAGAGTAGGAAGGATTTCGTCGATTTTTCCCTGCGTCTTGTTATCTACACTAACACTCATTATACACTGGTGTGCAAAAATTAAGGACGAAGAGGAGAAATTAGCATAACAGAGGAACGAGCAGGCAGAACGGACCGAAAGACCAGTCAGGAGATAGACTAGGGTCCGGTACGGAAGGGCATGCGCATATATGCAGCATGACGTAGGGAGGGGTGTCGGAAGGGTATAAAGCACACGGGCGGTGTACGCTCAGCAATTCGGCGAAAGCTATTGCACGGTGTACATCGGTTTGAACGACGTCGAGTTGCTGCCACCGTGTGATATGGCCAACAGGCAATCCAGTAGATGACATCTGGATGGATGACTTTACCCAAGGTCGCGTCATTGGGAAGTTGGAAGAAGGTCGAAGTGTGACTAGTGCGGCCGAGGAGTTCGGGATCGCTCACAGCATCGTTTCACGAGCTTGGAGAACGTTTCAAACGACAGGAACAGCTGTCCGAGAGTTTAGCAGTGGTCGTCCACGAGCAACCACGACGGCGGACGACCAGTATATTGTCCTACATGCGAGAAGAGACAGACGGCAGACAGCGGGAGAAATCGCAAGGCACATGCAACAGACAACTGGACGTCCGTTATCGCGTTTTACCGTGGCCAGGAGGCTGCACAAAGGTGGTCTATTTGCACGACGACCAGTACGGTGTGTGCCATTAACGCCTGCTCATCGGAGACGGCGGTTTCTGTGGTGCCAGGAACAAAAGAACTGGACACATCAGCAATGGGGTAGAGTTCTCTTTACGGATGAAAGCCGATTTAGTCTGACGAGCGATTCTGGACGTATACACATCTGGAGAGAGCAGGGAACATGTAATCACACCTCCAACATCATCGAAAGGGACCGGTTTGGAGGTGGCGGAGATCTCGTTTGGGGCGGTATCATGCTTGGTAGCCGTACTGACCTCCACATCTTCCAAGGAGGTTCAGTCACTGGTGTCCGCTATTGTACAGAGGTTCTCCTGCCTCACGTGCGTCTGTTTAGAGGTGCTGTGGGTCCTGAGTTCCTCTTCATGGACGACAACGCTACACCTCATCGTACAGTGGCTGTTGGAGAGTGAAGAAATTCAACGCATGGATTGGCCCGCAAGGTCCCCGGACCTAAATCCAATCGAACACGTGTGGGACCTTCTCGGGAGACGCTTGGCAGCACGTCACCAGCCGCCAGCAACGATTCCGCAGCTGCGATTGGCGCTACAAGAGGAATGGGCCGCGATGCCTCAACAGCTCCTTGACAACCTCGTCCTCAGCATGGACAGAAGTTGTAAATCCTGCCACGCAGTCAGGGGTGATCATATCCCGTACTAAAGACTGGATTTTTCTTGGCAGCCGCCTGTCACATGGACGTTTCTGTCTTCTGTCCAGTTGTGCTCGAAGCTACCTTTTCAATAAAGTGCCTTTGTATCCTTTGGATTCCTTGTTTGGACGGTTTTGCTCACTTGTCCCATATTCTTACATCTTGGGAATCTTATGGTATGATTTGAGTCGATGTGGAGCACTTCTGCACGTCGTTACATTCGAAAAAACGTCTCGTCCTTAATTTTTGCACGCCAGTGTACAATAGCGTGCCATCCAAGCGTTACCTTATTCGACGAAGTAAATCCCAATCCCCCCCCCCCATTGGCGTTGTCCTCTAAAAAACGATACAAATCGCTAATAATCTCGATGAAATCCCGAATCTGTAATGTTATCGATGAAATCCATCGTATTGACTTTTCGCTACCTATGTTAAGACGTGTACGTGCTTAGAGCTTAGGTCACTCGTTAACGGTCACTCGGATAGAAATAAATATAAAACGTCTGTTGTTTCGAATAGAACCAAAACCACCAACGTTCCGCGGTTGCGGGTCTTGCGTCACCTACTAACAATAAACAATCGCCAGCGGCTGGGCTGCCTCTGTTAGGTCCAAGTTCCAACATCTGTATTGACTTTTCGCTACCTATATGTTAACACGTGTTCATTCTTAGTGCAGTTTACCAGAAATTCGGATAGAAATTATGCTTGAGAGTTACATAATTTCCCTGTAAACACAATTTCCAAAATGCCTTAAGAAGCAGAATCACAGTGGCTTGTTTGCTGAGGACAAAACAATTTTATTCTGTTCACAGCACTGCTTGAACAATATTCTCCTAAACACCTTTATTTCTGAAGATCCATTAACAATTTTAAAAAGCATTTCTCAGAAGCTTGAGACAAACGTGAATTTCCCAGTGCACTTCACAGGAGGTTGCCGACAAATCGTAGTTCGACAACATGGAACAAACTCTCTCTAATTTCATTTAATACATATTCACATGGGCAACATTTGATGTAATAGGACAGGAGACTGCTTACAGTCCATCCAGTTGCTCACAGTGGTCGTTAAAACCTTCAAGAAGAGAGAGAGAGAGAGAGAGAGAGAGAGAGAGAGAGAAACAGTTCATCATATGCACCAATCACAAGGTTTTTGGAAGCTTGTTAAAATCAATCATTTCTATCAAATCTGGTGAACTGAACATTTCTTTAGATATTACACCCAAGCTAACATGACAGAATACAATGTATACAATTCTGTGTGAGAAACCGAGCAAAGCTCAATGAGTACCCAGAAACACACATGTTGCAAATGATTCGGGATATGACACAGCAATCAGACATCTCTGAATTGCGTGTACTTTACTGTTTCTTAAGTAACATTAGTCATGTCAGAAAACTTGAAAATTAAATAGTCCAGGAACGGGAATCGAACCCGTATCTCCCGATTTCCGTTCGAGCACGCCAGCCGTTACACCACCCACGACAACGAAGTCCCAAGTATCTGAGTGATAAGAACCAGAATGATCTCTGATTTTCGCTAGTCGCAGCAAATCGATGGAGCGGGATTTGCTTTAAAATGCAGCTAGTTTTTGTGCAAGTGACTGTGGATTATCATCAAAACAGGACAAACAGGTTTCCTAAAATCAAAACAGGACAAGTAGGTTCCTTATTATTATTATTATTATTATTATTATTATTGAATGGCAACGTTTTCTCATTGAATAAGATCCGTTTCGCTGGAACACAACAGTACCGGGTGAAAGTGTACATATCCAGACAGTATCATCCTGTGAAAGTTTACTGAACTGTATCAATGCATTCGAGGACATTTGACGCCTCTCCTTCGTTCTGTGCACCTTAATTAACGTCATCATTATCACTGTATGTCAATTAAATGTCTGTTGTCCTGTGCCAGTCACGAAACAATAAATCTCTCTCTCTCTCTCTCTCTCTCTCTCTCTCTCTCTGATTTTTTTAATTCAGTGTCAGAGTAATTAATTTACTCTATTGGCCAAATTTTGGGGCCTCTCTCAACCAATCAACGACCATTTACTCTATTGGCCTCTCTCAACCCATCAACGAGATTTTAGTGGTTCAGGATCCTACGTAAAATTATTGGGTTGAAGCATAAGTTGATGCCGTTTTATTTCACGAGTGTTTCCCAGGTCAGTAGTGACGGTGCAGATGGCCAGTTGTATATCAAAATGTAGCCAGTAATATCGTGTATGTAAATCATATTGCGTTATGTGATTGTGGCTAATGGTTTTTTGGTTTTCAGGTCCGGAAGTATGGAGTGTCAAGTACAGAGGAATGAACATTTCCGACATCTGCTCCTCTACGAGTTTAACAAAGGATCCACAACCGCCGAGGCTACTAGACACATTTGTGCTATGTATGGGGAGGATGCTATTGCTCCGAGGACAGCTCGCAAATAGTTTGAGCGGTTCCGAGGTGGAAATTTTGACCTCAACGACTCTCCACGCTCAGGTCGTCTATCTCACTTTGATGAGAATCGTTTGAACCATTTCATCCACTTGGATCTGCGTCAAACCACACGCGAATTAGCCAGAGATGGACTCCCAATTAGCACAACCTTGCAATTTATCGTAGGCCCAACATTGAGCCACCGTTAATAAGAACAGAAGACCGTAGCTCAGTGTTGGACATACGTTAAATTGCAAGGCTGTGCTACCTGGGCCGTGATCAAGCCACGGTGGTGTGACACCTGGAACGTATGGAAAAGGTCCAGAAATCGGGGTCTTGGGTGCCTCACACGCTCACCGAAAACAACAAAACTCAGCGTGTTGCCATATGTGCTTCGTTGCTTGCCCGTTATCGCGAATGTTCTCAGCAACACAAACCCTTTCTGTCACGTATTGTTACTGGAGATTAAAAGTGGTGCCTGTACGTGAATTCCGGGCATCGGAGGAAATGGTAAGGCCTAAACAAGACGCCCACACCACGTCCAAAACATGACCTTCATCCTGCGAAGATCATGTGTGTCTGGTGCGACATGGAAGGCATTATTCACCGGGAAATTCTCCCAAGGAATCGGACCATCAACGCTGCACTCTATTGAGAGCAACTCCGCCGCGTGGAGAGAGCAGTTCAGCAGAAACGGCCACATCGGTGTCATGGTGTCCATCTCCAAAATAATAACGCACGCCCTCACAGTGCAAACATATGACCAAAATGGCCATACAGGACATGAAATGGGAGATCCTTCTACATCCGGCCTATTCCCTAGATGTCGCCCCTTCAGACTATCACCTGTTCCGATCTCTTGTCGAATGCACTGCGTGGCAGAACGTTCACCAATGATGTTGATATCCAGAATTTCCTTGATTTCTTCGCAGCAAAACCTGCACGTTTTTTCAAGAATGGCAGTGCAGACCTATCCAGACGTCGGGACACCATCGTAAACAATGGGGAGAGGGGGTATATATAGTTGATTGATTCCGTTTTCCCTTTTGATGTAATACATTCCTGTAGTGCGGTGAAAAAAATGGCATGAACTTATACATCAACCAAATATTATACATTCTAATGCTTACCTCCTGGAGGTCTGCAATGAACGACCACCAAAAATTAATTCAAGTTTTATTGCACATTAATTTGGCACTCAGGAGTGTAAGAATATTAAGGACAGATAATAAGGAAGAATTACCAAGATCTTCGTAGGATGCATTACCTTTCTTCCTTTCTTTTTTAAAGATGAATTTAATATATATATATGGGATGTAAGGTCAGGTGATGCGTAACATCACAGCCTCTCCTTGACAAATGTCAACCCCGCCTTCTCGTGGTGCATCCTGTTCCCACTAAAGGGGCTCTGACGACCGCCCATAGCGGTATAACTATACCATCGGGATTAGAGGAAATTCTATCCCACACTCACCAACCCGCTTGGCCAGCGTGGTGAGTTATGGCCAAACCCCTCCAAAATGATTCCACAACTTAAATCTTGGCCCTCAGTCTCCGGCAGCTGGAATGTACCTGGCCAAGGCAGCGGCCGGTGCGACATGAAGGCAGAGGGTGCTAAGAATCCCCGGAGGACCGGACTAGGCTGCCATCTGATGCTGACCTTGGCTACTTACAATGGACGCTCCCTATCTTCTGATTCAAGGCTTCTTGAATTGGAAGAGGAACTACAAAGGACCAAGTGGGACATCGTGGGGCTAAGTGAGGTAAGGAGAAAAGGAGAAGATCTCATCGAACTGAAAAGTGGACATCTCTTCTACTATCGTGGGACAGATACTGGCAGAACTAGTGGTGTTGGATTTATAATAAACAAGAAACTGAAGGATAAAGTTGTAGAAGTTGAAAGTTCCTCTGACAGAGCTGCACGACTTGTTATCCAACTCTCGAAAAGATACCAGGCTCAGATTATTCAAACTTATGCACCCACCACAAGTCATCCTGAAGAAGAAATTGAAGAATTTTATAAGGAAATTTGTCATCTAAATAATAAAGGTAAGCAGCACTTGAAAATAATTATGGGAGATTTCAATGCAAAAATAGGGCAACGGCAACAGAATGAAACTTCAGTAGGTAAATTCGGTCATGGCAACAGAAACCAGCGTGGAAATACTCTCGTTGAGTTTGCAGAGGCAGAAGGGTTTTTCATCTTGAACTCCTTCTTCAAGAAAAAGCCACACAGGAAATGGACATGGAGACATCCAAATGGGACGACAAGTGAAATTGATTTTATTATGTGTAACAAAAAATTCGTCATAGAAGACTTTTTTTTTTTTTTTGGTTGGAGGTTTAACGACCACCGTGAGCAACTCAATGGGCTATAAGCAGTCGCCCGTCCCTAATTTAGGGTCACTGGCTCCAGAGAAGGGAGAGAGCCAGTGCCGTAAGACAAACACAACATCCATGCCTAACCGGGATTCGAACCCGGACCCCTTACGGACGAATGATCAGAGGCCAGCGCCTTAGACCACTGCGCCACCGGGCGGCCATAGAAGACTGCAGTGTGCTAAACAAGTGCAACACAGGTAGTGACCATAGATTGGTGAGATGTAAGATGCACCTCAACACTAAACTTGAACGTGGCAAGCTCATAAGACAAACAAAATCTATTGACATAACCAACCTTAAAAAACACCATAATACCTTCAAGTTAGAACTGAAGAACAGGTTCTCTGCTTTAGAAGGCCTAACATCGGAAGAAGTGGACATCTCTGAAGTTAACAGAAAAGTAACCAAAGCTCTTATGGAAACAGCAACAAAATTAGCTGGGTCTAAGAACAAGTTGCATGTGAACAAATTATCAGGAAAAACCAAAATGTTGATGCAAAAAAGAAGAGAGATGAGGACAACTAAAGAAGATGTGACTTCCAAAGTGGAATATATAGAGCTATGCAAGACAGTAAGAAAAAGTATCACTGAAGACGTAAGGAAATTCAACTGTGAACTAGTAAGGAAAGCAATTGAAAACAACCAAAGCCTAAAGATAGCAAAGGGACATCTCAGTAAGGGAAGAAAACAGATTATGGCACTGAGAAAAGAAGATGGTTCTGTAACAAGAAATAGAGGCGAAATTTTGACAAGAGTGAAAGATTTCTACTCCAAATTATATGAAAGGGATGATATATGCACTCCAGACATCATGAAAGATACCAGTACCAGAGTTCCTCCAGTCCTTCCAGCAGAAGTTGCACATGCAATCAAGAACATGAAGCGAGGAAAAGCTCCAGGAGAAGATGGAATTACTGTAGACATCATACAAGAAGCAAGTGGAGAAATCGAAACAGTACTCGCCCAAATTTTCACTCGATGCCTTAATGAAGGAAAGATTCCTGAGGATTGGAACACCGCTACAATGATCCTTCTACATAAGAAAGGTGACATTGACGATCTCGGAAACTACAGACCTATCAGCCTCCTATCAGTAGTTTATAAAATCTTCACTAAAGTTCTTTCACACCGCTTGAAGGTAACACTGGACATGGCTCAACCGAGAGAACAAGCTGGATTCAGGAGTGGCTACAGCACAATAGATCATATCCACGTGCTGAGAGAACTAATTGAAAGAGCGGGGGAATATGAACTTCCATTGTGCATGGCTTTTATCGATTATGAAAAAGCATTTGATTCGGTGAAACCATCAGCAGTTACAATGGCTCTGAAAACCTGCGGTATTGAAGATGCATACATTAATATTATTAATAACATCTATGAAAATGCAAGTTCTAAGATTAGGCTGTTTGAAAATACAACACACGTAAAAATTGGAAAGGGAGTGAGACAAGGTGACACCATATCTCCGAAGCTCTTTAATGCCACATTGGAGGGTGTTTTTCAGTCGCTGAGCTGGGAAAACAAGGGGATAAAGATTAATGGAGATTATCTAACCCACCTTCGTTTTGCTGATGACGTAGTCATTTTTGCAACTACCCCATCAGAGCTGCAGAGTATGATCCAGGAACTTGCTGACAAGAGTAAAGAAGTGGGATTAAAAATGAACTTTCAGAAGACAAAAGTGATGTTCAATGCTTTTACAAGAAATGAAGATTTATCGATTGATGGAGAAAAGCTGGAGATAACAGACACGTACGTTTATCTTGGACAGCAGATATCAAGTGAGGGTCACATTGATGAAGAAATTAATCGGCGTACAAAACTTGCCTGGAGAGCTTTTGGAAGAAACAGCATAATTTTCAAGAGCAATATGCCATTATGTCTTAAAAGAAAAGTGTTTGATCAATGCATCCTTCCAGTGCTTACGTATGGTGCAGAGACGTGGACCTTAACTAAAAGAGACATACAAAGGCTGCAGACAACTCAAAGAAGCATGGACAGGCGCATGCTTGGTGTAACCAGGAGAGATAAGAAGAGGAACTCGTGGACCCGAAAAAATGACAAGAGTGGAAGACATCATGATCAGAGTTAAATCCCTGAAATGGCAATGGGCTGGACATACTGCCAGAAGGACAGATCATCGATGGACAGCCGAAATTTTAGATTGGATTCCAAGGGACAGGAAAAGACCCAGAAGAAGACCACATGGGAGATGGGTGGATGAAATTCGAAAGTATGCAGGGGTGACATGGAGGAGACTGGCACAAGACAGACCGTTGTGGAGGAAACTTGGGGAGACCTTCGCGCCCAGCAGTGGATTGATAATGGTTGACAATGATGATGATGATGATATATATATATATATATATATATACTTAAGAGCAAAACTGAAGACTGAGGAAAAAATTTTAGAATTTAAAACGAAGGGTGCAAAATAACCTGAAAATCAAAACGCGCAACGCAGCAGTTTTGAAAATTCAGAATTCACATTCTATAAAGAAGATACCTAAGCAAAAAAATACATATATAATTTTGACTCACACCTAGTACAACATAGAAAAGGTTATGTATCTACCTGTGTGAGTAAAAGGAGAAAAGATAAAAAAATAAAATAAAACAACTGAATGTAGAAGGTGTCGAGAATACTGAGCCTTGGCTTTATCAAGGACCAGCAAAAACTCTGCATTTTCTCACTTCCACAAAGACCTAGTTGGAAATGGGTTTCTGCAAGGCCATAGATGCAAGTAACATTCCCACCTAAAATAGTTTAAAAAATATATATATAAGTCATGTCCTCCGTAGAGTAGCATGACCTAGCACTAGTTTACAATTTCGCTTGCATCCATTAACCTTCATGGCCCGACCCATGCTCTTCATCTGTTACTATTAAACAGAGAGAAGAAGATTAAAGAGAACTCAAGCTGTGAGAGTGACATAATAATTAGAAATGATTTTCAGCTATAACGAAATTCCAAGTTCGTTTGAGAGAGAATTTAAACCTGAAAAACAATGCAAAAGAAATCCAAATTTTACATTGCAATTAAAAAAGGAAATGTTAATTTATAACGAACAGATTTTTGAAAGAAAACTTGAGTCTAAAACCCCCTACTCTACAACTTATGACAGCACGAAAACGAGAATAAGTTAAAGAAAATAATTAACTAAAGAAAACTTTGTGAAAGTTATATACCTTAAACAGTTAGTTGCAATATGTACAAAGTATTTCAGCAGTGCTTTAAGTGCATAATTAATTATATATATATATTTAGGGCCTGATGGGAACTGAGTGAATTTGCTTCTGGTGAATGCATTTTTTATCAAAGTAAATAGCTGATCGCCATCGATGGAGCAGCTTACATTTATGAACGAACGTTATTTTAGAAATTAAAATAGTTCTACACCAAAGTGCCATCCGACTGAAGTCTGCTGAAAACGTTGATGACAGCTTGTAAAACGCATTTAGGCAATCAAGGTAAAAATATCTCGAAAAATTCAAGCACTGCTGAGTTGTTTTGCTGATGCTCACACATTTGAAAGAGGATATTTCTTCACAAAAAAAAATGCCACAAAAACAGATACAAGAACTGTCTTTCTGAGCAGTATTTAAAAGATTGTAATCGATTTCAAAGGTTGGCAGAGTGGCCGCACGTTTCGAAAAACATTCAATGGTAAATGCCATGCCGTGTCGAGAATTCTATTTGCAATGTTATCAGAAGAAAGAACTTTATAAATTGTGACCACTTCGTATTTTGGGGTGCAGTATTTTTAAAGGCAATTGATTATGCCCACTGAGTATTCTGATAAATAAGAACTATCCTTAGATACACTTTTATTTTTAGTTCACAAACTTCCCATTAAAATGCTACACAGCCATAATGTGGAAATTGTTCAATTATGAACTAGAAACAAGCTAAAGAGTGAAATTATTGTCTGATTTTGACTACGAACGAAATCAATAAGAGTAGAACATCTGACTGATTTCGATCATAGCAAAAGTGTCCCTGTTTTTGATAACTAGTCGTTAGTAAGTAAATATGTGATTTTATGGCACCAAATAACGGCCACAGAACACAGCCCAACGCAAAAACAAGATCAGGCAGCCGTGACTTACAACTATGATAAATCCAACAGCTCGCATATCAGAAAAAATAAAGTGAATATCTAGTAGACTGCCAATAAATCGGCCTCGTTCAAAATCAATTAAATACTTACTCGTTCTTTACAAAACTATTTTTTTATCTACACTGCGGAGAAATTATGACATTCATCACCTTTAACAAAATATATATATTTTTTTTAATCTCCAATCGTTAACGAACGGCTTTCCACTTATTACACGCTTCGATAACTTAAACTGCGCAGGCCCATGAAACGGCATTAAATTATACATTCAGTATTCGACTTAAAACTCCGACAGCAATTATATGCTCAAATGAATGAAGGTCAGCGTTCAGCTCAAGTGCAAATATGCTTCAATAGCGTAATCAGTAATCACTCAGGGGCAGCCGAGACCTTGTTCCTATCGAAAGTAAGGACTGGCGATACCTTTTCATTTCGAAAAGCCAACAGAAAGAGGTTTTCTTGAAAGCACCGCTTTCTTTATGACTATGATCGCGGAACCAGAATAACTAAATATAAATTGCTACTGGACTGCTGACTTCGCAGACCAGCTTTTCCATTTTAATGGCACAAATGATTAGCAAGCAGTACGTGTGTGTGAAGTAAATATAATTTATCCTCTTCTTTTAGCTGACTACTTTGGGTCACGCTGGCAATCCATCAGCTTATTTCATATTCAGCAATATTTTGCACTTACCATTGAGCATTATAGAATTTGATTACACAACAGCTGCGGTGCTTTTCCGAGAGACATTTCTTTTTCTCTTTTCTTTTTACTTGGTTTTTCACTGACTATCAACGTTTTGTTCAGAAGCTATTTTTTTTTTTAATTGGTGGTTTAACGACCACCGTGACCAACTCAGTGGGATATTAGCAGTCGCCCGTCCCTTTAGGGCCACTGGTTCCAGGGAAGAGAGATAGCCACCGCTGTAAGACAAACACAACACCCATGTCTCACCGGGATTCGAACCCGGACCTATCTCGGACGAATGATTAGAAGCCATCGCTTAGACCACTGCGCCACCGGAGCCGGCTCAGAAGCTATGACTTGAATTCAGATAGTTTTCTTATCCGCAAAGCATGTCGATCATACATACCGCTTGTTTCACTGTATCGGGATTTTCACTGCCATTAAAAATAGATCTTCCATACGGGTGGTTTCTTGGTTACAACAGCAAAAAAAATAAAAAATTAAGAGATAATGAGAATCCAATAGGCCGCCCGGTTGGCGCAGTGGTCTTAGCGCTGACATATCTAACCCAGGGTTCGAATCCCGATGAGGCATGGATGTTGTATTTGCCTTACGGGACTGGCTCTCTCCCTTCCCTGGAACCAGTTGCCCTAAATTACGGACGGGCGACTGCTTACAGCCCACTCAGTTGCTCACGGTGGTCGTTACCACCCCCACCCCCCACCCCCAAGAAAAAAGAACCCAATAGACAGATGCATACATACTAACCACGGCAGGGAAAAAAAAATAAGTTCGTGTATTATTTCTGCCTGCCCACGGGAAGGAATAAATGGGATGGCTACAGCGTACGTTGTACAACGAAAAGACGAAATTGAAAATGATCAGATCATATGTAGAGGATTTCAGGAAGGGAGTGTCTGACCCCAGGTCTTAAACAACCCTTAGAAATAGGAAGCTAGGAGAGATTTGGGCTAGAGTGCCCGATAGGAAAGTGACACGGAAGCGAGTTAGAAAGGGGGGAGGAAGACGCCCTTATTTATTACCGGGGGCCAGTACCCGGGGTCCGACGGCTTAACGCGCCCATCCGACCCACGGCGGATATTTAGTGATTCGAGCGTTCGTACCTGCCTGGGATCGAACCTGAGGTTCCTTCGTGGCAGTCACGAACATTGATCACTAGGCCATCCGCTGCCCAAATTGAAAATGAAGAAGGCATCAGAGTAATTAAATGAATCGTCAGTTTGAACGCTGAGGCAGGCGCGACGAAGCCCACCCAACTTTTTGAGCCTCCCCTTCCTCCCCTTAAACAGTTAGATTAAGATTTTAGGGAACTTGGATAAACGTACGGGAATTTCTCGAATTCACAGAAATCTTGTTATTATACAAAATTAATTTTTTGTTAAACTTAGTGTTTGTATTTCTCGGAAATAGAGGGAGTCCCCTGAGCAAATGTTTAAGAGAGTAGTAGAAACACTATTTTTGTAATTATAGTTTAAAAAGATGAGCAATAAGTAAATAGATATTCCTTGTCAGGTTACAAACTTAAATTCATAAATAGCCTTATGACTGGAAAAAAAAGCGGAAGAAAGAAACGACGTAGGTAAGCTAAAATTGCGAAGAACGAAGAAACAGTAACCTGTTAAAAGAATACGAAGATTTGTATGCATGGTTTCCATACTACATACACTGAATTAATACTATATACAGTATGCACCTGAAAACTTTTTTTTTTACTAGGGATAAAATTATCAGCAACGTTTATTCGCAATAAATAAACGTTGCTGATTTATTCTATCTCAATATACGTATTGTAGTCATAAAATATAACATTATCAGCGTCGGGTAAAATCTATACGAACGGAATATTTTTTGCCAAAATTCCTGACAAGCACTTTACCCCCCCTCCCCCAATCAAGCTTAGCCCCCTAATATCCCACCCAGTTCTGAGCGGCTGGCTGGGGACATAGCATCCAAAACTAACTAACGCATCTGTGAACTCAAGGTCTCCCAAATATGAATCCCTGAGGTTCAGGCTCTGAAATTGATTGCTCAGTAAGCAGAAGGTCATGCAAGAGGTCTGCGCTTCCGCCGCGGTCTTTTTGTACGTAATTTATTCATCGTATGAATAAAGAGTCAGAGATGTACATTGTTATCCTATGGATTCCAAAATCCCCCTCCCATTTATTACATGTGCTAGGGTGAATGCACAGAAAACTGGTCTTTAAGCAAAGTTTTGGGTACGAGCAGAACACGGTAAATAACAAATAAATCGCCGAGGCTAATTTAAAAATTCTGTATTAATACGTTCAAGTTCGAAACAGCTTTCAAAGCAGTTACTTCTCGAAAATGGACCACTTTACATTGTTGCAAAACAGCGTGAAGGACCATTTTTAACAAACAAAATCCATCTGGAATTTGGGAGTTAACGACACCCCCCCCCCCCCCATAAGCATCTAAGGTTATTACTAGTCACCCTTCCCCATGGGACACTAATTCAAAGGGACAGAACCAATTTTCGAAGAATACATCTAACCATGACAGAGAAAAAGAGTTCAAATGTCATATTTCTTATCCATTATCAGTAGTTTTCTTATCAGGATGCTTATGCTGGACGATCATCTCAACTGGAAGACCGTTCGGGATCTCTGATGAAAGTAAAATTGCTTGCCCAAACAGCTGTGTCTTTTAATACTAGATCAGTGTTCTCTTCAGGACGCACAGTGTGATATTTACGAGATCTGGGAGGACAATATTATTGCTCCCAGTTTTTTTTTTTTTTTGTATGTAACCGGTTTATTATCAATACAATACGTACATAAATATAAAATGTTATATATCGCACATTTTAGAGGCAACAAAACAACAAAATCGAACATGAAGAGTATTATAACAAGGGTCATTCAAATGAAAACGAGCCAAGGGGCTACACTGTAACGCAAGATGATATGCGGAAAGCCGAAATCCAGGTAAATTGACACTGAAGTCCGGCTTCCCGCGTACGATAGGATACAGCAGTTTAGCCGAAATGTAGCTGGAATTCCCAACTACGTATTGTTTGAATGTAATGCTTAGTCTGAAAGAACACAGAAAGACGACACAGATCAGGAAACAGAAACAAAAAAACAAAAACAAATATTTTACCTGTAAAGTAGAATGATTATTCGGAATCACTAAAGACACTGCTAGCATCGAATGAGTCCTCGGAATCGTCTACTTCTGGTACGGATGCATCGAATTCTATCAAATTAATCCATTTCTTGATTCAGTTTTCTGTGTTTGGGTTTTGGAGACGCTCGTAAACTTGCTATATAGGGGTCTGATGTAATGAGCAGTCTGTTCAGCAAGTCAGTATTCGTGTCTATTCTGGAAGTCTTCCTTGTGAACAGTTCTCTATACCGCTTATTGTGTTTATTCCTGGCTTCTTGGGTTTCCTCCGAATATTGCCCAATAGGCAGATACACGATTCAATAATGTCTCTCCCGTGAAATAAAACTTTACGAAGGCTTACAGGCATTGGATACCAGCTGTAGTGTTGGAGGTAAGGGTCCTGGGTATCTTTAGTGAAGTTGTGAAATTTATCTAAATTAATTTGTCTGACACAATTTATACATTCGAGAAGAACTCCTAAACGCTTAATCAAGTCCAGAATCACTCCAGTTATCTCTGCAGCCGTCTCGGGGTTTCCGAATAATTTGCGGGCGGAGTTGTAGTCATTTGTATTGCCACTTTTCTGCTTCGGCATGTCAATTAAAAGGCCAACTCGCGAGAAACGGTTGCTTTATTTGCGGAACCCCTTGCTTGCCATGTTTCAATCTCTAGCCGGTACGAAATGTGGAGCATGCATTCGAACAGCCTGATCCAAGAGTGAAGGGGTGATATACCAAAGGAAAGGAATTCTTTTTTTTACTTCTTTTCTTGAGATGACGTTAACATTATTCATTTCACTGGGTTTCACCCTGCAGAGGTAACATGTCTGGGCAGAGGAACATGATGATACGGCATTACACACTTTGCCGTCCACCATGCAAAGTATCAAAGTCGGCGTTACGGTAATTCCGACATCCAGAGCGATTTCGGTGGGGTTAAGTTATTCTATTTGATGTCTTATCTTATCAACTTCTGTGGTAACTAATTTGGCCGATTCTTTGGCGAACACAAATGCGATCGGGCGGCAGTACTTCGTGGAAGATGGGACTGGGTTTTTTCAAATGACGGTTTTTGACTCGTCTGTACCACAATTCATTTGTAAAGGAACCACAGAAATACTAAATAGGCTTTCATCAATCACTGCAATGTTCTTCGGCAAACTTCTGTTTGTACCGGTTCTGTTCTGTTCCATCACATCCCCATTTCATGATGACGTTAAACGCAGACGTTTGTGCCAGAAGCAATTTCTCGTGGATCTCGTCAATTGTACATAGGCGAGCAACCGTGGGTCAATGAGCGACTGCAGAGGTATTTCCGTTATGAGAATACCTTGTGGATAACATAACTGCTTGGCTTCTTTAACTCTGTGATAGGGAGGATATAATTTGCAACTGAAGTTTTGAGCTTGCTCGCGTATCCGTTGGTACTGACGAGTGGACAAATTAGGCGCTTGCTCCGGTGATAACTCAAGCTGGCTTTCGAAGGTAGGACCTCCGAGCCTTCTTAATAGTCGTACCCCTCTTCGGAGATGCAGTAGAATTTTTTTAAACAAGTGCTGCAGAATCTCTTTTTCCTTCCTTCCGTAACTGAATTTTGGTGGCCGCACACAGCTCTTCGCTGCTTGACTGCAGGAGGTGTTGTACCTTTCGTCTTTCAGCCTTCGAACCACAGGCACTGAACAGCTTTGTTGATCGGCCAGGTCCAATCATGGCAGTTCCTGTTGTACTTGGAACAGCCTTAAATACATCTTCCGCAAAAGTAATGTTTTCGTTAAGCCAAGATGCATTGTAATGCAGAAAGCGCTGTCTATGCCTTCCTATATTTTTTCCCATTTGCTACTAACTTTTAGGCAAACATTTTTTATTTTCATTTGTAAGTACTTGAAAGCAGTTTCAGAGGTCGCTAGATTTCCTAGTTCTTGCAAAACATATGCCACAACGTCTGACTTAGACTCTTTCGGATTTTCATCCCATATCTCGAACAGCGCCCTCCGGGAAATCGAACGTGTCATTCTGTAAAGCATGCAAAAACAACTCCGTTCGCAAATGTTCCTTCACGATTTAGATTCCCAGATGACCGAGCTTTAATACCTACCTAGCCACAAAGCGGAGCTCGGTGAAACTCTACTCTCAAACCTTCGATACACTTACGACATAGCTTTTACATTGAATATAAATTCCTCACCTTTTCAAGAGACTTCTACCAGCCGGCACCAGCTACCTGTGAGACACTACCGGTATTAGTAACTACGAAGAACCATATGACTTACACTTTGAATTCGGCAAAGTTTTACATGTGGCTGGGGACGCAAACAGGTCAAACGAACTCGCTGTACTGAGATGGAGTCATAGCTGTGTGGGGCAGGTGCACGTAGCTGCCTGTTTCGACGCGCACTACCGCTACCTCTGGCGATCTTTGGGGGAAACTAACTCCGTTCTCATATGCTGTAGACATCCTACAATCGAAATCTACAACGGGCTCGAACGTCTGGCCACGTTGATAAATTCCATTTTGTCCACCTAGGTTGCCGAAATTTCACACTGTGGGACGGCGAGGATCTTAATCTGAAGTACACACTCCTGTTTCATTTGCAGCCGATACCATTAGTTAAATGTAATTACTAGACTAGGGGCCAATCTACTGCACGATACGCATAATCGAAAGCGCCTTGTATGCTATTTGTTACCAAAAATATGGCAGAAATGTTCCTGCAGGGAAAATGGAACACCTTAGATGTCATGCGTAGTGGTGCTGCATCATGGGAAAAACTGAAGATTCCATAAACACGTGGATAAACTTGGTCTTGTTCTCCGATGCAAATATGGATCCTGGTAGATTGTTATCACATTTTGGCTTGGCACTATGTTAGTTAACGGTGCAGCTGTAAAACGGTACAACAGTTGTGACGTATGAGTCAAACGGGCAATGAAGCAACGAAAAGCCTGCCGGCGTAGTTCAATAGGGAGAACAGCCGCTTCGGAGTAGGAAGATGTGGCTTCGAATACCACTGCCAGCAAAACAAAGGCTATATTGGCGCCCGAACGAAAAAGGATTCCCTGGCTGTCAAGAGTGGAACAAGAAAGATGACACGAATTTTCGGTTGTAATGAGCACGTCTTTTGAATCCCTTCCGACACGAATAAAATACTTCAAGGTTATTCATCGATAATGGAACCAGTTAGAAAAAAGTCAACCGAATTTCTACGATCGATAAAACATCCAGAAATAGAAATGGCTAAAATAGTATAACTATACTAGTAAACCGAATTTGTTGGCGTTAAACAGAAACCAAAATTTTCCCAGCGCTCCCACGTCAACCAGATGGCTTTTTCAGGAAAGGGAGATAGCAAACTGCATCTGGTTGATGTGCGAACACTTGGAAACCTTAGATTTCTACTCTACGCCGATAAATTTGGATTACTAGTATAGTTATACTACTTTAAGTATAGTTGGTGTACAATTCCTTGTTACTGGATTCAGAAACAGCTACCTTCTTCCACTAGCGACTGAAAAATGCGTAAAGAAAATTAACAAATTGTGCACAAAATGTTCTCATAGGTGAAGAAAGATATCAGAGACAAAGGGATTTTCAAATCAAACAGTCAGAAGAAAAGATATGGAGGAAAACATGATATAACTTTACGACCAGTAGAAGTAGAATTTTGAATAATGGAAAGTAGAAAATATATGAAAAGTACTCCTCATAGCAAAAGCTATGATAAGGAAAAATATTTTTTTCGAATACATCTGCTGGCAGTAGAGATAGCGAGATAAAGGTTTTGACATTTCTGCCTCGTAGCGGGAAAACTGTATTAAACAGACTAATATTCCCCAACTCTACTGTAGCGAATGGAATGCAGTAAAAAAAAAAAAATCAACAGGATTTTTAGAAGAGGGGATAAACTGCAAACAGAAATACACACTAGCACCACAGCTCTGAACTACAAAAACTTACAAGTGTATGCAAAATGTTCCACAGCGTAAATGGTATCCGGTGTTAAATGAATTTTCTAAATCGGACTTTAACAGAAACATGGACAGTGACAAAAACAAATAAAATATTTGCGCCCCCTAGCGGAGAATGGTGCATTATTTTTGGCAGAAAATATAAAATGTTTTGGCAGTTAGTAGCATCTGACCGAAGAAAGTATTTTTTCAATCGGGTATTTAAACGCGCAAATATTGCTGCTGAATTTCTGCAAACAGAAACGTGAGCTTGCGCCCTCTAATGGCACACTTGTGGGTTAAGAAAAATTTGAAATTATATGTGAAACATTTCACACCCATTTCACACCGAAAGCGCTCGCCAACAAAGAAATAATTTTTCAAATCGGACTGTTAGAAGCGGAGATATCGGCAAAAATAAGATATACATCTACACCCCTGGTGGAAAACTTATGCACTAATTTAGGCAGAAGGCATTCGCAAAAACGGTTTGTCATGTAGTGCGGTATCTGATGGCGAAAGAATTTTTCAAATCGAATTTTCAGAAGCGCAGATATTGCTGCAAATAAATCTGGAAAAAAAAAAAATAATTTTATGTAACAAAATTTCTGAGAATTCGAAAAATTCACATACTTTTATCTAAGTTCTTTAAAAACTTACATGGCTGCGCTCGCCATGTGTTTTAACTGCTTAAATATTGGGGGGGGGGGAGGGGGAGCTCAAAGAAAAGTTGGGAGGGCTACATGAAGCCCAGACGTATAGTCGCCCCGATGATGAGACATACGAGTCAAATGGACAATAAAGCAGCGAAAAGCCAACTGTCGTAGTTCGATTGGGAGATCAGACACTAAGGAGTAGGAAGATGTAGTTTAGAAAGGCTACTACCATCGGTTCTTCACCGGACGTAAGGTACAATGAACTTTTTCTCCCCACATCCAGTTCCAAAGCTATATATACATGTATGCATTTCTATATGCTACTCTTCCTCGTAGGGAAATTTGGGAACTCATTAATTTTAAAACTAGTGGCGGAACAGGCTCAACATGAATGGGTCAGTTGATATGGCTAAGGTTGATAACTTGCATTAACTTCAACGTTAATCTGCCCTATACACCAAACGGCTGTAACATATTTTTCACAACAAACTACACTCGCGGACAATTTGAGCACCAAGAAGGAAGCCTCGGATTGAACTGAAATTTTATGGATGTAATGATACACATGATGGCAAAAACAGAGCGGCAGGACAATTACAGAGGAATCCAACCAAGAATGGGAGCACATTGGGCTGTAGGATCTCATCCACGTACCACTACTAGAGCTGATCGGCTATCGTATAGGCCATGGCTCCACATACCATAATGCCTGCAGTGTGGGTGGTGTGGCGCTCGATAGCGAGGTAGGGAATGTGCCGTTGACCCGGGGACCTCCACACCCGGACACGATGATCAGCTGTTCCCAAAACGAAGCGGCACTCATCGCCAAACACCACACGTCGCCAGTCTGTGGTGTTCCACGTCGCTCTGGCCTGGGCACCACTGCAAACGGAGCCGGCAATGCTCCGGTGTTAATGGCAGCACACGTACGGGGCGCTGGGATCGCAGATTCGCTTCCGCGAGCCGTCAGGAAATGGTTCGTGGACACACAGGAGCCGCTACATCTGCCTGTATAGTGGACTGGGTCCTAGTGGGATCCGTTCGTGCCTGGCGCACGATCCGTCGATCCTCTCTACCGGTGGTCCTCTTGGTCCGTCCAGAGCCGCTCCGCCGTGTGGCAGTGCCGTCACGTGTCCACTGCTCGCAACACAGTCGAACGGTATGGTCAGAACGATCCACGTGGCGGGTTATACGGCACGACCACCACCCTGCGGTTTTCATCCCGATGATCAGGCCTCTCTCAAAGTACGTAAGTTTTGTAAATCGACATATCTGGCGTCTACCCGGTATTCTTGTCACTCTGTACTCTTGCTTAAGCTGCCCAGTGCTTTTCGCTTTCATGGGGCATCAACTACACGTCGGTTAATAAGGCAGCCGGTTCGTGCTTGCAGAGCCGCCACAGGGTGTGCGGTCATGCGTAATCACTCCAAACGCGGATCATTTGCATACCAGCACGCACTCTAGCTATTTGCAAAGTTTCGCGGTTGTAGCATGTTTTCTTCTAGGTGCGCGAATTTCATTGTCCGTGAGTGTATATTATGTTATTCATTTCTGTGCTGCGCACTTCTCAAGACAGTGTATATATTTTTGTATCATAATATGCGGCATACGGATCATTTTTGTGAATTCTTCGTAAAGGACTCATGAAATCACAACGTGAAGTCCGTACACTTCGAGGTTGGGTGCCTAAATTTCTGGGAGACGCAACCTCACTGTTTATCCCAACTAGGTGATGTTATCTGTGTTCCTCAACCGCCGCAACATACACTGTTAAGAATTTTATGATAAGTTGCACCAAAAAGTGGTTCTACACCAGCTGCACCAGTTTCTAGGAAAGATGCCCCATTGTGTGATGCAAACAGAACCCAACAACACGGTGCAACCTTACAGCATAATGTGGTGCAACCTTGTACCATATCGTGGTACAAAGTTGTAATGTGTTGTTGAGTTTTATTTGAAATACACAATGGTGTATCTTTTCTCAGAAAGTGGTGCAGCTGGTGTAGCGCCACTTTTTGGTGCAACCTATCACAAAATCTTTAACAGTGTACTGGGGTCATGGTAATATAAATATACTGTTAACTTATTTAGCAGTGAAATGAAGCGCGTTGAAAATCGGCAAGTGCGTGGACAATACTGATCATCGTTACAGTGATCCGATATTTAAAGAAGAAAAAAAAAACTTTTTTCAATTCGACCCTGTGTAAATTTCCGATTTTTCAATTTGATGATGGGCGCGTGAAAAACTGGAAACTATGTGGACAATACTGATCTGGTTTCAGTTATCATAATATTAAAAAAAGAAAATCCAATCATATGTGCATAAATTTTCGATTTCGATTTTTTAATTTGACATATGTGCATAAATTTTCGATTTCGATTTTTTAATTTGACAAATGTGCATAAATTTTCGATTTTTTAATTTGACGAATTAAAAAATCGAAAATTTTGCGTAAAAGTACAAAAATTGATTGCATCACTGTTAATGGACACAAAGAATTTTTAAAACAAGAAGAGAAAATGTCATGTGCAATGCACGTACACATTTACGCCATTTCATAAGATATGTTATTTACAGATCTAGATCCTTTTGAAGAAAAACTGAGCAACAAGCAAAGCAGAAAACACACAGAAAGTTTTGCTCAGGCTTCCACCACAGCCGTGGCGTAGTTAGTTTATCCGATGGACCTATAAATTCGGCCCCCGACGTACCGAACCATTTCAGGCGGTTGTCCCTATACATTATGAGGAAGGCAATGGGAAACCACTACATCGTAATAATACCCTTTCCCCATGATATTCGCCACCATGACTGTGCGCAGCTCATGTCTGGACATGGCACCTAAAGAAGCGACACTACCACACTTTTTCTAGCTTGATGGCAAAGAATTTTTTTTTTTTTTTTTTTAGATGATCAAGCATGCAGAAATAAGGAACACTGTGTTTTATATGCGAACATACTTGTAAGTTAAACGAATGTTCGTGTTGCGGGGATGACACTAAACAGTCGGATCACGAAGTTGGGTATCTTACGAATTTTAAGAGTTAAGAGAACGGAAACTCCTTTGTCAATATGGCAGTCCTCAAAATAAAGTCGTCGGAGGTGGTTCTTCCGAGGATTAAGACTGCACTGCTAGGAGGGAAAATAGCACAAAAGAACCAAGCAAGCATACAGGCTGAATGACAAGTGTTTTACGGTCACGAAGAGAAATTTTACTGAACACTCACCACCGTCGACCGCATCCAATCAAAGTAATCCCGTAGCTCTTTATGTGATTTCTTATGGGTAACACAAAGGAAATTCGTACACCCACAGGGAAAACAGCATATCAGTTACACTGAATATTTGGTATTGCGTGGAACGGTAAGCGGTATTTAAAGAATAATATAATGATCTCTTCATGTAACTCCGACATAACATTTTTCTTTTGTTTAAACTTGCTCAAATTGAGCAATTTCAAAAAAAAAAATTATAAAATCAATCAGCAATAAATTTTAATAAAAACTACTAAATAATAAATGTAAATCAGGTTTCAAGTTGCTTTTGAAAATTTACGGTGTCTATTTTCACGGTTGTTCTTACAAAATCCGTTCACCACTGCAAAGCACTTTTTCTTATTTAGAACTACGTCCCAGGCTTCCACCTCTACTGCAAACTTATTTTTTACCCCACGCCGACCTCTAGAAGTGGAAATATCGTGCAAAATGCTATGTTTACGCCACCCAAAAGAAAACCGTGATGAAAATGGAAAATGCCTGAATCTCCATTCTCATGGTCCCAGATGCCAAACACAAAAAGCATTTCAACAATCGGACTTACAGGTGCAGTAATATGGTGCCGTCAAAAGAACGTGCATTTTAACTGACACTAAAAGCACCTCATTTTTAAAGTATTGAACGCGATGAAAATGCTTTCGCTAGAGTTAAATAATGACTTTCAAGTTAAAACAAGTTTAACCACGGTGAAAAACAGTTACGAAACTATATTTATATATTATCATAGGCACAACTCAGAGAATCTGTAAGCATAATTTTCACTGTTTCGTGAAATTAAAAACGTAAAAAATCATCAAATAATACCCTCGGTGAATTACACTCAAGAACCGTTGCACCATTTTTAATAAATCCTTAATTTGCCACCACAATCATGAAAAGACTCTAGTCTTCCCACCAAAGTTTATGTTCTTGAAAATTGAGCTGTTTAGAGAACATCCTGACTGGTAAGAAATTACGAATTTTTTTTTGAGAGGCAAATTCTAAGGCATGTGGGGAAAAGACATTTCTTTCCAACCGTCAACAGAACAAAATCTATTGTTCAGATAATGTCTTACTGATATTATTATTATTATTATTATTATTATTAACATTGAAGTGAATTAATGGCCTGCGTTTAACGATTTGATACACAGGTACGATAATTGCTTAGTTATAATACAGGGTGATTGTAATTAAAGTACTCCTATTCAACGCTGTCTAGAGAGATATTTAGCACTCCGAAGTTCAAATGCAACCAACTTTGTTATGGTGACATTTCAGTTTAAAAAAAGTACCAAAACTCACCACTATGGCACTTGTGGCGCTGCAAGCAACGAAAATGAAGTTTCATTTGCATAAGCACACGTGTTTCAGCCAAGTTCCGGGTATAAATGTGGAAAACAACCGTGATCGAGTGTGGACGGGCTGTGGGTGGCCTAGTGGTCAACGTTCATGACTGCCACGGAGAAGACCTCGGGTTCGATCCCAGCCAGGTACGAACGCTCGAACCACTAAATTTCCGCCGTGAGTCGGATGGGTACGTTAAGCCGTCGGACCCCGGGTACTGGCCCCCGGTAATAAATAAGGGCCTCTTCCTTCCTCTTTCTACCTTTTCACGCTCCACTCTTCTCGACACCTGGTTGACTGATACATTGGTCCAGGGCAGAACACATTTAAGGAGACAGGGGGCCCAGAGGCTGGAGAGTATTTTGGGGCCCTAGAATTAGTGGAACATCTAGGATTTCACTATGGGTGGATGAATAAAAATACCCAGGAGGAAACATCTTCAAAATATGATGAGGAAGTCATAAAAATATACCTGCCTTATTGAAATGTGTATCCCATGATTTATGGATGAATCAGTGATAGCAAGAAAATGTAAAAATGCATGGTTGAAAGATAGATACCAGTTCAGTTCTGCTTTAATCGTCCCCCCCCCCCCCCCCCTCTGGTTCAGCTTGGCTTGTTGTAATTACAGTGGAACCTGATTAAGTGACCACCTTGGTAAATTGACCACCTGAATATCGTGACCACTCTTTATAAGAACCGATGGTTTCCATATCTTGCTAATGGTTAAATTTTCCCCTAAAGTGACCACCTGTCTATTGTGTAAAGTGACCTTCTTTTTGACAAAATTCAAGTAAATCCCACCTGTTAAAGTGACCAGTTCTAAAAGCAAAAGGAAGACAAGAGAGTTGGACCATGGGTTTTAGGTAAAACTATTGTTCCTTTGTTCAAAAGCTTGTTTCTCAGTCTCATTCTTTGCCCTTGGACTACAAGGGGAACCCCCCCCCTCCCTTCTCATTCTTAGAAATGGGATGTAAAAGTAGAGGGGATTTTCTGGTCCCTTAAGGCACCATTTACAGGGTGGTAGGACAATCAGCATAATCAGAGGTTTCACAGGGACCTGTTCCATTTTAGGGGCAACAGATATCACATCAGGGGCATCAGATGTCACAAGTCATTTCCTAGTCAAAGCTTGTTCAGGACGTTTCTTAGTGCTAAAAAGCTTTCCTTCCTAGTTTTTAAAAGAATTTTTTTGCATTTAAATTTCAAGTAGAAATTTTTATCAAAATGCCTCCTGTGAATTCCAAGCCTTACAAAGAATTAACTTTAAAAGAGAAAATAGATCTGAATTCTTTGGAACATAACAGCCAGCGAAAAACCGCTGAAAATTTTCAAGTCAGCAAAACCTCTGTGTGTAACATAGTAAACGTAAGGCCGAATACTTAAACCGGTATGAAGAAGTTAATGAAAATGGATTAATATGCAGCAGGAAAGTGCGAAAGACTGATAATTTTGATGTAAACCAAGCAACTTTTACGTGGTTTCAGAGAATGCGTGGAATGAATGCACGAATATCAGGCCCAATGCTGCAAGAAGCTGCATCAGATTTCTCAAAAAAACTTGGTGTTAACCAGTTACTGCTTCTGATGGCTGGCTTGAATCATTCAAAAAGCGGCATAACATTTCACAAAAATTTTTATGCGGAGAATCTAATGATGTGGATTGCGAAACTATTGCAAGTTTCAAAAGAGAATGTCGCAATTCATAACAGGATTTACCATGGATGATATTTTTAACGCTGATGAATTTGGTTTATTTTTTCGGGCTTTGCCGACCAGAACTTTGGCAATAGCTGGTGATAAATGCAAAGACGGAAAGATTTCCAAGGAAAGACTCACTGTCTTCTTTGCTTGCAGTGCTACTGGAGAAAAGTTAAAACCGCTTGTTATTGGCAAAGCAAAAAAAAACACGCTGTTTTAAAAATGTAAACCCTGATAATTTACCTGTACTCTGGCGTGCAAATCAGAAAGCTTGGATGACTGGTGATATCTTTAAAGAATGGGTAGCTACTGTGAACAGACAAATGAAATGCCAAAAACGAAGCATTCTCTTGATTACAGATAACTGCCCAGCACATCCTCCTGATTTATCATTTTCAAATGTAATCATAAAATTTCTTCCTGCAAACACAACTTCACATCTCCAGCCACTTGACCAAGGCATAATCCAATCCTTTAAACTGATGTACAAAAAAGCCCTGTTGCAAGCAGTGATATCGAGGTCGAAGCAAGTAAATTCGGCTAATAAGATTGCCAACTCCATCAATGTTCTTGAAGCTGTAATGTGGATCAAAAACTCGTGGGGACAACATTTTGTAAAACTCGTGGGAACAACATTTTGTAATTGTGTGTCTGCGACCACAATTACAAAATGTTTTGCAAATGCTGGATTTTTAAATGCTTTAACTTCACCTACTGCCACACTACTTGTGGAGGACAACATTTCTATACTGCAAGAGCTCATTGATCAATTGCCTACAGGTAATGGGATGCTTCCTGCAGAGGAATTTTTTAATGCTGACAAAAATGTCGAGCTCCATAGTTTATCTGATCCAGAAACTCTGGAAGACGAAATTGTAAATGAAGTTCAAAACATGGACACCATAACTGAAGAAATTTCTGACAATGAAGAAGAATGTGAAACAGAGGTAGAAACTGATGTGCTGTCAGACAAAGATACTTTAACAATGTGCAAAAAAATTAGGTCATATGCGTTAGCCAATTGTTCTACTATGCTAGATCATTTAACGCAAATTGAAAATCTTGCTGAAAGTTTAATCATGAAGAAGAAAGCAAGTTTGAAACAAGGAAATCACTTGAAATGTTTTTTCCTAAAGAAAAGCAAACCAAGTAAAATGGTATGTTCAACTATGATCAATTTTCAATTACTGTACTGTAAAAACACACTTAACCCCCAGAGTTTGTTAACACGAAGTTTAAATTTTACTGTATGTAGTACTACATGTCCATCTTTTTTTTATTTTTTAAGTGCTAGGGGCAGAAGCTTCGCCCTTTTAAGAAAAATGTTTTTTGCTCAGTACATGTACATATGTACATTAAAAAAGCTTTATAAAAAACATCTTTAACAAGTTTTTTTTTTATTTCATTGATGTTTTAATGCAGCCCGGTTCAGTCTCAGAGGTGGTCACTTTAGGCAGGTTTTACTGTATATCGAAGTAGTGGGCAAAATAAAATGATCGGAATATCATGATTGAAACGAATTCTTAATGTATGAAAATTTCCCCCAGTTACAGACGAGTACAAAAAAAAAAAAAAATCTGTAATGCTTTCGAAAGATTAGAGGATGGACTGGGGGCGACTATAATTTTTGCGAGACTCCACCTAAAGAGCGGAAAGGAATAGAAAAGTTTTATAACAAGGCAGTTTCTTATAGTTTTTGCTGTGCTATCTGGAAAAACAAAACAAAAAAAACTGTAGAACTCTGTTAATTCTTCAAGCATCTTTCATAATTCTGGAGCCCCTTGAAAATGCGGGGCTCGGGGTTGCACCCCCCTCCCCTCCCCTCCTCTTAATGCTCACTTCTGGTGCTCATCTTTTCTTTTCAGGTGACACTAACGGGATTTTACTTGCTTTACAAAGAACAGCTATAAAGCTCTAACAGACCCAAGCAAATGCAACCTTTCGGTGTCTTCTGGTTCTTCATCATGCTTTGCAAAGGGCAGCTTTTAAGCTCTAACAGGCTCAAGCAAAAAGCAAGTAAGAGTTACATACAAGAAAGGCAGAAAGGAAAATCAATTCAGCTATATCAGTAACATGAAATCAATTATTATAAGTGATACCTGATCAAAACATAAAACATACAGAAAAGTACAATATAAAGCAAAACCTTTCCCTATACAAAACAATAATACTTAAACATAGGCTACTGCTGACATCAATAATATTTTAGTGTGGGCTGTGGAGAGCATTTTTATTCAGGCAAGTTGATTTTCACCTTTTCACCGACTTAGCATTTAGCCAAAGACCATGCACATACTCTAATGTTTCGTTACTTTTACTTTAAAGCTTTCCAATCAGAACATCTGTTCATTCCTAATTTCATGACGGTTGGACCTACGGCGTCACGTCTTTCCAGTTTGCCAAGATTCGGTTGAATTGCATATGGGCGACTAAATCTTTTCAGGAATAAAAAGATTTAGTCGCCCAAACGTAATTCAACGAAGCCTCAGTTACCTTGAAAGCCACGGCTTTCAAGGTGACTGAGGCTTCGCTTCAGAATTTATTTTGAATCTTCGATTCTTGATCTGTATTAGGTGAATGTCATTCTTATCAGCTACGATGACCATCACCATGCAAGAACGCGCATTTCTTGAAGCTGTTTTATGGAAACAACAGTAATGCTGCGGCTGCATTTCGGGAATTTCGTCGTGGACACTGACTCCACAAGTTCTCAAGAGAATGATCACTCGATTCGAGGAAACCGGACATCTAGGAGTTACACCTAGTGAGCACAAACCTATCACTTCACAAGTTGTTGAAGACGTTGCCACAACTGTTGTTGAACAGTTCATGAACAATGTTGCAGGCTCCAGTAGCAGTGTTACGACAGTTGAATTTATTCTATGGCACAGTGTTGAAGGTACTGAGAAGAGGAGGTGCATTGTTGTCCTATGAGATCAGCTACAACCACCAGTTGCTTAGAGCCGACAGGGAAACCCGACTGACCTTTGCTTCGACCTTCCTTGCCAGAATGAA
Organism: Macrothele yani; assembly: GCA_039090855.1. Taxonomy (NCBI): domain Eukaryota; kingdom Metazoa; phylum Arthropoda; class Arachnida; order Araneae; family Macrothelidae; genus Macrothele; species Macrothele yani. The sequence goes on from CM077012.1 coordinate 93,651,286, forward strand.
AGTGGATGAACCATGGAAGATCTTGTGGAACCACGAGGCACATTTTTACCTCACTGGAATAGTGAACACCAGTAACTGTTTCATTTGGAACACGGAAAATCCTAATGTTTTTCAGCAGATTTCACTGCACTTGCCTAAAGTTACAGTCTTGTGGATTCACAGCCACATTTCTCCTTGGACCATTCTTCTTAGAAGAAGCTCATCCCATATGGCCATGTGACACGCTCTCTGCCTGCCCAGAGATACCGACAGATGCTCAACACTTTTGCCGTACCCCAACTGCATGAAAGTGGTTAACTCGACAATGCCTGAGTCAACCACTTTCAAGCAAAATGGACAGCAGTACAGCGACATTGCACCAAGAACAAACATGGACAGCAGCTTCTGCGACATTGCACCAAGAACAAAGTGATTAGTCGTAAGTTTTCTACCGCATGGCCACCTCGTTCTCCGGAACTTGATCCTTGTTACTTTTGGTTGTGGGGACACTTAAAAGGTGTGGTGTATCAAGAACATGTTGCAAATTTGGCAGTCTTGAAAGACAGTATAACATTGCATGTCAGAAGCATTACAGAAGATCAGTTACGATCGGCCGCTGAACAATGTTCTCCGCCTTCAGGGTTTACAACTTCAGAATAGGAACTACACTGAGTAGTATCCCTTGCATCACTAAGGTCAGTATCTCTGTATAGCATGAGTGTCGTGTACAAATATTTATTGCTTCCCCCACCCATCCTAAAGAAGGATGCCTTGAATTAATGTCAGCAGGGGTACATACACGATGCGTTGTGGAGCGAGACGTAAACTCATGGGCTGCTCGACTTCACACTCGATCACGGTTTTTTCCACATTTATACCCAGAACTTGGCTGAAACACGTGTGCTTATACAAATGAACTTCTTTTTCGTTGCTTGCAGCGCCACAAGTGCCGTAGTGGTGAGTTTTGGTACTTTTTTTTTATAACGGAAATGTCTTCCACATGTAGTGAAATGTCACCGTACTAAATTTGGTTGCATTTGGATTGTTAAATCTTTCTCTAGACAGCGTTGAATAAAAGTACTTTAATTACAATCATCCTGTATTTAAACGTTTGGTTTTTGAAGTGATTTAAAATATTTCGTCGAGGGGAATGGCAATCGAAATCAAAATCAGTTTAACTTCAGTGATTTTCTATCAGAAAAGTATGCAAAACAATGTTAAAATCCTCCAAATACGTGGGTTCAGTGTATAAACAAAGACATCGCTCTTTCCACGGGGTTTTTTTTTAAACGTGGAAAGAGCGTTTTCTTTATACACTGCTGGCCACCCAAAATGCAACACCAAGAAGGAAGCATCCGATTGGCCTGAAATTCGCAGCCCGCGTCGCCCGCGAGAGGACATGCAAACGATTAGCACTGCAGGGCATATGAAAGTCATGTGCGCCCGGCACGCCACCGAAAAGCACTATAAGAAGGGTGCACAGAAGGCGGGGTGTAAGTAGTGGAAGTGTGTTGTGCTGCCGGACATGTACGTGGGAAGCTTCTTGATGCCTCGTCGCAGAATACGGCAGTCATTCCAGCACGTTTCGGAGTTCGACAGAGGACAAATATAGTGGCTTATCGCGACAACGGTTTATCGTACCGAGACATCGGCGCCCGTGTGGGACGACATCCAGCCACAGTGAGGCGAGTATGGATTCGATGGGTGTAGGAGGGACGGACGGACCGACGTGAGCAATTGCCGCAGCCGCGGCACACTACCGAACAAGGGGATCGGCATGTTGTGCGGCGGGCATTGACGCCTCGCACCGCCACATCACGAACGTTAGCGCAAGGAATTAGGGTGTGCTGCGCAACAACCTGTGTCAGCACGTACCGTTCGACGTCGTCTGCAGGAGCGAGGACTTACCCCACAGCGCCCATTGCTCCGATTACCATTGACGTTACACCACCGTCGAGTGCGGCGGCAGTGGGTCGTTGAACGCCGCACCTGGACTACGGAATTGCACGACATTGTCTTCTCCGACGAATCCCGCTTCAGCCTGCAACACCACGATGGTCGGTCCGCGTGTGGCGGCACCGCGGTGAGAGACTGTATGACGCCTGCATCGCCATACCGGTCCGTCGCCTGGCGTTATGGTTTGGGGCGCAATTGGGTATGATACCCGCACCCCTCTGGTACGCACCGCCGGTACACTCAACAGCCACCACTATATCTCTGACGTTTTGGAGCCTGTAGTCCTCCGTTACCTGCAGGACCTGCCAGTGGCCACGTTTCAACAGGACAATGCGCGCCCACACGTGGCACGCATCGTGCAACAATTCTTCACGGCCCACCAGGTGTCACTGCTGCCGTGGCCCTCCTGTTCTCCCGGTATGTCGCCCATCGAACACGTCTGGTCGCTGATCGGTAACCGAGTGGCCCGGCAAGCACCAACCGCAGCTACGCTTGATGAACTGTGGCAACGTGTGGAAGCAGCCTGGACCGACATACCCCATGCCCGCATACAAAGCCTCTTTCGTTCGATGCCGCGGCGTGTAGCGGCCGTTATTGCCAGCCATGGGAGCCACACGAACTATTGATGTCTGCGTGTTCCGCAAGTCGCACGGGCCTGTAAGCTCAATCGTTTCATCTTTGTATCTGTTGTTATGTGTCCAGTAAATCTGGCTTTGCTATCTCGTGTCCTTCTTAGTGTTGCATTTTGGATGGCCAGCAGTGTATATATATAAATGCAAAACAAAATGGTCACAAGGCAAAATAACTCGAGTGAGACTGTCAAATACAATTTCTTGAAAAACTAGTAACTCATAAAAGGACTGATAAGCAACGAAGCTGTTAATTTAACAGAAGTTTTATTGTTAAAACAGGACCAATCCATTTATCTACGAATATCTTACCTGCATTGTTCAAATAAACTAAAGGTTACGCGGTAAGCTACAATGTGCATATCAGTCTACACTACAGCACACGACTAACAAACAACAAGACAAAAAATTTTCTTAAAACACTGCCAAGGCAAATATCGGTCTCGGCTATTTAAGGAATACCTCCCATAATTTTTTGCGAAAAAATAGGAAACCTGGGATTTTTATGGAAATGCCGAGAAATTAAATCACTCGAAATTCCTGAATCGAAGGCAAGACAGGTTTAAAAAGCCCTGGATGAAAAGGGAGGAAGAACGACGACCTCTCATCTTCGCTGCGCATTTCATATTACGATGACCTGTTTTCGGAGACAAAGGGTGTGTAGGAAAAAAACAAAAAAGAACAGCTCCTCGAAAAAGATGCTTTTTTCCAGAGCAACGCATACCTCTTCTATTCTGCAATGACATACCGTCACGCATTTGTAGGAAAATGCATCTGATTACCAACAAGAAGGGGGAAAAACAAGTTGCTAAACAAGACTCCACCCAACAACAACATTCGTTCCTCAATAAATTTCTTCCATCCCAAAGAAGCAAGGCTCTTTGAGATACACGAAATATATTTCCGGTATTGTTGCCCGTTATGTCTTTTTAAAGTGCTCCACATAAAGTTTTATACCATCCGTAGCCATTCAATTCCTATTACACACAAAAATAAATTAGCAAACTTAAATATACAGGGACCACGATGGAAATAATGAAGTTATTAAATACTGCATGTACATTTTTTCTTCCACTTCCTGAGGATAATGTACATCCTACCCTCACTACACTACAATATTATATGCTTGCTAGGCACGTGATCCTCTTATGTTTAATTAATTCTACTTCACAGTGACTTAGAATCTGACAAACCCGTTCAAAATCATGTGACACTTCAACATTAGGACAGTAACTGCAAAAATCCCAACTCGAATACTTACACGGTTACTGCGCTGTACGGAAATAACTACCGGTTGATTAGAATTGCACAACCAACAAAACAGGGAGTCTGTTTAATTACGTTGTCTTGCTTTCCAGACATATTTTTGAGAGTGATTCTTTCCTCTGGTCGCGTACCTTACGCACAATAACAACACTGAATGCACAAATTATTATACACTCCCCGTTAACAATATGCAAAGCAGAAGTATCGTGTCCAGTCACGTGGGACGCTGAAATTGGCAATGCCTATACACTGAGGTGCCAAAAAAACTGGGAAGAGCGCTACCGTTTCCATTATATGCCACCACACCAATGTGCAATGCGGTAAATGGCATCGTCCGCAAACGACGTATACTGTATATAGAGGCAGATGTGGAAGACATGATCAGAGTAAAATCCCTGAAATGGCAACGGGCTGGACATACTGCTAGAAGGACCGACAATCGATGGACAGTCGAAATTTTAGTTTGGATTCCAAGGGACAGGAAAAGACCCAGAAGAAGACCACATGGAAGATGTGTGGATGAAATTCGAAAGTATGCGGGAGTAACATGGAAGAGACTGACACAAGACAGACCGTTGTGGAAGAAGCTTGGAGAGACCTTCGTCCAGCAGTGGATTGATAATGATTGACAATGATGATGATCTCTGCAAGCTCAAATAGTAGCATTCGCAGTTCAGATGGTAGCTTATCAGGATTTAAACGATTTCGAACGTGGTATGATAGTCGGCGCCCGGAAGATGGGTCACTCCATCTCGGAAATTACTACGAAATTTGGATTTACACGGTCAACAATTTCAGGGGTGCACCTGGACTACCCAAACTCAGGAAAAACATCCAGCGTGCGAGACCGGTGTTGCCGCAGAAAAGCCCTGGAAGATCGTGGACAGCGGCGTCTGGCATGCATTGCAACATTCGCCGCAAATCACAGCGCAATTCAATGCTGGGGTCAGTAGTAGCATCACCGTTCGGACAGTGCAACGTTCCCTGTGTTCTATGAGGTTCCGGAGCCCACGGCCCACCCAGTTGCCATTGCTGACCCGACTACACGAGGCTGTAGGCTTACTGCCTTGCCCGGGCTCGGAAACACCGCCATTGGAGGCTAGATCACTGGAAACGTGTAGCCGGGTCCGACGAATCGCGGTACGAACTGTTTCGGGCAGATGGCAGACTCCGGGTGTGGCTACAACTCCACGGAGCAATGGATTCCGCATGCCTACAAGGGACAGTGCAGGCTGGCTGTGGCTCTGTTATGATGTAAGGTGTTTTCAGTTGGCACGCGTTAGGACCCCTCATACGTCCGCAGACCGCTCTGATCGGTGGAGGCTGCGTAATCATCCATGGGGAACATAACAGAGCCACAGCATGAACGGATGCAACCACGACATGAACGGATGCAACCATGACATAAACGGGTGCAACCGTTCAGACGGTGCGACCTCTTTCAACACGACAATGTGTCACCACACACGTCCATAGTCGCCCCATTATGGCTGGAGGAACATAATCGGGGAGACTGTGGACGGAGTTTGGCATCCTGACTTGGGCCTCCTCGTTGCCGCGCCAGATTTAAACACCATCGAACATATTTGGGAAGCTGTTCAACGTGCCATCAATGCCCAGAATCCTCCACCAGCTAATATTACGAAATTGTGGGACGCTCATCAGGAAGCATGGTGTACACTATCTTCACAGTACTACAAAGAGTTAGTGGAGTCCATTCCCCGTCGCGTTGCTGCCGTTATCCGTTCGCGAGGAGGACCAACGCGGTATTAGAGAGGTATTCCAGTTTGTTTTGGGGTTTGTTTGTTTTTGAGTTTGTTTGTTTTTTCACTTCAATGTAAACAGAGCAGGTTTACGCATTGGAAACCAGTTACCGAAAAGTAATCATGGATAAAGGCAGCGATGTGAGTTAGACCGAGGCCAGATAGTAGTTGCAAGGCCGGTTTTTCAATCATCGCAACTTCTGAACTGTTGCGATTTCCACGTCAAACTGTAACACGTGTATACCAAGACTACGTGAAAAACGGCAAAACTTCCCACCTACGGAAGAAATGTGGCAGAAAACGTGCAATTGACTCTCGAGGCGAGCACAGATTGTCCTGCATCGTTACAATGAATCGCACGGCTACCGAGAGGCAGATAACTTCGGAATTTAATAAGGGCGCATCCACGAGCTTATGGACAAAGACTATCCGTCGTACCATGGAAAAAATAGGCTGTGGCAGCCGACGTACACATCGTGTCCCCTTCTTAACTGTAGGGCATCAAAAGATTAGGCTTCAGTTTGCAAAGGCCTAAAAAAAGTTCGCAGGACTGAAAACACGTCATATCGTTTCACGAATTCACCCAATGTCTTTTTACGGCCACACTGGTATCGTAGGTTGGAGGTTTTGTCGGAATTCTTGTAGTCACGGTACACCCTTGCAATGGTCGTCCGTGAAAATCCGAACTTCGTTTCTAACTCCGAAATACACTGACGGAAAAAAATCCCAACACCAAGACACCAAGAAGGGGTTGTGTTAGATAAACGACAGTTGGTAGGCGGTGAGAGTACATCTGTAAGATGACGTCTATGCACATTTCGCGCTCGGCGCATACGTGTGGCGCTAGTAGCGCCCCTCGGAACATGCAAAGCAGGTTTGCTGTAAATACGCGCTGTAACGTTCGTGAGCGTTAGTTATCGTTGAGATTCGACGTAGGGTGTTGATGTTAGTCAATAAAGCCTTTAAGAAGACGAAGAAGCCATTATCAACAGCTCACGGAGTTTGAACGAGGTCGTGTAATAGGGCTACGAGAAGGTGGATTTTCTTTCCGCAATATTGCAGAACGACTTGGCAGGAACATAGCCACTGTGCATGATTGTTGGCAGCGGTGGTCAAGGGAAGGTACTGCCTCAAGAAGACCGGGTTCCGGCCGGCCACGTGGCACTACTGAGAGGGAAGACCGCCGTGTACGGCGTATGGCCGTGGCGCATCGCACCGCGTCTGCGGCAGCAATTCGAACTGCAGCTGCCACCACAGTGACACAACGAACTGTTACAAATCGGTTACTTGGAGGACAGCTCCGAGCCAGACGCCCTGTAGCGTGCATTCCACTTACTCCAAACCACTGCCGTTTGCGACGTCAGTGGTGTCAAGCTAGAGCTCATTAGAGGACGGAGTGGAGATCTGTTGTGTTTTCTGATGAAAGCCGGTCCTGCCTGGGTGCCAGTGATGGCCGTGTGTTGGTTAGAAGGAGGCCAGGTGAGCGCCTGCAACCAACCTGTCTGCGGCGGAGACACACTGGACCTACACCTGGAGTTATGGTCTGGGGAGCAATTTCCTATGACAGCAGGAGCACTCTCGTGGTTATCCCACGCACCCTGACAGCACAGTTGTACGTCGGTCTGGTGATTCAACCTGTTGTGCTGCCATTCATGAACAGCATTCCAGGGGGTGTTTTCCAACAGGATAACGCTCGCCCGCATACCGCTGTTGTAACCCAACATGCTCTACAGATTGTCGGCATGTTGCCGTGGCCTGCTAGATCACCACATCTTTCACCAATCGAGCACGTATGGGACATCATTGGACGACAACTCCAGCGTCACCCCCAGCCAGCATTAACTGTCCCTGTATTGACCGACCAAGTGCAACAGGCATGGAACTCCATCCCACAAACTGACATCCAGCACCTGTACGACACAATGCATGAACGTTTGCGTGCTTGCATTCAACATTCTGGCGGTTACACCGGTTATTATTGTACCAGCATTTCACATTTAAAATGGCTCTTCTCGCGCTTACAATAAGCTGTGATCTTGAAACCTTAATCGATTAAATATGTTACTTATACAAATGTATTGCCGCCATTTCATTCCTCTACAACTATTTTTTCGTGGTGTGGGGATTTTTTTTTTTTTTTTCCCGTCAGTGTAGTATGGCCCATCTTACGAGCGCCAACTATGACACCGCGTGAAAATCGCTTAAATCGTTATTACTTGTCATTCTCATGCCGAAAACAGCTCTGACAGCTGGCAGATCAGATCATATGTAGAGGATTTTAGGAAGGGAGTGTCTGACCCCAGGTCTTAAACAACCCTTAGAAATAGGAAGCTAGAAGATTTGGGCTAGAGTGCCCGATAGGAAAGTGACACGGAAGCGAAGTAGAAAGGGGGAGGAAGACGCCCTTAATTATTACCGGCGGGCCAGTAACCGGGGTCCGACGGCTTAACGTGCCCATCCGACGCACGGCGGATATTTAGTGGATCGAGCGTTTGTACCTTTCTGGAATCGAACCAGCGGTCATTTCCATGGCAGTCACGAACGTTGCCCACAATATAGGCCACCCGCGGCCCAGACAGCTGGCAAGGATGTCTATCGCTTTATATACGCACTGGAGGACGCAACCGAGTACGCGCATAGGTGACGTTGCTATGTATTTTGCATAAGCTCGTCTGTACCAGTTTTTCTGGCACTTCAGTGTATACTAGTTTTTTCAGTCCGTTTAATTTCCTAAATGGACGATGTCATCGCTCTTTCCACGTTATTTTTTAAACAACGCATAGCGACTGGAAAATTGTATTCCGGCATCGCTGGGATCGAACCCCAGAACTCTAGATAATTAGTCGAGTGCGTTCGAATTCACGCTACGGCGCCAACAATTCTCAGCGCCATGCGTGGTTTATCAGTCGGCATCTGACTATACACGAATACGTATTGATGGTCTCAGCAACTGAGATGTCGTCATCTGGTGGCATTTAACGCAACAGCTATTTAATTGTAGCTGATAAATTCGAAGGGCGATAGAAATGGTTAATATATATCAAATACGTGGAGATAATGTAAATGGACGATGTCATCGCTCTTTCCACGTTATTTTTTAAACAAGGCATAGCGACTGAAAATTGTATTCCGGCACCGCTGGGATCGAGCCCCAGAACTCTCGATAACTAGTCGAGTGCGTTCGAATTTACGCTACGGCGCCAACAATTCTCAGCGCCATGCGTGGTTATTAATATTAATTTCCTAAAGCTCTCAGCACGAAGTGGATTAATTTCGACGTCGCCTGCTTTCGTTCTGAAAATGCGAACAACAAAAGAAGTTTATCACAATCATTTTCAGATGAAATCCTACCATTTAGCTTTCGTTTTAATTTTTTTTTTTATCAGACTATAATTTCAGATACTGTCCTAATTTCTTTATAAGCTTTAATAAATGATTCCCTATACGTAACAAACGAGATTTATCATGCAATACAGTTCTCACAAATTTCAGAAGTGTTCCTATTCTCTGATTTTTCCCTTCTCATGGAGTGAGATGTAAATGCAATTCCAATATGAGCTGCTTTCTCCAGATAATAAATGGATACATTTTGTTATAAAACACCGAACAACCGATACGTTTACCATGTATGTATATATATTTACGTTTCAAAGCAGTGAACTAAAACCGCACTTAGGTCTAATGGCAATTTCGTATTTCGGTATAAAGATCCTTTCTGTTTCGTCGCTCGGTGGGGGAGCAAGCGTGTTTGCATGAAGTTTGCCTAGTTCCGTTTTGCCCATTTTTTTTTTTTTTTTCCAGTATCTCTTTTTTTGTTTGAAATTACTGAGTTGCCTTGATTACTTTGTATAATAATTTTATTCTACTTTTTTTTTTATTTCTTTGATGTTCATCTCACATACAGATTTCGGGGTTTTGCTACGGTTTAGTAAAGCTTCTGTACCTTGGTTTGGTCAACATATCTACAGTTTTCTGAGAGAAAAAACAGAATGTCAGTTCGTTTGCTGTTGTTTTTTCTAAGCACAAGTGTGGAATGAAGTTCAGTATGCGACAACAGGTATTGCTTCTGTTCTTTAGTCTTGATAGTTCCTTCCCACCTTCAGTTATTTTACAACAGCCCTTCGTACCTCTATGAATTTTATCTAACTCAGCTATTTGCTTCGATCTGTGATGCGCATACCATGAATTATTCATTATCTCCTTTTTTTTTACGCTTTCCAACCGTAGGTTGAAGGAGTGTATATGCTCCAGCTTTGCCCGTCTGTCCATCCGCACTATAACTCGCGTAAAAATGGTTCGATTTCGATGAAATTTTAGTATGTGTTAGGGGGACCACCTGGGGACGAACCCCATTGAAAATGGGCGAAATGAAGTCAAAGGTCAGGACATAGGAGAGGGATTCATTCCATTGCCCTTATGCGTCATAACTTACGTAAAAATGCTTCGATTGCGACAAAACTAACATGTTATTCCGGAGTTATACTGAACCGGTTCTGTTGAATATCATCGAAATGGTGTCAAAGGTCAAGACACAGGAGCGAGATTTATTTCACAGCCATTATCCACATAACTTGACTAAAAATGCTTCTATTACGACAAAACTTTACTATGTTGTTCCGGAGGTATACTGAACCAATTCTGTTTAATATCATGGAAATGGGGTCAAAGGTCAGGGCACAGGAGCGAGATTTACTAAACAGCCATTATCGTCATAACTTGAGTAATGATTTCTGGTATCATGAAAGAAATACGGGATTACGCCATATAATACAAATTTTGAAGATGACAATCCGATTTTTGGCGTAAATGTGACAAGGATGGTAAGTCAGATAATATCTGAAAACTTGAAAATTTTCATCGTCCTGGAGCAGGACTCGAACCCGCGTCTCCCAGAAAACGCCTAGGTATGCTAACCACTACACCACCCAGAACGACCAAACATGAATGCCGGTTGCTTCGACTAGCGAATCCTGTGATGGTTAAATTCAAATTGAATGGAAACTTGCTCGTTCTGGGTGGTGTAGTGGTTAGCATACCTAGGCGTTTTCTGGGAGACGCGGGTTCGAGTCCCGCTCCAGGACGATGAAAATTTTTTTCAAGTTTTCAGATATTATCTGACTTACCATCCTTGTCACATTTACGTCAAAAATCGGATTGTCATCTTCAAGATTTCTGGTATGTTGGAAAGTGAATCATAATCAATGCATTGCATGACTTCAGTAACTTGTTGATTTTGCTTTAGTAAGTGACTGTTTTTCAGGACGTACACCTCGGTGATCGTAGAAAAAACTGCAGCAACAGCTGTATTAAATAGACAAGTATCATCTGAGTGACGAAAATAGTCATGCTCGAGCGGTGAAATATTAAGCAATGAGAATTAGAGACTTGCACGAGTCTGGCAGATCGGGATAGCCGGGTTCTGGCTCCATGTCGGGCTGATCTCGGGTAAATCGGGCCAAGCAACGTAACTTCCTTCTTCGGGTCGGGCCAGCATTTTAATCACCTCATAAAAATCGGACCTTAGCACCTATTTGTTTTCGATAACTATTTTTCTTTGTTGAAGTTGGTTTTTAGAAATGAGTCTCAAAAAGCCCAGAGCTGATCCCTGATGCAAGTCTTCGATGTTAGTTAAGGACTGTTGAGAGCAATTAACATCTTTCTGACAGCTGAAAAAGTTATCACCTGCGAAGGCAACTAAAGTGAAGACTTGGGCAAAAGACAGGCTTACTGCAAAAACAAAAAAAAATCGTACCAATAAGAATCTGTACAGCAACCACTCGTCAAGAAAAGTAAAAATAATTTCATTGACTGGGAGGATATCAGTACAAAAAAGGAAATTCGTTGAATTGGCTCATTACATGATTTTACCATACACTGTAAAAAATAAATGGTGTAAATTCACGAAAAATTTCTGAAAACAACGTGCAGCAAAGTTGCTAGTAAGTGCCCGCCTTCTAAAGGATTCTCAGTTTTTAAAAGTGCCCCCCCCCCTTTTTTTCTTAACTTCCGTAATTTCACAGATTTCCCGTAGTCAGTAATTCCGTTTATTTCAGAAAACTCAGTTTCAACTTTTTCCATATTTAGACAAATTTCAGCCCTTGCGCGAGAGAATTCTTTTGTGCCGATGGTGGGAACCGAGCTCAGGTCGTTTGGGTTGATTGAGTTGTAGCCGCGCGTCTTAACCACTGAGCCAGAAAGTCACAGGAATCGGACTCACGTTCAAGGGAAAACTAATTGGATGATGATTTTCTTTTTCTTTTAGTAATGCGACTGATTTGGTCATTTTATTTTTTCTATCGGATCTTATTGTCTTTTTGAAATCGTTTGTAATAATTTTATTTTTTCTGTTGGAGGCCTTACAAATTATGTATTTTTTTCATCGTGATTTTTCAAAGCAACTGAATGATTTGGAGTTTGAGATTTTTTTTCACCTGACAATAACTTTCAATTATCTTTAAGAGAAGGTGCAATGTATACTGTTTTATAATATTATTTCACAAAACTTCTAAATATGAAATTTACTCTTGACAGCTATACAGCTTTTGTCTTAAGGACTCCACAAACTGATAAATAGCCATCATACAATCACCTGTACAATAAATTAAGTACCCAGTTCCTTAAGGTAACACAGTACAGAATTGCTGGTGCACAAAATGAGGAAGAGGAGAAGAAATATCCTGTGCCACTGTAACCAAAATTCATGCGATATATTATACAATCCACAATATCTGATCTCGCTACAGAACTTCAAAATCAAATACTTCGACAGACTATTGATATTTAACAGTTAATCAAGCCCCCCCCCCCCCAGTACCTCAGTATTCCCGTGAAACTTTCCCATTACCGAAAAATGTTAGTCATATTAATATGGAAAAAGTTAGAACAGTTTTTACACTAATACAGGGTGTCCCAAAAGGTCGTAGACAAACATTAGGGGTAGGTCCGTCAGACAACTACGAACCAATTTTACATAGGAAGTGACGGTCGCAAACGCGACCGACGACTGCTAGAGGGCGTTGTTCGCTAGCGCGTAGGGGAGCGCGAGGCAGTATCATTTGAGGGTCTACTGATTTTTTTTTTTTTTTATTGGAGGTTTAACGACCACCGTAAGCAACTCAATGGGCTATAAGCAGTCGCCCGTCCCTAATTTAGGGTCACTGGTTCCAGGGAAGGGAGAGAGCCAGTGCCGTAAGACAAACACAACATCCATGCCTCACCGGGATTCGAACCCGGACCCCTTACGGACGAATGATCAGAGGCCAACGCCTTAGACCACTGCGCCACCGGGGCGGCCTACTGATTTATCAGCAGACCTGCTGATTTTTTCACGCTTTTAGTGACTCTTTTGGAAAAACGCCTTGTTTCTACTGTTTTTTTTTTTTTTTTTGTGTTCCATTAAATTCTGAGTTTTCGTAAGCTTTTAGTTATACTGTTAAAAAACTTATATGAAATATAACAGCACTTTTACATAATGGCTTTAATTTTTTCGAAAAATTTGAAACAGGATCTGATCTGTTTAAAATGATTGATCAGCTTGGATATTATGTTACTGTCAGTGTACAAACGGATAATTGTCATAATTGATACCCCACAATGCTGAATTCCTTGAGTGATCATATCTTCTTCGGCCTCGATGTAGATGTAGGAGATTTTTTAAAGTTCTAACAACCACCGTGAGCAACTTGATGGACTGTAAGCAGTCTGCCGTCCCTAATTTAGGGCCACATGTTCGAGGAAATCGAGAACGCCAGTATCGAGACATCGATTTTGAAATACATTCTGATATATGTGTGCACTAATTTTGGTCATGTGCGAGAAATACAATGGTGACGGAAGTAGATCGTTTCCACTATTGTCGAAATTTGTAGCATGTTTGTTATTCTTCACGCACTCAAGTGCTGCAGTACAAATGATATTTTCTGTGATAAGCATTGTGAAGACAAGCAGAGAAACAAGCTTTCTTCAAAAATCATATGTCGCTTGCCCCATACAAAGTGTATGCTTTCAAATTCTTCATGGCACAGTGTATGGCAAGTGTATGCTTTCAAATTCTTCACAAGTGAAATGGTCTCATAGAAAAAATTAACAGCAGCATCTGTGATAGCGATAGTGATAAGATTAAAACACTTATGTCCAAATTCTCACGTGCATGTCCTACAGTTCAGTTGACCCATCCCATTAGATTTTGTATTACACATCATAGCAGAAAAGCTAAAGATTGACTTTTAAGAAAGGAAGTGGAAAACATTGTGTGAACAACTTCTTAAAAGCCATTACAATAACAATACGTTGTGTATCTTAGTGAAAAAAAAAATCTGCTGATTTTTAAACAAAACTGCTGATTTTTTGGGATGAAATCTACTGATTTTTGAGAATTTCACCTGGCAACACTGTTTGAGGAGATGACATTGGAGAGGAAGGATGCAGCGCTACAGTAATAGGGAGATGGCGGATATGCATTACGCATATGGCCCGGAAGGATGCAGAGGAAGGATGCAGCGCTACAGTAATATTGAGATGGCGGATATGCATTACGCATATGGCCACCAACGATTGTGTGAGACCGGAGCCTTGGAAAGAAACAGCCACTGTGGTCGGGAACGTAGTACGCGCACACCTGCCATGTAGGAAGCTGGCCAACGTGAAATTCAGCAGAACCCACATACAAGTATCAGAGCAATCGCGCCCGACCTGGCTGTACCTTGCTCCAGCGTTATGCGCACATTGCACGAGGAGATGCTACACCCGTACCACATCCAAAGAGTGCACACATTGGGCGCAGGCGATTACCCTCAGCGTATTACGTTCGCACGTTGGAATTTGCACCAATGCCACAGAGCCTGACTTTCCTTCGTGGTTTCTTTTCACCGATGAAGCAACATTTTCATACTGAACCACCATAACATGCATGTGTGGGCGCACAAAAACCCTAGTAGTACCAAGGAGGTTAGAAGAAGAGGTGGTGAAATGACCCGCTTTGTGTGAAGCCAAAACAGATTAGCTGTTCCGTTCTTCTCTCTGTGGTGGTTGAAGTCTGAGGGAGTTCGGAGACGTGACGTCACTTTCTGTGCCAAAAGCAGTTTCGCTTAGCGCATGCAAACCATGCACGCAAACAAAGAATATTTCGGACTTCGTATTTCTCAACATTAGGGTTTTGGTTATATTTTAAACATGGTTCATTGCACATGCGCAGTATGCAAGTAACCATGTGCAGTATGCACTTCCGCTCAAAAAATCATTATTTTGTTCAATTTTTTAAAGAAATGCCAACACATATTTTCCTATTTTTTCTGGAATTTTTTAATTATGAGAATGAATACTTCAGCCTCAATTTTTTTCATGACTGTATGGGTAGAGTAAGAGTCCGAAAACCCCGTTCGAAATCGCGATTTCCCCATAGAGATATACAGGAGATTCTCGGGTTGGGAGTAGTCAGCTGATAAAAAGTGGCGTCACGCCAGAAGCACAGGAAGAGTGGCTGTTGCCATCTCCTCCTTATTCTAACCTCCTTGAGGAGTACACGTCCGCATGGGGTGCAACACCGCTTCACCACCAACGTTTGGGCTGGGATTGTCGGCGACTGTTTTATTGGTCCCTACCTACTCCTCTCACGCCTGACCTATCGCATCTTTTTGGAAGAGGTCTTGCCGCAGTTGCTGGGTGACGCTCCTCTCGCTGTACGGACACACATCTGGTTTCAGCATGACAGGGAGCCCGCACATTTCAGCCAGAATGTGCGGCACTACCTGAATACCACCTACCCTCATCACTGGATTGGCAGAGGCGGACCCGTCACATGGCCACCACGATCCCCCGACCTCGCCCCCTCCCCCGTACTTCTTCCTGTGGGGATACATGAAGTCCCTGGTGTACGAAACATCCGTAGATTCGGATGTCGACTTCGTCACCAGGGTCGTTGAGGCGGCGGGACGTGTCCGTGACAGACCTTCCCTATTTGAACGTGTTCGACAATCCATTCGTCGCCGATGTGAAGCCTGCATTGCGGCGGATGGCAGGAATTTTGAACATCTGTTGTAATGTATCTTGATTTGTTCCACATGTACATCGCACTGTGTTGTGTGTTAATAAACCAATGTTCAACACTGGTATCTGCCTTAATTTCTTTGTGTGTCGTTCACTTTGCTGTCACACCGTACGGTCGTGTTTGCGACCCACACTTCCTATGTGAAATTGTTTCGTAGTTGTCTGGCGGATCTACCCCTAAAGTTTGTCTACGACCTTTTGGGACACATTGTATAAGAAAAGAATTTCAGAAAATTCAGAATTTCCCGTTAACAAATCTTGAAAACGGTAATTTACCGTCAATATAAGAAAGGAATTGCGTAAACGTTTCTGAAATTTTTTCTGGCGTACGAAAAATCCGTAAAATTCAGAGTAATTCGTCACTTCACGAAAAAAGTTGCATCAGAAATATGCTTCGTCAATTCACGAAAGAAATTATGAAAAGTGGCTCGTGAATTTCAGAATTTTTTTACAGTGTATGACGAAAGTCACAGTGATTTGTTAACACGGTGAAAGTTAAATTCAAGCCAATGTCCACAGCTAACTAGAGTCACTAAGCGTGTTATCTCAGTCCCTACCTCAACAATGTAAGCAGTGAAAGAAATTTTGGTACTGAATGGAGGATATTTTTGAAAAAGAGGAACTACGTAATTTGAAGCCTGAGACTGTTTCTTTGTGATAAGTTACCAAGATGAATTTTATGCTTATATTAATTTAGATATTTCTACAAAATAATTCCCAAATCCATTTTCTCTTCATGTTATTCGAGACTAGTATTTCCTATAAACTTGCGGAATTTACATTACAAAAGAAGGTAAGTCAACTATCATATATTTTTTCTGTTGTGGTCTTCCTTATACGTGGACAATGGGACCCTAAAATGACTACTGACCCTGAATCCATTACTAACAGCAAGGACCAAATTTCCACGCGAGTTAATATAACTAAGATTTAACCCGAGCCCTGACAAAGGAAATGACACCCTTAGCAGGATTTATTGGATTTTAAAATGAACGACTTTATAGCTTAACCACTATTTCTTTGCTTTACATTAGCAATGTTCATTTTAACATCCAATCACTAGCTAGTACGCGTCCTTTAAAGCGAAGGCGCTGCCCTACCAATTCTTTTAAGACTTGTAGACATGAGTGCAATAATGATACATAAGTAAAATGAAAGGCTGTAGATCAAAGCGAAACCTCGACGAGTTTATCAACTTACAACAGAAAAAAAAAGGGACATCGTCACTCGAGCGAGGAGTACCCTGTGTTCTTTTCTCCTTTCATATGACACTCAGAGCCATGTCCGGGGGGGGGGGATCAAAAACGGTTGTTGAATTCATAACAATAGTAATAATATTACTTTAGTTAAAATAAAGATAATCTCGTTTTCTGGGAGACGCGGGTTCGAGTCCCGCTCCAGGACGATGAAAAATTTTCAAGTTTTCGGATATTATCTGACTTACCATCCTTGTCACATTTACGCCAAAAATCGGATTGTCATCTTCAAAATTTGTAAAGATAATCTATTCGCCCGGAGAATGCTTCTGTGACTACATATATGCACATTCGTTGAAATCGTAACTAAGAAACGAGGGCACAAAAAATCGGGCTTGGTCGGGTCGGACAACGACTCAAGAGTTTTTGGGCCGGATCGGGTCAAAAATTTCAGGCCCGTGCAGGCCTCTAATAAGAACTCTAAACGTGCACACGTGAGCAAAAGAGTTGAAAAAATACAGCGCGATAAGACACATGTGGCGTACAATTCGGCACTACAGAAAACTGTTCTAACGGCTACATCAGTTGGACATAAACACAATGCAGTCAAGTATTTAATTAGCGAATCTCACAACAGAACGTACTGGGCAGTCTTTATTGGCAATGAAGAAGCTGCATAAGAAAAAAATCAACATGATGGAAAACACTAGAGGGCAGAAATCACTTAAAGCTTATTAATGATGGATCATCTTTTAATTTGCCACGTTCGTGAAAATATTGTCATTAAGATGGGGGGACGATCGCATGGATAATGATCACTCCAATCTTATATTGAGGATTTTGCATTGGAAGACACTCCAGCAAAAAAATTATGAAGTTTCACTCAATAACGATTGGGATCACATTTCTCCCGGATAACAGCTCGAATGCAACGTGGCATGGATTCAAGATACGTCGGGTGTCACGAAAATCGTGGGTCAACCTTTCTCCAGCACGAATCTTGTAGCTGACACAGTCGACGGGGGAAAAAAAAACTCTTTTCAATATGTTCTAATCATTCTCCATAGAAATGAGGTCTGGGAATGAAGGTGGCGTTGAATGATGTGCGATGTACGCAGGCTGCTTATCGTACCAATCACACATTGGAAATGCGGCGGATGCAACCGTTGTCGTCCTGGAAACATTTTGAATAGTGGAGATAAAAGCGCAGTATGCAAGTGAATCCGTACAAGCAGATCCAACAAGTGTCAGCTGAACGCGTACGTTTAACTTATTAGAAGGTGCTTCATAGAACACTACTGGCAGCAGATTGAACAATGCAGACACCATGGATCCAAGGTTTCATGAGGCTTGCACCAGACTTTTCATCCTGCCGGCAGCGCCAAACATCGTGTAACTTACTCTCGTCGGACAACAGGACTTTCTCCCATTGCACCACCATTCCTTTACGATGATCAAGACACTATGTCAAATGGTATTATTTGTTTGTTTCTTCACCGACACGTGAGGCTTCTTCTGGATTGGTGGGCGATAAGCAGCAATAAGGTGTTTCGGTTCCCTCCTCACGGTTCGTGTAGAAATGGTGTTCCGAGCCTAAACTGAACTCTAACGTTTGTTGTTGCACAGTTGCATGCCCAGCTCAGAAGCGCTTTGCTCCAAATCGTCCAACGATCTCTCTCTTCGATCATGCCATCACAGGAAAATGGGCTGTTCTCCTTCGCTTTCCTCTTTGTAAAGACTTCTTATTTCCGTTACCCGAATCAGAGTCGGTCCAGGGAAAATTTGATACTGTTTTTCGTCACAATCCCAAAATCATTGAATTTAAAACGAACATTTTTACAAAGTCACTTCGTGTGAAAACGGCACCTTAACAAAATTATTGAGATGTTATTAATTTAATAACCTTCCAAAAGTTAGACGACGTCGAGTCTAAAACAATTTCGAGGTAAATTTCATTCCTTTTGGTGACTTTACGTATTTCCTATATACATTGTTTGTTGACTCTAAGAAATTAATTTTGTACCCAACCGGGAAATTATTTTCCCCTCACTCTCACGCATTCCCAATATCGGGAATGCAGCGACGCTTCCGCGGAACACCAGAACACTACACAAGACCTTCCGTGCGCCGACTCCCGTTCACGGGCTTGTGGTGGTGTAGGTTGTTACTTCTATTTTATGTGCTCCGGCGTCGGTTGGCGATGAATCTAAAAACACTGAAATATGGTTTTTGACGATAAAAATTTATTTAATGAAAATGGTAAAATCCAACAAAACTTCGCATGTAACTTTAAGTACTCAGTAAATTATAAAAGAAAACGGAAAGAAAAAAAAATACCAAAGTTCACAAGCATGTTTTACTGTCACTGAGCGTAGATCTGTAATATTTTTTTTTAAAACTCAGTATTTATAATAGACGGTCCAAAATTTGTGATGTATTAAAATTAATGGTGTTTATAAAACTAATGGACGCATTTTTTTTTTACCTGCTAACTGCATTCTAGATTACATGTGACAGCGCTCAGACTCGAGGCTGCACATTTAGGTAGAAAATCCATTCCCTAGTTTATTTTTTTTATTTTTATTAATTCGTGTAATTTTTGAGGAAAGAGTACGTTTTATTTACTTTTTATTTATTTTGCCATATACTTTCGGGTGATTCTTTTTTTTTTTTTTTTCCTCTCCGTCCGCGTCTCCCAGCGCAAGGCGTCACATAGCGTAAGACGAGATAGACAGCGTTAGCGTCACCATGGACGGACCGACATTGTATGGAGAGTTTTATGGGGCAATAGAAGTGTCCACCGTGTCTAGCATCCACAATGCGTGTTGGGTAGACCGTAGACTTTTTGGAACCGGAGCTAACAGTTTTATTGGGTTAAGATTTATGGCCGGTGGTTATATCACGCGGTTAACGTAACGAGCGGTTCTCAGAATTTTCACGGGAACGGGTAGCAATTTTGACCCCCAAACGAATGGATGAACAAAATGTTAATTATCTGACCAGTAGGATTTAGACTTGGGAATTTAATTCAGGGAGGCTTGCGTTTGCCAGCTAGTGATTGGATGATGGGATGTTTTGAGGTAATGTGGGTCTTCTTGGGGGTTGTCGAAATTTTTCCAAGGGAAGAGAACTTGGTCACTTCACTTTTACTTTTTCACGGCGTGCATCACTTGCCCTTTCCTCCATGACTGTCACCTAGGAGCTGCCAAATATTACGACAGGACTGAAGCAACCGTAAGCTGCACACAATTTTCCAAGCTGCGGAGTGAAGATCTCAACCTAGGTTTCCGGATGAACGGACCCTACTAAGGACCGTTGGGGCTCATACGACGGTTGCAGCCGCGGATGGAAGATAACACCCACCGGATGAGAATTCTCCCGGGTCAGCGGCGCGAACCCAGAGACTTTAAGATGCGACTACCTAGAGGCCATAGCCAACCTCGTTCAAAGAACTTTTCATTTCTGTGTAACCGCCAGGACGTCATACCCCGGATGAAGCCACAGTCTCAATGGGATCGCCAGGCCAGATTCGGATGTTAAGGTAGGAAATCCATCCTATTCTTTCTTTTGGTGTTCCCTCGTAATATGTTTATCGGATCAGTGCATACGAAAGTCGTCCGTTAAAGTTTTTATAAGCACACACACCCGAGATCCGTAATGCCGCACTTTGGGAGATCACAGCGATATTTTTTAATTTATTTACATTTTATTTTATTTGTATGCGAATAGCTTTATCTCGACAATTTTTAATGTTTTCTGTTACCGTTGAAGCTTGGAAGTGAAATCTGCATGCATTTTAAACTTTGTTTTCCTATTTCCGAGGCCAGTTATTGGGTTGGAAAGAAAGTAATGTCTGCAAATGCAACAGAAAAGTGCTAATTACCATAAATACAAGTACAAATCAGTCCAAAGTGTAGTCGCCATCGTTTGCCACGACCTGCTCCCATCGTCTGGGCAGCTGTTGGACACTATCCCTGTAGAATTGTGGCGGCTTGGACGCAAAGAAGTAAGTGCGCGTTCAACATCGTCCCGGTCGGGGAACCTCTGTCCATCCAGGAAATGCTGCAACGACCGGAAAAGGCGGTAGTCGCTTGGGGGCAATGTCCGGGGAATAAGCTCCCAGTCCAGACCCCTGATCATGTGACAGGATCCCCGTGCTGTGTGTGGTCTATCTCCATCTTGCTGTAGAATGACGCCCTTGCGGTTCAGCAGTGCTGGTCGTTTCCACGTGAGCTATGGGTGCAGATCGTCGAGCTGATGGCAGTATACATCGGTGGTGATGGTGTCTGGCAGCAGCTCAAAAGACATGACACCCCGCATATCCCACCAAACAGACAGCAGGACCTTAAATGGGTGTACGTTTACTTTGGGGGCCGGCATCGGCTTCTGTTTCGGGTTCAACCACTGTTTCCGGGCGCTGGCATGTCATACAGGATCCATTTCTCGTCACCTGTCACAATGCGGTCCAAGAACGAATCAACTTGGTCACGTGCAAGCAGGAAAACGCATGCACTCATGCGATTTGCTTTCTGCTCAACTGTGAGTTGATGGAGTGCCCAAACTCCCCTGTTGTGCACCTTCCCAATTTGACGCAGGTGCGTGATAATGCTCGTATAGGTAGTCCCCAGATGTTCGACCAACTCCCACATGGTCACACGTGGGTCAGTCTCCACTAAGGTCATCAGCATGTCCATATCCACTGTTGCGGGTCTTCAGGCTTTGGGACGGTCTGACATGTCTAAATTTCCCTCGCGAAACCGTTCGAATCAACGACAGCACTGACGATGTGACATAGCATTGGAGTACAAACTGGTAATGTTTCTTACAGCACTTGCGTGGGTGCTACCACGACGAAACTCCTACAACATGCAATGGCGGATGTGCTCCTTGTTTAAGTATGTATTCCAGGTTGACTGGGGCTTAAACTCTTCGTCTTCTGACGACTAACTGCCGCTAACTTAAGCCACCTACCTACCTGCTGATGTCATGCCGGTGTGCTCCGCAATCTCAGTGGCAGAAGCTTCTACTTCGGGTACCTCGTCTTCGGACATTATCTTCTTTCCAACCCAATATAAGGCAAGTTTTGTAGATCAAAAGCGATTTTTTTTTTTTGTCATTATTAATTCATTGGTCATCTAATTGGCTTTATTTCGATTCGCTTTGTTGTTTTGTTCCACTACTAAATTTTGAAGTTCGGCAGTGAAATGTTCGCATTTTTTTTGTTTTTTTTTTAACGTGCGGAAATACACTCCTGGCCACCCAAAATGCAACACCAAGAAGGAAGCATCCGATTCGCCTGAAATTCGCAGCATGCGTCGTCCACGAGAGGACATGCAAACGATTAGCATTGCAGAGCATATGCAAATCATATGCGCCCGGCACGCCACTGAGATGCACTATAAGAGGGATGCACCGAAGGCGGGGTGTAAGTAGTGGAAGTGTGTTGTGCTGCCGGACTTGTGCGTGGGAAGCTTCCTGATGCCTCGTCGGAGAATACGGAAGTCATTCCCGCACGTTTCGGAGTTCGACAGAGGACGAATAATAGCTTATCACGACAGCGGTTTATCGTACCGAGAAATCGGCGCCCGCGTAGTACGACATCCAGCCACAGTGAGGCGAGTGTGGATTCGGTGGGTGCAGGAGGGACGGACGGACGGACCGACGTGAGCGATTGCCGCAGCCGCGGCACACAACCGAACGAGAGGACCGGCATGTTGTGCGGCGGGCATTGACGCCTCGCACCGCCACATCACGAACGTTAGCGCAAGAATTAGGGTGTGTTGCGCAACAACCTGTGTCAGCACGTACCGTTCAACGTCGTCTGCAGGAGCGGGGACTTATCCCACGGCGCCCATTGCTCCGATTACCATTGACGTTACACCACCGGCGAAAGCGGCGGCAGTGGGTCGTTGAACGCCGTACCTGGACTACGGAATTGCACGACATTGTCTTCTCCGACGAATCCTGCTTCTGCCTGCAACACCACGATGGTCGGATCCGCGTGTGGCGGCACCGTGGTGAGAGACTGTATGACGCCTGCATTATGCATCGCCATACCGGTCCGTCGCCTGGCGTTATGGTTTGAGGCGCAATTGGATATGACACCCGCACCCCTCTGGTACGCATCGCCGGTACACTCAACAGCCACCGCTACATCTCCGACGTTTTGGAGCCTGTAGTCCACAGTTACCTGCAGGACCTGCCAGCGGCCACGTTTCAACAGGACAGTGCGCGCCTGCACGTGGCACGCATCGTGCAACAATTCTTCAGGGCCCACCAGGTGTCACTGCTGCCGTGGCCCGCCTGTTCTCCCAATATGTCGCGCATCGAACACGTCTGGTCGCTGATCAGCAACCGAGTGGCCCGGCAGGCACCACCCGCGGCTAAGCCTGATGAACTGTGGCAACGTGTGGAAGCAGCCTGGACCGACATACCCCAAGCCCACATACAAAGCCTCTTTCGTTCGATGCCGCGGCGTGTAGCGGCTGTTATTGCCAGCCATGGGGGCCACACGAACTATTGATGTCTGCGTGTTCCGCAAGTCGCGCGGGCCAGTAAGCTCAATCGTTTCATCTTTGTATCTGTTGTTATGTGTCCAGTAAATCTGGCTTTGCTATCTCGTGTCCTCCTTGGTGTTGCATTTTGGGTGGCCAGCAGTGTATTATATCTGTAACTTCCTTGAAGTTTTCATATAATTTTTAGGTTCATGAGTAGCTTTACATCATCACACAGCCAGTTTTCCTGATTGTATGTGCTAAAAGAAAAATGCCTAAATACCTGAATCCTAACGATTCATATTAATGTCATTCAATTGTTACCTTTTCTATGTTTAAACTCTTTACCATATAAAGCCTTACTTTAAAAAAAAAAAAAAAAAAAAAAAAAGAACATTAAATTAAACATACTGAATTTCTGTTTTAACAAGGATTTCTATACGAACTAATGTCGTATTTCATTAACCTTAACAACATAATGCAGTTTTATTACATTTATACAGTTCTCCTACACAGGTACTTTATTCGAAGACGATGGGGCAGCCAATACCCACAGCACGATGTATCAAGTCCAGATGGGAAGAAACACACACTCCATTTGGGCTTAGGTTTATTCTGCTTTTATTAAATACAATTTTTAAAATTATGAGACCTTTCAAGTCTACACACTGGATTCATCATCAGATAAACAAACTACTAATCCATAAATGATGAATCCAGTGTAGACTTGAAAGGTCTCATAATTTTAAAAATTGTATTTATAAAAGCAGAATAAACCTAAGCCCAAATGGAGTGTGTGTTTCTTCCCATCTGGACTTGATACATCATGCTGTGGATATTGGCTGCCCTATCATCTTCGAATTCACGTCTGCACGAATATATACAGTGAAGTGCTAGAAAAACTGGTACACCAGTCTAACACTTGGTAGGTCCCCCACGGGAGCGCAGGACTGCAGAAATACGACGGGGCATGGACTCCACTAGCTTCTGGAAATATGCTGTAGGCAATGCACACCATACTTCCTGCAGAGCGTTCCACAATTCGGGTGTATTCCGAGGTCTCGGATTCCTGTGTGCGATAGCGCGTTGCATGGCATCCCAAACGTGTTCTATCACGTTCAGATATGGGAATTTGGGTGGGAATGGCAACACCCCAAACTCAGATGAATGCTCTTCTAACCATAATGTGGCCTCCCGACACTTGCATTGTCTTGTTGGAACAGGCCCAACCCAGCATGAATGCAGGACATGAACGGGTGTACCTCGTCAGAAAGGATGCGCACGTAGCGTTGGCCGCTCACAGACGTTTGTAGACGTACCAGCTATCCCAGAGAAGTCCAGCTAAACACACCCCATACCATTACGGACCCACCACCAGCCGATACAGTCCTCTGTTGATATGCGGGATCCATGGCTTCATGGGGTTTGCGCCACACACAAATCCTTCCATCTGCCCGATACAGTTGGAAACGTGATTCGTCAAACCAAGGCTACTTGCTTCCAGTCATCAAGTTTCCAGTGGCGGTGTTGTCGTGCCCAGGCGAGGCGCATAGCTCTGTGTCGTGCACCCATCAAGGGGACTCGAGTTGGGCGTCGGCTCCCAAAGCCAATATCGTGCAGGATACGTTGCACAGTCCGGACGCTGATGCTTGTTGAGGCTCCAGCATTTTTTTGATTGGAGGTTTAACGACCATCGTGAGCAACTCAATGGGCTATAAGCAGTCGCCCGTCCCTAATTTAGGGTTGCTGGTTCCAGGGAAGGGAGGGAGCCAGTGCCGCAAGACAAACACAACATCCATGCCTGACCGGAATTCGAACCCGGACCCCTTTCGCACGAATAATTAGAGGCCATCGCTTGTCAGACCACTGCGCCACCGGGGCGGCTCTCCAGCATTGAATTCCGACGATACCTGCGAAAGTGTTGCACGCCTATCGCGTGAAACGATTCTTGATAGCCGACGATGGTCACGTTCACCCAATGTCTTTTTACGGCCACACTGGTATCGTAGGTTGGAGGTTTTGCCGGAATTCTTGTAGTCACGGTACACACTTGCAATGGTCGTCCGTGAAAATCCAAACTTCGTTTCTACCTCCGAAATACTATGGCCCATCTCACGAGCGGCAACTATGACACCGCGTTGAAAATCGCTTAAATCGCTATTACTCGTCATTCTCATGCCGAAAACAGCTCTGACAGCTGGTAGGGATGTCTATCGCTTTATATACGCACTGGCGGGCGCAACCGAGTACACGCATAGGTGACGTTGGTATGTATTTTGCATAAGCTCGTCTGTACCAGTTTTTCTGACACCTCAGTGTATATTAGTAGTAACAGGTACCTTATTTGTATCCTCTTCCTTTTTCCACTTTTATATGGGAAATCACATCTAGAATAATTTTCCAATTATTTTTTTAATGATAAATAAACCGCTACAACTCAGATAAAATGAAGTCTACCGGTATTTCACAGTTAAGTGACCACCATTTCCATCAAAAGGCATTTCAAGAAACTGTAAATACAACAAAACCTCATTTTGTACGTTTTTCACTTATACGTTTTTCTCATTCATACGTAAAATTTCGCCTATCCAAAAATTTTGAATTGCTCTTAATGTTAAACTTTCTCTGTTTTGTTTATGTTTGTTTTTTCAATTACACTTTATTTTTACTTGATCCCCTGAGAAACGTATAAACGAGGTTCTACTCTACTTAAGAGAAAATCGGGCACCCGTACCAGTTTCTGACAAATCGAAATTCTTCAAAACCCCAACACACCAAGTACCTTTTTTTATTCAAAAGCAGTAAGACCAAACATCAGCTATTCACCTTCTTTTGAAGGTGAATAAGTTGACTTGGAAGCATACGAGACTATTTTTTGTACATCATAATTTCCCTTGAGTGTTTGAATGGACCCCTTGTCCTCATGCGTGTACCCTCGAAATGCAGCCAAACGGTATCAACGAAGTTTGTTCCTTTTTTAGAATTTATCTGGTTGGGAATGAGCGTAATTGTGGCCAAAAATTTTTCCATGTATTTTCCAACTTTTCCAGGTGCAGAATTTTCACACTAGGTGACGATAATTTCCGATAACTTCATGGGGTATTAGAAAAATTCCTTTAATATCGGCCATCTGTAAGCAGGATTAATATTGTCCGACCATACTTTGATTTTTCTAGCAGGCAATCTTTCCACTAAGTGGCGCAACGGTACATCTGCATTCGGCACCATACCTTAGCTTCCACATTTGCGCTTTGAAAAAAAAACCATGATAGGATTGTTTAAACCACGACCAAATTCTTCATACACTTTTCAGCTTTTTCGAGGCTCCATTTTACCGCTAGAAAGCATATGCTTAAAATTTCATATCGCGCGCGCGCGATTTTATCTTAGCTTCCATATGTTGGATTCGCAAAATTCTTTTACCAGCAGCCAGATACAAAAAATGATGTTATCAGTATATTTTGACTAACGAAATTGGTGATTTTCTGGCCAAGTGGAATAATATCATATTTGCATTTGCTGTTCTTTCACCCACGTGGTTTTTAAAATGTTTTTTTAACAAAAACTTTTTTTTTTTTGCTTACAGTTAGTTGACACCATGATCAAAATTATTTCTTAATTTTCCACCTTTCCTACACATAAAAATTTTCCATACTGAGTTTCCTCTCCAAGTGGCGTAACGGTACACTTATGTTGAGCACCATTTCTTGGCTTCAAATTACATGAGGCTATTACGATTTTTTCGAAACGCATAGCTGAGACCAAGGGCAGTATTATCGGCAGCCACTCTTGACAAAAAATTGACTCGCTAGATGGCAGAAATGTATACAGGGTGTCCGAGAATTATTGGACACATTACAAAATTATGTACAAAAAAAAAAAAAACTATGAGCATCGTCTGTTTTTCTACGTCACATATTACTAACACGGTTTCTATATTTTTGTTTTGCAGAATTGTTATTCCCAGAATCCGATAGATGGCGCTAGGTGTGGCCTGATGCGGAATGTATGAGAAATGCGCAATCAGCAGTCATGTCATCCGTACAGCAGAAGGCGATGCGTGCTTATTGGCTTGCGGAATTGAAGTCTGTCATTAAAGTTAAAAGACGGTACCGTTTAAAGTATGGTTGTAATCCTCCGTCAACGAATTCAATTAAGCGGTGGATGAAACAGTTTAAATAAACTGGCAATGTGGAACATCGTGGAGGATCCGGTAGGCCTAGGGTCAGCGGTGAGACGGTTGACCAAGTTAATGAAAGTTTCCGACGAAGCTCCGGAAATCCGTTCGTAAAGCAAGCAGAGAACTGCATTCCGAAATCGACAGTTCACGATATCTTGCACAAAAAATTAAAGTTTCATGCTTATAAAATTCAAATAGTGCAAAAGATGCATGTAAAGGATCACACTCTGCGATACGATTTCGCTGTGGATATGCTGAATCGAGTGGAAAACGACGAAAATTTTCTCAGTATTGCAATTTTTAGTGATGAATCCACATTTCATGTATCAGGTATTGTGAATAGTCTTTCTTCTTCTGCGAAAAAACTATAACTGGTGACATTTACTTAGATATGCTAGAAAATTTCGCTATACCCCAGATCAAAAGATATGACAACGTCGTATTTTAACAAGACGGCGCGCCTCCGCATTGGTCAACGTGTGTACGTAAGTGCCTAATGAGCATTTCCCCAACAGATGGATTGGGCGTGATGGTTCCATTCCGTGGCCTCCTCGCTCTCCAGATCTAACTCCATTGGATTATTTCATGTGGGGTTATGTGAAGGATCGTGTCTATCAGACGCCTTGTACTGATTTGCAGCAACTGAAGCAACGTATCACAGCTGCTATTAATTCCATAACTCCTCAGATGCTTGCCAATACATGGCATGAAATCGAGTATAGCTTGGACGTACTACGAGCAACCATGGGATCTCACATCGAAATTTATTAACTTGTGTAGTTACATTGTAAGTTAGTACAGTCAGTTTCTTTCTATCTGTTTAATGTTTTGTTTTATATAATTTTGTAATGTGTCCAATAATTCTCGGACACCCTGTATATTAATGGCACGATATTTTGGCTTCTACCTGTCAGACTTGAAAAAAATATTTTTTACATCCGATACAACAATATTTCATGCACTTTCGAAATTTCAAAATTTTTCACTAGGTGATGTACACGATATCATGCGTATTTTAATTTACTACCGTTTCTCTGTTAATTCGTGTCGTATTAAAAAAACTTCCTGCGTGGGACATTAGGCAGCATAGCGAAGCTTATGGTTGCCTGGGAAGTCTTCAGTTTTTACAGAACTACTTATCACCCATCTCGACGTACCTTAAACAAAGAGCCAAAATATGATAATATAACCACTTGCGTAATATGATGTTGGTCCTACACGAGCTACCAAAACAACTCTTACCCGCCGAGGTTTTTAAAAGTTTACACTACAAGATTTCTAAAGGTCGCTTGTGGTATCTAATACCAACATGTCACCAGCATATCATTTAACTCTTGCAAGTTACGTAGTTGAGCCGCAGCAGATCGGATTTGCTGTTCCAACACAAACAATAGTGCTCGATTGGGTTGGATTTGGAGGCCAAGGCAATCAATACCTGGAAGTCTTCCTCATGTTCTGCGAACCATTGTCGAACAATCCGGGCAGTGTGGCATGGCGCATTATCCTGCTAAAAGAAGACACTACTATAGAGGAATATCGTTGCCATGAATGGATGTACCTGTTCTGCAGTGATGTTTAGGTAGGTAGTCCTAGTTTCCTGCACATGAATGACTGTACCCAGGTTTTTCAGCAGAACATTGCCCAAAGCATTACACTTCCTCCACCGGCTTGTTACCCATCGTAGACGCTTTCGACGGTGAATCAAGGTTAGCACAGACACTCGGAGTGGTCTGCGGCTACGCAGTTCCATTTTCAGCAGGGTTTTATGTACTGTGTGTTGTGACACATTACTCCTGTTTTCATCATTTAAATTACTGGCGAGTTGCGTCACAATATCCTTCTGTTGGCTGGTACCATACGGCCTTAGCTCACTTCTAGCATCGACGAGCCGTGGTCGGCCCACGCTTTGCCGGCGATTCGTGGTTGTCCTTTCTCGAACCACTTTTTGAAAGTACTAAACTAACGACGGCTGACCGTGAGCACACCACAAGCCTAGCCGTCTCAGAAATGTTGACCCAGTCTCCGGGCCATTACACTTTTGCCTCTGTCAAACTCGCTGAACCCGTCGTTGGTCGCGCTACAAGCATTTCTCTAATGCTTCGCATATAAAGAGCGTCGTTTATTTGGAAGTGACTCTGGGGCACCACTCCCCGCTCTAGCTCACTTTTAGAATCTTCTCAAGAATAGTGTTAGCTCCGATATAGATTGGCGCGTCTTTGACCGTCAAAGAGTCTGTTCTTTGCTCCCATGGAACATTTCTCTCATCAAGCGACCGCTGGCGTTTGCGTCACGTCGACCTTTTTTCATCAAACGACCCTTGGCGTTTGTGTTTTGTATTTTATAGACAACGCGACGATACATGTGCGTTTTTCGCCTAATTTGATTTGTAACTACATATATTAACTATATTTCTTGCACAGAATGAATTCTGAAAGATTATTATTGAGTGGAATACATAAAACAGCAGGAAAAGGTAGTGTGAGACCACTGGCGTTGTTCAACGGGTACCGACCAACGACGGGTTAAGTCCGCTGCCTTCCCATCTGAAGAACAAGAATAACACTGATTAACAGAGCTCGGTATCAAGTGTTATTTATACAGTTTTATGACGCTCACGCTTTCTGCCGTTCACCTGCAGTTGCTTCGATTTGCATAAAGACTCAAGTGTTTTGGCTCTTTTGTGTATAACGTAATACTACTAGGCCACTCCGGTGGCGCAATGGTCTAAGCGGTGGCTTCTGATCATTCGTCCGAGATGGGTCCGGGTTTGAATCCCGGTGAGACATGGATGTTGTGTTTGTCTTACGGCGCTGGCTCTCTCCCTTTCCTGGAACTATTAGCCCTAAATTAGGGACGGGCGAATGCTTATGGCCCATTGAGTAGTTCACGATGGTCGCTAAACTTCCAACCGAAAAAAAAAAAATTAATAACGTACTAGGTTTGAGATCCGTGAAAAAAGTGCTCATTACACCCGAAAATTCTATGTGGCATCTTTCTCGGTCCTCAGTTTAACCAATTATATTATAGATACATATAATCTCAATTTATTTTTAATATCGAACAAAGATCTTTGCTATTTCCACGTTTATAAGTGAGTCACGGAAAAATTCTCATTGGCCGCCACCGGGAGTCGAACCCAGGGTCTTCCAGTTACGCGCCTTCTAATCATTATTCGTTCGCCTTCTAATTATTTCTTCTGTTGCTGCTTACCATCTTTGGTGAATCCCCAGTATTGTGCGGGGCTCCAAGAAACAACCTGCCAACTTGGCTTGGCAGTTAGCGTGTGTGAGTCTGGAGGAATTCGAGGCCGCTGTGGTGTAGCGGAAGCATATCCGGCGCGTAACTGGAAGACCCAGGGTTCGACTCCCGGTGGCGGCCAATGAGAATTTTTCCGTGACTCACTTATAAACGTGGAAAGAGCGAAGATCTTTGTTTGATGTTCCTGGTCCACGTTAAATGTCTATTAATTATTTTTAATAGTCAACTGCAGTCAGTCTACGGCTCTGATATGCCCCTACAAAGGTAGAGCATGTACACAGGGGAACTGCGATTGACGATAAATGAAAATAAACATGTTGATATGTGTATTCTAACGCTTACTAAACTAAAAAGCTTTAGATTTTCACCAGTTTTGTAGGGTTTCTTTTCACTACATTTTTTTCTGTGTACAAACCACATTAAAATTTACTGCAATTGTAATGTGCTTTCTAGGGAAACAATTATAGTAACCCATCATTCAGGCATGAGAAGCACGGCTATTTTATTTTAATTAGCACGGCTATTTTATTTTAACAAAAAGTATTTAAAATATTTTTGAGATTTAATTATATCATATATGGTACTTTTTACATGTAGCTTAGCAATGCACACAATGCTGGTTTTAACAGGAGTGTTGGACCGGATTCAAATCGCAAAAATGTCCTTACAAAAGAAGTTAGTGTTCTTCCTTAACGCGCGCACTGCGGGAAAAATGAAGATGCCATAAACTCCCCTCGGACAGCACAAAAATCTTAATAAACACATTACCCTGAAGGCTGTCAGAGATAAATGAACTAAAAATCTCTTCAAAAACCTCTGATGGAAGATTAAATGTTCTTTTGATTAAATCACGAATACAATTAACATGAGTGGTGAAATGAGGTACTACTACTGCTCGATACCACACAAGCAGCCCACAGTCAGTGGAACAATCACTGCATAATTTGTTACTGGAAGCACAGCAGCATTTTTCTTTCTTCTACCCCTACACCCTTTCTCCATCATCAAGAAGAATAAACACAATAGGCAGAGGCGCCGCTCTTACTTTAAAGGTGTCGAAAAATTGATTGTCGTGCACTTGAAGCGAGCTAAAAAAAAAACAAAAATAGGAAAGGGCTGCAGCACGAAGCATTCGACCGACAGTCGAAAACCTCCGTTCGGACTCAGCTCGGGAGGTCAATCGTTGGAGTACCTCGTTAAGCCGGTGGCCGCGAAGGTCAGATGGTCTACAAAACACGTTTGCTCTTTATTATTATTTTTTAAAACCTGCCACCTATTATCAACTGGTTTTTCCCCCGCAAAGACGCCGTCTTCTCATCGTATGAGAATCTGATGTTTCGCGAAACAACACTAACACTGGAAAAGAATGTGAAGTAGCAGCACCCTGAGCTAGATTTTAACTGAGGTTTTTCACAAAACGATAGAAAAACAAGTCTCATGTCTCCTGACAAATAATAACCCATGACGTTCCGATTCTGCTTCGAAAAACAGAACACTATAGTAGCAAAGGCGCCAATTGCGGGAGTGCTTGAGCACCTTTTATTTATTTATTTGCTTTTCCTCTCAATTCTCGCACAGGTGTACACAGGGAAGCCCTTTCTAGATACAGAATTTTTAATATCCCACAAACGTTCAACAGATGTATAAAAGGTTCAAAGCATTCAGTCGGTTCACCAAACACTGAAAACTTTGACTTCAGTTCGAAATTTTATCAGATTCAAATCAGAACCGAAAACCACAGCAGGAAGGATACCAATTTCCTCACTGCGTCTTCGTACGATATTTTAAGCAGGCCTGACTGGACTGGATGCGGTGTCTTATACTCTGAAGCCCAGTAGGAGGAACAAGGGCCACCTACGGAGAAGTGCCTGACATTCTCGTACATCCTAACATATGCGCAGAGTGCAGGCGCACTGAAGCACTCACCAAACGCTTTCTAGATTCTGTAAAACATACACAAAACGGATGTATGAATATTTTAGTGAACGCGCTTCAAAATGATATTGCGTGACAACAGAAAATATATTTTGCATTATTATGTGTCAAGTAACGAAATAAAGCGAAAATCAGTTATTTCTCCGTAAAAGAGCTGTCTGGAACATAAAACCGTTATTATTAGTAACAAGAAAAAAAAAATCATTACGAGTTCTGAAATCCTTTGATTCCATAATAATATAAATCATGGGCAAACATCGATGAAAACAGTAACTGCGAAAAAAAGGAGAGGAAATGGTTGAATTTTCGTCAGAATTGCCACCTTATCCCCACAGCATGAATGATGTGAGAGTACGGCGGTAACGCCGTGTCGGACGGCCCACACTTGAAGTTAGTTGAGCTAGGGCATGGCGACCGACAAGATGAAAATTCTGCAGTCTTTTTATCTTGGGAAAACAGCTGCATAGGCACGATATTGGATTGGTTTCGCATATGGCGTGAAAGCTGTATGTGAAAACACATGGCGTGAAAGCTGTATGTGAAAACACATGGCATGAAAGCTGTATGTGAAAACACGTGTCGTGAGATGTTTGTAAAGTTTAGAAATGGTGATTGCAACGTAGCGGACGACCGAAGCAGATGAAGAGCGCAGATTTACAAGCTCTTCTAAACGAAGATGCCGCCTACAGAACTAGCAAAACAGGCGTCAATCAGTCGACCATGGTTCGACGGTTGCATGCCATGGGAAACAGAATCAGTGGGTGCCACGTGAACCCACCAGCGCTACATGGTCAGAGGCTGAACACATGTGTTTCGTTGCTTGAAGAAAATGATTATGAGTGATGAAAAATGGGTTCATTAGGACACCCGCAATACTAAAAGCCATTGGCAGACCCCCGGCTAGCCAACGACATCAATACCGAAGCCCACTATCCATAAGGTGAGGTACAGACGTCCTCATTTTCTGGGGACAGTCCCCAATTTTCATGCGTTATTCTCAATTCCGTAAAAACTGATTGAAGACATCAAATGTCTTCAATTTCTATATTTTTGTTCTCAATTTTTTGAAATTTCCCAAAATAACTGAAACGGGAAAAATGTGCTGAACATAGGTCGTAGAATTCAATTTAATCTACCACATGCAACCAAATTTAACATCAATTACTTATTTAATTGCAAGAAAATGGACTCAAAGGTATGGAACTATTTTCTGAAGCGAATGAATTTTTCCTTGAATTTAGAAATCATGCGATATTAATGGGAGACATGCCGAAGCATCGAACTAGGTCGTCTCGATAATCGTGATGTTATTTCGTTTCTGTTTTAACTGAAATATTTTTAGAATCTCTTCTTTTTCAGCATCCACTTTCTTGCAACTAAATAAGTAATTGATGCCAGATTTGGTTGCATTTTCCATTGAGAGTTCTACAACTTTAGTTAAGTACATTTTTTTCATTAAACTGTTTCTTCAAGCAAAGTTACTGGACTTGGAATATTCCTTCTCGCGTATAGTAAATTTCTGGCTTCCGATATTTTTTCTTATACAGAATCACAATGAAATTTCAGTACACAATCAAAAAGTAGCTTTGTTTTCATGTGCATTTAAAATTTATCAAAAGTAATATTCTGCATCATTGTACTTTATTGCTATTTTATACCAATTTCACACGAAAATTATTCTTCAGATTCATCGTATGTTTTACCATGTAACTGGACAATTATGGTACAGTTCATAACATTCTTTGCTAATCTTCGGCTTTCCCATAACATGCCAGACGTTGTCCTCAATTGTGTTCTCATTTTGAAACGAAATTCTTCTTAATTTTGCATTGATATTGAGGACAACGTGTCATTTTGTCCTCAACTTCGTTCTCAAAAATCTGGTCACCTTAAACATCCACGGTAAGAAAGTTCTTCTCTGTATCTGGTGGGACATGAAAGGTGTGGTGTATCGTGAACTCATGCCGCCAGATCTAAAAGTGACTGTGGAATGCTACAGTCAAACAAACGACAAACTAAAACGGAAACGACCATTTTTGGGACATGGGCGTCGGAAGGTCGTTCTGTTGCATGATAAAGCACGACCCCAAGTCGCTGAGGCAACTCGTGAAGCCGGGGACCTCAGACTTAGCCCCGTCGGAATTCCACTTGTTTCGCTCGATGGAACATTTCTTAGCCGGCCACAGCAAGTCACCAAACTTTAGGATTTCTCAAACTGCTAGACGGCTTCATCGCATCGAAAATCGGTGTTGTTCTTTTAGGACGACATTCGCCAGCTACCGAGTAGATGGCGCAAGGTTATAGCTCAAGGGCGCACATACTTCGATGATGATTAAATACGACCTACTTAGGTAAGTTCGAGATGATCATAGAACGCTGGAAATTTATGCATATATCTAACAGCATCCAAGGTTCTTCAGTAGCGCTTAAGACTTTTTATCAAAATTTCAGCAACCTCGGTTTTTTACACAGGCAAAAGTTTTAGGACACATTCGTTACCTATGTACGTTACTGATGACAGTTAGCTAAAACCATATGAAAGTAAAAAAAAGGTGAGAGGGGGGGGTGTAGACAGATAGACGCACAGACAAAGTGGTACTATTTCTTGCATAAGACCTACTAAAAAGGGAGTTATGGTGTTGACAGAAACTGAGCACCTCTCGCAATTTTAGCCGCAAGGTGTGGGAATTTGACGTTGTTCACATGATACCTATGTGACTTCAACTGTGTGTATTTTTGAATTGTGTGGTTTTTGGTTGCTGAAATCGTGCTAATATCAAACCGGAATGAATTGTACTTCATACAAGAGTGAAGTTTTCAATTTTAACGTTATGTTTTGTTTAGAATTCGCAATAACATTCGTGTATTTCAATTTAAAATAAAAATGGGAAGGCGCCTCAAATAATTAAGAATTTTATAAATTCAGCATTTTCTCAAACCTCGGCAGCAAGTTACGATGGGAAATTGAAAACATTTGCGACGAAAGAAGGTGATTCAGCCAACACAAAATGCATTGCAATAGCCTTGAAGAAAACCATCTGCTTTCCCACACTTTGACAGCCGTCGCTCGCGGTTATAGGCTTCACGCAAAGTGGCACTGCTCCATTAACAGGGGCATCTCCAGATATCTTATTCTAACCTCCTTGTGTACAGCAGGAAAGATGGAAAACAGCGGATTCTTCGATATGGCAATACATGCATATTTTTGGGGGGACAGTTCATTCTTCGACATGTTCCATATTGAAGAAAAGGTAACTTGATTCGACCGCTAACCTACGTTACAGGTAAAACCCTCAAAGGCAAGGGCGGCGTGAACGACGCCCAGGAATATAAGTAAAGGGGGACTGATTGTTAGTTTATGGCCCACGAAGCAAGACTGCACTTTTATGAGTATTTTCAGAGAAAGATATGAAGGGTACACATAAGATGTAGATGATGTGTACAGATGCAAACCCAAGATAAAATGGAGGAACTGTTTAAACAATTGCAAGAAAGAAAATAATTTAAAAAGTGTGATGGTGCAAATCCTCCTTCACAATCAGTGAAGGAGAACTCGCAACAGTGACTCTGCTAAATTGTGAAAGTAAAAATGTGGAAAAAACTAATAACATTATGGAACTAAAAAGAATTAATTGCACGGTATAAACTGAAAAAAAAAATAACCTTCAATCTGTTGCAGAAAATCAATAAGCCACAACCGTTTTCTCTTTCGAAAATTGAATTCGAGAGATATGAACAGAAGAAAAAATGCTGACTTGCAAATCTGTAATATAGTAGAAATACATATTGTTAATATCGAAGCACGGCAGTTTCAGTTTTTATAAACACTTCTCTGCTGCACACTTAGATATCTCATCAAGAGAACTAATTTTCAAAAATAAAAAACTAATAAATCATATTTAAAAAATCTACTATTAAAGCCCTGCAAATTTAGTGGTACTGCAAATTTTAGAAAAATGATATTCTACCTCTTTGCTTCCTAATTTTTTTAGTACATAACTACATAATGTGGCAATGTTACAAAATTGAGCATTAGGAAGTTGCAATACGAAAGATGTAAATGTCAGTAGATGAAGTTTCACTTATAACAATTTCATCCACTTCTAGGAATACAGTGAAACCTCTATCAATCGTTCCTGTAACTATCATTTTCCCGGATAAATCGACCGTTTTGTTCGGTCCATTAATAAGTTCCACGTAAAATGTTATTTTTTTCGCTTATATCATTCCTCGAACTGCCGTTTTTGATTGCATCAGTCGTTCAAAAATCTTGGTCTTGGCCACAAATTTTTTCCGCAATGAACATTTCTGAGAAATTATTACGAAAATTTACTCAATGTTTTTTGAATTTAAAATAAATGATCTGTTTGGAGATAAATTAATACCAAACGATGTACAATGGTTTCGGAATAAACAGTGAAGATGAAGGGCCGCGCCAACCCATGGTGCAGGGGGCGCATTGTACCCGGGCGCCACTCTATTGGGGGCGCCATTTTGACTATAATATTTGTAATATTTTGGCCCAGTGGGGTAGAAAAGGGAGGGGTTTCGGGGTTTGAACCCTCCCCTTAGTAAGTGAGATTTAGATTTTTCTAAGTTCATTTTATAAATAATTTTCCTATTTTAAATGCAGATTTTCTTCTCAAGTGTGATGCAAAATATTAGTGCATTTTGAAAGACAAACCGAGGCTCTGAGTCTGATACTATCGTTCTCATGATACAAATTTTAGGGTGGAGGATGTCTTTTTCTTACAACATGAAAAATTGATTTTCTCATAGGCATAATGATAACGTTGTGCTCAGTATCTCGCAAGATGGACAATCTTTACAGCTACTGTTACGTATGTAAAGATTTCAGGTATCAGCTTACCTGCAAAAATATAAGTAAAAATAAAATATATAAAATAAAAATTGGTGAGGGCGTTAATGTTGACGATTTCCCACGGACCGTCACCGTGGTATACCACTGAAGTTGATTCTGAAACTTTATTGATTTTATTGATTTTGATATAACTCGGAGAAAAGCAGTATTATTTCTGAATAATAACAAGAGAAAGTAAAGCAAAGCTGCCAATGAAGTTGCTTGTTGCTTCATTATTATTTTTTTTAAACAACTACAATTATTGCAGTTTTCTTCATTTCATTAAGTTAGGTTGGTGCTTCGTTTTCTATTACTTTTCAAGAAGTACGTAACGTACAGCGTACGAACCAGTAAAACATATTTTTCAGAATGCCCCCTCCCAGCCCCCATTTTTTTTTATAAATACAACTGACCTGAACCTGACATATACAGAAATACCGATGCAGTTATACAGCAGAAACCCTCCCCTTTCGAAAGTCCTGGGCTGGCTACGCCTACGCCTCTGTTTTGGACGCCATCTGTTGAAATGTTCGTATGCTCTAGAGAGAGGTAAAGTTCCTAAGAGGCATGAGTCAACACATTGCACAGACAGAGAAACAAGTTTGCACCCACCCCCTTTTT
The DNA here is from genome assembly GCA_039090855.1 of Macrothele yani. NCBI lineage: Eukaryota > Metazoa > Arthropoda > Arachnida > Araneae > Macrothelidae > Macrothele > Macrothele yani. The sequence goes on from CM077012.1 coordinate 93,689,468, forward strand.
AATTTGTTCTTCAGAGGCACATGTGATTGTGAGTAGGACAAGTTCATCCGTCCCGTCAGCCTCTTTGCTATCACCAGCTGAGAAAATATTTCTCGGCGGGAGGGAGAGTGGGGGGTCGTCGACTCTGAGAGCTGTCATTTGAAACTACACGTGTCAACCCACGCTCACGGTGTCACCTGTCCTGTGCTCTTGTCGAGTCCACCCCACCCCCACACCTTCCCCCTCCCGGGTGATGGGAAATGGACCTAATCGCCTTGCTGGTATTCATTTGTGCGCGCTCGCTTGCTTAGGTTATTTGAGCTAGGGTTTGAGTGAAAATCGGTGCTCGTAGAGTCGTAGTTGAAGTAGTAAGCAATATCAAGATGTCAGGAAAAAGAAAAAAGCCTTAAGGTGCAGAATATCGCAAAAGAAAGGCCAGGAAGGAAGATGAGCTAAAGAAACTTACTTCTTCTATTGACAAATGCGTAAAAAAAAACAAAAATAGAGCCACAGCCATTGGCAAAAGAAGAAGCTTTTGAAGAACTTTCCGAAACTAAAAATTCCATTGAGTCATTGACTGATACAGCAAATAATTCATCACAGCAGGAGGAATACATGGACGAATTTCAAGAGAGAAATTCGAATTTTGAAGAAGAGGCGATCATATGTGAGAGCCGAGAAGAAAATCTAAAGGAAGTACAAGCAGGTGAGCAAAACAATACAGTTTTTTCTCAAAGAATAGATTATGAACTTTGGCCTAAAACTATTTCAGATAACGAAAGATCGTCTTTAATGGAAACTGGAAATATTCAGCAAAAATATGCTGTATATCCCAGAGATAAATCTGGTAGGAACTTTTCAAACCGTTATTATGAAAAGAAATTAGATAACGGTGAAACTTTGCAGAGAAAGTGGCTTTGTTATTCAAAGAACAAAAATTCTGCGTTTTGCTTCTGTTGTAAACTATCTTCTGATCAAGAACTATCTTTTAACAACGAGACTGGTTTCTGTGATTGGATTCACTTATCCAGAGGGCTTGTAAGGCACGAAAAAAGTTAAACTCATAGCGCGTCCTATAAGACGTGGATGGACTTAGAAAAGTCTTAAAAAACTGAAACAACCATTGATCCCGTTAATCATAAAATTATCAAAGAAGAAAAGAAACGTTGGGCAGCTATCATCAAACGTATAATTTACCTTATATTGTATTTGGCGAAATAAAATCTATCTATAAAAGAGGGTCAAGCTTCCGTTCTCAGCGTAAAGAATAATGGAAACTTTCTTCAGTTAGTAGAGACGGTTGCAAAATTTGATCCAATATTAAATGAACACAATACATATCCACAAGGCTGTCTGCGTACGATAAGTTAATAAATTATGCCCTTTCGGACTGCAGATTAAAATCACTTTAGTTACACTCTAAAAAGTCTAGTTAAAACATGCGAGAAATACTTGCTTTTATTATCAGTTCATTCAGCTGCGAACTTGGAAAAACTAACTGGGTGGATTAGCTTATAGTCTACCTTGTTATATATTGTCATGAGCATGGAGGTGGCAGTCAAAAACTTTTGTACGTTTCGTTGCAAGCTTACTATCAATAAGGCTGACCTTAACTTCCTCACCAACTGCCGTTCGCTGCAGGTCATGCCAAAGTTCCTCACAATACGAAGCTGCGCCATTTCACAGAGAGACGCTCAAGTCCTTGTCAATGCCGAGGGGAAACGTTTGTCTGCAGAGATTCGGAGGAAGAGAAGCTACTAGGATTTACTGAACCGTAAGGCATATAAAAGCGTAGGTACACCTGACGAGGCTTACCCATCATATCCTTTTAGGTAAGCATTTGATGGTTTTTTTTTTCACTAAACTTCAAACCGAACTAAACGCTATTAACCAGAGACATATTCAAAAACTCTGTGGCTTGATTTCCCGACGTCCTGTCCGGATTCCACCTGAAGGGACACGTGTTGGTTCCATTAATAACTTGTCCCTTCCGGAACCTTTCCTTAACTACAGCTCTGTTCAACTGTCAGATGTGCAATGCTCAGCTCTTGGCCGAGGGTTCAGATACTGTTACCCAGTCTCTTCATTTAGCCTCCTTCTTTCTGTACCTCAGGTTGAAAACATCATTGGTGCCTTGCCGGAGGAAGAAAGAGATGTTATTCGTTACTCCTTAGTTAAAAACCTTACGACACGAAACAAAGTTTCACCTGTGTTAAAATACGAAAGGGATCAATTATTGGAACTGGCTAATAACCCTAACCTGTCGAACCTGGCAGACAAAACACAACAGATTATTATTCTCAACCGTGATGACTATTTTGCTAGAATGTACCAAGCTATAGATCTGGTTCCTCATCGAGTTCTTAGGTCTGACCCGACTTCAGCTACTATTACCGAATTAGGGAAGATGGAAAACCATACAGTTTCCTTCCCTCTTCCATTTTGTCAAAAGTGAAACCCCCAGTTGGACCAAGGGTCCCTGAGGTCTTCGGTAAGATGAAGACTCATAAACCTGGTTCACCGCTTAGGTTCTCTGGGTATGCTAATCCTACCAGCACCCTGGAGACTGCTTTGGCTTCTTTTTTGAAGCCTTTTATTTCAAACTCTTCTGTTTCCATTAAAAGTTCCACTCAGGCATTGACACGCATCAAAGGCTTCAACTCTCTAGGTTCTGTGTTTGTCATGACATCGCTTGATGTCGTGTCCCTGTTCCCGAATGTTCCTCTTGATACTGTTCATTCTATTATCGCTGGCAAATTGCAGAATGACAGTTCTATTTCCCCTTTAGAAACTGATGCCATTGTTACAGCCCTTAAATTTGTAGCCAGACGTTCTTATTTCAAATTTAATGGTAAATTTTTCCAGCAAAGGGAGGGAGCACCAATGGGCTTCCCCCTCTCCCCCATTCTGGCTGAAATTCTCCTTCAGTCCCTTGAGGAAACTGTTTTGTTGGAATTCCCCTACCAACCGTCTCTCATGATCAGGTATGTAGACGATGTTTTGGTATTCTGGCCCCATTCTCTGTCTATACTAGACGAATTTACGGAATGTTTATCCTCCCAGTTCCCATCCATTTAGTTCACGAAGGAACTAGAGAGTGAGGGGAAGTTACCTTTTTGGATATTCTTCTAACTCGGGACTTGGTCTCCCATCAAATTAAGTACTCGGTCTATCGTAAACCTACTTTCGTTTCCTGTCTTATTCCGTTTTCCTCCTCCAGCCTTTCTGATCACAAAGCCTCTGCCTTCCGTTTTCTAATACAACGTGCATTTACGCATTCCTCTTCTTATAGAGTTCGACAAGAGGAATTAAACAGAATCTAAAACTACTATTTACACAGTAGCAAAATACAGTTCTTCGCGTGTTTATACTAGCAATTTTAAGCAGAAGTCAACAGGTTCCTGGTAATATTAACACAAAGCAAACTACAAGCAGCACAATCAAAAGGACTTACCCCAACTTTGAAAAGTAGGCCTACATCCATTGTTCGTCCGGCTTCCTCTGCTAGTGAACGAAGATCAACGGTCGATAAGACATATATCACAACGAACGGTAAAAACGCCCAATTGAGTAAAACGTGAATGCAACGGTACTAAACCAAGTATAAAATGGTGAAATTCGAATGAAATGAGAACATTAAAATCGATTGAGAAGTAAAACCAACAAAGTTAAAAGTTGAAAATGACAAAACCACAGAACCTATCTACATTCTACCCATGCTATCTGCATCCATACATGTTTCGGCAAATATTATGCCTTCATCAGTGGAAGAGTTCACAAGTGCCCAGTCCTCCGCAATCAACTCAGATGTAATATGACATGCTTGAATGAAAGACAGTATGTTAACTTCGTCGCATAAGCTATGAACACCTATACCCTATCGCGCAGTTCTTGTATAGCGCCATCTGTGGGGATTTCGTCGACGTATTCGTCCTGCTGACCGACCAAGCCATCAAGCAAGCAGAGTTTATCTGACTTCCGTTTACTATTACGTTGATTTTCAGAATGTAACAGGTATCTCCATGCGTGTGGAATATCGATAGGTGAATTACTGTTACACCACCTCCCTTTATATTTTTCAATAATTAGAGCCTCTGAAGTGAGAATTTGTTTATGAGATCGAAGTGATGTTAGAATTTTGACATTTTCCCAATCGGGTACAGCACTGTGTTCGATGCAATATTGAATAAGTGCTGTTTTGGGCCTTTTCTTTTTCCAATCGTATAAATGTTCTTTTAATCGAGTAATCAGGCGTCTCTTAGTACTACCTAAGTACATAGAATCTTTTTGATTGGGGTTCGTTATTATCGGGATACAATATACGCCCGATTTATCGAAGATTGACTTGTTGTCATTGTAAGTCAATAAGGCACCATTATCGGTTTAGTTTCAGCCAAAAATATTTGATGCTCTGCACATTCTCTCTTTAACAAATTGGTAATAGGTGGTAAAAAAGGAATTGACAAATAAGCTTTATATTCACTTTTTTTATTATGCAAAATTGGAACGTTATTTTTTATATTGTCGATTTTCTAGTTTATTTGAACGTTATTTTTGATATTGTCGATTTTCTGCACTTAAGATTTTCCAGTTTGGAATTAAACAAAGTTTTAAACATGGCCCGAGCTTTTGACTTCTCTGACCATTTATTTCGGAGAATATTGTTGAGATTCCAGCGGTCGAGGTCTACGACTCTGTTGGCTGAGACTTCTATAACCAAATTTGTTGGCAAGGTAGAATTTTTCCCTCCTCTTGTTTCTATCCTTAAAAAAGCTTGTCACAAACATAATTTAAATTTTGGAGTGACTACCAGAAATGTCTTTTCCCTGGTACGTAACGACCGAGACAAAGTCACAACCCTGAACAAACCTGGTGTATATTGCATCCCTCTGGTCCATGAGGACCCCGGTGTTGCTGTTCGTTACTACATTGGGTCTACACTTAGGACGTTCAATATACGGATGTCTGCACATAAATATTCTCTCCGTTCAGGATCAACTTCTACGGCTTTAACTAATGCCGTTAACCAGGAAGGGGTTCTCACCAGACTGGATTAACTCTAAAGTTCTTTATTCCAACGTTAATAAACGTACAGTCTTTCTCTCAGAAAGTTTGTTTATTATCAAGTATGGGCCAACCTGTTGTAATACAGAACTTCCAGCATTCGTCCCTCGACGGAAGAGGCAGCTAGTTACACCTAACACTCAACTTCATGAAGACGAGGAATTTACATAATATTTTGTTACTTCCTTCCTTTGAACTTTAACTTATTACAATGGTATCGTTTGTGCGAATGACAGAGTGCATTGTGGATGACGTATGATGTATATAGTGGTTGCCTCTCGGTGTTTCTTGGCACTTAGCCTGAGGATGGTGCTTCGTGGCCCTGAACGATCTCGCCTGTTTTAACTAGACTTTTTAAAGTGTAAATAAAGTGATTTTAATTTGCAGTCCGAAAGGGCATAGTTTATTAACTTATCGTAAGCAGACAGCCTTGTGGATATTTATTGTAACATTCCGTACGAAAATACTTGCTTTAATTAAATGAACACGTTCGAATTTGCAAAAATAATACTCAGAATTGGAATACGCCCACATATTTGGGTGATAAAATTCAAAATGAGGTCATTGCTGTTTTAGCAGATAAAACAAAGGAGAATATCCTAAATTTCTTAAGGGAATCAAAATATTATTCAGTCATAATGGATTGTAGGCTACTCCAGATTTGAGCCACAGAGAACAAATTTCGATTATTTTAAGATTTGCTTACATTAACAAATGAAAAAAGAGTAGAGATAAACATTTTTTATAATTTTTTCCAATCGAGGATTCAACAGGATCTGGTCTAACAGAATATTTATTACACTTTCTTAAAAGGAATAATGTAGATTTAAAGGACTTTAGGGGCCAGGGGTACGACAATGGATCAAACACGAGAGGAAAACATAACGGATTACAAATTGTCAACTTGATACATTTTTTGACTATATAAATATATATGGAAATTTCCATTACTTTCCGTACATACACTTTTTTGTCAAAAATGTCTCGATTCATGTTCGATTTGATTATCATACGTTTGATTTCATGTGTATTTGCCGAAATACACAATTGATGAAATCAATTGTGTATTGCCGAAAATACGTATACTAATATAATAATTCTAATTATCGAGGGGCGGCAAATCAAAGTTTGCACCCGGGCGACGAAACCCCTTTGGCGCAGCCAGTCGTTTGGAAAGAGGGATACACAGTGTTCCTTGAGCAGCGCCATCACTGAAGTGAATAGCGGTGTTCATAAGTAAACACGTTGAGTTTACATTAAGCTCCACTCGTGTTTCTCTCAAGTGGCGCCATAAGGCGAGTGCTGTGTGTGTGTGTGTGTGTGTTTTTAAAGCTTTTGTTGAATAAGCAACGAAAAGGCAACGCTTTTCATTGTTCTGGTTTATCTCGTTTTGAGTGGTTCAGTGTCTCTCCTACAGCTGTCTCTCGCTTAGTAAATATCAGAACTCTTCAGGAAAGATAAAAAAAATCATACAAGTGGAGAAAAATCCATTTGAAAAACGAATCAGCATTACTAAACGCCTCGATTTAGCACCATCTACCTTAAACTCAATAGCTGCGAAGAAGAAAGTCGTTTGGAAAGAGGGATACAGTCAAAAACTAAACTGATAAGCGTGTTAATTCACGTAAAAAACGGAAGATAATCACTTTTAGTGAACTAGAAAGTGTCCTCTTCACTTGGTACCAGCAACAAGCGCAGACCTCAAATATTCCTGGTGAAAGCAACAGCTTGATGGGGAAAAAAAAAAAAACAAGAAGGAAGGAAGGAAGCCTCAAGATTGAATACTGAAATTTTGCAGCCCCGGAATAGATGGAACACAAGATCTAAAGAAAAACAAGGTCTCGTTTAAAAAAAAAAAGTGAGATGGCGAAAGTGCTACTGTGGCTCGGAAACAACGAAGCTTTAGCTAGAGAAATTGCAAATACTTCTGGCGCGATATGAACCACAAGGACATTTATAATGCGACTGAGACTGGACTTCACTACAACATCCTCTCGGATAGCAGTGATGTATTCAGGCATCTTCTCGGGGGTGCTTAGCCCCCAGGATATCCATGACGCCCCCCTTACCCCCGTAGGTTTCTGGGCGATCTTCCCTTATATTTAGTCTGTGTTCGTTTATAGCTGAATATTTGGAGAAATTAATTTTAAAAAATTAAAAAAATGAGGGAAAATATAATAATAATAATAATAATAATAATAAAAACATCCACATGTGGACTTCAGCCTGGAATTTCTAGCATCCTTCAACAAAACATTAAACAGTCCTCGCTTTTTTCAAGCACTGACAGCTCGGACTACTTCCGCAATAAAAACCTAATTCCACACAGTAGAAATATTTGCACTGCAATACATCATCATATTTTGGAAGCTGGCATTCAGTTTTATATCAGTCTTCTAGATGCCGACTTTCCAGGTATACGGTTAAGCCTCACTGTAACTCACGTGACGTTAGTGCTTCCAATACAACAAAATATTTGCTACCTAATTTTTAACAACAGCAAATTATTAGAAATTGTTCCCATAATAAGGTGTGTTTTTTGTCTAGCGGTGGTGGTTTACACTCTGCGACAAAAAAAAAAAAAAAAAAAAAAAAATATCGAGGCACCTCAAACTGGCATCCAAACGGTTAGTTAGTTTTTGCTTTTTTACTACTACGTATTTGCTAATCTAAAGTGGCTGAAACCAAATAGCAGGGGAATGGCTTACACTATACGTTTTCATGTAACACTGTAATGATTCCTTAATAAACAGAAACACGCTTGTAGGAAGGTGAGGACATTTTTACCACTACTAATGCCTTGGAGGGATTTTCTTCAGCACAGCCTTACCTTACTAGCGTCCTCAACATTTTACACCACCCCAGGGTAAAATCCGAGGTCCATTACTGAATTAATGCAAAGGTATAACATTTTTAATCACTTGTATGTGTAGATTTCTTGGAATTTGCAATATAAGAGCATAAGAAAATTTTTGTACTCTATTTAAAATTTTTATATATTAACATAAATAACAAAATTGTGATTATGTGTACATAATCAGTCAACAAGTTTTACCCCCCCCGGAAAACCCCTTTGAATGTAACACTGTCGGATAGGATATAACCATTGAAAGGTGAATCTTGCCACGAAAGAAAAAGTGCAAAAAAGCCAGATTACAGTTCAACCATCTGTTAAGTGACAGCTAAAGAGTGTCTGATTGTAGTGGGAAATTCACTGAAACCACGCTGTTTCAAGAATATAAACCTGCACGGACTGTGACGATGCCTCGATGTCGGATCCGTTCACAGTACGAGCAGTTGAGCGAGTTTGAGGGAGAACGTATTAATTGGACTGAGAGACGCCAGTTGGTCAAGTCACCGTATCGCCAGGCATCTGAGTGGGAGGGAACGCGGCAATCGGACGATGTTGGTGCCAATGGGTCGAGGAGGAACAGACCAGTAAGTTGTATCGCCACCACTGGCTCGGATACAAGCGGTTACACAACCCACCGGCACGTGGTCAGTGGACGGCCGAGGGTAACTACAGAACGCGAGGATCGAGCGTTTGTGAAAGCCAACCGCACGAACAGAACCGAATTCGTCACTCTAAACAATCCGTGGCTAGAAGAGATAGTGTACCGTGCGATAATACCTCACTGTTTAAATTTCAGTTCCCTCTTTTCATGAAACCGCTAGATGGCGCTCCTGCAAGCTTCGATGCTATGGTTTCGAAACGTTAGCATGCTTTTCTATGACGTGTTTGGTGGATAGCGAGTAAAAAAGTAATTTATTAGTTAGATTGATCATGAAAAGAAGTAATAATAAGAGTGTAACGTTGAGAACGTGTTTTGTACCTGGATGTAACAGTGGTTACAGATCTTGTAAACAAAATAATTATTAGCACGGCAATCAGAAGTCCGATTGCTGTTTTAATAATTGTGAAAAGTGTTGTATTCACTGTTCCTGAGATTGTAATTACTAATTTCTTTTGACGTATTTCACATCGCTGTGGGTTTCTCTGTGGTTCATATCAGGGGCGTATATAGAAATCTCTTTCGGGAGGTGTGAAAGACGGGAAGGGTTCAAAATTCACCAGTACAAAATAAAAAAGAAAAAAAAAAAAACGGATTTTTTTTTTATTGGTTTTGTTGGTGAGTACATGTTTTTTCACATTAGTTAAACAAATAAAAAAAATTCAAATTTTCGGGAGCGAGGGCTCTATGCTCCCCTTATATATTGTACAGGTAAATCAGTGCCGTGAATTTTAATTTCTTCTGTAAACTTCCTGCAGCATGTATCACATTATCAAGCCACTAATGTGACACATACTTTACATTTTTTACTAAATTTCTGTCGGGATTTGTTGCGAGAAATAAGGTTATTTCTGAAATCGTTTTGAATAAGATACCAATAGTATTATTATTCGATCCAGGGTTTAATAAAAATCGGATCTCAAACAATGTTTTTTACGTTTCAATTTACCGATAAAATTTTGCTTTGGGATATCAGTGAATTTCATTACTTTTCTTTCAATCGCCAGCGAGATACGAACGGGACAGCAATTTAAAATCCTTACTGAGAGAGAGATGTTTCCTGGAATGATCATGAACGATCGAGCGTTCTAAGGGGCATATAATTGTTAACATTTTACAGAAAAGCCACGTAAATTCAAGTGTTTAATTAGACATATAATTACGGAGAAAATTTGTGTCCAGTAATGTATTTGTACTTATCAGCCTTGTAACGCGTACATACAATGCGATATTACGCATTTCCCGATTATAGTTGACGAATCTTCCCCAAAACCCTCATTTGGAAGAATATTCACTTATATCTGTCCATGCATGATATTAATAACTTTTAGTATAACTGTAGGATAACGAAAAAGATATTTTTTGGTAATTTTTTAGTGAAATTACTATACGGAACAAGAAGCACGTATATCTATGAGCGTAGTTCACAGCAATAACATCGAAGCTGTCTTCAACGCCCTGTCTTCAGCGCCCTCTGTGACTTCATGATTTGAAGAACCCGTCTGCAGAAGTGCACGGCACACTATCTCTTCTAGCCACTATAGCCATACTGCGTCGTCTACAGGTACGGAATTGGCCATCCGGACCATTGTCAGACGACTTACGGCACGGGGACTACATTCGAAGAGGCCACTCCGCCGCCTACCACTGACCAGCTCGCATCGCCGGCATCGGTTGCAGTGGTGTCGGGCCCGATTAACGTGGGATAGTGTCCAGTGGAGTCATGTTGTTTTTAGTGATGAGTCATGGTTTGCATTTTGCGCCGATGAACAGCGCATACACGCGTCTGGAGACGAGCCGGCCAGCGCATCGATCTTGCCTTTACCGTGGAACGGCACACGGCTCGTACACTAGAAGACTGTCTGAGGAGCAATTTCCTACGATAGCCGGACACTCTTGATAGTCCTCGGTACCACCCTCAGAGCTCAACGGTACGTCGACGACATTCTACGTGACCGCGGATTGTGGGTGCATTACTACGACCTGTTGTGTTGCCATTCCTGTCGCATCACCGAACAACTTTTCAACAGGATAAAGCCCGGCCACACACAGCACGGCTCTCCCAGGCCTGCCTCCCTAATGTCGACACCCTTCCATGGCCACTCCTATGGACTGACCACTCACTGATCGAGCATATTTGGGACATAATAGGACACCACCTACGTCCATCCCGTAATGTATGAGAACTGGCCCTAAATTTGGACACCATCTGGTATGCTATACCTCAGGACAGAACTGTATGCGTCTACGCCACACCAGATAGCCGCTTGCATCCGAGCCAGAGGTGGCGCTACAACTTACAGACTTGTACCACTCGTGTAGAGCTCTGTTTTATCCAAATAAATGGCCCAACTGCACTGAAATTGCAAACATTTCTTTCCCTATACATGTACATTGCACAAACCAATTTTCATCTCGATTGGACGATTCCTTCTGGGTTCTTCTTTTTGTTTTTCAAAGAGTGTGTTTTGCTGCTAGTGGATAGTTGTGCCATTCATCCGTAAAACACCGTTTCTCAAAAGTGTGAAAGTCTCAGGTTATCCAGCAAACTGCACACGAACGTGTTGTAACCCCTTTAAGTGGGAATCACCAAATCCTTCCTGCACTTGTATTGAAAGCGACTCTTGCAAACAGCAGACTGCCAGATGGTTGCTATGAAAATTGATGGGTCACAAGCTACTCATTTCGTGGTGGCAGCCTGGCGACAAGTTTCCCAAAATGCTGTTGTGATCTATTTTTGCAAAAGTGCCTATGTTAACTATTGGGAACTGTTTTTGTGAAACTGCCTAACTTCACGCAAAAGCAGACTCTAAGGTTGCTGTAGATGAAGAAGAGAATGAGTCACTGGATTTGATCTGGAGCCATAAAACATGATTGAATTTGGTGATTACGCATTAGTAGACAATGAGCTTGCCACACACAGAGCCTTCATTTATTAGTTGCGTAATGATCGCAAAGAAGGCAGGAGTGGTTAGGAAGGGGAAAATGACAACGAATCTGAATCCAAACCTGTGCAGAGTTTTATTGAAGCACGTGATGTATTAGAACAAGAGAAATCATTCTTTTATGGCAATATTAGTGAAAACGATTAGGAAAACATTTTGAGCATAGAAAGGGCATTGTTCAGCCTAGAACAACGTTTCAATATAAAAGATCATTTTTTTAGTATAAGAAGTAACTTTGAAATAGATTTTATGCATACTGTTTTGTGTATGCCAAGGAAAAGTGCACTAATTTTTTTTAAGGCTTTCCCACAACTATCATTTTCTTGTATTGTGTGTGTGATCTAATAGTTTTATTTCCCTTCTCTTCAAAAAAGATACATGAAGGTTTCACTGTAAGCACTCCCTCAGAACTTATGTGTCTCTAACAGATACACCCCTGGATATTTATTGTTGCTTCTGTTGCTTTTGCTACGGTTGTAAGTATCAAAACCTTAAATATTAAAACCAGCTCAAACCAAACCCTGTATGAAACAAAAACCAGCTCCAGACAGTCCTAGTCAAATGTATGGAAAGTACATGTTATGTCCTTTTTACACAGTATTACAGCAAAAACATACTTAACATCTTTTAAGGTAGGGAAACTTTAGTAACAAAGTTTTTAGCTCTCATTTTTAAGCTTATCACAGCCATTTCCTAAGAAACCTCCAGTCCCATCTGGGATGCGATGAAGACAATAATTCTACACTATTGATGATGCCCAGCAGACAGGTTTTTAACCCCTCATGGCGTATTCAAGTGATGCAAAATGGTGCAAACGATAGCCCATCACTGTGCAATATACATATTAATGAATGAATGCATGTCAAATGCCAAAATTGAGAATACTGGTTTATATCTTGTACAAGCTGCTGTATGCTGATGATATAGTTCTGATGGTGGTGAGCATAAACAAATTGTAGAGTATGTTGTCCTGTATGTATGAAGCTTGTATAAAATTCAAACTTAGTAATGGAAAATCCAAAGTTCAGGTTCTTGAGCGAGGCATTGTTAGTACTGAATGGTACAGAGTTAGGACCACATGAAGGAGTTCTGTGTATTTAGGAAGCATGTTTGACAGAAAAAAAAAACAGGTTCAGATAGCAGTAGGAAAGTGAATTCAGTTTTGCAAATCACTACACTGCTTTAGAAGGATTCCACAGGACTGTTGGGTTCTCAAAAAGGTCCAAAAATGTATAAAGTGAAATTGTTCTTACTCTGTATGGTAGTGAAACCCGGGTACTGCAGAAGAGACATAAAAGTCAAAATAGTATAATTATACTAATGATCAAAGTTCTTGGTGTAGAATAGAAACAAAGTTTCCAAGCTTTTGCACATCAGCCAAATGGCTAAAGCTTGAAAACATTTATTTCTATTCTATGCCAAGAAATTTGGATTATTAGTATAGTTATAATATTTTGAGTATAATTGGTGTACAGTTCCTATTTATTAATTACTTTTTGCCCTCTCTGGAGATATAGTCATTTGTGTGCTGGAGAGATGCATTGCTTACAAGGGCAAGACATGTTCTGATCATGTGAGGAATGCTGATGTGTAATGTGAAGCAAAATGCTGTTTAGCAGGGTGAAAACAAATATTTCAAAGCAGTCTGGTTATGTTGAAAGAATGAGTGATGAAGTGCTTAAGAGGATTTATTCATATTCAGCTCATGTAAGAAGAAAGAAATTTTAAGGAAGATTGAGAAAATCATGGAAGAATTAGATTCAGTAATGCCTAAAACAGAAAAGGATAATAAATATGCAGTACAAAAAGTCTTGGGTGAGACATGCAATAAATGTCAGCAAAGCTTGAGTTGGGTGCCAAGATCGCTGCTAATGGAGACATTTGATGCATCAACAGTAAGTAAAATCTAACACTATCAGTAACTTTGATTAGGCAGATGAACTTTCTTTGAAGAGCTTACTTCTGAATCTCAGAAAATAGCTTAATGATATGTACATATGTATGTGTTTTTGTATAGATGAGCAGATCATTTCTGCAAGTGCTTCACTAAAATATGATGAGGTGTGTGATTCTATGCTTCACAAAACCAATAAGCCTAGTTGTAAAACAAACTGTTCTTTCACAGTTTTTGTGGGTATAAAGAAACAAATCTGGCTGCAATTCCAGTATTAAAAGCACTCTTTTTTAACCAAAAGCAATCAAATACTTTGTAATGACTGTACACCTTATCATATTTTGCATCTTGTCTCCTCTTTCATAATATTGGTTAGTGACCCTTTCTTTTTCAGAGGGAAAGTGGTTGGATAAATTCCCTTTTTTGTTGGGGTGTCCAAAAAAAACTTATGTTTTGCATTGTTTTTGTTATTTTTTGTGTTGCTAATTTGCCCAGTTTCAGAGGGACAGATTGTCAGTGTTGCAGAATGTATAAAAGCACATTTCATGGAGAACTGGTTGAGAAATGGAACACATTTCAAAACAACTACTTAATGAATATCACATTGTACAAAATGACCATCAATTTTAAAATCTCGGTTGTGTCGTGCCATTAACACAAGCAAAGGTTTAAAGTGGCAAAAGCTGTCTGAAATGAAGATGAAGATGTTGCAGTAGGTTACTCAGACAGCACAAATCTGGTTCAAAAAGTTTGAAACTGACGACATGATCTTGGAGAGGAAGAAAGGTTTGGGAAGGCTCTCTGTGGTTGATCTGGACGCCCTCCTCATGGCTGTTAAAGCAAATTCAACAACCAGCATCCTTAAATTGTTGGCTGAATTGGGAGTTTCCAATTCCACTATCGTTGCCCACCTCAAGCTTGAAAAGATCTACAGACAATGACATGAGGTGCTGAGCATAAGATGACCCCAACTCACACTCTATGGTGCATCAAGGTATGCAAGAAACTGCTCAAGAATCCATGTGACATTTGGTTTGTGAAGTTGATAGTTATAAATAGGATATCCCTGTATAATCCAGATACCTCTAACCAGTAGCTGAACCCTGGTGAACCAACTTTATTTATCCCCAAACCAGTTCATTTTGAGAAAAAGGTCATGACTCTGTGTCTGGTGTAATTATGGTGTGATCCACTTAGAACGTGTTTCATGTTGCTCTGCTATGAATGCTAAATTGTATTTTGAGAAGCTAGATCAGATGTACAACAAACTAAAGCAAAGGTACTCCTGCTTTAGCCAACTGAAAGTGGGTGCTTCTCTTCAACAGGACAATCCCAAGCCTTATACCACTATTAGGACCCACGTAAACCTTCACACAAACTTGATGGAATCAAGTTGCTGTCGCACACACAGCATATAGACCCAACCTCACCCCTTCTGATCACCACCTGTTTTGGGAGATGGTACATTTTCACCATGGCAGGCACTTCTTTCATTCACACATCAAAAGTGGGTGTCAAGATTTCTTCACCTCTAAGCAGAAGGCATGGCCTCTTACAGGCACCAAAGTGAAGTATAACATCCCTAAAGAGAGGTCACTGCTACCTCTTAACTTTGATTACCTACAAAGAATCTGCCACTTCAAAATTTGTTTTTCAGCTTGTCATGAGATAAGTTAAGTAGGCTACCATGATGACTAACACAATATGTTGTTTTTCTTGCTGGAAATTAGGAAATCATCTTATGCCTTTTCTAAAAAAAGAAAGAAACAAAGAAAAGGGCACATATAGATGGAGGAGGCATGAAAAGGGTGAATTTTTGTGAAAAATATATGGCCGTAAACTGGAACTTGATCCTGCTTGCAAGACACCTTGACAAAACCTAAGGAACCACTAAACAGCATGCCAACCTGTGTATCTGAGATACTAGCTGCACTTAGCTTAGCATTTTAGGTGATGTCATACTGCAGTATTTCCTGTTTAGCACATTGACTGGCACACTAGAAAAACACATTTTTCCCTTGGGGCCACTGTTTTATTACGAAAATAGAATAAACACTTCGAAAACAAAATGATCCTGTCTAATTTAGTTGTAATAATAAGAACATCAACAAGTAAGATTTTCATGAACCAACTGCAGAGTTTTGCCCAGAGAGCCACCCATCACGTAGCATGTATATTACAGCATAGCAGCTGCATATGCACCACGCAGCTCCCAAGGTAAAGAGACATGTGAGTTATATATGCTTCACGAGGCCCTGGGCTCAAAACTAGTATGGTTAAATACAATTCATGTGGCATTTAATGTATTAAACTACAGTGCACCTGTAACTATGTCTGAGCTACTCCCATTATTTTTTAACGTAGCAATGAGCAGGAAACAGTAACCAGGCTTAGATGCCAAAGTTACTGAGGTGAAACAAAAGGATAATTTTAGCATGAAACAAATTAACAAGTTTAAAATCATAAAAAATATGGTTTATGAGATTGTGATTTGAGAGGAAATGATTCAACTAAAGAAAATTGCATAAGACTGGGTCAACAAAAGGGAGAATAAAAAAAAGGAAATTGTCTGGGAATGGCTCATTGACACACAGTCACAAAATTTATCGTGTCTAAACCAATATTACAAGCACATGAAAAAGACAACACCAAGAAGCTTGAAAAGGATGATTTTCACTCATTTTACACAAGGCTTGACAATTTCATGAATTTCAAAAGAAATTTACCATGAAGTTCAGAATATATCCATAAAAGCAGTGAATAAGTGTGCAGAAAAACTTCAAAACCTAATTTAATGAGCCCCAAAACACAGAGATAAACAATTTATTTTTTTCTCTTATTTTTTCATACACTGCCCAGCAGTGATAAATTAATTTATTTTTCACACACTACCCAGCAAAACTTCTGAAGGGAGAAAATACTGTACGGGAAGTAAGCAATCAAAAAACACCTATCTTCTTATATGTGCTTTTGACCAGTTGAATGAGAAGCCTTTGGCTATGAGCAATATGTAAAGTGCCCAGCCCCCTAATGAATTTTTTTGTTTTAAACATTCCTTAAGACTAAACTTCCTTTTCCCAGCCAGCTTCATATATGGTTTTTCTATACATGTTCTCTCAAACTACTGTACTTACAATCTGACGAGTGGCTTTTCCTTTCAACCAAGATATACAACCTTATACAGCGTCTCAGTTGGAAAGCTTTCCCAAACCATGAACTTCACATATCAGCCACAAGCACTCAAAGCTACTGCATTCCAATTTTTCTTGAAACAATTTCCTTTCAACATAAGAGGGGTACCATCACAATAAAACAATCATTTTCCCTTTAATTTTTGAGCTAAACAACTAGAGAAAACCAAACCCCACAAAAACTCATTAATGGTTTTTTATCTTCCCAATACTTGAAAGGTGCCAAAATATAAAATTCTCAGAACTTTGGAAACCATGTAACTGCACATGCACAAAAGCCAGTTGCCGAGAACATTTCCAAAAAAAAAAAAAAAAAAAAAAAATGCATGTGGCTGAACAAAATTAAGCAGTGCACTGAGACAAGTCATGAGTATTCACTGATTTCCCTTGTAACACAATGCAAACACTTTTCTGAGAACACCACTCGCCTTCTGAATCAACAAACTGTAAGCTCATCCACAAAGGAACCCTCTGCCTCCTGCATCTACAGAATTTCCCTGCTGAAAGTCCAAATGTCTAATCATTCCAATGGGGAAAAATCTTAACCAATGACACACCAGCAGGATATGGTTGATGCTGATTACACTAGTCGACATTTTTAAACTTTGTTTTTATAACATGGGTGAAATAAGGTGTTTTTAACTAATTTTGGGGTGCTGAATTCAAATATGACTATAAAAACTCTCCATCACATACAATTTTTTGTGTATGAACATTTCCTATATTTCCAAATACATATATACAATGCAAGATGTACACATTACAGCATTTATGTGTCTTGTTAGATATAGAATCAGTGTTACAAAGTATAAATACCATATTCATATATCACTGCACATGAGACAAAAGACAAAATAAATAGAGAAAACAATATTAATGCAAATGTAAATGTATACACACATACTCAAATCAGTGGCGGCTTTTCAGGTGAAGTAGGTGAAGTGCTTCTTCACCTATTTTATTTAAAATAAGGTTTCATTTAATAATTTGGTATAATATATTCTTTTTTTGCCTTTATTGCGTGCTAAAATACCCAAAATTTTGATTAGATATAAATTCACAATGCACGTCTGATACGTAAAACAAGTCCTTATACGCAAAACAGTTCAAGTGAACAGCTGAAATGAGAATGCTTGAAAGTCTGCAGTTTTCGTCCGAGTTGCCATGGTAACTGTGACATCACCCTCACCTATCTGCCGGGCATGTGAAGTGTTTTAGCTTGAGACGCCAAGTGTCTGCACCTGAAGTCGTGACCTTCCGAAGAGATCGAAGTGGAACGGGAATCCTTGGCAATCCACTAGGGCTTTGCAGTGTTTCGGTACATACTTTCCAAAAGAGATTTGTTTTTTCGTGTTTTATG
Source organism: Macrothele yani (assembly GCA_039090855.1). Taxonomy (NCBI): domain Eukaryota; kingdom Metazoa; phylum Arthropoda; class Arachnida; order Araneae; family Macrothelidae; genus Macrothele; species Macrothele yani. The sequence continues at coordinate 93,707,413 of CM077012.1, forward strand.
ATTGTTTGTTAAAAACTTCATTAGTTACTTTAGTTTTGTGTACAGTTTAACTGACAGTGATAGTTTTAGTTTTCAGTATGTATCCTGTGAACGACATTATCTGTAATTTATTGCAAACTCCGTTCAATTGGTGGAAAGATGAAAATAAAAGAGACATTTTACTTCAAGGACGACTGACGGATTCACTGACAATTGTCGTCAAGAAAGAAATCAAGAAGAGCGGCAAATCTTACAATATAAATAAAATTCGGCGTGGAATAAAGACAATTTTCAGATTTCGGAAATATAAAACGGTCACTTCACAAACGTGGGGATTCTAGCGAACACCTGAAATGCGAATTAATGCTAAATAATTTTGAAAAGAATCAGAATACCATTGCCGATGCCTCGAGGGAGAATGCTAGACTTTTGAAAATGCATTTCAGCGAAAGCGTTCGTTTAAATAGACTTTTCCTGCAGACAATGATTGATGCAGTACTGTATTTGAATAAACAAGAACTAGCATTCCGTGACCATGATGAAGGCATTGACTCGATAAATCGTAGAAATTCAAGGAATTGCTTTCACTGTTGATATCAAGAACTTTAAAAATTCTAAATCAATACGAAACGATAAAAAATGTCTTCACAGGTGACTCAAAAACTATTGAAAACGAATAAATTGAATGTATATCTGAATATATAAACGATCACGTCAAAAATGAAATAAATGAAGTTCAATGCTTTTATATTCAAGTAGATGGGAAGACTTAACCAGACTTCCGAGTGCTCTTTAATAATAAGATCTGTTGATTCGGAAGGTGTATCGGTTGAGCGATTTTTGGGTTTCCATGGTGTGAGTGAAGATAGAACGTCAGAAGCTTTATACAAAATGCTAGACAAAGTTTTGGAACAGTTTGATCATCAACACAAGTCAATAGGACAATGTTACGATGGGGCAAACATAATGTCTGGACACTTGACTGGGCTCCAGAAAAAAAATGAAGCATAAAGCTTCTCAAGCTGTTTTTGTTATTGCTTAGTACATCGTTTGAACCTTGTATTACAGCAAAGTTTTTCTAAAATTTCTAAGTGTCGAATATTTTTTGCAAGCCTCAGTGTAATTCCTTTGTTTTTTCACCACTCAGCGAAGCGAAACAATACACTCACATCAACAACCGCAAGATGCATGCCAACCATAACGGAAACTCGATGGTCCTCCACTTCGAAGTTAGTATGTGTAATAGTTAAAGATTGGGATGAATTGAAGGAAGTATTCGAATTTCTCACAAATAGTGACCAATCAGAAAAAAATCAATTCAACTTGCCCAAGGGTTTTTAAATGATATGAACACTTTTGAATTTACATTTTGGGGAATAGTATTTAATGAAATATTTGACTTCACCGACCTATTTTTCGAAATTTTGCAGAAAAATCACTAGACATAAACTACTGTGTTACTCAAATTAAAAACAACTTATGAAATTTTGAGCCATAAAAGTAACGATGAGGTATTTGGAACACTGTTTGGAAAAGCTAACAAAATCGCAGAAATAAGCAGATCTAAACGGGAATATGCTGCACTTACACCAGAAACAATTTTTCATAATTATAAACAATTGTATTTTGAAATTGTGTACCACATTCTTATGGAAATGGATATAAGATTTCAAGACTGTGAGAAACTTTAACTTCAATTTGCCTGGCTTGCTGACACAACCAAATTCGACCAATTTAATTCATGATTTCCCTCTCACGCGTTTGAAAATCTACAACATTTTTACGAAAAAATTTTTACTAAACACCAGCGCCTTAAAGATGAACTGAGTCTTGTATATGCTGATGAAAAATTAAGGAATATATCGACTCATGAACTTCTTCGAGTGCTTCATGAAGATAAAGGCATTTTTACAGAAGCTTATAAATTGGTTTCCCTGATTTTAACAATTGCATCTGCAAGTGTTTCAGTGGAAAGAAGTTTTTCTTGCCTTAAAAGAATACAAACTTACTCTAGAAACACTATTTCTCCAGATAAACTTGCTTCTTTGGCAAAGATTTCTATTCAGAAAGACATTTTCTTGATGTCACGAAGAAACAGCCATTTTATGATGACATAATCGACAAATTTGCAGCTTTAAAGGGAAAAAGAATTGATCTAATATATAAAAAAATAGGTAAGTTCTCATTAACTGATTTTCGTTGAAGACAGTAGATATCTTTTCATATTGCTCTTGTAGCTCTTCACCTATTTTTCCTACCACGAGCCGCCACCGACTCAAATGCCCATACAAGTAGTTCATTTTTTTCTCTTATGTGTCGTGTTGTCCTCCTGCAAAAACCAGAAGTAATCACTCATCGTTAACGGATCCCACCTGCCTCAATACCTCTCTTCCATCATTTGGATATCTTGGTGGAACCTTTCTCTTTGTTCATCACTGACTACTCCTACGTTGTCAGGAAAGAAGTCCAGATGCAAATGGAGGAAATGTATTTTTAAGGACATTTGGTACCCAAGGTTTTTATAGTTCTTGAGAAGGTTGTGAGTCAGCTGTTTGTAGTTGTCCTCTTTGTGGTTACCCAGACCTTAACCACAGATGTGAAAGATTGCCATCTGTGAGCTCCGTGCTGTTTAGCTTTTTGGTAAAAACAGAATCGTGCAGTAGTTTTGGTATCTGAGGACCAACAGATATGTCTTCTTTGAGTTTTGCATCACTTAATTGCAGAAATGTTTGCTTTAACTGCAAGAAACCTGGGACAGATGTCCATAGCCTTTACAAAGTTTTTCATCAGCCTCAGTTCGATATGAAGTGGTGAAAGCAGCACATCAGATGGATTAACTAGGGGCTTGTCATAAACGTTACTCTCTCCAGGAATGAAAACATCTCGTTTAGGCCAGTCTGTTTGTTTATAAGTGTTCTGCTGTGACCCTACTTTCCCACATACAAAGAAAACAACAAAATTTGGTGAAGCCACTTTGAAGCCTGAGCAAGAGTGATATCACTTTCAGATCCTGCATTTTCATCACCTAAACTGGTCCTGTTCAAATAATTGTATTGCACTGAGAATTTTGTTCATGCTTTCATACATCCCCTTCATTCCTACAGCATGTGTTACGGGAATGGAAGACTTCTAATTTCCGTTGGACAAAAGGACAGCTTTTAAACTAACCTTGGATGAGTCGATAAATAGACGCTATTCCATAGAATCATCAGATATTCCAAATTCTGTCATTAACCCTGCAATATCTCAACAAAAACACATACCATCCTGCATTTCACAGAAAGAACGTAGATCCAAATTGCTACAATTTCTGAACATGGACACACGTGTACTCTTCAATAGCAGGTTCCACTCTTGCAGTTGGGAACCAAAAAGTTCAGCTTGTTGTTTGGAAAGATGTAGGTCTCAAACGAGATCATTCAGTTCATTTTGCTCAATTAAGTAGGGCTTGTCTAATTGTTTAGGAGTGTATGTAGGATCCAGATTTTCATGTGCATCCACATCTTCATTGGATCAATTTGAATCTATCTCTTCACAGTTCACTTGAGGTTTTGGTATAGGAAGATCTTCACCATGTGGAACAAGCCTTAAGGCTGATGGCAAATTTTATTCTTCTTTGAAAAGCCACTCACTTTGGTTAAACAAAAATAACAATCTTCCATGTGATCAGTTGGTTCAGGCCAAATCATCGGAACTGCGAAAGGCATGGATTTCAGCTTAGCTTTCAACCATTCACTCGGGCCAACTAAGCAGGAAATACAGCAGATATGTGAAACCCATGATTTATTTTGACCTCCAACATGACATCCAAAGTACAAAGAGTAGGCTTTTGTCAGTCTTTGTCAATGGATGACTCTGCGATTTTATAATATACCGTCTGCACACACAGCAAAACTTATCTGGAACATTAACACATCTGTGACGATCCTTTTTCTTCATTTCGCCAACTTTTGCTCATTAACATGCAGCACATATTTCCCCTTCAATGTAAAAAAACAAAACAGCAATGGCAATTCGGTTTGCAGTTACATATTCTCTACCAGTGAAAAAATCAGTGTTGCCATCCATAATAACATGTCCAGGGGCAAAATATGACAAAAATATCTAGTGTTCTTTTACATGCCTACAAGCGCTAATGTGGAACAATTAGCACTTGTAGGCATGTAAAAGGATACTAGATATTTTAATGCCCCATAATGAAAAAATGTGATATGGCGGACATTTTTTAAGGTCAGATCTGAAATCAGCACCCAAAATTAGTTAAAAACAGCTACATTTGTTCATGTTATAAAAACCTTGTAGACCAGTGTTATTTAATTCACATGGTGCCTACTTCCATGCATACAGAAATTTCCTTTCAAATGAGCAACCATACTCTGACCACAAATGTCTTGTAACACACAGTGCTGTTCAACCTTTGGCTCATAGAAGAATCTATGACTGCATAATAATAAATAAATAAAAATCTTGTAGCACTGAACTATATCTTCTTTCGCATCCAAAAGTAAATTCTAACAATGAGCACCAGTTCTTTCCATGATAACACAATGTACATATGTAGCCTAAGACATCTATCAGTTCTCGCAAGGAATTTGTCCTCACATAACTTGACTCAATCTAATTCCGACCTCAAGCAATCAAGCTTGGTCCTAAGCTACTAGCCCACATACTTGAGAAAATTTCTCTAAATTTTATCTATACAGGCCATTACAGAAATCCATATTTTATTGGCATAACTTTATGTGTCAAGCTTTAACGCACCTACGGATAGCTTTGTCGAAGCAGACTAATACTACACTACGCAGGAGAAAACATACAAAAAACATTAAAATTTAACAATGAAATACTTGGGCTGAGTTACCATCAAATCAGACAAAAATTTAAAATTCACACATGAAAAAACAAAGAGCCTTAAGATTCCAGGATATCTATCCGGAAGTGATGCAAATTTTGTGGAACAGAAATGTTGCATGCATTGTCTTGTATTTCTACAGTCTCTTTGGCAGAAGTCCCAATTTGGGTAGTGTACAGGAGCACACACACCTACATCCTGCCCTTGAAGCATCACATCATTAAAACAGGCTTCTCTTGAAGGGGCTGTGTTCAAGGATTTCATTTTTAAGTTAGACTCTGCATCTCCATACAGTTATGTAGATGTTCCACATACACTGAAGAGAAATTGAATTAGAGATACCTGTCTAGTAACGTGTAGCACCACTTTTTGCCCTGATGACGACAGTGATTCGTCTCGGCATGGACTCGACAAGACACCGGGAGCGTTGGGGAAGCCATACGGATCCACGACCCCTGAACAAGCTCTCACAGTTCACGAAGATTTGATGGAGGGGTCAGAGCCTCGAATATCTCTCTCGGTGGCATCCCAGATGTGCTCGATGGGACTGAGATCAGGTGACCTAGCTGGCCAAGGAAGCGAGGTCATGTCGGTAGAGTCTTCATCCAACCATTCGGATACAATTCGGGAGCGATGGCACGGTGCATTCTCTTGTTGCAGGATGAGGTCCCCAGTAGGATGTTGAAGACGCACAAACGGGAGCAAATGGTCGTCCAGGATATCCCGGTAACGTTGACCTGTGAGGGATGATGTCACACGTACCAGGGGTCCCATTTCAGTCCACGTAAACAGTCCCCAGACAAGAATGCCACCCCCACCAGCTTGAAGAGTACCCTACTGGCAAGAAGGATCCATCACTTCAAGTGGTTTGCGCCGTACTCGTATCCTGCCGCATGTACCAACGTGAGGCAACATTTTTCCACATGTCTAGGGTCCAGTGGCGATGTTCCCGCACCCATGCTAATCTTTGCACCCTGTGATGTGTGGCCAGCAGCGGTACCCTCGTGGGACGATGGCTTCTGTACCCCATAGCAGGAGATGGTTCTGGATGGTGTGGCTGCTTACACGTTTTTGTGCATCAGCATTAAATTGCCGAGTGATTTCTTGCACTGTGGCCCATCTAGCTGCTGTTACAATGCAAGCTAGCCGATGATGACCCCGCTCATCCACACGCTGTTGTCCACGGCAGTTGTCCCTTGCAGGGATGGTTTTACCGGATTCGATGTACCCACAGTGCACCCGTGACACAGTGGCTCGTGAAAATCCCAGTGCCGGCACAACTTCAGAGATGGAGTGACCCATTTGTCGGGCCCCGACAATTTGCCCACGATCAAATGCGCTTAGATCCTTCGTCTTACCCATACTGCGTCCGAATCTTACTGATTACTGTCGCATCACTCCTTATATTGTCGGATCGCTGCATACATCATGTCGTTTCCGTTTACAGGGCCGCCCACAGCGCCACATTTGCATAACGCCAGATGTCTCTAATTCAATTGCTCTTCAGTGTATATAGCCAGAAAAGACAACTAAACAAAAAAGTAAATAAGAAGCAACAATTGTACACCAAATTGATACAAGCTATTACAACAACCTGTTTTTCATTGGCATAGCAACTTAAGCTTGGCACATAAGTTACTACACCAATAGAGAACCAATTTTTGTAATAGCTTGTATCAATTTGTGTGAATTGTGCAGCTTCCACCAAAACCTTTCCCAAAACCAATAGTGGCTAAAATATCATAGCACAAATTTCATGTTCTGCCTTTTTTTTTTTTTTTTTTTTTTGCATTTCTTTCGGTTAGCTATCACAATATGTGCTAATATGCATTCCATTAGACAGTTCAATTTAATGTCCTTTAGATATTGTGCACTGACTACTTTAACTCATTTAAAAAGAATCTCAGATGCAGGACATTCTGCTACTAATCATCAAATTGCTATAATTGTATTTGATTTCCTGAAAGCTACTGATCAAAGTCAATAACTGATGATTTTGGCTCCAAAGATGCTACACCAGATGCTCTTGATCTGATTGCTAAACACCAGGTGTGACATTATATGGGGGCTACTGGGATATCATGACACTGCACAGTTGCCCCCAGAAATTATTCTGAATTTCATCTCGTAAAATAAAAATACCAACGTTTACCACAATCAAAGGTTTATTACATATTGACTGTAGTTTCACAGAGCTATTGGCTCTGCATCATCAGGAAGAATGGGAATCCATATAAAACTAATATGAATTCATCATCACGAATGCGAATCCATCATCAGGAAGAATGGGAATCCATATAAAACTAATATGAATTCATCATCACGAATGCGAATCCATCATCAGGACGAATGGGAATCCATTCGTCCTGATGATGCAGAGCTAACAGCTCTACGAAACTATAGTCGATATATAATAAACCTTTGCTTGTGGTAAATGTTGGTATTTTTATTTTGTCTCAAAACCACAAGTTTTGTAGTCATAAATTATATATAATTTTCTCTCGTACTCTGCATGTTCCACTTTCAAATTCTAACAGGATCAGCTCAAATGATGACCCCAATTTGTTACATGAGTATTATTATGATATATCTAGGGGTCTTTCTGCCCCCCCCCCCCAAGTTACAAGTAAAAATGGGTAATAGAGCAGCCACTGTATAAACTTCCCAAAATATAATATCAGACTGACAAAATATGAAACTTGATTTCAGCACAAATTTAATAAATACTACCATACTTCAACTTAAGATAATGTTTCTACTGGGCACATAAGTTCGAATTACTGGATCAGGATCATCAAATCAAAACAGTACTGGGGTTGAAAAATCTGCTAGTCCAACGCCCAGGACTATCAGTTTTTACGTTCAGACTAGAGCAAATTATTTTTTATTAGCCCATAACTACTGTTTAAAAGTTTGTTTTTCCAAAGTTGTGGTACTTAAGCAGGTATATTTTCTCAGATATATATATTTTTTTTAATATATGGTATACATACAGCTGTTGAACCTTACACGTTTTTATGTCTAACATGTCTATTGCAGGAACATTTTGTCTGCATGTTCCAGTTTATATAATCAACATTTCCAAAATTTGGGCTTTACTTTATTCAAATTGGCATAAGACTAGGTTAATGTGTAAGTTGGGACTAGTGAATTCTCATTCGTTATCCAGGACTAAATGGGCAAAAAATAATTTTCAACCCCAACAGTATTATAACATCCATACACTCAGTATACTCAATTAACCCACTGATTTAATGACCACACACACACAAAACACTCTGAAGAATAAATGCAGTTAAATGCAATTAATTACACACTGAAATGCCACTGAATTAGAGCTATCTACCTAGTAATATGTTGGGCCACCTCTTGTCCTAATGACCAGGGCCACATGAGACATGAACTTCACAAGCTTACGGAAATTTCTGCAGTTCCATGTTTAAACTTCACAAGCTTACGAAAATGTATCGACAACCATGTCTCCGCCAAAACAGTCCATAATTCATTCAGGTTCATAGCCAATGAGACACACCCAAACAGCCTATTGCACTGGTTCTAAGAGATGTTCAATGAGGTTTAAATCCGGGATTCTAAGTGACCACTAAAGAGTTTCAAATTCACTACAATGCTCTTATAACAATTCAGTAGCCAGGCAGGACCTATGGCATGGTTATCTTGCTGGAATATGCTATTGCTACTGGGATGCATGCTGGACATTAATAGGTGTAAATGGTCGGCTAGGATCTTCACATATTTTTGGACTATGAACCTTCACATTTCAGTTGACTGTGCATACACCAAACCATTCCAGCTGAAGACACCCCATACCATCAACGTGTCATCACCAGCTTGTACTGATCCAACTTGACATGAAGGGCCCATGGCTTCACGAGATTGATGCTACATCTGCACTCTCTCTGACTTCATGCAGTTTAAATCTGGATTCATCACCCTAGGTTATCCACTTCCAGTCCTCTGTGGTTAGTGTGCCCAGGTAAGGCGTTGAGCCCAATGTGTCATGCCGTTAACAGTGGAACTCTTGTGGGCCAGTGGCCCCCAAACCCTAGATGTTTAAAAGGACATTGCACTGTCCTTGCACTGACAAAGCAACCTGATCCACTGTTCAAATCAGTGACGATTTGTGATATTGTCTTGAGCCTACCATTTCAATCAATGTGGCACAAATGGCATACACCATGAACTGTAAAGGATGATGGTACACTTCTGTAATTCATTTGATATCTTATTCTTTTGCCAGAATTTTCATATTTCTGAAACACACTGAACACTGTAGCTCGGGAAAACCCCAATGTACTGATGACTTCCGAGACAGAGTGACCCATCCTGCGGGCTCCTACAATCTGCCCTCAGTCAAAAGCATCCAGATCATGCATCTTACCCATCACGCCTGTAATCGATCACTATTGGGAAAGTTGTGGACGACGGCTGTATTTAACAACACTTTTCAACTGGACATACAAGGGTTGTTCAAAAAGTAGCGACACTGATTTTACATAGGGCAGAAGTGCAATGCAATGCAATAAACATACACTTACATACTTTCGCAGTATTCTCCCTCCATCTGAATGCACCGGTTTCACCTTTCTATCCACTTCTGGAGGTGTGTCCAAAGCTCTTTCTTGACATGTAGTTCAGGATATCCATCAGTGTTATTCAGTTCAGTATTTCATGCAAACCAACACACACAAAGTTGTTTTTTCACTTCATAGAATAGGTGGAAGTCACACAGTGCCGGGTCTGGTGAACATGGACAATGTGCCATCATTTCAATACCTAGATCTTAGATACTCTACTGGTCAAGCAAAGCATGATGTGCAGGGGCATTATCTTAATGCAAAATCCAACCCCAATCTGTGCATATTCTGGGCATTTTAGGGGGAAAAAGTTCTTTACAGGACCTTTGAGAACTTCAGAATAATAGGCACTGGTAACAGTTTTCCCTTAGGGAACAACATGGCCATACACAATCCACTTTTTATTGAAGAAAACCAGGTGCATGACCTTCCTTGTACTTGCTTGAACCTTTGCTTTCTTGGATCGGGGACTCTGTGAGTGTTTTCATTAGGTGCTCTGTTGTTTTATTTCTGGATTGAAAGGTGAAAAAATGATTCATCACATGTGACCACTCGATCCTAAAAGTGTGGCCCATGTCATACTTCTATTGGTGACAAGTTATGACACGATTCGCCTTGTGCTCATCTGTGAGCAAGTGGAAAATCCACTTTACAGCAACTTTTCAGTACCTCAACCGGTTTTTCAACAATGTCATCAATGGAGATCTGCATCACATTAGCAACCTTCTCAATGGTCATTTGGTGTTCTTCGTGCCTCAGTGGTACTGACATTAACCTTAGTAATCAATGTTGAAGGTCTACCGGAGTGTGGTGCATCTTCCAGATACTCTTTACCATTCACAAATTTCTTGTGCCACTCAAAAACTCTTACAAGAGACAAAAAACATCTGCATTATAGGCTGTTTTAATCATTTTATGCATTTCTGTGGTGGTTTTATTCAAACACATGCAAAATTTTATAGCTGTTCTTTGCTCCAGTTTTAAATCCATACTGGGTTACAAAAACATATCTGAACTCTATGCTATCTACTACAAGAACTAACAGAGCAGAGCACTGTAAGGACACATCATCACATGACTGACTTTGCAGGTGTACCAAGACAGGCAGCTGCAATTTTTTGCATGGGTTTGTTTTGGCACTAAGACGTCGTCTTGTTACTTTTTGAACAACCTACGTATATTATTTATATACGTAATAATGTGGCAGTAGTAGCCAAGCATTTGCATCACAGGGCTCAAATTTCTTGGTGGTCTGCTGGTCTGTGCCCAGTGGAAAATCATTTGGACCACCAATATGCCAAAATCAGGTGATCCATTTGACCAGTAGTTTTTTTCTCGTGGCAGCACCATTTTTTGGAGGAGGAGTACCAGATTTTTAGGTATGATTCTCAAGCGAACGAACTATTCAGATCAGAGCACCACATAATTGTCTCGAATCGTGTGCATAGAATTCTGTGAAACACCTGGAATGGACCAAATGAGATAGGGTTAAGGTCTGGGCTCTGCGCAGGCCAGTCCATTCGATTAACCCCATTGTCACCATACCAAGCCATGGTGGACCTCGCAACATGACAGGTGGCATTGTCATCCTGAAAGTAACATGGGTCCACCCCGTAAAACTGCCACAACTTAGAAAGCGCATGGTCATCCAAAATGGTGCAGTAGGTCTCGGCGTTGAGTCTACCAGGAATTGCGACCAAGGGTCCCATGCCATACCAGGAGAAACCCCTCCATAGCATAATTCCACCACCGCTGAACTTCACAGTTGGCACAAAACATTCCGGCAAGAGGCGTTCTCCAGGCAGACGCCAAACCCAGACCCTGCCATCCGAACGGTAGAGGGTGAACCTTGATTCGTCGCTCCAGAGAACCTGTTTCCACTGTTCAACGGTCCACTGTCGACGCTCTTTGCACCACATTAGCCGAGCAGCGCTATTGGACTTGGTGATCAAAGGCTTGTGGGTGGCAGCACGTCCATGATAACCGAGCAGATGGGCTTCCTTACGGATGATATTCATCGAAAGAACACTCCCGGATGCCTGTTGAAACTCCTCGCGGATGTGGCCCATTGATTTGGTGCGGTTCTTCCGAATTCCTCTGGCCAGCACCCGTCGGTCTCTAACTCCCAGTTTTGTGGGTCTACCGGGTCAGGGCACATTCCGACAGTCACCTCTCATCTTCCACTTGCCAATCACGTAGGCCACTGTTGATTTGGGGAACTTCAACTCGCTGGATATGTCACGTATGGATCGGTCATTTCTGCGATACCCGACGATTACACCTTTCTCGAAATCAGAGAGCTTCGAACTGTGTGGCATCTTGCATGCAACTGGTTACGTTGTTGTTTCCCACACGATATTTAATGGCGGCGGCCGTGACGTGTATCAGGACCATAGATATCGTCGATTGCAGGGGTGTCCAATTACTTGTTGGTAGATAGTGTATAATGGCAGGTAAGAATTTTCTAAAAATAATTGAAATCCATGTACACTTCAAATGCGAGAAAGAAAGGGCACTCGTAGGACTGAATACTTTGGCAATCTTAAACTAGGTTTTCTTTAACATTGATAAATAAAAATGTACACAGTATGCATACCCTTATTTATTCTACAAAGTATTTAATAACAGTGAAGTTGAACTGGGCATGAAAGATTCTTTAGTAGATTCAAATCAAAATTTATGTTGAAGAAGTTGATGCTGTACAAAACTTATTAGTCAAAAAATTAGTTGTTAATTCTCAGTTGCTCATTTTGCATCACTGAAGAATAAAAATTTGCATTGTGTATTTAGAGCATCAAGTTTTTTTTTGTCTTTTTTTCAGTCAAATATTTAATTAACTTGTTTAATTGTTAAATGTTAATATTATGGCTATGCTTGAAATTTGATTATTTCTCCATTTCAGGAGTCACATTCATACAAAAATAACTCTTCTAATCAACCTCTTCAGCATAAATTTTGATATTTCCTCCAAAATCAAACATACAAAGAAAAAAATATTAACACAGTGAACTCCAGCTTATCCAAATCAACATATATTTTTGGGTTTCAGTGAGTACAAACCAACCAGAAAGAATGTACCTCTTCATTATTTGTTTTAAAAGAATATACAGCATGAACCCTTTCAACAAGAAATCTTGTCATACAGCTAAAGTTACCTTCATAATGTTGCTTACTAAAAAATGTATATATTATTGCAAGTTCCATATGACAGAGACAAACATATGCCTTTATGTTGTTTAACAACATTTATGCATAAAATAGACACTGATTCATATTGCTGATTTGTTTTTGTTTCTTTTTGCCCAGAATTTGTCTTCTGTTTGAATTATCCTTTCATTTTTTTCTTCTCATGAACAGAAATAAACTTTCCAGTGACTCCTTATTTATAATCTGCATTGGGAAATTTTACTGCTTTTCAGCATTTCTGTGAAAATCTAATAATTGTAATAAGTGGACTGAGATGTAAACCAACACCTACTTCATTGCAAAAGAGACATTCCTACAGAACCCACACTTGTAATGTGATTTCTTGGAATAAAACCCTATTCTACAATGATAGTTGATGTTTTCTTTCTATTTCAGAGTAGAAAAATAATACTCAAGTTGTTTTTTTATTCATATCACCTCACTATAGCCATAGACAATCTTATAGTATAGCAGATTGGAAAGCATCAACTAAGGGCACAGACTTCGTGAAATTATTGGTGGGCAGGCATGATAAGATCAGACGTGGGAGGGAAATGTCTCTTCTATTGTTATGATAAAAATGAAAAAATACAGACAAAAAGGTGAACTACAAGATTCGACGTATATTTTAACACTTTCGCTGAGCGGGCGCATGCGCCTTCTGTAGAAATCGCCCGGGGGGGGGGCAGATAAACAGAAGTAAATATCTGAAGTTCCAGTAATGGGATTTCCAAAATATTTATACCACCTACTAGTTAGCTGACCACAAGTCCATTTATAGCAAAACATGCAGAAGTTGCATGCAACCGACGTGGCCCAAAAGTTAAATGTGATGTTGTATAGGCCATACAGGCACGGGCAACTTCATACAAGCTTATGTAAACAAGTTAGTAAAACCATGCAATGCATTGATTATGATACGCTTTCCAACATACGAGAAATCATTACTCAAGTTATGAGGAACATGGCTGTAGAATAAATCTCGCTCCTATGCCCTGACCTTTGACCCCATTTCGATTATATTTAAGCAGAACCGGTTAAGTATACTTCCAAAACAAGACGATAAAGTTTTGTCTGAATCAAAACATTTTTATGAAAGTTATGACGCATAAGGGCGATGGAATGGATCCCGCTCCTATTTACTGACATTTGACCCCGTTTCGCTCATTTTATAGACATACTGCTGTGAAACATGAATAAATTGAAACAGCTGGGAAAAGAAATTTCTGTAGATGAAAGTCTTGTGCTATTTAGAGGAAGACTTGGTTTTAGGCAATACAGCATTCCCGGAAAGGCCCACAAATATATGGTATAAAAATTTATAAGTTATGAGTAGCCCCACATCAAATTTGTACTCTATATTTTACTTTAACAAAAAAAAAAAAACTATTTGTAATATATCATGAAAATTTCGAAAATATACACAAAAATCTACGGAATCCATGAAAAAAATAATAGTATACCCATGGGCCATAGAAGTCGCGAGCGACTTCTATGGCCATCTGATTTACGATGTATTTCTTCAGTATGTTGCTTCAGTATGTTCAGTATGTCTAATGCTTCAAAACATGGATAAATCTAGTGAAAGGAATACAAAATAAAAACCAAATTAATTGAAATGTTCAAGGCCCCTGCACCCAGTATAGCTTTCCTTTTATTAATTTTACTTATTTTTTCCAAACGGGATAACATTTATGCCTCATATTTTTTTTACCACATGCTACTTGCCCTAAAAACAAAATATAATACAAACATACATATATAAATATCTTTATATATGTATAGCTGAATATTTAAAACATCAAAAATTTCGGAAATAAATCTGATATTTTACGAAATGTATAAAAAAAAAATAACAGCACATTCCCAGGCCATGGAAGTTGCACGCGACTTTTTATCCCCAGGCAATCTGCGTTACAACACCTCCACTGTGTTGCCTAGCAACCTAATACTTCAAAACACGAAGTTGTATCACCTAGCGGAAGTAATACAAAACAAAAACTGAAACCCATTAACAATTTGAAGTCGCTGGCACCAGCATCGACCCATACAACGATTTTTTTTTGCTGGCACCTGCTATCAGCGAAGGTGTTAAAATGCAATTGTCCTTACTCATGCAAGTGAACAAGGAAACAGAAATACTTATTTGCTGAATACCGTATTTCTCCGAAAGTAAGACCTAACCGGAAAATAAGCCCTAGCATGATTTTTCCGGATGCTCATAATATTAGCCCTACCCCGAAAATAAGCCCCAGTTACGATACGTAGTACCGTAGTCAGCCAGCCTATCACTGTTCAAAAAAACTGAAGCCAGTGCGAAAATCACTGGAGGATACCCTGTTCATGAGTTTAATTTGCCTTGAATATCCAGAGTAAAAAAGAAAGACGACTGACTTTGAACTCAGCCAAGGATATGGTTTTTGTAATTATGGTGCATGCATTCAGTTCGGTTCAGAGAGCTAGCGGGAGGTGAAAAGAAGCCGTCTTTTGTTCGTCAGCTGTAACATCCAGTTCCGAAAGGGAATCCGACGTGGGAAACTATACCGGTGAACGCTGTGTTTGGCTGAAAAGTTATTCATCAACAGGCGGTGTGTGTCTTTAGAAACTGGAGGGGGGGGGGGGACATGCGAACTCAAAGAAAAAGTAAGAAGTGTTTTAACCACCTTCAATGGATTACGAAAGGTGTTCATCCCTGTGCAAGTTATTCTGTTGGCAATGGTGACTGAAAGAATTCTTTAAAAATCAGAGTCAATATCTTGGGGCCGAACGTACATTTTTAACTGTCATCATTTCCGTTGCCACTCCTGCGTCGATTAACAATTAACACTTGATTTAATGGTAGATTTAAAGGGAATAATATTTTGACCCCCAGACAAGACGAGTGCAAAAAGAAAGAGCTATTGCATCGAGTACAAGAAAGGAATCGTGGAGGACTCCTGGGGCAAGAATTTTACGGCTTTCTGCAAAGAGAAGAAGTTAGATCTCCGAATGGTCCGAAAATGGTGAGCAGAGTACGATAACCTCAGTCAACAGGTGGACAAGGGAAATGCTAAGAAGCGCAAGTGTGGATCAGGTCGGCAACCATTATTTCCTGAGCTGGAAGACATCATCTGTGAATAGATTGCTGACAGGAGAGCAAAGGCTTTGGTTGTGCACAGGGCTGATATTCAAGCATTTGCCCTTGCAATGGCACCACAGTTAGAAATATCCCCAGAAGAATTCAAAGCATCACAACACTGACTGGATGGCTTTCTTCAGCGATATGAACTGTCTCTAAGAAGATCGACAACATTGTTCAAGCTGGAAGATACTGAAGTTATTAAACGTGCACTTGCATTCAAGTCCTTTGTTGATGGCGTCGACTTTTCTAAATACCAACTCTCCAACATGATTGCTATGGATGAAACTGCAGTGTTTATGGGCCAAGGATCTCAAACGACAATTGATCAGAGGGATGCCTTGTCAATCTACGTTCTTTCCACTGGTTACGAAAGTGCACGTGTTACCTGTGTTTTGGTAATTCGTCTGGATGGATAATCATCACTAAGGGCAAGAAAGATAAGATCGAACGTGTTTCAGGCATTTATGTTATCGAAACCGAAAAAGCCTGGTGCACACAAGCAGTTATAAGGAAATGGGTCGATTTAATGCTGCCACTTGCTTTGCGAGGTGGCCAAAGAGGTCTGCTAGTCTGGGATTCAGCCAGCACTCACCGCGCTAAAGACATGAAGAACTTCCTTGCCGAGAGAAGAATAGATCAAATAATGATTCTCGCAGGAATGACTGCCTATCTCCAGACTCTTGATATTGCAATAAACAAGCCATTCAAGGATCATTTGCACATGGAAATCAATTACTACATTGAAAATAGAATGGAGAGAAATCAGCATGGAAACTTATTGAAGCTTAACAGGTCGTGACTTGGGTGAAGATCATGGAATAAAATCACTGACAGCTGTGTTACCAATGCACTACGAGCAGGCTACATGGACAAGAAGTGCTCATTTAAGGAGAGCTTTATTGCTAGACACGAGAGATTGGGGTCAATGGTTCTACAGGAAATGGAGTCGCAAAAAATTCAGGCCAGAATTCGGGTTTTGGAGAGTTATGACAATGTTCCAGAAGATGACATGACTGTATTTGCAGGGTTTGATTTACGCCTAAGCATGTGCCCCTCAAATTGAAAGGGTCCCAAAATCTTGGTTAAAAAAAAAAAAAAACAGCTTTCCCTTTTTCAAAATATTTATATGTGGGTAGATGTGATGTAGAGTAACTATATATAAATCGCTGGCAAAACACAAGCAAGTACTGGCAATATAATATGTAATATTTCTAGTTAATATCAGTAACATTTTCCAGATAATTTTGGGGAGGGTTTTTGTGTGAGATTAAACAAAAAATTGTCATGTTGTGTAATAAAAAGTAGCAGTATGTGTATGTTTGTAATTATGGCTTACTAAGATCAACTATATACTTCAATTTCAAATACTGAATGGTTCTGAAGCAATTTTTACACATTTTGACATTTTAGCTCCCAAAAGTTATATTTGAAAAATCTTTGGACTTAATTCAGGCAGGGTTTGGAATCCCCCCAAACCTCTCTCTTAAATACACTCCTGGTTAATATGGTAATAGTATAGTTTAGACACACCTGGCAAAAAATCCAATGTCCAATTGAATTTTACCTGTCATATGGCTTTGTCACACACAACTGTTTCATCAATGAAGGTTCAAGTCTTTTCAGATGCAAATCAGTAGGACAGCATAAAAATCTAGGATAACACAATATTTTTACCAGGTACTACCGTAATTTAATGTCAGTCTTATAAATGTATTGTGTTTATTAAATTATTATGCTGGATTTGCAATACAGTCGCCCAAAATGGTCACACTACCTACTCGACTCCGTAAAGTAAATGTTGAGTGGAGGGGGCCTCGTTTTGGTTGTGCCTAGGGCCCAATTCTGTATAAGTCGGGCCCTGTGTATTT
Source organism: Macrothele yani (assembly GCA_039090855.1). Classification (NCBI taxonomy): domain Eukaryota; kingdom Metazoa; phylum Arthropoda; class Arachnida; order Araneae; family Macrothelidae; genus Macrothele; species Macrothele yani. The sequence continues at coordinate 93,725,014 of CM077012.1, forward strand.
GAAAAAATGTAGATTTTTGTACATGAATAAATGTAGATTTTTCTACATGAATAAATGTAGAATTTCGTACATGAATAAATGAATAAATGTAGATGAAAAAAAAAAGAAAAAAAGTTGGTAGTATATGAAAAATTAAGACATCCATTCCCTGAAAATAAGCCCTAATGCGTCTTTTGGAGCAAAAATTAATATAAGACCTGGTCTTGTTTTCGGGGAAACACGGCATACATATTTTTAAAAATAAAATTCAGTCTGTGATTTTATAAAAATATCCAGAGATTTTACTACCAAACATTTATAAAAAAAAAAATATATAAGAAATTAGCAGGGTTACTCAAACAAAGAACAAGAAGCACAAAAAATAAATAGATAAATAAAGGAGCTACTGATTGTACGTTGCTATATTTTTGTTTATTTTATTTTTGTGTGATAATTGCCTTAAACATTTACCACATATCACAAGAACATGTCAAACACAATTACAGGGCTGGCAACCCAGTTTCTTATCAAATGAGCAGTGCTGAATATGGGGAAAAAAGTTTACTTATTTTGTTATTTATTATTTTTTTGGAAATACATTGCTTTGGCTTCATAAGGTGAAGTTTGGTCATCCTCCTTATCAGACCAAAGCAATTATTCAATTAGACAGGATGAAACATATTGAATGGGCACTGCCCCCCCTTCAGTAAAATTATTGGAGGGGCAAGATTCACTCCTCCCCCTATGTCATCAATTCTACTACATGGAAAATCCAAGTCCATTTGGCATCCATGTTAGGCTCAGCTAGTTCCAATGACAAGAGCACTACTGTATTGCAAAATTGAAAGCACATATGCATGTTTATCAATATTTTGAATGATTTGGTCACCATCTGAATTAATCACTATTGTTTCACAACAGAATATGCCAAATATATGCTTAACAGTGACACTGAACAGGCTGTGATCACCATCCATGCAGAGGAATGATGCTTGCCACACCACAAATTTACCTATATTTAATATAAGGCACTATGAGGAGGAAAGCAACTTAAATATTATTTGTTTGTGTGCTTTGAAATGGAACAACAATTACAAAAAGATTTTTACTCCCTAAAACCACATTAAAAAAAAAAAAAAAGAAGCATTTAGATTATACAGAAGTACTTCCATATACTAATTACCAGTGTGTGATACCTAGGGATTCTGACACCCCTGTCAAAGTGCCTTGCCGCCCCATTTGTTTTGTCATAAAATTTACACAGGGCAGAATTAGGAAATTTTCAAAAAAGCTAAAGCTGCGCAATTTTTGACATATTTGTGTTGAGTACATTTTTATTTCTATGACCAAGTATCCCTCCTGAAAGGAACCATCCAGGCCAACCTCTAGATAAGGTCCTGCTAACTACTAGTCTTTTTATTCTGCAAACAGTTAGACTTTTATTTATATCCCACTCAGCATCAGTAAAAAGCAATGTGATTAACTCACTTAAAACAATCATCAAACAACATTCAGCAACCAGTCTCTGACAATCTTTCAGAAAAGTTATGACTTTCTTTTCCAAAGAAAGTAATTTCTTTGCTCAAACCAGAACTTTTTCAGGTGCAGAATTGCTAAAAAATTTGGTTATATTATATTTTAAAAGCTAGAAGCACCTGATTTTTAAGTTTACTAATAACTTTTTGTGTTGTTGTTCCATTTAGGTATTTTTTACACTGGTGACTATGGGGAAATTAATGTTGTACCCACTCAGTATAGGTTTCATTTTAAACTGATACTCCCGAACGTCGTTGGTTGGAATGCTGCAATAATTCAGTAGCAATGCTGGTCTATCTTCTGTGCACTTCCCTCACTATGTTTCACATCAACTCTTGCAGAAGTAGTCATTGCTGCTCTCATAGCATATTATTTTGCAACAAATCATGTCTGGTGCTACAGCATCACTTAGAGCCAACTCTAAAATTTTATGACAGAGAATGATGAATTTATATACCCAACCTTAATCCATAAAAATTGCTCTGTTTAAATTCATAATGAGGAGTGATAATGATCAATAGAATAGCCATTAGGCCTATACAGGACAACATTGTTGTGTGGCTTTACGAAAGCGTGACATCTTGGTAATGGGAATTTATGTCACTGCAAGGCAATCATATTCTTACTACAAAACCGACTAACAGTTGTGCCACCTTCAAAACTTACTGCAACTATCTTTATCAAAAGTGCACTTTGAAGAACTTGTGAACTAATCTAAGTACCCTTATAATTCTTTTTACACTTTGTCAATAAAAGATTGACTTTTAAATTTATTTCTGTTTAACACATTTTGACATTAGCTACCACTAATAATTTTGACTTTTGTGCAAATACATAAAGTTTTGTTCAGATAATAACAAAAATTAACAGCCAATTATTGGTTTAATTTTGTTATATGCTCAATAATAAAATATATAATGATATATTAAACTCTCCTAATTTGTATTGTCCATAAATTTAGATGTAGCCTCAAAAATTTTGTCTTGGCCCTCAAAGGACATATAAAGTTGGCAATCCTTGGTCTAAAAGATTAACAATTTTTACAATCAGTTCGTCATGTACTTTTTATTGCTTCTCTCTACCTATGAGCCCCTATTTTCCCTGAATAATGAAACAGTAAAAATTTGTTTCTTAGAAAAAGAAAAAAATAGGACAAACAATAGGAAGGTATTTCAAAACTTGAATGTAGCTGAGATCTATTTAGGAAGGACTACAAAAAACAACAGCTTTATTTTGCCTGAAAGATACAGTATGGCAACATAACTAAGGGTGGCCATAACACCAAAATATATATATTTACCATGCAGCCCATGTTGTCACCCCAAGATTCAGAGTGTTTTTCTAATGGTAAATTTAGATTACCAAAATTTTTGGAAACATTTTGCATTTTCTTCCTTCTGTTGTTGAGTTCTGGGAAATACAATGAAGATTTATTTTACATTTCTAAATTTATAGTTAGAGAAAGCCGTGCTTGTTTTGAACTGCTTCTCCTCTACATTTCTTCGACCCCACCCCTGACATTATAGTCTAGCCAGTGGTGGAAATGAGCTGGAACACAGCGGAACCCCGTTCTGGAAGACAAACCCCACGTTCTGGAAAAAGAAAGGGAGCATTTAATTTTAATGAAACATTTCGCAATGCATTATACATTTAACTAATGATGTCATTTTATATGGATTGTTCATTGTTTTAAACTAAAAAGTTTCCTTCTGCTCTAATAAGGTGCTTAGTGAGAGCGAAGTTCACAATAGCAACTGATCGCCGACCTCCTCCACGGTCCGTTAGACGGTCGGGAGACTTTGGAAATTATTTTAGAAGATAATTTTTATAAGATGTGAATCCATTTATTGGTGTAAATATGACATGGATGTTAAGTCAGATAACATTCAAAAACTTGAAAATTTCGTCGTCCTGGAGCAGGAATTGAACCTGCATCTCCCGGATAGCACCCAAGTAAGCTAACCACTACACCACCCAGAACGTCCAAGTTTCAAGTTTCAGATAAATTTGAATATAACCATCACAGGATTGGCTAGTCAAAGCAACCAGCATTCATATATAGCAAATCTGGAGGTACAGAATTCATTCTTGTGATTGCACGTAGGCACAGAATATCAATGAATGAAATACGGGATTACACTATTGTACAATACAAATTTGGAAGATGTGAATCCATTTATTGGTGTAAATATGACACGGATGTTAAGTCAGATAATATCCGAAAACTTGAAAAAAAAACTTGGTCGTTCTGGGTGGTGTAGTGGTTAGCATACTCGGGCACTATCTGGGTGACACGGGTTCAATTTCCGCTCCAGGATGACGAAATTTTCGATATTATCTGACTTAACATCCATGTCATATTTACACTAATAAATAGATTCACATCTTCCTAATTTGTATTGTACAATGGTATAATCCTGTATTTCATTCATTGATAATTTTTATGCTTTCAAATTGAAGTCATAATAGATATTTCAGAGCTGAGTTTATTTTGTCACCCAAGACAATTGCATATCTCTGCCTCAAATACGAGCAGACTTTTTTCTCTCTCCAATGTTTATTAATAGAGGACACTTTTAATTGTGCTAGTATTTCAACGATCTTTTCAATAAGAAACATACTTCTGAATAAAGAAAACAACTCCGACTTCAGCTGAATGCGAGTATTTCATTTTAAAGTTTAATAACGAAATTTCCTTATATGGTTTTATATCTACTGCGAATGGGTTTGTGCATATTAAATTTTTAAGGCATTCATTGTATGTTGTGTTCCGGCAGCGAATAATTCCCATTTCCACCACTGAGTCTAGCTATGTCACTGATACAACTTGGAAATGAACCTAAATAAGGTGTATGTTCCTACTTGTTGATTTAACATTCTGTTCCAGAAGAAATGAACACTGAGTATGAGAACCTACACAACAAATCACCTCACAAATTGGTAATTAAGGGATGCAACATAGCAGCAGTCTGAGAAAATGAGATTTCAAATTTGTAATTTCCCATGACCTTTGCATAACAATCTACAAAAACTTAAGTGAAAATTATTTTGCTTTTCTTAGGTAGGAATAAAGTTGTCTTTGAACAGTACTGCACGTAATTGCTGTGATGCAGTAACATCAGGTTTAACAAGGAACAGTTTTTTGCAAGTATACTTTCTTGGAGTGTAATTTCCAATTTTCAGATATTATCTCCAAATTTCGGCTCATGGCTTCGGGAAGAGGAAAAAAATCTGAATTGCTATCCAAATGCAAGACATGTACCTTGTACCAAAACAATCCATGACCTCAGCCTTTCAGGTTTACCAACCAAACAATTCCCCACGCAGCTGTGCATGCCCTTACTATAAAAATAAATTTCTTCAATAAAAAATCACCCTGCTTATAACGTGCGTTCAAAATTTCTATAGTCTATATTAATTTAAAAGTAATTCACTGTCGGGATTTAACATCTCACAAGTTCATCTGGAAAGCTCACTGGCTGTAACTGTTATTGGCTGTACATGCGAGGATATAAACAGAAACATATTAACTGAATTAGAATGAACAACTTACTGGTACTTCAACTCGAAGAACTGAGGCATCCAGAAGTAATACAGTACCAGAAATTACACTTTTTTTGCATTTCGCAAAATCTCCGCCGTCATTTCGCCTGGACTGAGATCCCTTGTTGAATCGCTTGCTGAAAAAGCGAAACATGTTTCACGGGCATCACTATTTGACAACACACAAAACCTCTGTTATTATTAAAACTGTTCAGTGCTTCATGATGCATCAATTAATAATTTGCAAAACGATGATCATTTAAATTCATATCACATGAAAACCATAACACGTACAACATAACGAAGGTTAACGCAAACATTACAGTCCGCGATCTGAACTGGAATCATAAGCCCAACATTTGCGATCTGCGGCCGAAATTCAACGTAAACATTGCTCATTCCAGCGCCATCTACTCAATGTAAACTCAAGTGACTGCGAGAGCCGAGAGTAGGAGCGCTCACTATTTTGCGGTTTTCCCTGTTTGGTCTCACCGACTACGCGCAACGCCGAAAAAAAAAACTGACAAAAAAAGGGCTCTAAAAAGTGTAATTTACTAATCCTCAATATATATTTTCTAACAGTAAATCGTAAACAATTTGCATGCAAAACGAAAGGCCAGATTGAATCCTTGCCTTTCTCCAAATCACACTCCAAGTTACCTATTCACGTATAATCGCGCGATTTTCGAGACTTCGTTAGTGTGAAAAGGGCTGAGTGGAAAATTGCAGTTGCAGCAGAAGCCAATAACATCTAGCTTCACTCCACTACATAACTCCACTAAATAATGAGTCCAAAGTAAAGTAGCTGAGGGAAGGATGTGCCTGTATATTGCTCAGCACAGCACCTTTAGAAGTGTGGATCACCTAAGTGAAATGTGCAAGGAAAGCTTTAAGGATAGCAAATGTACACAATCTTTGAAATTGCACAGAACCAAGTGTGGACAAGTCATTCGAAATGTACTTGCACCACATTTTGAAACTAATTTGAGAAAAGATATTGGAGAACAGCCATACAGCATATTAATAGATGAGAGTAATGACATCTCTGTCAACAAGTTATTAGCTGCTACAATTCGTTACTGTTCAGTGCTGAAAAATGACATTGTGGTTATTTTCTTGATTTGACTGAATTATCTGATGGCACAGCTGATAGCATCTTCAATTCTGTTAAAGAGATGCTTAACCAAAAGGGACTGGATATAAAAAAGCTCTTGTAGCCATTGGAACTGACAATGCATCAGTAATGGTTGGTGTACATACAGCAAACTGAAGGAAGCAGTCCCTAATCTACAACTTGTAAGGTGTGTTTGTCATTCTTTACAACTGTGTATTGCCCATGCTGCATGTGAATTTCTTCCAAGACATTTAGAATTTCTCATCAAGGAGATTTATAACTGGTTTTCCCACTCGGCACTTCGCCAGTCTGTATACAAACAATTATATTGCTTAATCAATGATAATAAATCACAGTTAAAGATTCCACAGGTAAGTCAGACACTATTATTGTCAATGGAAGCAGCAGTATCACGAATACTGCAGCAATGGGAAGAACTTACACATTTCAGTATTGCTCACTCTACGGAGAGGTGCTATACAGCAGACCAGTTGCTCATGATGTATGCTGACAAGCAAAACTATTTGTTTCTTCTTTTCCTTCAACCCATTTTACGTGAAATAAATATGGTTAACTTAAAATTTCAGTATGAAAAGCAAGACCCAACTAAGTTGCTTGATGATGTGATTTTCTTATTGAAGTCTTTGTGTGGAAAACTTTTAATGCCTGGAATGAAATTTGATGTTTTTTCAGTGATTGAAGACCATTTGGATCCTTCCCCATACTTAGGTTACCAATTTAAACTTGAAATGCATAACAGCACACTTCCAGAAAATATTGAAAAGGATATGCGAAAAAAAAATGTGTTCTGTTCTTGAAGGAACTTGTAGCCCAGCTGAGGAAACGATTACCCTTAAACATTGAGATTTTGCAGCATATGTCTTTGTTATCTGCATCAGAATGTTTAAGACCACTGAAGGCTTATGTTATAAATTTAGCAGCACTTTTTTATTCCGATGCATCTATATTAACGCAGATTGAAAGGCAATGGCGAAATTTGCATTATGTCAAATGGACTGAAGTGCATGACACTGTAAAGCTCTGGTGTGAAATAGCATCATACAAGGACTCAACAGGAGAAAATCCTTTTAAGGAACTTTCTGATTTTGAGTTACATGTTTTAACACTGCCACATTCAAATGCAGATGTTGAACGAGTTTTCAGTTATGTGAATCATGTAAAAAACAAAACCAGAAGTACAATGAAAACTAACACTTTAGTCAGCATACTGAACATAAAGTTTGGTTTGAAACATGAGGGCAAGTGTTGTCATGAATATGAGCTTCCAAAAGAAATAGTTGAAAAAATTGCCACAATGGCAACTTATGACAGATTTACCGAGGGTCAATCGTCATCTTCTCAGATGCCATATTTAGATGATGAATTTGAAAATTTTTGAGCAGACTGACTGATAAAACACTGTGTTTATTTATATTCTGTAAAATTGTTCAGTTTTCTTACAAAGCTAAACTGAAGATAAATTTATAAGTCCGAACTTGTAAATTATACACGGATGACAGGAAGTATATTTAAGGCTTCAGCTGTGTAAGTAATACACTAAGAAATTGTTTCAAATATTAATACAAAATTTTCATGTGATGGGGATATATTCCATCTTATATCACATTTTAATTTTTTTTATGTGTCCTCCAATTAACACTCCTGCTGTTGAGAACTCATATCCTGTGGCAAATGTTTAGTATATCGAAAAAGCCAGTTGAATGCACAATATTAACAACATATAAAATATATATATTCTTTCTTTTAACTACGTCATTGTTTTATTCTCTGAATTTTATTGCATTTGCATATAATTTAACTCTACGTCCTTGGTTTCAGCGTTCATTAAAGTTTTAAAAGTTTGCACATTTTTTTTTAACTTTATCATAATTTTATTCTCAGAGTTTTATTGCATGTACATATTATTTTACTCTACATCCTTGGGCTTAACATTCATTAAGGTTTTTAAAAGTTTGCACATTGTTTGGTCTTAGCGTTCATTGATGTTTTTAAAATTCGCAACATAAACGCTTACATTGTGTTTTCATCTATCTATATAGCCGCCCCGGTGGCGCAGTGGTCTAAGCGATGGCCTACTGATCATTCGTCCGAACGGGGTCCGGGTTCGAATCCCGGTGAGGCATGGATGTTGTGTTTGTCTTACGGCACTGGCTCTCTCCCTTCCCTGGAACCAGTGACCCTAAATTAGGGACGGGCGACTGCTTATAGCACATTGAGTTGCTCACGGTGGTCGTTAAACCTCCAATCTCATTGTCATTGTCTCATCTATCTATATATATATATGCCACCCCGGTGGCGCAGTGGTCTAAGCGATGGCCTCTGATCATTCGTCCGTAAGGGGCCCGGGTTCGAATCCCGGTGGGGCATGGATGTTGTGTTTGTCTTACGGCACTGGCTCTCTCCCTTCCCTGGAACCAGTGACCCTAAATTAGGGACGGGCGACTGCTTATAGCCCATTGAGTTGCTCACAGTGGTCGTTAAACCTACAATTAAAAAAAAATCTATATATATATTTATAAATTATATATATACATTAATATAACTTATTTTTCATTTCAGACTTGTGTAATACGGCACTGCTGATTTCTTCCTTAAATCTGGTGATTTTCTTGAGATATTTGCTTGTGATTTTCGAGATATAAAAAGTGGATTGTTGGCCGCCCTGTGTGAAAGCTGACTCCCATGGTAATTTGAGTTGGCACTCCAAATTCTTTATATCTAAGTGTGTGCTGTAAACGATTCGCAAAACGATCTTTTTTAATATCGTGAACGATGTTTGAGATTTTTAATGTTACTGAAAATGGTTATAAGCCGCTCCTTGTAAAACGCCACATTTCAGTTTTGCACATTTGTTAACTTGAGTTTGCCCTCCCGGTGGCGCAGTGGTCTAAGCAATGGCTTCTGACTATTCATCCGAGATGGGTCCGGGTTCGAATCCTGGTGAGGCATGAATGTTGTGTTTGTCTTATGGCCTTGACTCTCTACCTTCCCTGGAGTCAGTGACCCTAAATTAGGGGCGAGCGACTGCTCATAGCCCATTGAGTTGCTCACAGTGGTCGTTAAACCTCCAATAAAAATAACTCTAGTTTAACGCCGCTAGCCTTACTGCTACTGCTGTAGTACGTGTCAATTACTTCAGTGAAAATATTGTTATAATAGAAGATACCATAACTCTCTTAGTGATACTACTGTACTTATGGTTCCTAGGAGAAAGGTTGGACTTACCGCCGCAGATGCAAGTGCAACCATTTTCTTAACCAGCCCTCTTACTTTACTAAGGAAATACCTGGTAAAAAAAAAAAAATCCCTATATAAGCTAGGCATAGGCACTGACTATAGGTGGCAAGGTAAATCTTGCCCTCCAATAATTTTATTGGTTCCGTTCAATTAAATGATCGCTTTAGCCTCATAAGGTGGACCAAGCTCCACCTTATGAGGCCAAAGCGATATATTTCCAAAATATTAATAAATAACAAAATAAATAAACACATTTTTCCCCCCATTCTCAGCATTGCTCATTCGATAAGAAACTGGATTGCCGGTCCCCGTATTAATAGTGTTTAACATGTTCTCGTGATGTGTGGTAAATGATTAAAACAATTTTATAATAAATAAAATACAGAAATGTATAATCTAGTGCCTTTATTTAACTATTTTTTGTGCTTCTTGTTCTTTGTTTGAGTAATTCAGCTAATTTCTCATATTTTTTACTAAACTTTAGAAATAAAATCTCTGGATATTTTTATAAAATCACAGGCTGAATTTTAATTTTTAAAATAATTAAATAATTATATTCAGCAAAAGAACATTTGTTTCCTTGTTCATTTGCTGATGAGCAATTGCATTTAAAAATATACGTCGAATCTCATAGTTTATCTTTTTGCCCCCCTTTTTTTATTTTCCTCCTGACAATAGAGGAGACATGCCCCTCCCACGTCTGATTTCTTCGCGCCTGCCCTCCCTCCACCCCCAATAATTTGGTACTGGGTTGGATTGCTCTAACCAGACAGCAAAGTTTTCATTGGGTAAATTTTCCTTTTTTTTTTTTTTTTTTTTTTTTTTTTTGTAGTTGTATGTTTGTTACTGTAATTAGTTGGATTGCTCTAACCAGACAGCAAAGTTTTTAATGGGTAATTTTTTTTTTTGTAGTTGTATGTTTTACTGTAATTAGGGATATGTTTTTGGGAATAACTGTTTCTCTCAAGAACTACAGTTTCTACATATAATCGTGATGTAGTGATTGTCCAAGTAAAGACAAATAAGTGTTTTCAATTATTCAGTCTTGTTTACACTGGTACAAAAAATGAATAAACAGGTGTGCTTTGTAATAAGAATGACAAATATCTTACTTTACAATTTTGTCTGTTAAAGCTTCTTTGTATCCTATTTTTCTTCTTCAATGTTATCTGTTGAAGCTGCTTTAAAGTATTTTTTGAGTATTTGCAAAAAATTAATGGCTCCATGTAATGAATTCCACTTCCATCTTTAGATGAGTGGTACTCAATGAGAGCAAAACATTTACATCAGGTGAAATTTCTAAGTGAATGAAAGTGATTAGCCATCTACATATTTTCCCCTAGAAAATGCCATAAGTGAAGGTTATCTGTCACAATATTTACATGTGGCAAAAGGCAGTTACATAAAGCACTAATGACTTGACAGCTGTACAGGAAAGAGGTAACTGGCAGGAAATGAGAATTATTTGAGTTTGCAGGGAATAGAAAATGCAGGTTGTTTATAAAGTCTTCCCCACAGTATAAAAGTTAATATAAAAAAATGTATTACAGGTACAAGAAAAGGATTGCACAACAATGATGGTGCACAAGTTAAGTTTTTTCCAGTGTCAGTACACCTCCACATGGGTGCCATTTGTGGCCCGAAGGACATCTAAGCAATATTAGATTTCATGGCATGTTTTGTTTAGCATCTCAGCAGAGACAGAACCTTACATCCGTTATTAGGCTCTTCAACGTCTTGACATTCAGAATACTGCTAGAGTAAACTTGGTGTTTCACATAGCCTCACAGGAAAAAGTAGAGGAGTTATGTTGGGCAATTGAGGTTGCCATGTCATGGGACCATCGTGGCCGATCTATTTGTCTGGAAATGTGGCATTCAGGAACTCATGAACCATTATTGACCAATGTCGTGGGACACCACCGTCTTGTGAGAAAATAACTGAAGGTTGGAGTGCGTGCAACTGAGGTGCTACAAAAATTCCATCATGTCCAGGCATGTGTTACATGTTATCGTGGGCTCTGTAAAAAAGAAGAGTCCGATGATTCTGTCATGCATCAGGCTGCACCATACGTACACTTTCGGGCTAGCCCTCTGTTGTTCAATGACACATGGGGGATTTTCTGATTCCCAGATTTGCACACTGTGCCTATTTACTGTACCAGAGATGTGGAATGTGGTTTTATCTGAGAAACAGACACGCTGCAGATGATTATCATGAGCTATGCACTGCAATATCTCCGTTGCAAATGCAGCACGGCGAGGCCGGTCGGTCATCAGGCTGAAGAGCTTGAACAATCTGTACCTTTATAAGCATACAGATGAAGACATTTGTGTAAAATTTTTTGAACCTTGGCATGGGGAATCCCAGTTTCCAGTGAAGCATGACAAATGAATTTCCTGGGGCCTCGCAGGAATGTCTCCTGAACAGCTGCAGCTGTCTCTTGTGTAGCCGGTGGTCAGCCCACTCGGGGGAGATCACCAATACTACCCGTCGCTTTAAACTTTTCATACCAAGCTTTTATGCTTTTTTGGTCCGGTGGTGATTGTTTGTACTCTTTACTGAAATGACGCTGGACAGTAATCGTTGATTTGCTCTCGTGGAACCACAACGCGCACGCCACTTTTTCTTGCATGAAAGCCATTATCGATGAAATGCTCCTCTTACTGAGCAGTAACGCTCACCTAAAGAACAGAAAAAAAAAAAAACTTTACAAGTGCTGCTATATTATGTTGCCAACCCTTTTTTTTTAAATTTATATAGATTTTTTATATTAATTTTTGTAATGTGGGAAAGACTTTATGGACACCCTGTATTTTGGGTATAAAATATTTGTATCCATTTTGATGCTCTGTGATATATATGCTCAAACTTGCCTTTTTTGCAAAGTATAAAAAACTTTAAGACATGCTTAAGTTACGTAAGAAAATTTAATTCAAAACCCTTCTCTTGCCTCAAGCTCAAGAAAATTTTCAATAACTTTGGATATCATCTGGCCATCAGTCCCAACCCTTCTATTGTAAAATTCATTTTGGATGATAGAGACAAAGTTTTACCCCCCCCCCCCCAATCTTCCTGGAGTTTACCTCATTCCAATCTCAACATCTGGTAAAAATTACTACATTAGAAGCACCTTCTACAACATCAAAAGCTGTTTATTGGAACATAAAAATGATGTGCATAAAGGAAATTCTGGAACTTCCTTGGCATCCCTAACTTTGGAGGATATTTCTGCTGATCCTCTTTGGAATGACACCAAATGAATTGCCCCATTCGTTGATCGTTTTTTGTTATGCTATTCACGAAAGTTTGGAAATTCGTCTCAGCTCCAGGAACTGCAATACTGATTCCCCTTTTGTCATACCATTAATATGGAAGTCAATTTAAAAAAGAAATGATGTATTGGCTTTACAGATCTGGCAGGCCGCCCCTGTGGCGCAGTGGTCTAAGGCGTTGGCCTCTGATCATTCGTCCGTAAGGGGTCCGGGTTCGAATCCCGGTCAGGCATGGATGTTGTGTTTGTCTTGCGGCACTGGCTCTCTCCCTTCCCTGGAACCAGTGACCCTAAATTAGGGACGGGCGACTGCTTATAGCCCATTGAGTTGCTCACGGTGGTCGTTAAACCTCCAATAAAAAAAATAAAAAAAAACATCTGGCAGCCACTGCCATCGTCATAGTTTCCATCTGTTAACAAGGCTGATGAAGATTGGAGTTATCAGTTAAAAGCTTCCTTTTTAATTAAATTTTCTTATGTAACTTAAGCATGTCTTAAAGTTTTTAATACTTAGTATTAATGGTTGCATGTTTAATGTTCATTTTATCATGTTATCTTGCCTTTTTGGTTCTTTGTTCTTACTGAAATTACTTCTTGTCTCTCTTTTTTACTTAACATATCTCAAAAAGCATAGATAAAAGGTCCAGAGCCGTAGTTAGGTCTTGGGACTGGAGAGGCTCTGTATTCCATGACAAACAATATTCATCCATGAATATAAATGCGAGTTTTGCTTTGTATTTTCAATTTCTTTTGCTAATTTGCTTAAAAAAATGAAATTCAAAATGTGGAAGGGGAGGGAAAATAACTGAACTCTCTTGAAATATAAAAAATAAATCGTATTATCAGAATTTGTTTGACAGTGGCCGAGTTGCAGGGTCATTATTGTTGGAGAAAAGATAACTCCCAACTGTCATGAAAAAAACTATTTTTTAGTTTACTATTCTAGTTACTTTCTGTAGATCCATGCAATGGTGACATCGAGGAGTTATTGATGCCAAATTTTGGCTCTTTCTTCTCCAGGGTCATTCCATGTCAACTCATCACACTGTTTCAGACTGAACTCCTTATATTTTTATGAAATTTGGGGTGCTTAATGGTCCTATGGTGTAGGGCAAAAATGCCAATTTTTAGGAGCCTAGTTCATTATGTGAAATGTTAGAGCTATGTAAAGTTTTTTATTTTCGGTTCAAAACGGGCTTGGAGATTTTTTTTATATTGCTTTAGCAGGCCTCCCAATTGAGATATGGAGCTGGAAGTGGTCTCATTTTAAAGCTCCTTTAATGGGCTTTTATGATATACAACACAATAGGGTTTATAAAAAAAATTCAAAATCCAATTGAAAGTTTAAAAATTGATTTTCTCAAAAATGGATTTTTTTTTTAATTTAAAAAAAATCTCAAAATTAGTTTATACCTATCTGTAACTACCCACAAAATATTTTTTGGGGGGATCATGATGGGATCGTAAGATATGAGAGGTAACACATATGCATGATCAAGATAAATGTGACCCAGATTTGCTGTTTTGTATCTAACCCCCCCCCCCCCACACACACACACACACACCACCCACACCCATATACTGTAGCTTTTGGGATTTTTTGTTTGTTATATTATCTCTAGGGAGTGATCCTATGTATCTCCAATGATGTGGGGCCATAAAAATGAAGAAAACAAATACACATGCAATATAATTATAAAATCAATAGGCACATATGCAGTTATATCATTAAAAAGATTAACTCACATGATTGTTTTAGTTCAATCCATTTTTACACAAGTGGTCATATTTTCAGTATTTTCTTGAGCTAGTGGACTGATGGAAGGCTTGAATAGCTTGTTGGAGTTCTTGAGCACAGAGAGTGTATGTACGGCCAGTTGGTGTTACAGGGTTCACTTTACACAAGACATATGTCGACAGAATCCACAGAACATCTGGATTTTTAGGATAAGCCAATGAAAGAGATGGACCTGCTGAGTGAAGAAATGTTAACTTTACTTCATCCTTTTCTTCCTGTTTTGCTAAAGCATAGACCAACCACCAATTGCCACTGTAGAGTGCTATGACATAACCACATATTTCACTGAAAAGCAGTCTTTCTGTACATATTGTTACAGTATGTTCAACTGATGTTTGAGCAAAAGAGAAAGGTTTGACTGAGATTTTTGTTTCAGTTAAAGGTATGAAAGCATGTAGTTTTTGACTTCCTGGTACAGTTTGTGCCTTGCTGAAACAATCTGTCAAAAATTGATCTGTTGCAATGTACTCTTCCTGTGTAACAAATGTGAAGTCAATTTTTGAAATGTTTTCTTTCGCCCATTCATAGAGTTGTCTCGGCATCATTATTTGGTTCTGGTATGGTCTTTGGAGACTTGCTCTTGCTGCCAACCTTTTCACCGTCCCCCCAACACCATCACATACCCCTTTGCCATGAGCTGTAGAAGAAAAATGCCACTCAGCTGCAATGTTGAAATCTTTTTTATGGTGACATAAATTTAAAAAGTTCTTGTTTTTATATTGTGCAGCACAGCCATCAGAAAAATAATAGATTCTTTTGGGCAGTTTTTCAAATCTGCTCTTCAAAAAGTCTACGAGTTTCTGTTGAAATAAATACACAGCTGCTGTATTGTGTTCGAGACAGTCTGAAATCACAACAAAGCTGATATGCTGAATATTTTCTACTGTTTTAAAATATACAACAAATGGATGCACTGTAGCTTGGTTGCTGGTCCAATGATAGGACTGTGCTTTGTCTTGCATGACAAAAGAATAGTTTTCTGAAAAATCGCACACAGCAGCAATTTCTGAATCGGACAAATTTTCTTTGACATGATTCTTAAATGAACTTTGTTGTTTAGCTATGAAGTCATGGTGAAGTAAAATGAAAATTTTCTCACAAAATAGGTTGACAAATTCAGAGACTGTTTTTTGCAATGTCTCTAAGGTGCATCTGTCTACAGATATCCACTGGCGAAAAGTTACAGTCTCGATCAGATTTTCTTTGAAGACATTTTCTAGCAAACTTTGGATTACTTGAAGTCAATTGATGCTGGGTTGCATAGTATCTTTACAAGGACATCTTTGTAGTTTTTCATTTCACCATTAGTAATTGATGATAACTTGGCATTTTCAGTCATAAGTTTTATGCTCTGATGTATGATGGTACACACACAAACTGCATGTGTACCACTCTGACCAGCTAGAACAAATTCTTTGGGCGCAGCTCTGCAAATTTTGAAAAACCCACATGTACATTTGGAAACTTTTCTTTAAAAAATATGTACACCTCCTTTAAATTATTAATAATTAGGCATTTGGAGACATGAATTTTTTGGCCAGTGCTGTTCTTCATGGAAACACAGTCTTTCATGCCAGGCATAGGTCTGCTGACCTCATCACTTTCATAAAATGTTTTTATAGTTTCAGCTGTTTTTGCAAGTAGAGTTTTTCCAGGTTTCTGATCTGAAGTAGATTGAATTCCTTTTGGTTTTAAAAGTTTCTTTGACTGTCTCACCATATAACTTGGTGCATTAAATTCCCGCACAATCTTCTTAATACTCCATGATTCAGGCAAAATAGTCAACATCATGAGCTTTTCCTTTCTGTTCGTCAAAGTTTGGAATTTTGTTTTCAGGTGACTTAAAATAGCTTCATCTTGGGACTCAACTTCACTGTTGGAAGACTCTGCATTGACAAGAAGTTTGTGCTTTACAGCAGTATTGATTCTTTTAACTTTTTCAGTACAATATTGTTTATATTCTGCCTTTTTCTGGTCAATCGGGGACTCTCCTATGTCTTGTAGGGATGTATTAAATGTTTTTAAAGCTTCTGAAGGGAATAATACAGCAAGATCACTATCACAATAGGTACTGCAATCATAACCTACATCCTGGCTAGTACTTGGAAAACTTGTAATTTCATCTTTTGTAACCTCAGGTTTTCATCTTGCTCAGTTCTTTCCTACAGCTGTCACAAACTTTAGCTATCATTTGTGTTTCAGGAAAAAGGGAACACATCCATGTTGTCACTGGTCTTAATCCCTTCCTTATATTGGAGTGGTTTCATTTTTTAAATGGATTAAAACAATTTAAGGCCCATTTCTTATCCATTTTAGAGAGGTTTTGTTGAAAACTTACTAACAAAAAAAAAACTGTCTCATACTAACACTTCACATTCAAAATCATTTACACTACATTCACATTTATCAACAAATAAATAAAGGCAATTTGTCTTCACAAACTCTGCTGGGAGACTGAGCCAAGTGCAGTAATGTGGAGAGAAGGGGAATGGATCTGTTGCATGATCCAACATGTTTGTTCATGCCTGTTTCAGCTTGCGTTTTCAAGCTATGAGTTTTAATTACATCACCTAAAATTGAACAAACTGTCAGAACAGAAAGGGAAAAGTAATACACACAGAAAACAACATTCATAAATATTGTTCAAAAATTATGCTGTGGAAATTTCTTTTTTGTTAGGTACTTGGCAAATTAGGTTCCCATTATTTTCTCTTGATCATGCATGTGTGTTACCTCTCATATCTTATGATCCCATAAAAATATTTTGTGGATAGTTATAGATAAGTACGAACTAATTTTCATATTTTTTTCAAAATTAAAAAAAAATCCGTTTTTGAGAAAATCGATTTTGAAATTTTCAGTTGGATTTTGAATTTTGTGTTTTTTTTATAAACCCTATTGTGTTGTATATCATATAAAAGCCCATTAAAGGGGCTTTAAAATGAGACCACTTCCAACTCCATATCTCAATTGGTGGCTAATTTACAGATAGTTAAAGTATCACTGGTAGGCCATCTTTTAATAAAATTTTGAAAATTTAAGCTTAATTATCTTTTCCCTGTGAGCTTAAAAATAAAAAAAAATGCATTTTTTTCATAACTACATAGGATAATTAAGTATGCCAAGTTTTATCAAAATCTAAGTTGGTGAGGTAGAAAAATATTATAAATTGTGATGATTTGACATGAAATGACCCATCTTTAATTGTGCATTCTCCTTCACTGGTGCTTAGAGGTATCCTCTCCTTACTGTGGTGAATAACTAAACTTCTAACCCCCCTCCCAATTAAAAGCCCTCAGATTCATGCCAATAGACATTTCTGCCACACGTGCACCACAAAATCGCTCCTCCTCACTGCAAAACAATAACAGGAAGAAATTAAAAGCTTTCTCTCTCTCTCGCACAAAGATTTCTCTTTAACACTGTTTTACATTGCCTAAAGGGATACATTTAGCTAAAATGTCCTGTATTCACTTGCCAAGTGACAGTGTTTCATCTGTTATGGCAACTACGCATCCACCTCTCTCTGTTTTTGTTTTTCTTTTTGTAATGTTCTGTTATATTTTACGTTTCTCCCAAAGGGGGGGGGCTGATATCTCTCTTCCCTGGCCTTTATCAGCAACAAGTCCGAAGCTTATGTGGCAGAGAATGATTGGCACAGCTCTTTCTATTCATTCACTTCCAGAAGTAATTTCCTTTGAGTTGACACAGCAATTTGAAAATGACATTGTTCATGCTGTATCATTTTAATTTGGTTTTCTGTTTTTTAAATGTGCAATACATGAGTAAATAAGGTACAGTATTTGTGTTTATAAGGAAATACAAAAGTCATTTTTGTAATCCACCAAAAATAAAACTTCAGAGTAAATAGTGTGAAAAAAATAGTCTTCACTAATACGTGGAAATATATCAGAATTGTTAACACAGCAATCAGACATCTGAATATTGTATGTATTTTACAGTTTCTCATGTAACAATCACATCAGAAAACTTGAAAATTTCAGATATCATGCTCTAACAGAAATTGGGAGACGCAGTTTCATTTCCCACTCCAGGGTGACGTAATATTCAAGTTTTTTAATGTGATTAATGTTACATGAGAAACAATAAAATACACACAATATTCGGAGATGTCTGATTGCTGTGTTAATAATTTAGAAAGTTCAGAGAATTTACAATGTCCATTTTCCAGGGATTGGGGGGTGGCTTGCTTGCTTTACAGGGGGCTGAGCCCCTCTAGACTCTTGCTGGCTACATCACTGAAAAGGTCATCCCTTGAGCAGTGGTTGTGGTATGTGTAATTTTGCTATGAAGCTGAATTACCATACATGTGCATACCTGTCACTGCCTGCGATATGATTTGCCCGTATCATTTTGCACTTCAGTGTAAATCTTTTGTATCCAATACTTTGGTAGCAGGCCATGATTTAGTTTTTTTTTTAGCGGTAGTAACATTTGCTAGTGGCCTTATTATTTACTAGCAAATTGCATTATCTACTAGCGAAAGTTTATTAACATTACACAAAAGAAACTTTAACATGTCCCCCTCCATTAGTCAATCATGACAAATTTTGATTTCACCCCTGTAACTGTCACATTGCAATGCTGAAAATATTATAAATATTTAGGTATGACTCACCTTTTCATGACCTGACAGATTAATTCTAACAATTCAATTCAAATATTAAGATCAAATATTTAAAAAACATTTTTATTTAACTTTATCCACAAATTTAAGAACACTTAAAATACACTGGTGTGCAAAAATTAAGGACGAAAAGGAGAAATTAACATAACAGCAAAACGAACAGACAGAATGGACCGAAAGGCCACCCAGAAGATAGACTAGGGTCCGGTACGGTAGGGCATGCAGCATGATGTGGGGGGGGGGAGTGTCGGATGGGTATAAAGCACACGGGCGGTGTACGCTCAGCAATTCGGTGAAAGCTATTGCACGGTGTACATCGGTTTGAACGACGTCAAGTTGCTGCCATCGTGTGATATGGCCAACAGGCAATCCAGTAGACGACATCTGGATGACTTTACCCGAGGTCGCGTCATTGGGAAGTTGGAAGAAGGTCGAAGTGTGACTAGTGTGTCCGAGGAGTTCGGGATCGCTCACAGCATCTTTTCACGAGCTTGGAGAGCATTTCAAACGACAGGAACAGCTGTCTGAGAGTTTAGCAGTGGTCGTCCATGAGCAACCACGGTGGCGGACGACCGGTATATTGTCCTACAGGCGATAAGAGACAGACGGCAGACAGCGGGAGAAATCGCAAGGCACATGCAACAGACAACTGGACGTCCGTTATCGCGTTTTACCATGGCCAGGAGGCTGCACAAAGGTGGTCTATTTGCACGACAACCAGTACGGTGTGTGCCATTAACGCCTGCTTATTGGAGACGACGGTTTCTGTGGTGCCAGGAACAGAAGAACTGGATACATCAGCAGTGGGGTCGAGTTCTCTTTACGGATGAGAGCCAACTTAGTCTGACGAGCAATTCTGGACGTATACATATCTGGAGAGAGCAGGGAACACGCAATCAAACCTCCAACATCATCGAAAGGGACCGGTTCGGAGGTGGCGGAGTTCTCGTTTGTGGCGGTATCAGGCTTGGTAGACGTACTGACCTCCACATCTTCCAAGGAGGTTCAGTCACTGGTGTCCGCTATTGTACCGAGGTTCTCCTGCCTCACGTGCATCTGTTTAGAGGTGTTGTGGGTCCTAAGTTCCTCTTCATGGATGACAACGCTACGCCTCATCATACAGTGGCTGTCGCAGAGCTGTTGGAGAGTGAAGATATTCAACGCATGGATTGGCCCTCAAGGTCCCCGGACCTAAATCTAATCGAACACATGTGGGACCTTCTCAGGAGATGCTTGGCAGCATGTCACCAGCTGCTAGCAACGATTCCGCAGCTGCGATTGGCGCTACAAGAGAAATTGGCCGCGATGGCTCAACAGCTCCTTGACAACCTTGTCCTCAGCATGGACAGACGTTGTAAATCCTGCAACGCAGTCTGGAGTGATTATATCCCCTACTAAAGATTAGATTTTTCATGGCAGCTGCCTGTCACATGGACGTTTCTGTCTTCTGTCCAGTTGTGCCTTGGGGATTTTATGGTATGATTTGAGTTGATGCGGAGCACTTCTGCACGATGTTACATTCGAAAAACCGTCTCGTCCTTAATTTTTGCGTAGTACTAGTGATCCGAATTTCTTGGCGTGGAATATAAATCAAAGTTTCCAAGCTTTCGCACATCAACCAGATGGCTTTTTCAAGGAAAGTAGACAGCTAACAGCAAACTGGGTAATGGAACACTTCAACAATTTGAACATGGTGACTTGACTAGACAATAAATGAATAGGCGCAAATGTGATCAGACATTCGAAGAAATAAGGTCACGTTGGTTGGGCGCGCGGTACTGTGGTAGAAAACACAGCATTATTTGAAGAATTGATTCCAAATGTGTGGCAACTCGAGACAGACGCTATCGTTACAAGCCTTGCTGCTGGTCAAGATTTCCAAGGTTTTGCGAATGGCAGTAGATTAGAGTATGAAGCTAATTTCTTGATATCATTCCACATAGGATCAGCGGACTTGAACTTGACCTCTCTTGATAGGGCAGTGGTTATTTTACCGTCTTTTGTATCCCTTTTATGTTCATTGATGCTAATTCTAAACGAATGTTTGGTCACTCCGGTGTATCGCCTGGAACCGTCCAGATATTGTAGTGAGATTGTATAAACACCTGCCTCATTGAGAAGAAGAACACTATTCAAAATCTTAAGTTATTTTCCGTATAGTTTATGATCTGGGTTTAGGGTCATTTCATCATACCACTTTAAAACAGCAGGCCTGAGATTGAAAATCAATTTCAATCTCAGACCTGCTGTTTTAAAGTGGTGTGATGAGATTGAAGGTCCGTCTTCAGACAGACCTTCAATCTCAATACTCATGAGAGCATTCAGTGTTTATAAGTTTAAACTGCCCCTCCATTCACCCTGGATTCCCTTCATGAAACTGAACCCAACATCACATGCATAAGTAGGTAAGGGAAATATACTGGATATTTCTACTACTAGTGCCAAAATGTTTTTATAATGCTTTTACTTCTTGAAAAGTACAAACATTATATATATATATATATATATATATATATATATATATATATATATATATATTCTATAAAGAAGATAGGTTGGCAGATCTGCTTTAATTTTCTACACAGTTAATAATATGATTCTGACCAATCAAAGCCGTAAGGAAGTTGGCTAGAGGATGCCTATTAACTACCTAAAGGAACCTTAGTGCTATGGATATGACGGTCCTATTAAAACAAAAAATTAAATAATATAAACAAAATCACAAAAAAAGCTTAAAAATCTGTTTATAAAAGAAAATAAAAACAAATAAAAAAGAAAACTAGTTATTCATCACTAGGATAGCTATACTAAAAATAGTAAAACCAACATTAAAATTAATAAGATTCTGATTAATCTATAGAAGCTCACTAAGGTGATTTAATACATGCAAAGATTATTAAATACACTGCTCGTGTATTTTATAATATTTCTCATGTATTCTGGAGAGTTAATTCTGCTCTTTCTGATCATACAGATCCACAGTCTTAAGTTTATATATATTTTTTTCTCTGGTTAAAATATCCGCGCGTTGGTTTCTTGCTGTGAGGAGGCCATCAGCCCCACCCTCACTGCCCCCCAGCAACTAGGGAGTGGCGGAAGAGGTCAGCCATGTTCTTCTCTTGTGAGGAGAAAAGTTTTTGTCACACAAGAGGTAAGCTCTCTTCCTTGTTTTTGGGTTCTAGGTTTTATAAGTTCAATGTTTGTACTTCATGTACTTTTTCTCTGTCGTTTTTTAGCTTTTCAGCTTTTAGGCATTGGTTTGTCTGTTAACATTTTTGCGGGTTTTAACTCTTTCTTTTCTTTGTAACTTTGAGCGTCTTTTGGGGTACCTAGGAACAGAAGATGGCTAAGCTTGTTCCTTTTCTATGCGCTGTTTTTTCAAAGTAGTTAAGTTCTTAATAACTAATTAATTATGCACTTAAAGCACTGCCGAAATACTTTGTACATATTGCAACTAACTGTTTAAGGTATATAACTTTCACAAAGTTTTCTTTAGTTAATTATTATCTTTAACTTATTCTCGTTTTCGTGCTGTCATAAGTTGTAGAGTAGGGGGTTTTAGACTCAAGTTTTCTTTCAAAAATCTGTTCGTTAAAAATTAATATTTCCTTTTTTAATTGCAATGTAAAAAATTTGGATTTCTTTTGCATTGATTTTCAGGTTTAAATTCTCTCTCAAACGAACTTGGCATTTCGTTATGGCTGAAAATCATTTCTAATTATTATGTCACTCTCACAGCTTGAGTTCTCTTTAATCTTCTTCTCTCTGTTTAATAGTAACAGATGAAGAGCATGGGTCGGGCCAGGAAGGTTAATGGATGCAAGCGAAATTGTTAACTAGTGCTAGGTCATGCAACTCTACGGAGGACATGACATATATATATATTTTAAACTATTTTAGGTGGGAATGTTACTTGCATCTATGGCCTTGCAGAAACCCATTTCCAACTAGGTCTTTGTGGAAGTGAGAAAATGCAGAGTTTTTGCTGGTCCTTGATAAAGCCAAGGCTCAGTATTCTCGACACCTTCTACATTCAGTAGTTTTATTTTATTTTTTTATCTTTTCTCCTTTTACTCACACAGGTAGATACATAACCTTTTCTATGTTGTACTAGGTGTGAGTCAAAATTTTATATGTATTTTTTTGCTTAGGTATCTTCTTTATAGAATGTGAATTCTGAATTTTCAAAACTGCTGCGTTGCGCGTTTTGATCTTCAGGTTATTTTGCAACCTTCGTTTTAAATTCTAAAGTTTTTCCTTAGTCTTCAGTTTTGCTCTTAAGTATATATATATATATATATATATATATAAACCCTACAGAAAGCAGTTGTTCCTTTTTGTGTGTCAGATTGGTGATTGTCTTTAACATCGCTTTTCAGTTGAATGAATTCTCCAAGCACATTTTCCAGTTCAACCTTGGCCCGTGTTAAAGGCATTTGAAAATCCTCTATCAAGGATTTGACATCTTGAATCCCGTCATTTTGAAACTTGTCTGCATCAGCGTTGAATGGCCAGTTCGTGACTTCAAAAATTGCTGCACATTTTGCAATGGGGTCGTTAATTAGTGTTTCAAAACGTAAGTCAATATTGCTGATAAGTGAATCTATTATATTTGACTTATCAGATGAACACATTACATCTCCTCTAGCTTTTAAATTTATATCTTTAAATTTAGATTGCCCAGTTCCACTGTCTAGTTGGACCTCGTTTGTGAAATCCTCCAGGCTTGAGCCATCATTACAGTTCATGTCTATTAAGGTTTTTTTTCACACTACTGATACAATTCATTACAGTTTGGAAGTTAACATTATGTTCCTGTAGACATAAAGAAAGCCGAGCGAGACAATTCTCCTAAAACATCGGTGAAAAAACATAAATTCTGAAGAAAATTGTAGGTTACACAAGACTTCTCAATATTCTCAGCATTTTTTTTTATTTTTTTTTCATCTGAAGAAGACTCGGAAGAACATGCAGTGTTGTCTAAATGAACCACAATCCAGAAAAAGGAAGTAAAACATCTGCCACCTTTTAGATAAAGGAGGCAAATGCAAGCATAGTGCCTAATCTGTTACAGTTTACCATGGGGTAGGGGGCAGAAGATTTAGAGTGAGAAAAAAATTTCAGTCTTGACAATGCCTCCCAGCTTTCACCAAGGAATGAGTTACAGTTAGTTATTCAACAAGTTTTGGGGAAGAAATGTGCAGCCATTTTTTTTTCATTTTTTTTTTTCCAGCCCGCCACTGCTGCCAAATTTTTTCCACAGTGCAGACCTTTATTCCACACGCGCAATGCAGTTGCCGTTTTACATTTCACCCGAAAACATTCAAAATTTTTCCACTAGCAACTTTTGCTAGAACCACTTTTTATCACTAGCAAAATGCATTTGCTTGCTCAGTGGCGGTGGAACCGCCCGGGCCACCAAGGCCCGGTACCAGTCAATAATTTTAACAATTTCAGCCAAGATTTTTATTTTTTATTATTTTTTTATTTAGCATATGTGCAATTGTTGTGATGTGCCTTAGAAAGTTCCTCTAGGTAAGTGGTTGAGTGGTCTTAATTCCCAACAAAACTCCTTGGGCATTGTTTTTCTTCTGTTTGTTCCGGGAAGTGGGAAGGTAGAGGGTGCACCATGATTCAAAATTTCAGGCTCGGTCAACGAACTTCACTTTCCACTGCCCCTGTGCTTCTTGCTAGCAATTTGCTACTAACTACCGGTCAAAATTGCACCCTGTTTGATAGCTTTTCAGTATTTTATCTATGAACTCTTTGGCTCTTTGTTATGTATACATGCAGCAACCCCCTCCCCCGCCCCCTCCCTTGTTTCTGAATGTGATAGAAAGCATTTTGCTGCAGCTAGAGATGAACTTGACTGATAGAAATGTTTTGTAGTGGATTTATATAAAAATATACACAATGAGCATTTATTTTTAATGGTTGAATTGCAGCAGTAAAGGGATCTAAAGTTCAGGCTACAAGTATTGTTTGGGTAATTGTTCTCTTCACTGGCAAACGTTCTTAATAATGGCAGCAACTTGTTAGAATATTTCTTCACATTCTAATTAGCTCATTATTCTCTTTTGTTCTGTAAAACTAGAGACATGACTGAACCCCCATTACAATGTGATAACTCTGATTAATTTTTCAGCTTGTGATGAAATTAACATGAAATGCAGCTGATTTCCAGGCTTTTTGACAAGAGAAATAGGAAAGAACTTGAATTTAACTGAGGTGAAAATACAACAGTATATGAGTGAATATATTGTGTTAATTACTATATATAAAAATCTTATAGCTATTGTAAACAAATTAATTTCTTAAGTGAAAACTTTATTACTTAACTAATAAAATGAAATGTTCTATCATAAGCAGTTAAAACTTAAAATGTCAACATTATTTTGGCAATTGGGTTTTGGTGCTGGGAGATGTTACATGGAGAACAGTGAACCAAAAACGATTCAGTGCCGTGATCTGATCTCAGAAAATATGAATTTTTATTTCTCCCATGCACTTGAGACTAGTTCATCACTTTCTGTTACCATTAAAGGTAGATTAAATGTGCATTAGCATATGGGCTGCTGTTAGCAATGTTCTCTGTCAATTAGCTAAAATTAATCACCTTGATGTGTTGAATAACACCTTGTGTGAATAGATTTCCTGTAATGAGTAGGTCCTTTTATAAATTCCATGTTTCTGAGCATGTTTTGTTAGCATCCAACTGCAGGATTTGTCCTTGATGAATTCTCTGTTTAGTAATAAATAAATATAACCTAGCCTAAATAAATATACCACGCTGGGAAATTCTATACATATATTTTAAAAACCCAGCTAAAAATCCTTATCATGTATATGCATGTCTGTTATATTTACTACTTAAAACCCAACTCATTACATTATGTATGTGACTCTGTAATATGTATTAGAAGTATGTAATATTTTTAATGCAGTTGAATTTATTTTTAAAAAGATATTAAAGTAGGGATATTTTCCCTGTTCTTATAAATCTGTTTTTACCAGGACATTGTATCAACTCAGATTTTCCTCCCTGTTGGCAAGAACTTGTAAATCCTATTTCTAAAACCTCTTGAAGTGCATAATATTTTCTTCCTATATTCCTTTTTACATCAATTAATTTTGAGTTTCACAAAAGCGGCAGCCCAGATTACCTGTTACCGTTATTTTGTCAACAAAATGCCATGTAAATAAACCCTATGATCCTTGTGTTGTATTATCTTACCAAACTGAATGTACTATCCAATTAGTGCTTACTAGTAAATACTGGAGAAAAAACAGCATAAATAAAATGCAGTGTCATCTGCAAAATTCAAATAATTACATTAACCATGAAACCACATCATCAAACTTCTCTTCTGTGAGAAGCAGTGGCTATAACAATGATAGACTGCGAGAATCCTTTTTGTGACGTCACAAAACTTGTGCTTAGGCTTGCTGAGGAATGAAGAGACAGGAGATCTTGCATGGCCCCTTGCAAACATACTTAAATAGTATATTTTTGAAATTCAAATAGTTTCAAATATGGTCTGTGCCCTATTTTAAATATTTCTAAAGGGCAGGACCATATATTAACTATATCATTGATAATGTGCATTCATTCAGTATTTTAGAATTTTTTTTTTTTTTTTTTTTCATTTTGAATGAGTGCAATACAGAGCTAATCATGTGATTTCATCTCCTTTATGCATATAAGTGTTTGTATGGCTGACAACAAATGAATGTTTCCTTCATTCTTTTATTATTTTTTATTTTCAATTTTGTGGGGGGAGGGGGGTTAATAACCACCATGGGCAACTCAATGAGCTATAAGCAGTTGCCTGTCCCTAATTTAGAGCCACTGGTTCCAGGGAAGAGAGAGAGAGAGCCAATGCCATAAAGCAAACCCAACATCCTAGCCTCACTGGGATTCGAACCTGAACTCATCTCGGACAAATGATCAGCAGCCAGCACTTAAAACACTGCGCAACTGTGTCTTTAAAATTTTGATGATCTCTAAAGCAAAATGTGTACATCACATATTTGGACATGTAATAAAGGTTTACCTGAAATAGTAGAATGGTATAATCTGAAACCAAAAAAGCCTCCCTAGTAGCGCAGTGCTCTTAGTGCTGGCTTTTGACCGTTCTTACGAGATAGGTGCAGGTTCAAATCCCAGTGATGCTTGGATGTCGTGTTTGCTGTACAGCACTGGCTCTTTCCCTTCCTTGGAACCATTGGTCTTAAATTACGGACAGGTGACTGCTTATAGCCCATCAAGCTGCTCACATTGATCATTAAACCACTAAACAAAAAAAAAAAGGTTTTCATTTTTCTCTTGTCCTAAGTAACTTGTTTGCAGTAAAGAGCAATATAAATTTCACTAAATTATGGGTTTTACACAGGAATAAAGGAAATTATTTACAGTAAAATTTTCAGGTAGACCCTTACCCTTCCTCAGGACTACACTGTAGTAGGTGTTGTCATTCATTGGCTAATTCTAACCTATGTAGGAAAGCTAAAAGAAAAGGTTCTGATTACTCCTTCATTCTTTATGCTAGGTATATGGATGATGATATTTTCATTATAGACAAAAATGTCTCTCTTCCATATGACATACTAGACTGGTTCAACTCCCTGGAAGACAAATTGCAATTCACCATTGAACTGCAAAAAGATAATCAACTCAATTTTCTGGACTTATCATTAGTCATAAAAGAAGGAAAAATTGAAACAAGGTTATACAAGAAACCTACCAACAATAATAAAATGTTTGACTATCAGTCAAATCACCCTAATTACATAAAAAATAAACTTGGCCACTCAATTTTTGGAAAAGATTAACGTTCTAAATTCTTCAGAATTGTTTAAACATGCTCAAAAGAAGGAACTGAAAATAGTTTTGGAAGATAATAATTACC
Organism: Macrothele yani; assembly: GCA_039090855.1. Taxonomy (NCBI): domain Eukaryota; kingdom Metazoa; phylum Arthropoda; class Arachnida; order Araneae; family Macrothelidae; genus Macrothele; species Macrothele yani. Next base: position 93,753,073 of record CM077012.1, read on the forward strand.
CTACTCTAATAATCAACAAAATTCTTAATAAAAAAGAAGACAAGCAGAAGTCCAACACTAAATTATTTCAGTTAACTAGAAAAGTTACTTACCATAAAGGACTGTTTAAAAACCTTCTGAGGACTAGTGAGAAATTTCTAAACAGACTGGCTCCAGGATTGCAAAATAAAATTAGTAACAACCTTGCAAAATTAAAGCAAAAAGAAGAAAACATCCTGTTACAGGAAGGAGCGGTCTACAACATAAAGTGTGATTGTGGTCTCAGCTGTATGGGAGAAACAGGGACAGCTTAAGACCAGATTAGCAGAACATAAAGCTGCAATTAGAAATTTGACAAACAAAACAGGTTTGGACAGATTTGTTCAAAATACAGGACATAAAGTGATTTGCGACTCTGTAGAAGTTCTGACACATCAACAGCACTTTCTCAAGAGAAAATTGTCAGAAGGACTGGAAGTTGTGATAAGAAGAGGTACAACATTAAATGATGTGAAAAGTTGGAATTTAGCTAATGAATGGCAACACCTACTATAGTGTATTCCTGAGGAAGGGTAGGAGTGCTACCAGAAAATTTGACTGTAAATGATTTCCTTTATTCCTGTGTAAAACTGATAATTTAGTGAAATTTGTAGTGTATCAAGTCCAGGAATAGCCATGACATCAATTTTTACCAAGTAAAGAACAAGTTCTATCCAACAAAAAGTTGTTTTTCTACATGCACTTGTTTTTTCTAGGTATTTCACAAGAGTGACTGCAAAGGAATGTTATTCATGAATATTGAACATAGTAGTTGGGATTCAAGCTTTATAAGTTTAGAATTTGTTACAAGACAAATAATAAAAAAAACTGTTAAATTCTGTATTTTTCCACATTTTTTGTTTCTGCATTTTGTATTATAATAACCTTTTCACAAACTGCCTTGGTATTGCTGGTGTATTTTTTTACATTAGGACAAAATCTTGCTGTTCCTATAAGATAAACAAATGTCTGGTACATGAATTCTTATGAATGTAGAAAGACAATAGAGGTGCTTGTGTGTTTCTGATTTACATTATCTGATCAGCTTGTGCACCGTAAATCTTAAACTGATCTTGTTTTCATTCTAGGTGAACAAGTAAATTTGCTGTATATATTGTATAACAATAAACATGTTTTACATTTCAAAATAAAGGTTGGTGTAGAAATTTTGGCATAATTGTATTAATGAAATAACATCCAAATTTGCCCCTTTCCATGGTGTCAATTACCATCAAATTGATAATTTCAGCAATGTATAATTAGTGAAAAATGTTTTGCATAATGTTTGGGATGAATTATGTGTCTTCCTACTCTCATTTTGAGACACTACTTCATTTGTATATATGTATTTGCACAAACTGAGTGTCGAGGAATTTGTTTTCTGAAAGCAGAAATTTCCATTAATTTGATCACTTGTTATGAGGGGATTATATTTAATGAAACCAGTTTTTCATGAGAGTTCATTGTGTATTTTTTTTTTTTCTGCATTTCCTTAAAAAATTCTTTTAATTTAGCTGTTAAAGAAAAAAAGGTCCCTTTTTTTGGTATTCTAAGGAACTTAGAGTACAAAAAAGGGGACCTTTTTTTTTTTTTGTTCTTTGTTTTCCTGCTCATTATGCAATAATTTTCATCATTAATGAAATTGTAGAAGCTCACAAATTTACTATGTATATTTCCCTTACACAAATCAAGATAATGAGCATTTATTATAATAATAATAAAAAGAAAAGGATATCCATTGCTTCCTTCAAGCAATGTTCATCGCCAAAGCAATTTGGAAACACGAGCAAAAAAAATTCTCACACATAGCCATGTAATATCTAATACCATTGTCAATGAGTATCAATTCACTGCTAGATGAAGGTCTCTCCAAGTTTCTTCCACAAAGATCTGTCTTGAGCCAGTCTCCTCCATGTCACTCCCGCATGCTTTCAAATTTTATCCATACATCTCCAATATGGTCTCCTGGGTTTTTTCCTGTTGCATATGTATATAGGCATGGATATTACATGCATACATACGGGTGATTCAGAAGTTTGGTTCAAAAGTAAACTGCGATTAAAAAAGATCTATGGGTCAGAGAGACATGCGGTTTGCAGATTAATATTCACCAAGGTATGGGATTTTGTATGGCATCAAGAAAACAGTAGTTCAAAATCTGGACAAAAGAGGGCACTTCTGCAGCGACTGCCACATAAGTGACGTTTGCACATTACTCACACAAAGAAACGTTAGGGTGAGACATAAAAACCGTTATGGAAAAATGTAGTCACATTTTCAATGTGCAAAAATAATAAAGGTCCGTGCTGTCATTCTGATTGGGAAATCACACGATTTTATTAAGCTAATAATTTGCATGCAACATGAAATCAGGCGTGCACCAAATCGGGCATGCATGATTAGCGCCAATCATCTATTGAGCAGGCATAGTGCACACAAATGGCCTCCTAGATCTCCAGATCTCACACCCGCTGATTTCTGGTTGTGGAGCTACTTGAAATCCTGTGTCTATAGGGGTAATCTCCAGACCTTACGATCGCTGAAAGATGCCATACAACAGGAGATATTGGCCATTCCCGTTGACATGTTGTTCAATGCTGTATCAGGCATTATACCACGACTGCACGCAGTACTGGAATGTGGTGGTAGACACATTGAGCACTTGCATTTGTAGATCATGCTTAAATAAAGTAAGTTTCACTAATTTAGCGTAGATCTCATTTCACAATTCTCACTTCTCATTTTTTTCTCTGCAGGAGCACCCTCTGTTGTCGAGATTTTCAACTATTCTATTTCTTGATGCCGTACAAAATCCCATACCTCAATGAATATTAATCTGCAAATTGCATGTCTCTCCGACCCAAAGATCTTTTTTAATCGCATTTTACTTTTGCTCCGAACTTTTGAATCACCCTGTATCCGCAAACAACACACAAAAAACAACAAAACAAACAAACAAAATTTAAAAGTACTGAAAATCTAAACGTGCTAGGAGCTGCACAGAAGCACTTTTGAGAAAATAGCAAATCATAAAGTGCCAGCATAAAACTTCACAAGTAAAAAACCAGAAAAGGGCAAAATAAATCGCAACTTAAATAAACAAATTAAAGCACATGGGCACAACCCAACTAACCCAAAACCATGTAAAACAAGTAGGGAATAAAAAGGAAAGAGTGTAGAAAATTGTAAACAGTGAACTGTGGCTTTTTCAAGGATCTCTCAGCACAGCTCTCCATTTACTCATTTTTACAAATACCTAGTTGAATGTGAGTTTCATCTATATTATATATGTATATTAGTGAAAATCAAACTAAAACCACCACACTGAATTTTTTTTTTTTTTTTGTTGTTAAATTAAATGAGTTTTCCTTGCCCAAGAATAGCTCCCCAAGTAAGACACAAATTAAAAATATGTGGAAGAGGAAAAGAATTTTTAATAAAAATTAAATCAAATATTTAAAGTAAACCCCAGAATTTATGCCAAAAAACTTAAGATACATATACAGGATGTCCCACTTGCTACCGAACCCGGAATTTCTTTCATAATAACACCAATGAAGATATTGCAACGAAATTTGAAGTGAACTTCCCTCATTTTGTGCGAAATGTGATGACATCACAACATGTTCTGGAAGTGGTCACCATTTGCATCCAGACAGCATTGAACCTGGCACACCATACTGGGGAAAGTCCTTGCCAGTACGTCCGCCATCACTACCTGAATTTCTTCAGTGAGGTTTGCTTTCAAGGCATTTATGGTTTGCGGTTTCTTTTGGTAAACTCTCCCTTTTCGATATTTCCTTAAAAAGTAATCAGGAGATGTCAGATCGGTCTAGCGCGGTGGCCATAGACCCTTCGAAATGACACTGTCGCCGAAAAAGGACTGAATTTCGGCCATACTGTTGTGTGATGTTGCTCCATCATGCTGGTAATATCCAATGGATACTTCTTCGTCGTCCAATTGATTTACAAAGGTGTTTAAGATTTCCATATATGCAGCTGTTGTGGTGGTTGTATCGAAGAAGATGGGACCAATTATGCGGTGCCAGGTCATCCCAGACCAAACACCAATTTTCTGTGAATGAAGGGGGTTTTCATGTATTGCATTGGGATTTTCACTGGCCCAAATACAGGAGTTTTGAGAATTGATATATCCGGACAGGTGAAACCACACCTCGTCTGAGAACCACATGTAGTCCAGAATGCCTGGATTTTCCTGAAGAAATGTCTGAAACCATCAACAATATGTCACTTATTTCACATGGTCAGGCTCTTTCAGTTCGTGGACCACGGAGATACAGTACGCATGAAGCTTCGCTTTTTCACAGCACATTGACAAGTGCTTTGGACAACCCTGTTTCCTGTGACAGTCGGTGAAGCCACTTCCTAGCAGATGCAAGTAGTCGGCCCTTTACATTCTGGGTTGTTTCCTCAGACTTTTGTGGACAACTTCCTGCATGGTTGTCTAATAAAGTCCCCTTGGTTTCCAATTTCTTCGACAATGCCCAAATGGTGGACTTGCTCGGCAGATGTCTGCCTGCAAACTTCTCCAGGAATTACTGTTAACAAGACTTTATTGATTCTGTTTTCCAATAAGTGCAAACAATAAACACTCGCTCCTTCAGAGTATACCGATACATTTTCACACTTACGTGAACAGGCACGAGCACTCACTATCAACAACCAGGTATTGTGTAGACATGCTCAGCGAAATGGCATAACAAAGCAGCAGAGAGGCGCATCTGGCTGGCGGACTGCTCCTCAGTGGCGCCACACTTAGGAATGTGTCTGCCACTAAGGAGCACTCCAGCTGGCTGGCAGACAGTGCCAGGTTCAATGCTGTCTGGATGCAAATGGTGGCCACTTCCAGCACATGTTGTAATGTCATCACATCTTGCACAAAATGAGGTTAAGTCCACTTAAAATTTTGTTGCGATATCTTCATTGGTGTTAATATTATTAAAGAAATGCCGGGTTCGGTACTGAGTGGGACATCCTGTATAAGGGTTGTTCAATAAGTAGTGACACTCTTTGGCTGAAGTGTGTTTGTGCTTCCTAATTTTGTCAATGGGTGGCACTAGTGTACAGGTGATTTAAAAGCTATGCAACTGCAATGCAACTTGTTTGTTAAAGAAGCCATGTAACATGCTGGACTAATTTTGTTCTCTCTTAGGAGATGGATACGTCCAAAGTTGCTCAACATGCTGTAATTCAGTTTTTGAAAATGGTGAAAATGCTGCCAAGCAAAATTCATGGACAAATGAAGGCGGTGTATGGGCATGCTTGTCTTCCATGAAATACTGTAATGTGGTTATGCCAGCTCTTTAGTGGTGGATAAATAAGCACTGCAGACCAGCCAAGATCAGGAGCACCACGTCATGCTATTTCAGTAATGACAATTGAACGTGCGGATGCTGCAGTAAAGGCCAACCAAAGAATCACAATCCAAGAACTGGCAAACAGTGTGGGTGTGCGCATCGGAACTGTCAATATGATCATGCATTCGCACCTTGAATGTCGTAAGATCTGTGCCACATGGGTACCAAAACATCTGTCCAATGAACAGATGAGTCAACAAATTGGACTATTGTTACAGCATCTGTTCTGCTACCATGAAGATGATTTCTTGCTACACATTATTGCTGGGGATGAAAGCTGGTGTCATCATTTTGAGCCAGAGTTGAAATACCAGAGAATGCAGTGGAAACATGCATCATCACCACCGCTGAGAAAATCATGGCAAGGTGATGTTAACCCTGTTCTGACCATTGCTTCTTGAGTGGCTACCAAAAGGATCAATGCTAAATGATATTGTCAAACTTTAATGAAGCTTTGACAAGCCATAAAAGACAAGAGACCTGGCAACCTCACTCAGGGTGTTATGCTTCTGCATGATAACGCCCGGCCGCATATGGCAGTTACCACGCAAAGGACATTGCAGCGCTTTTGCTGGGAAGTCCTTCAACATTGGGTGTATAGTCCCTATCTACTGTCCTAGGATTTTCACATCTTTGAACCTATGAAAAAATTTCTCAAAGGCAAATGTTTCACTTGGGATGATCAGTTGTGTGAAGCTGTAGATAACTGGTTGCAGCAGCAGCCTGCCTCTTTCTATGCCGTAGGAATACAAGGATTTGTGCAACGATGGGACCGCTGTCTAAATGCTGTTAGCAATTATTTTAGGTATGTCATGTTTTGACTTTCAGGCAGGAAGTTTCGCTACGTATTAAAACAACCCTTACATGACGCACGGGCCCGACCTAGTGTTACAAGACGCATTTCAATAAATTTCAGGAAATTATTTAAGCCATGGTAAACACGTTGCAATATGTATAAATATATATTGTGGAAATGTTACAAGAAACGACAAAATGAAAAATTATATCCCCAAAAATACAGCATGTGGTATGGAAAAAACATGACCCTAAATTACAAAAGCATGTGACTAGAACAAAAGAAAAGTGGGAACTAACAGCTTGAAAGAATCCTAAAGCAAAATCCAGGGAATATACAGTGTATATATTTCGATAACCAGATCCTACTATCCAGTCAGTCACAACTACAAAAGACAGTTAAAAAAGAAAATCTACCAAAATGGAAAACAACTTACCCAGCACGTTAGTCCAAGCACCATCTTTTACACTCATTAGCACAGAAATAGCCATTCGAATATCCCACACAACAGAAAGATCCATCTGGTGCCCAGCTCAAAGCTGCAGTTTGAAAAGTCAAGTAAAAAGGGCCTTTAGACAATACTTCGTACTCTTAAACAGCTGCAGTCCGACTAGCAAAGCTGCACAAAAGTAATATGTAACCTGAATTTCCGGACTGAGTAAACACTTAACAAAATACAAGAAAACTCCTTCAAACCCAGCTTTCTGTGTTTAATAGTTCCCACTTGTGTTAAAAAAAACCTAAAAGTAAAACTACAGCTATCAAGCAGTTCTTTATATTTATATTCATAAGTTTTTTATTTGTTATTTTAAAGTTAACCAGTTTATACATTTTAACCTTTTTTATTAACTTTTTGATTTTTTTAAAGTTTTTTCTTATAAAAAAAAAAAACTTTACAAAAATACCTTAACACTGAAGGTTCCAATTAGATAGTTAATAAACATCCGCTGACAAATGTCCAAAAAGACTAGTTTGGCAGCCTCATACTATTAACTGTAAAGTTTTTAAATTAAATCTACTAACCTAACTTTATTTTTAAGAACTATTTTGCTGAAGGCTGTTTTGATAGTCTTTTTAGGTACTTGGTTATCTAAAAAATTATTTAAGAGTATAATCATGTGGTTATGGAAGTCTGATTGCTGGTTACAGATTCTAGCTATTCTTAGAACCTGTGCTGTAAGGATATTTTCTATTGCCTTAGTTAAGATGCTACTGTACCAGTCAAGGGCGCCCATGCGAGGGGCTCGAGCCACCCTAGCCGTTGGTATTACCAAATGTTTTATAAATTTAAAACACTACAATAGACGAAACCTTTTTTAAAGCATTTTTAAAAATAAGATATTAATGATTGATTGTATCAATTATTTTTGTTGTATTTTAGTATCTTGTACATTTACTAAAATGTTTGACAGCCTTGAAGGAGGTAAGGATTTTCTTAGCCCCCCTCCCCTCCCCAAGTATTCATATGGGTGCCACTGGTACCAGTGTACATATTTTATAACTTCAAAAGGGAAGCTATTTCTTTTATAAAGAGGCTAATAACAGGGTTGCCTGCATTTAATGTTATATTTTTTAAGAAATCTAGTTCTTGGTTATTGTGGTTAATTTTACTTAATTTTAAGCAGCTAGGATAAATATCTCCAAAATCATTTTCTATAATTTCAAAGTTGTTGAGACAAAGTAAGATCTTAACTAAGGCAATAATAGATATGTATATAAGTAGCTATCAGAGTTCAAGGATTTATGTTTAATAAACTGATATTCTTAAAAAAAAAAAAACAGATTGCAGACATTGGTAGAGTGGGAACATCCCATATGAATACCATTAACTTGCCTATAGAATAATTGTTTATTTCAAATATAGTGATTTTTAATACAGCAACATAGTAAGGAATTCCAGGTACTAGCTTTAACTGCTTGACAAATTTTAAACTCCTTAAATAGTATTTTAAGAGAAACATCAAGAAGATTAGTATAGCGATTCTCGAAGTCATAGCTATTTAAATCTATGGGCCTTAGGCTAAGTACTGTAGAAATAACTTTGGAATTGTTATTTATAATCCAAAAATCCCTGTTCTGAAAATTAGTACTGCATTTAATATGCTGTTGAACATTTTTCAAAATTGCTTAAAAAGTCTGGTATATTTTCTTTTTATGACTCTTAACTCCACTGGCTATGAATCTGAATTTCACTGGATTTTTATGTAATTTTACTGTATCAAGCAGAAGTGGAAATTCAGGCTGATAACTCCTACATGAGAGAAGCTTAAGCTTTTTGTGGTAAGCCTTAAACATATTTGCTACTTGTTTACCAATTGAACTGACTGGCTCATAGATCACTCAATTGTTAAGTACTTGATTCATTATTTCATTTATATAGTAGAAACTACTGCATGCAACAGCAAAATTATTGCTAGCTTTATCAGTAGTTGTAAACATATATTTATCATGAAGCTTGAAAAGAGACTTTTTAGAAGCACCTGAGAAGAGTAAATCTTTATCATAGTATACCTTAAGATTAGCTAATTCTTCTGAAAAGCTAGTCATAATGTTGTGTTTCCATTCTGCAAAAGCTTCAATTGGCTGATTGTATGCCAAGCTTGTCTTAATAATGTGCCAATCGATGTGATAATGTACCTATCCTGATAAAAATTATTTTGAATTTGTCTTTTAGAGAGATTTATTAAGAGCCTAAAGTTTGTCCCCAAACCAATAACTTTCCAAGTTTAACATCCTCAAAAATGTTTTAAGTTACCAGTAATTACGTTTTTACAGCGTCTATTGTAATATTCTGTATCCTTCTACTCTTCAGAATTACAGTTACTAGGGTTAAGATTAAGAGCAGAAGAACTTGTTTTATAATTTTTTACCCTAGAATCTAAAGTTTTAACATACTTAAATCTAACAACAGATTGGTGCTAAGGAATAAGAAAGCAGCCAGCATAATTGTGGAACAACTTCCTAATATTAAGAAAATCATAGTTTCTACTAAGAAACCTAATTATAACAAAATTCTTGGAGAAGCTCTTAAGGGTAAATTTCCTCCTTAAGAATGTTTTTAATAACATTCAACACGAGATCAAAAACATGACAATCTATTTCACCAGCAGCATTATTTCAGAAATGAAAAAAAATTTTTCAGGACAAAGTGCTTAAAAGATTTAAGAAAGGCTGCAGCATTCTTAACACATTTTACTTTATTACTTGCTAAGAAACTACATATATATTCAGCAATAAATTTTGAAACTATGTAAGTCAGAAAAAAATCATTTTATTTGTTCTCTTTTGCTTACATTTGTTTTGAACTAATTAATTTCTTTGATAATAATTACTTTTCTATTTATTTAAAAAGTTCAGGATATAACATTTGCTGCTTAAGAGAGATTTTAGTAACAATTTTCTCATTGAATTTTTGCATAACTGATTCAAGACAAAAGTCTCTTTACATCCTTTCTGAAATTCCACAACTACTTTATAATTAGTAAATTAGCCATAATATCTTTATGAAATTACTGTTCATCAGCGCTTTCAGTTGTGTTTTGCACAATTCCATGAGAAATGAACAAGAGTAATTTATTAATTAGTGAATCTCTTGAAAAAAATACTTGAGTCACTTACAAAATACTGAATTTTCTCCAATGAAAAGCACATTTCCAAAGTTTGATATTAACACATGAACAGAAATTATATTGTTTTTTTTTTTTTTTTTTGGGTTTTTTGTCAGAAAAAATTTGTATTATTGATGCACACAAGAAAATGTATTTCATTATTTTTTTATATTTAGCAAACTGTATGCACAATTCATCAAAATAACTGGTTCCTGTGTGTATCTCTGAAAAATAGATTCAATATCTCTAAAAAGTAGATGCGACATATTAATACAAGAGCCACGCAATATTTTAAGCAGTGAATTTTCCACATTATTTTGGAAAATGTTCCAAAAAGATTGAGTGCCAAGTTCTTGGGGTGCATTAAATTTTGCATCATTTTCATAACAGACTTACGTAAAATGCTATAGAAATATCTATAGAAAAGTTTATTTTATAGAACTCTGGAATTATGGCCTTCTGTTCCGTAAACATGATCTTAGCTTTTCTATAAGTTTTCTATAGAAACTATTCAGGTTCCATTAGGGTTTTTATTAGGGTATCTTGAAAATCCCCGACATTTCTATAGAATATCTATCAAGATTTCTCTAAACTTTCTACCAACATTTCTATTGAATATGTACAACATTGCTATAGAATTTCTTTAAACATATCTATAGAGAACCTGATAGAATTTATGTAGAAAAAATTGCAGAAAAGGGGGCCATAATTCTATAGATCTATATAAAAACTTCTCTGTAGTTTTTTTTATATAGAATTCTGTAAAATTTTTTAAGGGTTGCCTACTGTATTTGCAGATGGCCCATGGCTCCATCTTTTGAGAAGGCAACACCCGGCCACATGTGGCAGGCAATGTGTTTGATCTCCTAGATGCCTGACATTTTCCATTTTTTCCTTTACCTACATGGGCACCAGATTTATCACCCATTGAATGTGTCTGGGATATGGTCACTTGGCAACTGGCCAGTCAGGTCATGCTGGCATTTACCATGCATGACCTTTGAATGCAAATAGAGCCAGCATGCCAGGACATTCTACAAACTGACATTGAGAGTTTATCAGTTTCATGCCACACCTTTATTACTGCCCATAGCTGGTACACTGAATACTGATATTGTACCTTCTCTTTCTTTAACTACAGCACATACTTCTCATTGTTCATGTTTTGTATTGTAAGTTATCTGCCATCAGTGGCGGCTTTTCAGGTGAAGTGCCTCTTCACCTATTTCATTTGAAATAAGGTTTTATTTAATAATTTTGTATAATATATTCTTTTTTTGCCTTTATTGAGTGCCAAAATACCCAAAATTTTTATTAGATATCAATTCACAATGCATGTTCAATATGGAAAACAAGTCCTTATACGCAAAACAGTTCAAGTGAAGAGCTGAAATGAGAATGCTTAGAAGTCTGCAGTTTTCGTCCGAGTTGCCATGGTAACTGTGACGTCACCCTCCCCTATCTGCCGGGCAAGTGAAGTGTTTTAGCTTGAGATGCCAAGGCTCTGCACCTGCGGTGTTTTGGTACATACTTTTCGAAAAAGATTTGTTTTTTTGTGTTTTGTGATTGTTTGTTAAAAACTTCATTAGTTACTTTAGTTTCATGTAACTGATAGGGATAGTTTTAGTTTCCAGTATGTATCCTGTGAACGACATTGTCTGTAATTTATTGCAAACTCCGTTCAATCGGTGGAATGGTCAAAATAAAAGAGACATTTTACTTCAATGATGACTGGACGAACGGATTCACTTACAATTGTCGCCTAGAAAGAAATCAAGAAGAGCGGTAAATCTTACATTAATTTTAAAAATTGTTGGTTTACTGAATATTGTAGCTTTGTAGCCCTTCTGTGTTACAAAAATTATTTTGTTGGCCCTGCTTATTTTTTAGTAATAAAATTTGGCGTGGAATAAAGACAATTTTCAGATTTCTTAAATATAAAACGGCCACTTCACAAACGTGGTAATTCTAGCGAACACCTGAAATGCGAATTAATGCTAAATAATTTTGAAAAGAATCAGAACACCATTGCCGATGCCCTGAGGGAGAATGCTAGGCTTTTGAAAATGCATTTCAACGAAAGCGTTCGTTTAAATAGACTTTTCCTGCAGACAATGATTGATGCAGTACTGTATTTGAGTAAACAAGAACTAGCATTCCGTGACCATGACGAAGGCATTGACTCGATAAATCGTAGAAATTCAAGGAATTGCTTTCACTGTTGATATCAAGAAGTCCTTTAAAAATTCAAAATCAATACGAAACGATAAAAAATGTCTTCACAGGTGACTCAAAAACTATTCAAAATAAATTAATTGAATGTATTTCTGAATATATGAACAGTGACGTCAAAAATGAAATAAATGAAGTTCAATGCTTTTATATTCAAGTAGATGGGAAGACATAACCAGACTTCCGAGTGCTTTTTAATAATAAGATCTGTTGATTCGGAAGGTGTATTGGTTGAGCGATTTTTGGGTTTCCGTGGTGTGAGTGAAAATAGAACGTCAGAAGTTTTATACAAAATGCTAGACAAACTTTTGGAACAGTTTGATTATCAACAGAAGTCTATAGGACAATGTTACGATGGGGCAAGCGCAATGTCTGGACACTTGACTGGGCTCCAGAAAAAATGAAGCATAAAGCTTCTCAAGCTGTTTTTGTTTTGCTTAGTACATCGTTTGAACCTTGCATTACAGCAGAGTTTTTCTAAAATTTCTAAGTGTCGAATATTTTTTGCAAGCCTCAGTGTAATTTCTTTGTTTTTTCACCACTTAGCGAAGCGATCGCTTTGCTGAGTGGTGAAAAAACAATACATTCACATTAACAACCGCAAGATGCATGCCAACCATAACAGAAACTCGATGGTCCTGGTCCTTGTGACGTGCCTGCCCAGCAGGACGCACACGATATAAAGGCAGATAGCAGCAATAACAAACGTCTGCGCAGCTCAATTTGTAGAGCAACTTATTCCGGAATGAGGGGACCCGGGTTTGATCCCCGGGGTGGACAAAAATGAAGGAGAAATTTTCTACGTCACATCCTCCACTTCGAAGTTAGTAAATGTAATAGTTGAAGATTGGGATAAATTGAAGGAAGTATTCGAATTTCTCACAAATAGTCACCAATCAGACAAAAAATCAATTCAACTTGCCCAAGGATTTTTAAATGATATGAACACTTTTGAATTTACATTTTTGGCAATAGTATTTAATGAAATATTTGGCTTCACCGATCTATTATTCAAAATTTTGCAGAAAAAATCACTAGACATAAAACTACTGTGTTACTCAAATTATAAAAAACTTATGAAATTTCGAGCCATAAAAGGAACGATGAGGTATTTGAAACACTGTTTGGAAAAGCTAGCAAAATCACAGAAATAAGCAGATCTAAACGGGATTATGCTGCTCTTACATAAGAAACAATTTTAAAAAATTATAAACAATTGTATTTTGAAATTTTGTACCACATTCTTATGGAAATGGATATAAGATTTCAAGACTGTGAGAAATTTAAACTCCAATTTGCCTGTCTTGCTGACACAACCAAATTCGACCAATTTAATTCATGCTTTCCCTCTCACGCTTTTGAAAATCTACAACATTTTTACGGAAAATTATTTACTAAACACCAGCGCCTTAACAATGAACTGAGTCTTGTGTATGCTGATGAAAATTTAAGGAACATATAGACTCATGAACTTCTTAGAGTGCTTCATGGAGATAAAGACATTTTTACAGAAGCTTATAAATTGGTTTCCCTAATTTTAACAATTTCATCTGCAAGTGTTTCAGTGGAAAGAAGTTTTTCTTGCCTTAAAAGAATACAGACTTACTCAAGAAACACTATTTCTCCAGATAAACTTGCTTCTTTGGCAAAGATTTCTATTCAGAAAGACATTTTCTTGATGTCACGAAGAAACAGCCATTTTATGACGACATAATCGACAAATTTCCAGCTTTAAAGGGAAGAAGATATGGTCTAATATATAAAAAAATAGGTAAGTTCTCATTAACTGATTTCTATTGAAGACAGTAGATATCTTTTCATATTGCTCTTGTAGCTCTTCACCTATTTTTCCTACCACGAGCCGCCACTGTCTGCCATGGAAATTCCACTTAATTGTCTTGTGTCCGTCTTAGTATTACAATTTCTGTAAACAGCAGTGTATTCTCACTTATCTTACAAAAATTATTATACTGATTACAATATGTTGCGAGTAATTTTGTTCCTTATAAAATTTAATGCTTCTTCTAATGAATGAAGTTTTCCACAATGACCGTTGAACCCTTGGGAAAAGCCAAAATTCATGTTGGACATCAAAAGTTAGCCTTTGAAACATAAAATGTCATGAAAAATACAGCTGTAATGGTTTCTAAAAAAGATAAATTGGTACTAAACAGTTTCAAGACAGCAACTGAAACACATTTTCTCTCAAAAATTATCTAATTTATTAAGGAAAATTAACACTATTGAATGTTTCGCCCAAAAATTAAGGGCAGTTTTCTGACTCAGGGGACTCGCGTGCTCTGCACAGTCGCTGACATGTTTTTTTTTTTTTTGTTGTTGTTGTTTTTTTTTGGGGGGGGGGGGTGTAATAGCACATGACATCAGCTGAGAAGCAAAAGATCTCATGCTTTTGGTTTGTTTACACTGTGTGTTGCTTACTTGTTTAACAATATTATTGTTATTTACTTATCGTTTTTTGTAGAAAATAAGTATGTTATATCCGATAAGTCCAGTTCTGTATTGAGTCTTTTTATTCAATAAAATAAAAGTACAAAAAATCCATAAATTAATGGCACTAAACAACAACAATACCGGGATGTGCTGTTGCAAGCTGCAAAACGTACAGTAGAAAAACTCAAGATTCTGACGCTAGGTTTCATAGATTTCCAAAGGACCCAAATTTGCAAAATATTTGGGTATTAACATGTAGGATAAAAAATCATTTCAATGTTTGGAATTCAAGGGTGTGCTCCCAGCATTTCAGTGACAAAGACTATATTTGTAATCTGAAATCTGAATTACTTGAGCTGCCTGCTAAAAAACTATTAAAACCAGATACTATTGAACAACTACTGACACTGGATTGTGGTGAGATCAAGATTTGTCCTAAACTGTCACTTGATCATCTTGCTTAATTTAAGCATGAATATTTGCCATGAGGTTTGATTATTGTAACCCTGTCATTCCTGAAGTTGAAGGTAAAAGCGAAATTAATGACATTCTTCTTGAATCAAATGATAGACTGTTAACGCTAAGAAAAGCAAAGAAACAGCATTGAAAGTAGGATAAATGCTTCTGTTTTTTTGTTTATTTAAAGCCTTCTTATTTATAAATTTAGATATTCATGCTATAATGAAAATTCCTCTTCCACTATCCCTCTTCCCTGGAAAGTGTTATTGGATGACGAGAAATGATCCGAACCAGCGATTTCTTAGACTCGAATGGACAACAATCTCCTTCCTCTATGCTTCTTGTAGTATGTATTTATATATGGACCCTTTTGTGTGTTTGCCCATCACCGGTCAACCCTGTATGTAAAGTCTTGTAATCAATGATCCTGTTTGCCGCTCCGGTGGCACAGTGATCTAAGCGATGGCTTCTGATCATTCGTCCAAAAGGGGTCCGGGTTTGAATCCCAGTGAGGCATGGATGTTGTGTTTATCTTACGGCGCTGGTTTTCTCTCTCCCCTGGAACCAGTGACCCTAAATTAGGGACAGGCGACTACTCATAGCCCATTGAGTTGCTCACGGTGGTCGTTAAACCTAAAAAAAAAAAAAGATCCTGTTTGTGCATTCTACATCTGATAATGGGACCAGTGGGAGTCCTGAAAGGTCTTATGTTAAATATTTTTAAACTTTTATGTGTGATCATCTTTTATGAAAGCTTTCATCAAATGTCATCCTTTTAATTTTAATTATCATGTGAAGACGGATTGATCTCTCTGGATACACTGACACACAAAATGTTTTAACATTATATATACCAATGTTTTAACATTATATATACAAATTATTGTAACCAGGAGAGATAAGAAGAGGAACTCGTGGATCCGAAAAATGACGAGTGGAAGACATCATGATCAGAGTTAAATCCCTGAAATGACAATGGGCTGGACATACTGCCAGAAGGACAGATCATCGATGGACAGCCGAAATTTTAGATTGGATTCCAAGGGACAGGAAAAGACCCAGAAGAAGACCACATGGGAGATGGGTGGATGAAATTCGAAAGTATGCAGGGGTGACATGGAGGAGACTGGCACAAGACAGACCGTTGTGGGGAAACTTGGGGAGACCTTCGTCCAGCAGTGGATTGATAATGGTTGACAATGATGATGATGATGATGATACCAATGAAGTGACACAAAATATTGCCTAGAACAGCTAAGATGAGAGCATAATTGTGCGTTTTTAATGCAGTCCTAATTTGCTTCCCAGCGGGGAGGTAAATGCGAAGTAGTCTTCTGCATAGCCAATTTGCGTGTTCGCCAATTTTCAGGGCAATATTTTAATATCTCAGCAGTTATATATTATCTTTCAATTCTGAGCACCAGTTATCAGCTCAGGTACTTTTGAGCCACTGGTGCACACAGAATTCCCTCAGGGGAGATGTCCAACATGAAATCCATGGGACGAAAACTAATGCGTCGCATCACATTATACCAAGGCTAACAAGAAAGACAGGCTATGGTGCAGAGAAATCACGGTAGTGCTGTCTGTCGTGAGGCTGACGCTATCTATGTGCTGTCATTTGCCGTTTGGCTTGCATTGTGGCTGGTGGTGTTTGTTCTCTTCGTTAGAAGTGTATGGAATATTGAAATAAATCTATTGGGTATCTTATACATGTGCTTTTAAAAGTACATGCCCACTCATAAGGATTACGCAAAATAATTTCGGTAAGTAGAAAAGTTATTGTGTGTGTGTAAATGGGTTTAGAGTTGTAGCACATTTAGGCCTAAACGTTACTTCAGTATCTGTTCTTGTCAGTTATTTGATAAGAAACTGTTGGGTACAAAGAATCAAAGGAACTTTTTGGGGGGGGGGGGAATTGGACTCCTGTGGTGTTCTTATTGTATTCTAATTGCAGAATAAACTATTTTCATTTATTCTAGTGACGTGCCTCAGTCAGGCAGTCGAACACCACGTTGCTACATATTGTTTTGAAGTTTTCAAATGATTGCCTTCTATTTAAACAAATGTTTTGTACCATTAATTGTGGATATACAAATTTAACATTCATTTAGCTTAAAAAGATTCGATTTAGGATTAATTTTTACTATTATCCTTAGCTTGGAAGACAGTTAACGCGTAGTACTATAGTTATTTTCCTGCTATAATTATCTACATTTAAAATTTTGGCTTCATTTTTGGAAATCTTTTTCTTCGGCAGAAACACCAATATCGCCTGTTTGTTACTTTGATGTTCCATTTTGTGTAACAAACATGAAATAAGGCTACAGAATATGTTCTCACATCAGAGAATTTAAAAGCATTTGGTTCTGGTTATAGTAAGAAAATAAACCCTAATTTCTTTACAGACTGTGTTTAATGTGTACAGCGATGGAGTAATATTTGGCCTCCTGTGGTTCATGTTTCTCCTGAGGCCTCTAACAAGTTAAAACAACATTCATGAATGCTCTTTTTTTTTTTTTTTAGACAACATTGATAAATTGAAGCCTAAATACAAGAACAGATCATGCCCAGAACTTGTAGTGTATTTGGTTGCAAATCAAACTGTAGAAGCCAGAATGAAAAGGTCTCTACATTTCAGTTGCCAAAGAAATAACCCCTAAGGAGTTAGTGGCTTAGAAATATTCCCACAGATCTTACAGGTAAGAAAAATCCAGTTGTTTGTATCGAGCATTTTCATGAATCATGTGTAACTCGTGTTGACAAATTGGTCGTCAATGGAGAGTTAAAAGAATTCGAGCGACAGGTGCCAGCACTGCGGGAAGGGTCTGTGCCCACAATATTCCCTAATGTACCACATTATTTAACTGCTACACCAACTACAACTCGAAGGCTTGCAGATGTGGAAGAATTTAACTTTGAGAATGCTATAAAGCAAAGTTTTTTAGATCACAACAAGTATTTGGAGAAGAGAAAAATTAATTGCTCTCAGGATCTGATTACAACACATTATCTTGAAAACAAAGACAAATTCAAAAGGGAATGGACAGTTGTAAGTGTAATGATTGTAAAATTATTTTCTGTTATATTGATTTTACATGCTCTTTACCTTGTCTTGCAGGATCCATTGTTGTATTTAATAATCTTGAATTTGAAATTTATGCAGGTTAGACGAAGATTAGTAAAAACAGGTTGCCTTAGAGTTTGAAGGTTTTGAATTCTCTAAATGATTTTGATGAATTGGTAGCATTTGTTGAAAAACAAACAGTTGCGCAGGATGAAGTAAATGTTGTAGATTCAGTTATTGTCGCATTGCAGTCTTCTGATTCACCTCAATTACAGTTTTTTTGTGAGCAGTTAAAAAATCCCCAAATACCAAAAAATAGAAGAAATTATAGCAATAATGCCATGGTTCTAGCATCTTCAATGTATGTCCACTCTTCTTCAACTTACTATGCCCTCTACAAAATTGTTTGTACCTTCCACATCCCCGTAACTCGCAAAAACTAATTAACAGATTTTCCATTTCAGGCAATACTCTTCAATTCAGTGTTGCATATTTGAAAAGTAAAATTCAACACTTAAAACAACACGAGCTTGTTGTTAACTTGTTATTAGATGAAATATACATTGAACCACAAATGAGTTTCAAAGGTGGATCAATATTTGGTAGTAGCCAGTTTGATGTCAGCTAAACTGCAAAAACTTTATGAATTCAGCTTTGTTTTCAAAATGTAAAGATGTGGTAAGTATTACACCTGTTCACAGTTTAACGTCTGAACAGTTAAAATTGATGATTTTGAATGTAATTGTTGAAATTGAAAAGGTTGGCTTTCAAGTTCTTTCTTTGATTTCTGATAATAATGCAATTAATAGGAAAGCATTTGAACTTTTAACCCCTAACAAAATTCTACAACCAAGTATTATTCACCCTGTTGACAGTTCCAGGTTATTGTTTTTTGTATTTGATTCTGTTCATATAATTAAGTGTATTAGGAATAACTGTATAACAAAAAAGGTGAGAATCATTGCATCATATTTCCAGATATGGTCAATAATGATTTGCTTTTAAAAGCTCAATATAAACATCTAGAATTATTATATGAATTAGAAAAAAATTCTCTTGCTAAATACGGTCATCTTTTGTCTGCTAAAGTTTTGTATCCTTCAAGTGTACAAAAGCAAAATATGAAATTTGCTCTGCGAATAATAAATGAAAAAAATATTGCTGCTCTAAAGTGCATTGCAACAAGTAAGCTTGCTATGTTTCCTGGTTATGAGGCAACTTGTCAGTTTATAGAGATTCTTTCTACATGGTGGAAAATAGCAAATGTGCAGAGTGCATTTGAAGGTAAGCGATTTAATGATAAATATAGGGAACCAATTAGAGAGAATGAAGATTTTCAATTTTTTTAAATCCATGTCTTTGTGGTTAAAAAAATGGAGGACAGTGGTCCCCATTGCCGATGCTTTAACCACATAAAGGTTTCAGTCATTAATTACAACAACTGATGCTTTTTTAGAACTTGTATCCTATCTTTTTAAAATGCATAAAGTTGATTATCTGTTACTTGGGAAGTTCCAGAATGATGACTTGGAAGGTAGGTTTGGAAACTACAGGCAGCTGAGTGGAGCAAATTATTATATAAGCTTTGTGCAGCTCCTTAAAAGTGAGCGAAACCTAAGGTTCAAAAGTATGGTACTTTTAAGTTCCCTCAATGGTAATGTACACTTGAAAACTCTACTTCCTTGTAAAGAAGACTGCACTTACAATGTTGATGTATCTCCCTTTCTTAACGTGTTGGATGAAGATTTCATATTAGAGTGTGTGCCCAATGATATTTAGATAAATGTAACATACATTTGTGGTTTGACAGTTAGAAAACGGTTACAATTAGGTAAATGTATTGAGTGCACATTTTGGTTACAGTCTGATAAAGAAATTGATATTGAAGTTTCCTCAGTACCTTGTGAATTGATTAAAGAATTAGACAGAGGTAAGTTAATTGTTCCTACTGAGTGTGCTTTATATGCTACTGTTGTAGCCTGGCATGTTTTAAAGAAAATTGATTCTTTTGCTGAAAAATTTTACAGTATTCAAAATCAACTCTCCCTGTTGTACAAACTAAGTGCTATTTAAACTTTCACAGCATGATAATATTTTTTACGCCGATTAATAGAGCAATGCATCTGTAAAAAAACTCTTCATAGTGTATTAGAAGACATATCCTTGCATTCAAGCAAAATTATGATTAATAATTTAATTAAAGTTAGGAATGATTTCAGAGATGGTGATAAATGTGCTGCTAGAGAAATTAAAAAATTGAAAAGTTAGTGTTTTTATTGTAAATGAAATTGCATGTTAGTATTTTTTTCTTTACTGTTATTAAAGTGTTAGCTAGTGGTAAAGTTGTAATTTTAGTAATGCTGGAATGTTTAGGAATGCATTGTCAAATGCCTTTGTTACCAGCCTTGATTTTTCACATGTTAGTGTTTTATAAAATAACATTGCTGTGTGTGGGGGGGGGGCAAATTTTGATGATGCAGGTTCCTACAACCTGATAAGGAAAAACATAAGAAAGTTGGGGGAAATATTCTGAAGCCGAATACAGTTGCAGCTAGTGATGGCGAGCACTTGCCTTCTTTGAAACTATTTGAAATAGGCATTTGTGGCACATATGTAAAAATTGTGCCCATCTGTCTCGTTTTGATAGTATTTCTTGCTTCGTGTCACAGAAAATTGGAAGACAGCCGCCAGAAGGTAAGTTGATTTTTTTTATTATCAAAAACTAATTAAAATGCAAAAATTATGTAAGCAGTGACTGATTAGCATGAATTCTGCATACAACTACGAAGTGAAATGAAATAGTCAATGGGAACATCTTTCATATATAACAGGGTGTATGCGGGGGGGGCACTCTCCATTAAAACTATGTCTCCACCGCTGAAGCTTCAGTGTCGAGCAGTGGCCATCTGGGCTTAACAACCAATACTGCTCGCACGGTGACATGTGTCCTGAGAAACACTCGTTAGGTACTTTAATCTTTGCCTGAGCTCCATATTTTATTGCTTGTTCGTGTTCACCTGTTTGTGTTTTCCACTCCATCGCTCACGTTTGTTACTTTGTTCATTAAACAAAGAGGTTGTGGTTTGTTGTTGGATCATTGGTTATGAATTATTTTCTTCCTTCTTTTGGAGTACACAGTGCGTCAAAGAATTTTTAAGACTGGCACTAGATTTCAGCCTACGGCGGCGTCACCAGAGTAATCGCGAATGCGTTATAAACCGTGACCATCTGCTTGCTTTCTGCCAAAAGTACTGCGCAGTTGTTAAAGTAACTCAAACGAAACGGCCATTCGTTAGGGAAGTAAATTTTTTTCATGTTGAATTATTAAGATGGAACAAAGGGCTGTTATTAAATTTAACGCAAAACTTGGTAAAAGTGCCTCCGAAATGTACCAAATGATGAAACAAGTTTACGGTGAGTTTTGTTTAAGTAGATCAAATGTTTTCCTGTGGCACAAACGTTTTTTGGATGGAAGAGAGATGCTAAAAGATGATAAGCATACCGGAAGACCAAGTTCATCTAGGACACCTGAGATTATTGAAAAAGTGCGTGATTTCGTGGAAAACAATCGATGTACGTCACTAAGAATGATAGAAGAGTCTTTAAAAATCAACAAAGAAATTATTCGAACCATCCTGCTTGAAGATTTGGGCAAAACAAAAGTCAGTGCTAAATTTGTTACACACACGTTAACCAATGAACAAAAATCAAGGAGAAGTGCACATTGCAGAGACATCATTTCAGCTGCTGAAAATGATCCAAACTTCTTAAAATCGATTGTTACTGGTGATGAAACATGGTGTTTTCAATATGATCCTAAAACAAAGCGACAAAGTGCGGAATGGAAGTCAAAAAACTCGCCACAAGCCAAAAAAACAAGAAAAGTTCTATCGAAAATCAAAACAATGCTCATTACATTCTTCGATAGTAAGGGCATTATCCACAAAGAATTTGTTCCAAGTGGACAAACAATTACTGGTGAGTTTTATTTAAATTTTTTTAGGCGTTTGATGGGCAGAATTCGTCGCATTCGTCCGGAACATCGAGATGAAAACAGTTGGTATTTGTTGCACGATAATGCACTCAGTCACACCTCACTTCTTGTTCCTAGATGTTTGGCGAAAAATAACGTCTGTGTGTTGCATCATCCACCGTATTCGTCTGATTTAGCACCCTGCGACTTTTCTTTGTTCCCAAAACTTAAAATGACATTAAAAGGATGTTTTTTTAATGATATTTCGACCATACAAACAGCTTCGACGCGTGCTTTGGAGGCAATTCCGCAAAGTGAACTGGAACAGGCATTTGAATCATTATTAAATCGCTGTAACAAGTGTATTGAAGCCGGAGGGACTTATTTTGAATAACAAACCAAAACAAATTATAATTTCTTGTTTCTATTTCATTTTACAGACCCAGTCTTAAAAATTCTTTGACGCACTGTGTATAACTGGAAAATGTGTATTCCAAGAAGTTTGGTTAGAGAATACTATATTCTCAGGTTGGCTGTTACCTGATAATATCAGTAACAAATCTAGAGCTTGGTGCAAATCGTGCATGAAAAACTTTGACATTTCCAACATGGGTGTATCTGGATTGAAAAGCTGCATGAAAGGTAAAAACATTTGGAACTTGATAAATGAGCAAATGCTGCTATTTCTACATGTACCACCATTAGTGATTACATGAAAGTGAAATGCCACGTGGAAAAGCTGTCTCCCACCGTAAGCTCATGCAAAGAAACAGAAGCTTCAAGCTCAAGCAATACAAATGTGGGAGCTTTTGTGACCCACGCGGAATATCTGAGATCCGTGGTGCTGTGGGCTATGAAATTTATATATAGCCACTATTCATATAAGCAGAGTTGTATAAAAATAAAATGTATCTGCGTACACAACCACTGAAACAGAAAACTTGCTGCAAACCAGCGAAGCACAGACCATTATAAAAATAGAATTACATAATTTAAAAAAAATAAAACATTTAATAATTATTAGAACATTACAGATTCCATTGAGGACGAAATAAGTGCATTACAACTAAACAGTGGCGCCCATATAAGTACTTGGGGGAGGGGGGCCTTAGAAAAATCCTAACCTCCTTCAAGGCTGTCAAACATTTTAGTAAATGTACAAGATACTAAAATACAACAAAAATAATTGATACCAACAATCATTAATATCTTATTAATTTTAAAAATGCTTTTAAAAAAAGGTTTCATCTATTTATTATAGTGTTTTAAATTTATCAAAATTTTGGCTATACCAACTGTTGGGGGCTCCAGCCCCCCCCCCCCCTGGCCCCCCTCATAACTGAATAAGCAGCAATATGTATGAAATGGACCTTTATGGCAAAACATCAAAATATTGGATTATGAACCTCATAAAAACAAGAGACTAATTAAAGAAAGTTTTTATACCCAGAAAAACACTTCCATTGATGAACCTTCAAAAATTATAAATAGCATTTTCAGCAACTTAATTCAAAACTAGTAGACTTACAAAATACATAAGAAAAAGATTTTAATAACTGGCAACTGCAAGAGGAACCTGGCAATAAAATTGAAACTCTGTGTAAACAAAAATTTTGATACACGGCTTATACATTGAGAATAGGCCTCAATAAAATCCAGAGGCCAGAAACGTCGTAAAAACAAAAGAATTGAAAGTTTTTCAAGTTAAAATAGCTTTAAATATATTAATCTCAGTAAAGCCTTGAGTAAGTGTTTTAATTGCTGTAAATAACATTTTCATTGTTTTCAATCTACCAGCAAAAACTATCGGCAAAATCCGCTAATGATTTGGGAAACTATCAGCGTAGAGCATGCGCTCTTACACCTACATTTTGCTACTCGGCATATAACTCATGCAAACAAATAGACAAACTTTTTTTGCCATATTTTCTGACAGCCAAATAGCAAAAGACTACATATGGTGAAAAGAAAAATGCACATCTTTGTTGTTATGGTATTGCACCATATTTTCTGCTTTGTTAACAGAATATGTAAATCATGATGAATTTGTTCTGTTATTTGACGAGAGTTTAAATAGGAAAACTCAATGTAAACAAATGGATATTCTTGTTCATTCATAGTTTTATGATAAAGTTGTTACTAGGTACTATGGATCAAAATTTTTAGGGTGTGCACCAGCTGACATCGGTTTGGAAAACTTTAATTTTTGTGTTGAAAAGCTAAAGCTTGAGAAACTAATCCATGTGTCTATGGAGGGTCCAGCTGTCAACTTGAAGTTCTACAACGTGCTGCAAAATCAGCTATGTGAGGATTCAATGGATGCATTGACATTCGAAGTTACAGACTGCATATTGTCAATGGTGCATTTCAAGACTGTGTAAAGGTTTTCGAATGGAATTTAAGGGAGTTATTTTCTTCGCTCTATTGGCTTTTCAAGGTTTCCCCACCCAGGAGGGAACACTATACATCAGTTACTGGCAGTGAAAGTTTTTCACAAAAGTTCTTTAAACACCAATGGCTTGTTAAAATGTCAGTTGCTGAAACAACATTGAGCCTATGGACAAATTTATTTTTCCATAAACAAGGAGGTAATGGTTGAAAATCTACGAGAAAACTCATTGATAACATGACGAATTGTTTAGGTCTGCTGGTAGCCTTTTGAAAGTGCCGATTACAAAACAACTACTTGCTTCAGCTGCAATGTCCAAGCAGAAGTACAACAACTATTTAGAAGAGCAAAAATGTAAAGAATCACAATCCAGCATGTCCCAAAAGAGAAAATCTTAATGGAAGAAATAGAGTAATTAAAGAAAAAGAAAAAATATATATAATATTAGAGTGATATTAGCAAGCCTTATGGAAAATGCTGACCTCTCAGCAGAAAATACAGGGAATTTATTGCTCATTACAAAGTCAAACAGTTTTAGGATGATGACAAAAGAAAAATGAGTTTGCTAGTTTGCTGTCAGGAACAGAACAAAAATTGGATGAACTGGTTCAGTCAATAAAGAAAGCTTAATAAATCTTTAAGTGTTTACTAAAAGTTATCCAACATAATTGATGTTTTTTTTTTTTTTTGGTTTATAATATCTACTAAGTAAAATAAGAATGCAACAATAATAAACTCACTGTGCAGAGAAAAAATAAGTGGTGATGGAGAATCAGTCTGAGCTGTTTCACAATTATTGAGGTAACTTTTTCTTTCTATATTAATTATTACCATTTCTATATTAATTATTACCATAAACGCATGTATTTATATTACGTATGGTAAAAATAAAAATAAAAATAAAAACCTGGAAAATGATGTATATTAGTCCTAGAAAGTCCTTAAATAGTCCTGGAAAAGTTTTGCACCCTGCTGTACAAACCATGATTCTCATAATTTTCCAGCGAACTTCAAGTTCGAAATAGGAAACTTTTATTTCAAACTCTATAGTGTCGGAAAAGGAATAATTTTTAGCGTATATATTTTTAAGGGCAAAATCGTTTATAAGTTGCGTACTTGTGTGTGTAGTGCGTGCTATAGCTGTGTTTACGCACCGAAAAAACAAAATTGTTTTCACCGAAAAAATACGGGATTATTAATTCAGTGAAGTTAAAGTTTGTCAAGATAGGGAGTATTAAATAATTCACTTCAGTAAAAAAACTGGATTGATTAATTTTAATTCTGGTCTTTTTAAACGTTTAATTTATTCTCTTATAGTTCGTTTTTGAACAACAAAAACGCAGCTTCAAATCTCCTTGCTCATTGACTCAACAAACCAACGCCAAGGCTGACAGTGACGCCAACAGCACTACCGTGGTCACGTGATCTCCGTAGCTCATCTGGGCGCCGGAGCCTTGTCTTTCTCGTTAGCCTCGACATTATACGTAGTGCGATCAAAAAGTTCTGAGACTAGGTACGTAGTGCGCCAACAGATAGCAGTACGCAGATGCGCGAGCAGCGGTCGAGGGCAGTGACCTTCATGAGTCATTGGGCCTAGTAGCGTCGTTCTGTGAACATCGGGAGCTGTGCTGCACGATATTTGGTGACCACGTGCAGAATACAGCTGTGATTTCGGTATGGACTGCAAACTAGAGCAGCGAGCGAATATCAATTTCTGCGTCAAACTCGGTAAATCGGGAACGGAGACGCATGAAATGTTGCGGCAGGCTTATGGCAAGTCGTGCGAGGTGTTTTGAGTGGCACTCGCGCTTCTTCAAGAGCAGCAGAACGGCACTGGAAGACGACGAGATGTCAGGGCGACCGTCTACGAGCAAAACCCTCGAAAATGTGGCCAAAATTAGGGAACTAGTGCATAAGGATGGTCGGAGAACCATTCAAGACATTGCTACCATCGTCAATGTGTCATGCGGAACAGTGCAAGAAATTCTGACGTCGGTTTTGAATAGGCATCGCATTGCTGCAAAGTTTGTGCCAAAGATTCTGAATCCCGAACAGAAGGCGCTCCGTGTCGAACTCTGTCAAGATCTTCGTCAGCAGGTGGGGAATTAATCAACGTTCCTGTCGCGGGTCATCACTGGGGACGAGACTTGGGTCTACGGTTACGACCCGGAGACCAAACAACAGTCGTCGCAGTGGAAAAGCTCGGCATCTCCACGACCGAAGAAGGCCCGACAGGTCCGGAGCGCAACCAAAAGCATGCTCAACCAAAAGCATGCTCAACGTGTTCTTCGACATTTGTCGGGTTTTGCTTCGTGAATTCGTTCCCCAATGCGAGACGTCACCGCCCTTTTTTACTGCGATGTTCTGCAGTGCCTTGGGGAGGACATTGGCCGCAAACGACCTGAAATGTGGCGCAGGGGCGATTTCATGCTCCATCACGACAATGCAGCAGCTCACAAAGCGTTAGCAACACGCCGGTTTTGCAGCCGCAACTGCATGACTACCCTTCCTCACCACCCTTAATCGCCGGATTTGGACCCCTGTGACTTCTTTCTGTTCCCGAAGATGAAGCTGAGATTAAGGGTCGGCGTTTTGAAACCGTGGACGACATCCAGCGGGATTCGCAGACGGTGTTTGACACGATTCGCGAACAGGACTTCCAGAGAGCGTTCCAATAGTAGCAAAAACGCTGGCAGCGGTTTATCGCTGCCCAAGGAGACTACTTTGAGGGTGATCGTAGCCAGACTTAAGTACCGTAAGTACTTCGTTGTATAAGGGCCTAATCTCAGAACTTTTTGATCGGACCTCGTATATACCTTATTCCGACACTACGACTAAATTAAAAAGAAAAGAAATGTATAGCTAGATATATGCAAATGAACAATAGCTCCTTTAGGTTAAAATAAATGCCGATTATCATGTTTTACAAAGTTTTGGCTTCACAGTCTTTAAAAGGGCGAAATTTCTTAGCTTAAATGTAGTTTCATTTTGGTTTTGTACGCATTTTATTGATCTATACATTTAATGGACAAAACATTAGAGATACCTACATAATAGTGTGTTGGTCCTTCTGTAGCGCAAATAACCGCCTGTACAAACTAAGGCATAGACTCCACCAGATGTAGGATGTGATGCCAGCTATAGCTGTTGCAGCATTGTCCACAACTCCGGTCGAGACATCGATCCAGGATCCATTGTTCCGCTCCACGACAACTCAGAGAGCTTCCACAGCGTTTAAATCCTGGGAAGGGAAGCTCTGGATGGTTTCAAGCGCAGATGAGTGTTCCTCGAGCCATGCCTGAGTGGCTGCGGCCAGGTGGGGTAGCGCATTGTCCTACTGAAGCAGGCCGCAGGATGCGTGAAGGCCATGAAAGCGTATAGATTATCAGTCAGCACATTCTGGTAGTGTGCAGTGGTTAAGGACCTCTCCTGAGGGATCTGTGTCCCATGAGAAGGCTCCCCAAATCATTACCAAATCTCCACCATCTTGAACATAGCCCCACCTAGCACGACGCGACGGGGCCATGGCCTCATGCTGTCAACTACACATCCGCACCTTCCTGTCAGCTCAGTACAGTTGAAAGCGAGGTTAATTTGGCCTCACGACGAGGCGCCACTCTTCAGGTTCAGTTTCGATGTTCCCGGCAGCAGACGAGGCGTAATGTCAGATAACGAGCAGTCAATAGTAGCAAACGAGTAGGGTACAAGCTCCAGTAGACCAGGGTATGCATCGTCCGCCGTGCCTTTCGCTATCGCTGCTTGGGCTCCGACATTTAACCTAGATGTGATTAGCGCCGTCGTTACCAAGCAGTCGGTTTGTACGAGTCTACGGCTAACCCAGTCATCAATGGCGTGTTGTTGGTCATCGCTTGCTCTCTGATAAGTCTGGGGTTCTTACCACTTGGGCGATAGGATGACCCGTCTGTGGGCCGACAATGGGTCCACTAACAAAATCACTCAGATGACCACGTTTGCCGATTGAGATATACTGTCGGGAAGCTCTGCTGTCCGCCTATTTTTCACATGCGTTCATTTTGGGTCTGTTTCCACTTTGCGCGGAAGATGCCTATGTCAACTGCCCATCACCGTATCCCTAATGTTTTGTCTATTGAGTGTATTTATACGAATATTGTAAATGAATGTTCACATAACTCAGCAATGATGTGCAGGTTAAAAATACCGGTTCAAGGTTGAGCATCCTTCCCTTCGAAAAAAAAAAAAAAAAAAAGGTGCAACTCGATATTCTATAAACTTTCCCGATCCCTAATTTAAGGCCACTAGGTGCAGGGAAGGAAAAGAGCGAGCAATATTCATGCCTTCCCTGTTCGTACACCACTGATTAAAGAAGAAAACATACACTTAATCACACAAACAAATTGTACACGCTGTTCAAAGTTTTGACCCCTAGATGGTAACGCCTAATGAGAGGGAGGCGGGGAGTTTTGCCAGAGAAAGCAGTGCTTTCGCCTGTACCAAAACGAGTCCTGTACTTCTGAAATTAAGTAAACTGGTACTTAACCAAAATTTCACACGTATAAATAACACATGAAGTGAAATTAATGTAAAAAGAAAGAGGCTTCATTTGCAGTCACAAATTTTTATTATCATAGAAGCACGTAGATGTACATATCTCGTTTCTGGAATACGAAACTTGCATGCCGCCCCTGTGGCGCATTGGTCTAAGCGATGGCTTCTGACCATTCGTCCAAGATGGGTTCTGGTTGGAATCCCGGTGAGGCATGGATGTTGTGTTTGTCTTACGGCACTGGCTCTCTTCCTTCCATGGAGCCAGGGGCTCTAAATTAGGGACAGGCGACTGCTTATAGCCCATTGAGTTGCTTACGGTGGTCGTTAAACCTCCAATAAAAAAACAACAACTTGCATACGGTACAGATTTTCTTGTGCATCAGAAATTTTGCTGTGAAAAGTTTAGACTTAATTTAGGCAAGACAGAAAATGAGATGCTAAATTTATTATTTTTACATACTCTTTTTTTCTTTCATGTAAGCTTCTTGCACTAGAAATTTGACCCGAGCAATGAGAAAAAGAAAATGAAAGAACATGCAGAAACTTTAAATAAATTTTGGATAGATGATTAAACTTACAACTTCTTCTTTTTTTATATTAGGGGTTTAACGATCACCATGAGCAACACAATGGGCTATTAGCAGTCGCCCGTCCCTAATTTAGAGCCACTGCAAGACAAACACAACATCCATGCATCACCGGGATTCGAACCCGTATGAATGTTCAAAAGCCCTCGCTTAGACCATTACCCTACCTTTTTGTGTGTGTTCTTAAAGAAAAATTACAGACATCGTATACTGATTTAGCATGTGCACTATATTGACAAAAGTCACCGGACACTCATTCAAAAGCAAATGAACACATCCGCTGCGTTGTTAAGATGCGCAGTACAGCTGCAAACGGTATAAAAACAAGCCTGCAGCTGACCGCGATCATATCGCACTGTGAGGTTGAGTGAAAATGTCGCGGCGGGAGAGAACTGACTTTGAGAAAGGAAAGATTGTTGGGTGTTATATTAGTGGATTGTCCAAAGAGAAACCGAGAGGCGTTTAAACACACCCAAGTCAACTCTTTCGGATGTACTGAATATGTGGAAAACACGTGACGTGCCTGGAGCAGCAAAACGTACCGGCAGACCAAAGAAAATCAGTGATAGAGGACGTCGAAGCCTCAGGAGAGTCGTTACAGCTAATCGACGGAGGATAATGCACCAAGCCATAAAGCAAAGGACTGTTACGGCGTGGTTTGACGACGATTCCGTATCGCGTGTGGACTGGCCAGCACAGAACCCTGATCTTAATCCCATAGAGCACCTATGGGATGAATCAGAGCGCCGCATAAGAAGTTTGGAAACAAGGCCTACTAGTAAGCAACATTTAGCGGCAGCATTATGTACTGAATGGAAGCGCATACCTATCGCTGTGTCCAAAACCTTGTCGAAAGTGTGTCTCGAAGGGTCAGTGCATGCATTAAAGCCAAAGGTGGACCGACACCGTACTAATGTACAGTGGCGTAGGAACGGAGGTAGGGGTGTACAGGGGTACAAAGTACCCCCCCCCCAATTTTGGAGAGGGGTACATTAATATCTATTGTACTCCCCCCCAGTTATGAGCAAACAGAAACCAATCATTCATAAAGAGTGAACTGTAAAATTTATATGCTACTTATTTTTTTTATTCTCTTTTTTTTTCAAAGAAATATCACGGGTCATCTGTTTTTTTTTTTTTTTTTTTATATCCGAAGCTTGTAGTGGGAGGCTTTTCATCCACCAAAAACTGGCCAACCATCTGGGAAACTCCAGCAAATTAGTTCTGCAGGGAAACGACGAGTGCGAGGTTTTTGTTAATAACTTCAAACAGCATATGGTAGGGCTAGGGCTTGATAACATACTTGTGATCAGTGTTTCTTTTCTCTTAAAATTCCATGCATCTTGATCAGGTCGTCCTTTTTGCACTTTTAAAAAAATTTAATGCACAAGTGGACATTTCAGCGCCCACTGCCCCGGCACTAAAATTGTTTTCTGTCTTAAGATCTGTAGCAATACAACAAGTGCATTACGGATTTCACATACCCCTCATAGAACTCCAATTCCTCGATATCTCCACCATCATTTAGCTTTGCACCAGACCAATGTGCTTTTTACATCAATTGTCAGCCTATGTATCGTTCAAAGTTTTTAATATAGACTTCGTAATGCTTCAATGGTTGTATCTTCGCGGGTAGAGTAGTTTTTATCTTACTGCGGTTTTACTTGATTAACGTAAACAAAAATGATAAGAAATTTAATTCGTTCTTGTAAAGAGTTATATAACATTTCCTGAGAAATCACTCTTTTCCAAACCCCGCTGACAGAAATTCATCCTAATGTTGACTTGTCCCTGCTCAATATTTTAATGGAAAAAAAAAAGTACAAAAATTAACAAGAGAGAACACAAAAAAAAAAAAACTTCTCCATTCATTTTCTGATAAGAAATTAATAATGTGAACTTTTTGTCAGCAATAAAAATAATAATGGTAATAATTAATAATATGATGATGATAACGATGTTTATTAGGATTAATTCCTGATCAGTATACGTATTTTATAAAAACTGCAATATACTATATACTACCTCCCCAAAAAAAATTCGGAGGGGGTCATCAATAGATGGCTTAATCCTTGAGATGTAAGGTTCATGAGCTTGTACCCTCCTAAATCAAAAGCGTTCCTACGCCACTGCTAATGTATGTCAAAAAATGCTATGTTGTGTTTCTCTTGTAGGTGTCCGGTGACTTTTGTCAATATAATACATAATGTCACATGTCCAGAGCCCACGCACCTCAGCATAAGATGACTTTTCCCAATTTCGTTTTGTGTATACAGAAAAATTACCGACATCTTGTACTGTATTTACACGAATAATGCCACATGAAATTATAGCCCAAATGCATTTACGATTATTTGAAATACATGTGAATGTAGGGAGGCAAATGATATTCTTCTTAGAGACCAGGAAACAATTTTTTTAAGGAAACTGAAAATGACTGAAAAAATATTAGCTTCATGGTAGAATGTCAGGAACTCGCCTAGGGTGTGATGTACTTTTCACTGAATATTTTCTTTCCATTTAGTTTGCAACATTCATTCCATATTTTATAAAGTTATAACTGGTGACAGTGTCAGGAACTGTCGCCATCATTCCTAACTGCCACACTTAGTATGTATGCTTAGAAAAAAAAACTTTACTTGTAACTTGTGTTGATTTTGCGGTGTCTGCAAAAAAAATGGTGTTACTGATATAACTGTTTCACTTACCCAGAACCTAAGAAGAATCCAAGCCAAATTTGAAAGTACATGCCATCATCCTCAATAGTTTGTACCCATCTGTTTGCCAGCTGTTCAATTACAGGTACAAAGCTTTCGGTTTAGAGGCAAAGAACTTTTGGCACTTGCGTTTGACATCATCAAAGTAGTCAACTACTTGCCACAGAGAAAATGAGCCATTGCCTGAGACAAGTGGTAATATGAAGGGGCAGGGTCAGATCTGTATGCTGGATGAGGCAGCAGCTGAATTCCATGCAGTTCTTAAAGTTTAACTTGGGTCGATTAGCAGTATGAGGTTTTGCATCATCTTGTTACAGCAGTGCTCCCTTTCAGTTGACTAAGACAGGATACTTCTGCTGAGGTTTTTTATACATCCTGTCCAATTGCCGAGAATATATAGTTTAGCATTGATAGACCGACCATTTGGAATGAGCTCAACGTGAATTACACAACTCATAAATTGCCCTCCCGGTGGCGCAGTGGTCTAAGCGATGGCCTCTGATCGTTCGCCCGAATGGGGCCCGGGTTCAAATCCCGGTGAGGCATGGATGTTGTGTTTGTCTTACGGCACTGGCTCTCTCCCTTCACTGGAACCAGTTACCCTAAATTAGGGACGGGCGACTGCTTATAGCCCATTGAGTTGCTCACTGTGGTCGTTAAACCTCCAATAAAAAAACCTCTAATAAAAAGAACTCATAAATTCCCCACATAACATGCTTTTAATTGTCTGCAGCACAGGAAAACTGCCTTGCACAGAGGCGGATTTATGGGGTCGCGCAAGTCATCGCATAGGGGCCCTCGTCTCGGAGGGGCCCATGGGCGCCGACAGGGGTCACAGGGGTCACTTGACCCCTGTAGAATTATTTTATTTTATTTTATTTACTAGTTTTTTTTTTCAAACTCACAGAACTGGACCACAAGGAAAGATGGAGTTTGGGGCGTTTAATTCAATATCCCAATTTTATTGGAAATTTGGAATTGGAAAACGATAATGTAAAAGCGGAAAACCTAGCAAACCGTAAAATAGTATGCCTAAACGAGTTCCGCTCAGTGTGGAGTGTGCTGAACTTAAAAGGCTTGGCTTGGCCTGCTCGACACTGTTCATTATTTTGAAAACAGTTCCCAATGTACATGATAATACATAGCTATTACTAACATATACTTTCTTCAAGAGCAGCATCAATTAATAATAATAATAATAGTAGTAGTAGGGTTCTAGTGTTGTAAGTAAGTAGTAGTAATAGAATTAATCTTTCATTTTCACGAATTACTGTTTTCTGCATATTAGCCAAACCTTAATTAATTACATTTGACCTCCCTTGAAAAATTTCCTGCAGGCGCCCATGGAGGGCCCCCGATTCATTGTGAAAAGAGAAGTAAAGCAAGGAGTAAACAAAGGAAAGGAAGAAAGGGGGGGGGAGTTATGTTGTGATGAATATAATATTTTTGCGGATTCATATAAAAGCAGTCGTGGTTCAAACGTTATACATATAGTTAAGGTGACCAGATATCGGGACACCGATTTGAGGACAAAAGGGCGTGGCGTCCCCAAATCGGTAGTTCATTTGGGGACACATACGTACTCAAAATAAATATGCAAATCTTTTTGTCACAAAACTGCATGGCTTCAATAAGTGTGATATTACACATTAAAATCTGTGTCTTAAAAGGATATACCTTGTAAAATGTTGGTAATTTGTATTAACAAAGTAGAATTATGATGGCGAGAACATATTAGCAAAAGTGAAATGCTTTACCTTAGGTACATGCGCTGAATTAAAATTAGGCTGCACACCATATAATTGCATGGCGAATATTTCATTTTGCCAAAGTTTTTGGAGAAACTCAGAACAAGTACAGTTGAAATTTGACCATGCCAATGGTGCAGTGTCCTAGTGCTGGTCACTGACGATGATTCGTACAAGTTGGCACGGGTTCGAGTCCCGAATGAGGCATGGGTGGTGTGTTTGTCTTACAGCACTTGCTCTCTCTCTCTCTTCCCTAGAACGAATGTCTTCAAATTAGAGAAAGGTGACTGCTTATAGTCCTCAGTTGCTCGTAATGGTCGTTAAACCCAGAAAGAAGAAGAAAAAAAAAAGTCAAAATTTGTTTTCACAAGAAGCATGTTGGAAAATTAGTACCACAGAAACTACCTGTAAGAACATTTTTCATTGGAAATCGAAAGGGTTATTGACGAAGTGTAAATTCGAGGACATTTGGGGACAAACATTAAAATTTGAGGACAATTTGCGTCCCCAAAGGCTTCAGACGTTTTTGGGGACAGTAAACTAAATTCGAGGACTGTCCTCAAGAATTGGGGACGTCTGGTCAGCTTACATATAGTGCATGTCGTCTGTTTGGCTATCTCGCTTGACAAGCGGGTAAAGTTTTGCTAATTGTAGGGTAACTTCATTTGTGCGTGGTGGCGACACTGACCTCTGATAACATCGCAACATAACCATGGAGGTAGGAATAAGGGGAGAAAGCACTCTCCGTTGGCTCAATGCAATCCAAGTGAAGCCAGCGAAACGTCACTCATGTGACGTTATGGCAGCTATCTTAAGCCTGACATGAGCAGACTATGCCATAGCTGTTAATGCTGTGCGAGGCACGAAGTTGGCAATTTGCTTTTAATATTAAAAAATTTGCCCTTCTTTATTATACTAATCGTTGATATACTGTTCTGAAGGATATTATTAGTTGATTTATCAATGTTTATGACGTTACGGCTACTTCCAGGTATTTAGAATTTAGGAAACATTTCGGCTGGCTTCTGGGGTAACAGCGTAAGTACAAGTGTTTTTCTCATTCTGTAGGTAAAACCCCCGTGTAATTTAATAGTTTTTAAAGTTGTGTGTATGATAATCTAAGTTCAGTGACGAGGTTTAATCTAATAAGTTTAGTGACGTTTTATAGAGATCTGCTCTGTTAAAATGAAGAGAATATGATAGTGCACGCAAATTAATGTTAAGCTGTAATACCCCAATATTACTTTATATTAGATATCTTATATGATTTTGCCTTTCACCTGTGAACAAGCATATGCCTTGAAAGATTACTTTTCCGAGGAAATTGCTTGGATCGTATATCACATTGGTAAGGCTTTTCACCTGAATGAACCAGCATATGCCTTAAAAGATGATTTTTCTGAGCAAATTGCTTAGAGCACACATCACATTGATGAGGCTTTTCACCTGTGTGAAGGAGGATGGGCTGTGAAAGACTTTTCCAAGAAAATTGTTTGGAGCATATATCACATTGGTGAGGTTTTCCCCCGTCTGAATGAGTAAATGCTTTGAAAGACCACTTTTTCGAGTAAATTGCTTAGAACATACATCACGGTGGTAAGGTTTTTCACCTGTGTGCATATAAGCATATGCTCCGAAAAACGACTTTTCCGGGTTTCTATTAGAATTTTTTCCTCTGTTAGCACAACAAAATGTCATACTGTTCAGTGCCATTCTGTTAATCAAAATGGGAAATTAAGCTGGTCATATCTAAATTGATTTCATATACGCGCTTTACTACTAAATGCTCTTCGGAAATTAAAAGATTTCATATTAAGTATTTCTCCGTTGCTTACCTGTGAAAAGTAACTGCAAGAGGTGGTAGCCCGGAATTGTTGTGACATTCGTAAGCGCTACAACACACCATTTCTAAAAAAAAAAAAAACCCTTCAAATTTCCAAAAATCAAACTTCTCACGTTCGTAACTCGTAGCTCAAAACCACCATCAGAGGTTTAAGATGGCCGTCACACCGTCAGCGTCGTCTGCTAAGAAAGCTTCAAGTTTGTGACGTCATACTTTCTCCCCTTAATCCTACCTCTATGAACATAACCTAAAATAGCGTCTGTAATCTGTATTTCTGTGTTGCCATTCGATCTCCAAGTTGTGGTATTACACAGTATTACATACTTAATATTGTAGTTATTAACACCTAATCGTGCCCTTAAAATCAGCATCGTTACAGCTGTTGTTCTGTTTCGTTTACATATAGTTTATGTGACTGATTCTCCTGAAAATGAAGCCAATGAAACAAAGTTATGAGTCAGGTTATGAAAAGCGGAAGAAGAAAAAAGACGAACGTCTTTAAAGGGAAGAGGGTAATTTATTAGCATTTTTTTACTATTATTTGATTGGAGGTTTAACGACCACCGTGAGCAACTCATTGGGCTATACGCAGTCGCCCGTCCTTAATTTAGGGCCACTGGTTCCAGGGAAGGAAGAGATACATGGCCGTAAGACAAACACAACATCCATGCCTCACCGGGATCCGAACCCCGACCCATCTTGGGCGAATGATCAAAAGCCATCGCTGAGACCACTGCGCCACCGGGGCGGCGTTTATTAATATTCCTACCGAAGCCTGTGCAGAGTCATATCGCTGATGAGCGAATTGAGCAAAAGCCTCCGGATTCATGTGCTTCAAAAGAAAATGTGCAACTGGAACCTACACAGGACCCACACCATTCAAGTTTAGACAATAACGATGGTAAGGCTAGTTTAATAAATTCAAATCTTGACTCCATCTACTTAGATTCACGTGAGAAACCATCCCATTTGCCACTGAATGATTTTAATTATCAGCCCTCAGAATCAAACCAAATAATCAACCAAGAGCGTGAATCAACAAATCAAAAGGAAGAGCTAAGGCCTACCTGTTCAATGAATTCATACTATCCTACTGATATAGCTTTATGGCCTTCTAACCCCACCTTAGATATGATAGATTACTTCATTAGAAACAAACCAAAAAATAAAGGTGAACTAAAAACCTTAGGAAAGTATTTTCTGATTCTGGGAAAACGTATTTCAGGAACTAAATGAAAATCACTTTTATAGGTTGAAGACAAATGGAACAAAAAAAAAAAAAAAAAGGAAACTGGTTAATTTTTCCTGAAACTTCTAAGTCTATTTACTGCTATGTGTGTAAACTTTTTCCCTACCATAAGCAATCACATAGGGTTCTTGTTGATGAATTTTCTGATTGGTCCCGTACAGAAAAAGTTTCAAGAAATCATGAAATCTCGAAATCTCACCATGAAATCTCGAAATCTCACTTGGCAGCCATGGTCAATATGCTTACAAGGAGTAAATTATCCGGGAGAGTTCTCAACTAATGACTCAGATTGAAAAAGAGAAGGGCTATTGGAGGCAAGTACTATACCGAGAACAAGGGCGCCCATAAGTAGGGGGGGTACAGCCCCTCCCCTAGCCGTTGGTATAGCCAAATGTTTGACAAATTTAAAACGCTGAAATAGACGAAACCTTTTTTTAAAGCATTTTTAAAAATAAGAAGATATTAATGATTGATTGTATCAATTACTTTTGTTGTATTTTAGTATCTTTTACATTTACTAAAATGTTTGACAGCCTTGAAGGAGGTAAGGATTTTTCTTGGCCCGCCCCCCTTCCCTCCCAAAAAGTACTCATATGGGTGCCAATGACCGAGAAGTGGCCACTGTGAAACAACTTGCAAAACTTGGACATCCACTCAAAGGTCACAGAGAAACTGAATGCTCTGAAAATGTAAATAAGGGTAATTTTTTAATTTGTATGGAGTATCTTGCAGAGTTTGATGACTTTCTGAAATATCATTTTGAAAGGTATGAGCACTGTGGTTCAGGCAGAACAAACGATTTGTCTCACCAAACATATGATGGGATATTAATTGTAATGACGGAAAAACATGAGAAGGTTTTTTTGTGAGGAGGTTCACAGTACTTTTCAATTATCGCATATTCTACTCCTGACGTAAATCATGTGGAGCAACTAACTTTTGTTTTGAGGTATGTAAAAACTGATGGAAAAACTGCATGTTGAACGATTCTTTTGTTTCTTGCCCATAAAATCTCACAAAGCGGAGCATATAAAAGGTACTGCTTCGAAAAAGATTTCAGATCTAGGGCTAGATATAAAAAACTGTAGAGGACAATGCTATGACAATGACTTGAACATGTCAGGCGTATATGCTGGCCTTCAAGCAAAAATAATTGAAAGAAATCCCACAGTATTTTATGTGCCGTGCTCAAGCCATTCTTTGAATTAGTAGGTAATAATGCTGCTGAATACTACAGATATGCTGAAGCTTACTTTGATTTTGTTCAAAAAGTATATACTTTTTTTGAGGTCTCCACTCATCATTGGGAAACACTTAAATCCAACCTTCAACCATATCAACACATTGTGAAACAGTTGAGTAATACTCGATGGTCAGCAAGAGCTGATG
Source organism: Macrothele yani (assembly GCA_039090855.1). Taxonomy (NCBI): domain Eukaryota; kingdom Metazoa; phylum Arthropoda; class Arachnida; order Araneae; family Macrothelidae; genus Macrothele; species Macrothele yani. Next base: position 93,791,504 of record CM077012.1, read on the forward strand.
CTGTATGAGCTTTACGAGGAGGAGCTTATGGTGAGATTAGAAAAGCATTAATTAAACCATTCTGAGTGTGAAACTGAAAAGCCTTTATCCAAAACAGAGGCAAAATAATTGACAAAAAAGTTTGACAAATATGAAACTACCTTCATAACTGTCTTGTGGGACCGGCTGTTGCAACGAATCGACAAAATCAACAAATCCTTGCAGAAAGAAGATGGAAACCTGAAGATGGCAGTAGATCTATTTCAGTCTCTGAAACTCTTCTTTGATGACGTACGTAACGACTATTCTGGCACTGACATGGAAGCCTCGACTTTGTCTACGTCTGTGGAGCAACCACACAATGATGAGAGTTACAAAAGGAGAATAAAAAGAAAGAGCTTTGCTGATGAAAGTACAGACAGTGAAGTTCATCTGGAAGAAAGAGGAAAGATTCGAGTGGAGATACTGAATGCTATCTCTGACAACCTGGTAGTTGAACTGGAGAAAGAAAAGAAAAGTTAGGATATACACTATATTGACAAAAGTCACCGGTTACCTAGAAGAGAAACACAACATAGCATTTATTGACATACATTACTACAGTGTCGGTCCACCTTTGGCTTTAATGCATGCACTGACCCTTCGAGACACACTTTCGACAAGGTTTTGGACACAGCGATAGGTATGCGCTTCCATTCAGTACATAATGCTGCCGCTAAATGTTGCTTACTAGTAGGCCTTGTTTCCAAACTTCTTATGCGGCGCTCTGATTCATCCCATAGGTGCTCAATGGGATTAAAATCAGGGCTCTGTGCTGGCCAGTCCACACACCATACGGAATTATCGTCAAACCACGCCGTAACAGTCCTTGCTTTGTGGCTCGGTGCATTATCCTGCTGGAACCAACAAGGCTTGGTTTCTTTCTTTTTTTTTTTTTTGATTGGAGGTTTAACGACCACCGTGAGCAACTCAATGGGCTATAAGCAGTCGCCCGTCCCTAATTTAGGGTCACTGGTTCCAGGGAAGGGAGAGAGGCAGTGCCGTAAGACAAACACAACATCCATGCCTCACGGGATTCGAACCCGGGCCCTTTTCGGACGAATGATCAGAGGCCATTGCCTTAGACCACTGCGCCACCGGGGCGGCAGGCTTGGTTTCATAGCATTTCCACAGAGTTGGTAGGACATAATTGTCCAGAATATCGAGGTAGACATGCTGGTTAACAGGTTTGTCCACGATAACCAATGGGCCGGGACCGTACCACGAAAAACACCCCTACACGAGTACAGTGCCAGCTCCAAACTTGACCGTAGGAACAGTACACTGGGATAAATAGCGTTACCCCGGCTGCCACCATACTCACACACGGCCATCAGACTGATGGATCGTGTATCTGGATTCATCAGTCCATAGGACCCGTTTCCGTTGATCTACGGTCCACGATAAATGTTCTTTACACATTCTAAACGACGAGTAGCATTCCGAGTGGAGATGAAAGGCTTATGAGCAGCCGCACGACCACGGTAACCCATGGAATTAAGTTCTCTGCGAATGGTACGTGTACATACCGAGGTTCCAGCATTTTTACTCACCTGTACACTGAGGTCTTGTGCAGTACTCCGTCGATTAGCTGTAACGACTCTGCTGAGGATTCGACGTCCTCTATCACTGATTTTCTTTGGTCTCCCGGTACATTTAGCTGCTTCAGGCACGCCATGTGTTTTGCACTTATTCAGTACATCCAAAATAGTTGACTTATGTATGTTTAAATGCATCTCGGTTTCTCTTTGGACATCCACTAATACACTGAAGAGCAATTGAATTAGAGACAGCTGGCGTTATGCAAATGTGGCGCTGTGGGCGGCCCTGTAAACGGAAACGACATGACGTATGTAGCGATCCGACAATATCAGGAGTGATGCGACGGGAATCAGTAAGAGTCGGACGCAGTATGGGTAAGACGAAGGATCTAAGCGCATTTGATCGTGGGCAAATTGTCGGGGCCCGACGAATGGGTCACTCCATCTCGGAAGTCGTGCAGGCACTGGGGTTTTCACGAGCCACTGTGTCACGGGTGCACCGTGAGTACATCGAATCCGGTAAAACCATCCCTGCAAGGGACAACTGCCGTGGACAACAGCGTGTGGATGAGCGGGGTCATCGTCGGCTAGCTTGCATTGTAACAGCGGATAGACGGGCCACAGTGCAAGAAATCACTCGGCAATCTAACGCTGGTGCACAAAAACGTGTAAGCAGCCACACCATGCAGAACCACCTCCTCGCTGTGGGGTACAGAAGCCATCGTCCCACAAGGGTACCGTTGCTGACCGCACATCACAGGGTGCAAAGATTAGCATGGGCACGGGAACATCGCCACTGGACCCTATACATGTGGGAAAATGTTGCCTGGACTGATGAGTCGAGATTCACGTTGGTACATGCGAATGGCAGGATACGAGTACGGCGCAAACCACATGAAGCGATGAATCCTTCTTGCCAGCAGGGTACTTTTCAAGCTGGCGGAGTGGTATTCTCGTCTGGGGACTGTTTGCGTGGACTGAAATGGGACCCCTGGTACTTGTGACATCGTCCCTCACAGGTTAACGTTCTTGGGGTATCCTGGATGACCATTTGCTCTCGTTTGTGCGTCTTCAACATCCCACTGGGGACCTAATCCTGCAACAAGACAATGCACCGTGCCATCGCTTCCGATTTGTATCCGAATGGTTGGATGAACACTCCACCAACGTGACCTCGCTTCTTTGGCCAGCTTGGTCACCTGACCTCAATCCCATCGAGCACATCTGGGATGCCATCGAGAGAGATGTTCGAGGCTCTGACCCCCTCCATCAAATCTTCGTAAACTGTGGGAGCTTGTTCAGGGGTCGTGGATCCGTATGGCTTCTCAACGCTTCCGGTGTCTTGTCGAGTCCATGCCGAGACGAATCGTCGCCGTCATCAGGGCGAAAGGTGGTGCTGCACGTTACTAGACAGGTATCTCTAATTCAATTGCTCTTCAGTGTATAACACCCAACAATCTTTCCTTTCTCAAAGTCAGTTCTCTCCCGCCGCGACATTTTCACTCATCCTCACGGTGCGATATGATGGCGGTCAGCTACAGGCTTGTTTATATACCGTTTGCAGCTGTACCGCGTATCTTAACAACGCAGCGGATCTGCTCATTTGCTTTTGAATGGGTGTCCGGTGATTTTTGTCAATATAGTGTATATTCGAACTATTCAAAAGAGTTTTTGCTGATGAACATGACCATTGACCATTCTACGAAATGTGACCTCAGCAATATTTCCAAAGTATATTCAAATGATACAGATGGAAAACTGTTTTGTGATGAACTGCAGTACTTCCGTCGTTTTGTGAATCTCATGGATCAAGATCAATTCTCAGCCCGGCCGGAAGATTGCTACAAACTGCTTGTAGACAGTGACGGTTTGAAAGAGACATTTCCAAATGGGGAAACCATTCTTAAAATTTTCCTTACTTTACGAATATCTAATGCAAGTGGTGAAAAATCATTTAGTGCTCTTAAAACAGTTAAAAACTATCTACGATCAACACTTTCTCAAGAGCACTTGAATAATTTTTCAATCCTGTGGAAGGTTTTGAATAAATACAGTGTTACTGAGAATCTACTTAATAGTGTAATAGCCATATATATTGGCAGTAGAGCTTGTGTACCACTAAATGGTGTTTTATCAAAATGGTTTTCTATTGGTGCAGGAGTCAGACAAGGTTGTGTTATGTCACCATGGCTGTTTAATATATTTATGGATGCATACATGCGTGATGCCAAGATGGACAATACTAGTTTATGTCTTGGTAATATCCGTGTGTGCAGACTGCTGTATGCTGATGACATAGTCCTGTTGGCAGAGAGCAAAGTTGAGTTGCAGAGTATGTTGTCCCGGGTGTAAGAAGTTTGCATGAAATTCAAATTGAGTATAAATAAGAGAAAAACCAAAGTTATGGTTTTTGAGCAATTGTTAGCACTGAATGTAATATAAGTCTAAATGGCACAGTGATTGACCAGGTGAATAAGTTGGTGTATTTAGGAAGCATGTTTGATAGACAGAATCAATTGGATGGTGAAAATAGTAGGCGAGTGAATTTTTCATTGAAAGTTCTGGCTGCTTTGGGAGGTTTTCACAGGAATGATGGGTTCTCAAGAGAGTCCCGCATGGCTGTGTATAAAAGTGTAATTGTTCCTACTCTAATGTATGGCAGTGAAACTTGGGTACTAAAGAAGAAGCACAGCAGTCGTTTGTGTGCTGGAGAAATGCGTTACTTATGGGGAGTTTGTGGCAAGACACGTTCTGATCGTGTGAAGAATGAAATTGTGTTGGAGTTGTGTAATGTGAAGCAAAATGTTGTTAGCCAGGTGGAGACTAATATTCTTCGGTGGTTTGGCCATGTTGAAAGAATGAGTGAGGAGATGATTACTAAGAAACTTTTTTAGGCCAAGTGGCAGGAAGGAAAGGCAGAGGAAGGCCAAGGAAGTCCTGTAAGGATCAAATTCAGGAGTGTCTGCATGAGAAAGAGATTATGAGTATGAAGTACACTGCTGGCCACCCAAAATGCAACTCCAAGAAGGACACGAGATAGCAAAGCCAGATTTACTGGACACATAACAACAGATACAATGACGAAACTATTGAGCTTACAGGCCCGTGCGACTTGCGGAACACGCAGACATCAATAGTTCGTGTGGCCCCCATGGCTGGTAATAACGCCCGCTACACGCCGTGGCATCGAACGAAAGTGGCTTTGGATGTGGGCTTGGGGTTGTCGGTCCAGGCTGCTTCCACACGTTGCCACAGTTCATCAGGCATAGCCGCGGGTAGTGCTTGCCGGGCTACTCGGTTGCCGATCAGCGACCAGACGTGTTCGATGGGCGACATAGCGGGAGAACAGGAGGGCCACGGCAGCAGTGACACCTGGTGGACCGTGAAGAATTGTTGCACGATGCGTGCCACGTGCGGGCACGCATCGTGGCCTCTGGCAGGTCCTGCAGGTAAGGGAGGACTACAGGCTCCAAAACGTTGGAGATGTAGCGGTGACTGTTCAGTGTACCGGCGACGCCTACCAGAGGGGTGCAGGGGTCATATCCAATTGCGCCCCAAACCGTAACGCCAGGCGACGGACCGGTATGGCGATGCATAATGCAGGCGTCATACAGTCTCTCGCCGCGGTGCCGCCACACGCGGATCCGACCATCGTGGTGTTGCAGGCAGAAGCGAGACGCATCGGAGAAGACAATGTCGTGCCGTTCCGTAGTCCAGGTGCGGCGTTCAACGGCCCACTGCCGCCGCACTCGCCGGTGGTTTAACGTCAATGGTAATCGGAGCAATGGGCGCCGTGCGACAAGTCCCCGCTCCTGCAGACGACATCGAACGGTACGTGCTGACACAGGTTGTTGCGCAACCCTCCTTAATTCCTGCGCTAAGGTTCGTGATGTGGCGGTGCGAGCCGTCTATGCCCGCAGCACAACATGACGGTCCTTTCGTTTGGTGGTGCGCCGCGGCTGCGGCAATCGCTCACGTCGGTCCGTCCGTCCCTCCTGCACCTACCGAATCCATACTTGTCTCACTGTGGCTGTATGTCGTCCCACACGGGCGCCAATATCTCGGTACGATAAACCGCTGTCCCGATAAGCTACTATTCGTCCTCTGTCGAACTCCGAAACGTGCTGGAATGACTGCCGAATTCTGTGACGAGGCATCAGGAAGCTTCCCACGCACAGGTCCGGCAGCACAACACGCTTCCACTACTTACACCCAGCCTTCTGTGCACCCTTCTTATAGTGCTTCTCGGTGGCGTGCCCGGCGCACATGATTTGCATATGCCCTGCAATGCTAATCGTTTGCATATACTCTCGCGGGCGACGCATGCTGCGAATTTCAGGCCAATCGGATGCTTCCTTCTTGGTGTTGCATTTTGGATGGCCAGCAGTGTATATAAGGTTTTGTGTACACCGTGTGAGGGATGACAGTGAAGCCTGAGTTGTGTGTCAAGATCACTGTAAATGGAGAAGTTTGATACGGCAACAGTAAGTAAATAATTAGCCAAAAAGTTATCTGGTAGTTTATATTTCTTTGTGGAGCTAACCACTGAATCTCAGAGAACAGCTCAGTGATATGAATGTATGTCACTCGTTAGCTATGTGTTGCACAAAATTGTCCTGGGGCTGCAGAAACAGCAGTTCATTAAGGTTTTTCACCAGGTTTATAGCAGTTGAAAAATGCAATTTCCCAAAAGATCAATTTAATTAGTGTAGAACAGATCTATCTCATAGTATAGAACATCATTTGCTCTAAACTGAAGCACACCTAGCAACAGTTGTTTGATAATATAATGCATAACCAAAGTAGTTGAGATAGAAGATATGAATGGAACAGCGAATACGTGGTCTGGAGTGTTAGATAATGTGAGAAGACAGGCTGGTGTAGGCATGATTTTAAGTGAAAAGATGAACAACTTGATTCATTACAGCTGCATAAGTGAGAGGATTTTCTGGATTCGTTTGAAAGTGAAACTTCAGAGATTAGTAATTGTTGTAGTGTATACTCCGTGTGATCCAGATCCCTCTGATAACAAGGATGAGTTTTAGAATGAGCTAAAAGCTGTTTTGAGCCAGTTTGGTGCTAAAGAGAAAGTTATTGTTGCAGGGGATTTCAATGCTAGAGTAGGTGTTCAGAATGGGATTTCTGATAATGTTCTGGGTAAGTTTAATGATCCTGGTGTGAATGATAATGGTGAAAGATTAATTGAACTCTGCCTTGAAAATGGATTGTGGGTATCTAATACGGTTGTTTTCCAACCGCACGTATATTCACGCATACACTTTGGAAATCGCACTCTGGGATTAAAGAATGTTGTGTAATAGATTTTGTTGTTTATGATCAGCATCTGAAACACTTAGTTGTTGACACCCGTGAGATGAGAAGTGCAGATGTTGGCTCTGATCACCTGTTAGTGTCACGGGTGAAACTGAATGTGTGAATACATTTGTGGTTGGAGAAGGAAGTATACGAAGATGCTTGTGGTGAAAAGAATAAAGATTCAAAGGCCATCTGAAGATCATCAGCATTACCCTGATTTACTGAGTGAACGTCTGAATGAGTTGAAGGCGTGCAAGAGGAATGTAGAAAAGAAGTGGACATGTTTTAAGAACTGTGTTGTCACTGCTGCTGAAGAGGTCTGTGGCACCACAATAGTGGGTAACAATAGAGGTGGTGCTTGGGGGAATAGTGAGATTGAAAAGGCAGTAATGAGAAAGAAGGAAGCATATTTAGGGATGTTGCAAGGTAGAGTTTCGGAGGATGAATATCGCTGTAAGAAGCATGAGGCAAAATAGGAAGGAAAAGGAGGAAAAGCACAATTTGGTTTTTGGAAAGATAGAAAAACGATCTGGAAGTACATAAGACATAGGAAAAATAGGGGAAATAAAATTCTAATTTGTGTAAAGAATAGGATCGGAGAAATGATATGGGAGCCAAATGAGCTAAGTAAAAGATGGGGTGAGTACTGTGATTTATTAGATCAGGAAAGCAAAGGTGATTCTGAGGCAAAAGTAGATGATGGCATAGTGAGAGATGGGAGCACTAGTGGGATCTCAAGAGAAGAGGTGTGTATAAAAGCCTTAAAATCTTTTCAGGATGGTACGGTTTCGGGAGTATATGGTGTATATCTGCTGACAGTGGCGGATCGTGGCTCCAGAAATAGGGTGTTACACACATACATATCTTTGTCCTTAGAAACACTGCTCGCGAGCGTTTTTGTTGTTGTTGTTTGTTGATGTACTTGGAGGCGGATTTTAACATTATTAAAAGCAACGTGATGTAGCAACAAGATATTGTCTGCATAATTACCACATTTCAAAATTTCATATTACTTAATTACAATTAATGGGGAAGAAAATTAAAGTAGTTCTTACCATAAGTTATTTAAAGGAAAAATCCATCCTGCTCTCTTTCTGATTAGCGAATTTCGGGAATATCCGTGAAAAGATCCTTTTCAATAGAAAGTATGTCCTAGGCTAACAACCTTTCCTGTGTCATTGAGTTCCTGAAAACCAGTTTTATTCTTTTTAAAATCGAAAAATACCGTTCTGTTTCTACTGATCTCAAAGGAATTGTTAGGATACGTTTATGTGATGTGTAACATTCATTAAATGTTTTTTTCCTAAATTGTTCCCCATGATGAACTAACAGCCCCTGAGAATGATCTGGACTCTTCTGCACAGTAGATAGACAAAAGTTCATGGCAGAGTTCCATTTTATCGATAAATGGATACAAAACACACACTGTTTTCAGTGTCACGTCTGGGAATTTAATGGCATAAGAGGGAACATTTGTGGTTCAAATAACAAAGCTGCAACTAGATGCTCTGTGCAAGACTTCTTTTAATGCCATCACAGACTTCTTTTGCTTCCCTTATCCACTCAGTGATCAATTTTCTGTTTTTTAAATGAAGCAGATGTATCTAGTGTCGTTGCATTGTTATCGACATCAATTTGTTCCCTATTTGCCACTACATTTGCTTTCAAATAAAATATTTGAAAGCAAATGTAGCTTTCTTCGCTGAAGGTGGAAAAAGGCACCTTTTCTGAAGTTGACCGAAAAAAGTTTCTACAAGAGGCATGGTTTTAGTGAAAAATGAAAGCCAAAAGCTGAAGCTGTAACTTGTGAGAACCTTTAAATGACCATTAGCCTGGCAGATAGTAATCTCCCTTTTAATGTCACTAGATTTGAAAATGGTTTTCAGGCATTCGATAATATCTCTCTTTTTATTAGAAACCGTACTTACACTACGTGAGAGAAAATTCCAACTTGTGCAAGTCCGGGGTAAACGTTTTTTTTTTTTTTACAACTTGATCAAGTACTGCCGTTTGTTGTAGGCTATTTGTAAAAAACGTACAGATGCCTTGCAAACTAGAGAAAAAAATGCTTAAAATGCTATTATCGAAGCAGCTTTCATCATAACTAAATTTATCTGATGAGCATAGCAATGCATGTATTTAGCATATGGATAAGATTCCTTCACAACTGCTTGCACGCCGTGGGAAGAGCCGGCCAAAACTGATGCTCTGTCATACGTTTGTGTGATTAATTTTTGGGATTTTCATTAATTTTATGTTCCTTCAGCTCTTCTAGTAAACAAGAAGCCGAGTTTTATGCATCATGTTGTGAAGGAGAAATAAAATCTTAAAATATTTCAACTGATTTTCTTTTTACCAAGTACCGATAAATAATGGCTATTTGAAATATATTTGAAATGTCACTTGTTTCATCCGTAGTAGTGGCTAAAAAAACTGTTTCTTTAATTACTTTTGTCATTTCTTCATGAAACAATTCTAATGCCATTTGCAAAATTTCATTTTGAATTGTTTTTGATGTTCCTTTAAAGACAGTTGCCTTTTCTAAATGAGTTTTTAATGCAGCATCTAGTAAGGTGACCAGATATCGGGACACCGATTTGAGGACAAAAGGGCGTGGCGTCCCCAAATCGGTAGTTCATTTGGGGACACGTACGTACTCAAAATAAATATGCAAATCTTTTTGTCACAAAACTGCATTGCTTCAATAAGTGTGATATTACACAATAAAATCTGTGTCTTAAAAGGATATATCTTGTAGAATGCTGGTAATTTGTATTGACAAAGCAGAACTATGATGGCGAGAACATATTAGCAAAAGTGAAATGCTTTACCTTAGGTACATGCGCTGAATTAAAATTAGGCTGCACACCACAGTAGTTGCATGACGAATTTTTCATTTTGCGAATTTTTTTTATGAAACTCAAAACAAGTACAGTCGAAATTTGACAGCGCCAGTGCTGCATTGACCTAGTGCTGGCTACTGACCATTCGTACAATTTGGTACGGATTCGAGTCCTGAATGAGGCACGGGTGTTATGTTTGTCTTGCAGCACTTGCTCTCTCCCTTCCCTAGAACGAATGTCTCCGAATTAGAGACAGGTGAGTACTTATAGTCGTTAGAGTTGCTCGTAGTGGTCGTTAAACCCAGAAAGAAGAAAAAAAATCAAAATTTGTTTTCACAAGAAGCATGTTGGAAAATCAGTAAACGGAAACCACTTTTAGAAACATTTTTCATTGGAAATTTAAAGGGTTAATGAGGAAGTGCAAATTCGAGGACATTTGGGGACAAACATTAAAATATGAGGACAATTTGCATCCCCAAAGGCTTCAGATGTGTTTGGGGACAGTAAACTAAATTCGAGGACTGTCCTTAAGAATTGGGGATGTCTGGTCAGCTTAGCATCTAGTTCAGAACCACGGTGTATGATAGTCAGGTGATACGACTCTGGAAACAAAAATCGCCCGTTAATGTCACTTGTCACTAGATGGCGTGACGAACGTGTGGGCCGATGATTTGATACAACCTATGCTTTCTTATCGGAGGAAGCGGCAGAAACATTTGTATTTTACGAATGCTATTTTGCTTGAAATTTAAAAAACAATAACGTGGAACGCTTCGCAAACATACACTTTTGTGCCTACCGCGTGGAATTCGTCAAATAAGCGTTATATATATATATATATATATATTTTTGGCCATAGAGTGATTACTCTAACGTGAAGATTTCTGAGCAGACGATGCTGAGTTTATACTGAGGCAATAGAGATGGACCCTTTATCGTAAAAAAATGTACTTCTTGTAGAATGAGATGGTGCTGTATATTCGGAGGAACAATTTCAACATGGTATATCAGTTTTTGCGTAAGTCATTGGAGTATCGTTAATGGAAACTGCTGATTTTGAAAACTTACCGAAATTTTCGCAAAAATTAATTTTGATCAATCTTCATCTCGAGAAATCATTCACTATTGATGTTTTCATTTAGTAATAAACAATATGTCTTACACATTTGTTTTATTTTTTTACCTAATCATGCTAATGAATTAGACACTCCCTCCATCTGTGTTGGCGATAACAGAGAAAGTGCATCGTAGCAAAGAAAAAATGCATATAAGAGAAAGTGAGTAAGTGCTTTCTCTTACATGCACTTTAAAGGTTGATACAAGTTCTTTATATGCTGCATAACCTGTCGGATAACCTATATAATTCGATACAAAACACTTTCGCCTTTTCCTAAAACAGAACTGAACAGATTCTAGTCCGATATTTATCTACACGATGAATTTATCTCCCGTTAAGTAAAAACACAGTTTACGTACTTTATCTTCTGTATAGAAACTTCAAATTTTCTGGAACTCCATACAATATAATTACACAAAGTAATAAATAAAAAATACTCAAGAAATATTTTGATTTTGCACTGATGAAATCGTAAACACCATATAACCCTATGATAGTTAGCGTGAACGATCGGCCCACAACTCTTAAACGCCCCTTGGCGAGCTGTGACATTAACAGCCCGTTTTTCAAACTGTTGGCAGCACGGAGAGTCGTATCACCAGACTTATCATACACCGTGTTCAGAACTAAAACCAAACCTTTAAATATTCAGTGATGTTTCAGTTTCATCATGACCTCTTAACGCTAACTCAAAAACCTCGCAGAACCTAACACAATTTATTAAAATATTTAAAACATATCTGTTATGCCTAACTTGTTCATTGTACCCTGAAAAACTTTCTTCTTTACCTTTCGTACTGTTCAGTTAAACTAACAGCGCCAAAAAGTAAAAATTTTAAAACGTTTTTAATGTGCGCCTCTGAAGCCTCGTGTTTTTTAATGCGAGTGGTCAAATGAGTAACATCTGTAATGCCTGATTTTGACTACGAATCCTCGACTCCAAACAATAAACATGGGAAACCAAATACTGCATTTTTTACATCCCACCCACACTATCGATCATTATTTACGCAGAATTCTCTTTTAAAAAATCTTTTAAATTGTCGCTTACCAGTTATGTTCTAAACAATAATCAAGTCAGGTACTAGCCGTCGAAGTCCACTTACATTTTGCTTTTCTTCATAAGAAAGTCCACAAAAAAGAATTTGATGAAAGATATTCAACACTATTCATTTAAATTTACAAAACATACATTAATTTATCAACAACAACGAAGCTAATTACGCATTTTTCATTGGCACAATAAAAGAACGAAGGAATAGAAAATTAACAATCATTACACAGTACAAACATAACCTCTCCTGAATACAATCGTTCGATGTCAGACTATATTAAGTATACACGTGGTCACTAAATCTTTTAAGGGGAAACAACAATCGAAGACTGCTTTCAAAATTATTAAAGCTTTGCTTCAAAGTTTCGAAACTTCCATTCTTGCGATATCTATCTACAAAACAGGAACGCTGAATTCATTAGCGAGTTTCAGGTTAGCTGTGATCACGAGAGCGTGTGCTGTAGCGGGAGAAAGACGAAACGAGGTCATTGGTAGTGGGTGTTGCTGAGCGTTTGCAACACAACGCATCTCACTGGTTGGGAATGCCACGACTGTTGGGTCTAGCACATCTCGTCATACCTAGGACATTGCGGCGTGGTTGTTGTAGTTGTTAACGACCAGAGAAGATCTGCAATGGGCTCTGCCCAGATGCAGCGAAGAGGCACTAAGAATTTTCCCTGACAGTCAAGCGGCTTTGAAAGCGCTTGGTCAGTTCAGGAGTTAGACTCCCCTCGTCAGAGAGATCAAGCCTTTACTTGAGACAGCAGGCAATACGGTGGTTTTCTTTCACTGGATCCGAAGCCATGTCGGAACCACTGGAAACGAGCGAGCGGACCAGCTGGGAAAGGGGCAGTAGACTTTCAGCTGCGGACGCCGTTGCAAAGCGTGCGGACACAGTTGAAAAATCCACGATGGTGGAGTGGCAACATAGGTGGGACGAGAGGGATACGGGTAGAAGGACACACCGTATCTTTCCCCGAGTCTCAATTAAACGTATTGAGAGTGATGAGTTCCTAAACCAGGTATTCACCGGCCATGGCGTGTCACCGGAGTACTTCCGCCGTTTTGCGGTACGGGAACGAGTGTGCGGTTGCGTGGCCCAGACCGCGGACGTCGCACAAATGATTTTAGAATGTGATTCTTTTTCAGGTAGGAGACGAGCTCTAGAGCCAGAACTGTCGAAAACGGGAGATCTCTCGATCCTTCTCGCACATCCCAGAGCGAGACAGAGACTGATCGAATTAGTCAAGGTACTCGTGGAGAGGCAGACGGATTACCTAATCGAAGGAGACAGAAGACTGCAACGAAGAGGATCCGTATGACTCCAGCCTAGTCATCATCACCGCAGTACAGGCCCTAGTCCTGCGGAACTGTAAATACATTGTAAATAATATCTTTGTGAGAGGGCTCATTAAATAAAGGATTTATTTCATGCTTAATGAGACCCTCAGTATATATGTGCATGTACTTTCTTTTAACCAGGACTAATAAAGGGCTTTTGAGCCCAAAACACATTCACGCTGGCGATCAGATCTCCCTGCCAGAGACGAACATAATGCCCCTGCCCAATTGGCACGCACACACACGGGCCATGACGGAGGGGTGGGAAGTGTCGGTCTCACAGGCGCAGCGGATGCCTGCAGGTCTCTGGACCGATCCTGTTCGGGTGAAGGACTGCAGGATCCTGGCAGGATTGCTCGCACAACGCCGTCACTATCAATCTTTGACATTCTTCCTATCCCTGCGGAGTCTGCATTTGGACGGTGCAGGCAATGATCATCAGCCTACCCTTACCTCGCGGGCAACAACCACTCAAGCGACGGCTAGTTAATACGCTACTCCCAACATCGCATCGCTTATCGGAATGTTTGGGTTGACTGCACTACTTATTTTTGACAGATTTCAAACTAAATAAACCAATTTCTCATAAAATAAAAATTGTTTTATTAACAAAATTTTATTTTTCTTTATAATGAAACTGGTTGTTGCGCAACACTAATCACCAGCCGCCAACTGTCTGCTGAGATGCTAAAATATCGTCGTGACTCGGTCATTGATTGGTTAACTGACGTTTGCCAGTTATGTCGGGAGTTAAGAATGGTCCCTCAGGATTGGAGGGATGCTATTATTGTTCCCTTCTACAAGGGAAAAGGTGATCAGACTGAATGCAGGAACTATTGCGGTAGCAGTTTCCTGAGTGTTGTTTGATTGATTTTTATGGCGCAAAGGCCATGTTTGGCCAAACAGCGCCAGACACAAGGCAATAAAAAAAACACATTTAAAAATGTGGCATAAGAGTTAAAAGCTGTCTGTCGTAAAAGAGAAAAATGAAAACGAAAAGTTTAAAAACTAGATACGTTTAAAAAGTCAATGTGTTTTAAAAACGAAAAGACAGAGGATGTATCACAGAGGTCCCCCAAGATCCTCTGCAGCGTGGCTGCGCTGTCGTCTAACAAATGGGAAAAGAAATAATGAAAGCGATGAGCACGGAAACGAACACAACAACAGAGAACATTAGTGACAGTGAGTTGGCAGTCTCACGTCACACATCGGGGCAGTATCGCTACACTACAAGAAGCGGTGGGTGAAACGACAGTGCCCAATGCGGAGACGCGCAAAAGGACAGCTTCTTCACGACGGTTTGTTCGCAAACTAGATGGCTATAGTCCGATCAGTGGTTTGATGGAGAGAAGTTTGTTCCTACCCTGTTGAGACCAGAGGGACTGCCACTCAGTCACGATGAATGCACGGATGCCAGGACGAAAATCTCGGAAACACAGTGGCAGTCGAGTGATGGGCTAGGAGGATACGGATCTGGCAGAGACATTCGCCAACTCGTTACCCTAAATCCCAACAGAATCGAATCAGGAATCCAGCACCAGTCAAAGTCCGCAGGAGGCGAAGAACATCTCTGGTGACCAGAGAATAATTGCCCTCAGGAGAAGATAAAACTTGAATGACAGACTGGGAGTCAATGCAAAGCATGGCGTGACGATGGGGCCCAGACTGGATGTGACGCAAGGCGAGGAGCACCGAACACATCTCTGCCGAGAAGATTGTCGCTTCGGGAGGAAGCCTCTCTGTATAGATCTCATCACCACAGACAAATGCTGAACCTACAACATCACCGGATTTGGAGCCATCGGTGAAAACAGGCACGAAATCGGGATGGAGCGAAAGTTGATCGGCAAAAAGCTGCTGGTACACCTGTGCAGGCGTGGAAGACTTGAGCCACACAGAAAGAGAAAGATCAGCAAATGCCTGAACTGGCTGCCAAGGGGGATCAATGAAAGCCTTGGTCACACCAATCAACGACAGGTCAAGGCCAGCATCACGCGCCACGCTCGACGAGGTATTCTGAAAGTGGGAACACAAGAAGGGCGGTTGGAAAACAAGCGAATACATTGTGGTTCGAAGATGGGAGAATGCAGTGGATGATCAGGGAGAGATTTCAGCTTGGTGAAGAACTGGACAGACAGTTGCTGACGGCGAAGGTATAACGGCGGTTCGTTAGACTCGGCATAAAGACTATGCACGGGAGACGTATGGAAAGCTATGATGCAAAGCTTGGTGATGCACGGATCGAGAAACTTTAAGACAGAAGGCCGGGATGATCCGTACGTCACACGGCCATAATCTAACCTTGACCGGACAAGAGAGTGATAAATGCGAAGCATTGAGCACCGGTTAGCTCCTCACGACGTACCGGAGAGGACCTTCAGGATACACAAAGATCGCATGCACTTCACCTTTAAGGATAGAATGTGAGGTCGAAAGGCGAGTGCGCGGTCGAAGATTAATCCCAGAAACTTAACCTCAGCAACCACAGGAATAGTAACACTCCCCAGACGGAGGTGAGGGTCCAGGTGAAGACCTCGTTTGCCGCAAAAATGCACACAAACAGTTTTCTGGGAAGAGATCTTATTAATGACCGACTGCATCTGCCTCTCAATAGTGCGCATGTTGACGGAGGCACAGAAAATCTGATCATCTACATACATAGTCCCACGAACCATCAGAGGAAGTAGGGTGAAAATATGATTGCTCGAAGGATGAAGAAAATGACCGATAAAATGGAGCGTTGCAGGACACCCTGCTCTTTAGATTAAAGCGTAGAGGGGGTCGAACCGACGCGCACACGGAACGTCCGGTTCTGGAGAAAACCAGCAATAAAAGTTGGTAAGTTACCCCGCAATCCGCAGTCGTGCAGATCACGGATAATGCCGTATCTCCAAGTACGCTGGTACGCCTTTTCCATGTCAAAGAACACGGAGATCATGTGCTAACGTCGAACAAACGTTTCCCTGATAGATGTCTCAAGGCGAAGGTAATGATCAGTGGTAAAGCGGAGACGACGGTATCCGCTCTGGGGAAGTGACAAAAGGTGATGGAATTCAAGAAAAAGATGTGACGAAAATTGATGATACGTTCGAGAACCTTGCAGAAGCAGCTCGTCATAGCAATCGGTGGGCAGTTGAACAGGTTCGTCTGATCTTTACCAGGTTGGAGAACCGGTATCACAATAGCCGTACATAAAGACTCGGGAGAAACGTGCTCGTGCCAAATCTTGTTAAACAGGAATAGCAGACAGTCAAAAGATGATGGAGAAAGGTGCTTCAGCATTTCATATTGGATGTTATCAGGTCTGGCTGATGTTCGTCCATACCGATTTAAAAAGACCTTCAGCTCCACCGCTGTCAATGGGCTGTTATATCCTCCGAAGAAAACGGGCTGAAGGATATGCTTTTTCTCTCAAGCAGCGTCTGAAGCTCTTGGAACGAAGGATGATAATTGCTGCTGCTCAACACAGAAGCAAACGCTGCGCCGACTGTCAGCAATACCCTGAGCGTCGGCAACCGTTCCTCCACCGCTCTCGAGAATGGAGATCTCACCAGATAAGTACTTTCACCGAATCTTACGGAGCTGATTCCAAACCATCTTGGAGCTAGTAGACGGGTTGATCCCCGATACATACCGGATCCAAGATACCCGCTTACGGCTGCGACGAACCAATCGCGCATAAGCTTTGGCCTTCTTAAAAGCAAGTAAGTTGGAGTCTGTGGGGTATCGACGAAACCTACCGCAAGCCTTATGCTGAGCCTGACGTGCTGCCTTGCAGTCGGAATACCAACCAAGGCTTTTTTTTATTGGAAGTTTAACGACCATCATGAGCAACTCAATGGGCTGTAAGCAGCCGCCCGTCCCTAATTTAGGGCCACTGACTCCAGGGAAGGAAGCGAAATAGTGCCGTAAGACAAAGACGACATCCATGCCTCACGGGATTCGAACCCGGACGAATGATCAGAAGCCATCGCTTAGACCACTGCGCCACCGCGGTGGCACCAAGGCTTCGAACAACCTGGAAGTTTAGTTGACGTCTTCGGAATGGAAAGTTCTGCCGCATGAACAATATAATCCGTAACCGCCGCAACAGCGTCATTGACTGTACCTGTGGACACCATAGCAAAAGTGATGGTCGCTGAAGCAGTGAATGCGTCCCACTCGGCCCGATCAATATTCCATCTAGCAGGACGGGTAGAGGGCAGTACCCGTCACCCGCGAGCTGAAGAAAAATTGAAAAACGATCACTGCCAAGGAGATCACCAGACACGCTCCAGGACCACTCAGGAAATATGGGTGGGGAACACAACGATGCCCAGTGGTCTAAGCGCTAGCTTATGATCATTCGTCCGTGAAGGGTCCGGGTTCGAATCCCGGTGACGCATGGATGTTGTGTTTGTCTTACGGCACTGGCTATCTCCCTTCCCTGGAACCAGTGACCCTAAATTAGGGACGGGCGACTACTTATAGCCCATTGAGTTGCTTACGGTAGGCGTTAAACCTTCAATTAAAAAAAGAACACAACGACAGATCAATGGCTGAGTACAAGTGGCTGGGTTCATGAAAGCAGGTGCTCGTCCCCGTGTTACGGAGACAGAGGGAAGTGTTGGACAGGAGGGACTCGACAATGCGGCCCCGTGAGTCCCGACTGTTGTCTCCTCACAGCGGATGATGTGCATTAAAATCTCCAAAGAGGAAAAAGGAGGCGGCAGCTCGAAGGAGGGTCGTTTCCGTAGCAGCGGGAACGACCCTCTTTCGAGCTTCCGGGATTTTTTAATTGAAGGTTTAACGACCACCATGAGCAACTCAGTGGGCTATAAGCAGTCGTCCGTCCCTAATTTAGGACCAATGGTTCCAAGGAAGGGAGAGAGCCAGAGCCGTAAGACAAACATAACATCCATGCCTTACCGGGATTCGAACCCGGACCCTACGTGGACGAATGGTCATAAGCCAGAGCTTAGACCACTGCGGCCGCCTCCCGGGTGAGAAAGGTGTTTAAAGGTCTTGATTTCTTACGCTCCTCAGTCCATCTCGGCAGTCCCTTTCATTGGATGCGTTGACATAATGGGAAGAAGCAGCAGAGTAATCAGACTGAAGATGATCGCGCGAACCACGACTGAAAGTGGCAGCACCACGGTAGGACTGCTGCGAGTGCACGCACACTTGGCATCGGAAGCAACGAAAAGGGTTAGGAATGTACGGACGCACATCTCATCGCAAATAGCCAGCATTGATGGAAGATGGTAGAGTCGGGCGATCAAAGCTCAGAATGACTGTCCTGGAGTTCACCAGGTTCCCGTTCCGGCGAAAATTGATGCGATGCACAGCAGTAACACCTTGGCTAGCAAGCACCTCAAGAAGTTCTTTCTCTGAAACATCCACTAGGTCACTTTCGGAAATGACACCTCGGTACGAATTCAGGGACTGGTAAGGCTTGATATAAACAAGGACACCACTCAAGTTGGAAACAGCTAAGAGCAAATCACCGTGGCGTGGAGTTGACATTTCCACTACGAGTAACTTCTTCACAACTTTTGGTGACCCAACGGCACCCTGCAGAGCGTTCTGAATCCAGAAGGGAGATTTTAGGCTAAGCTTGTGAGATTCTTCCCGTGCATGAATGATAAAGAATCAGGCATTGTGAGCTAGCAAAGTTCGTATTTTCTTATGTGAAGAGCTAGGCTCCGTATCCAAAGGTTTCTTCTGCTTTGAAGAACGGTAAGGATTTTGAGAATCCATAAATAATGGAATAGAATTCGTCCGCTGACCTCCCACAGAGCCCAACTGGGGAGAGCTGAAGGTCCGCAAGCCCCAAAGAGCGCAGGACATGGCGCTGGGGATAGACAGCGGATATAGCAAGTTGATAGGGCAGACATGCGCTCGACGAGTACCTGGAGTTTCTCAGATTCCTGGAACACCCCTTTGGCATACCCACACTATCCCGACTCACTCTGTCGTACGCAACGACAAGCCGTTAGAAGACAGGGCTTCACTCGGCCACTGACTAGGAGTGGGTTAGTTCCCAACAGCCTGCTTAGGATGAAGCAGGGAGCAAAGAAGAGTGTCGGTAGCTGGCGACACCACCCAGCCGCATATAGGCATTTTATGTATTACTAGAACGATCGAGCGATTTCAGCCAATCACGACGACGATAGCGAATTGATGACGATTTTCGGAGGGTGCGGCTTCACCTGGTGCAAGGGCTGTGACGTAGCCCCCCCGCCAATAAGTAAACCAGGGGATGCCCATCGCGCTGTTTGGTGTCAATTGTCCCTAGAATTTTCCTCGTGTTTCAAGTATGGAGTTAGCAAAAACTTTCAGGGAGAGATTTCACTATGCAATTGAGTGCATCAATGAAGAGGTAGTAAGAAGAGTGGATTTGAAATCAATGGATGATACGACGAATAAAAACGTTAACAACATGATTAACGAAGAGACAGAAAATGTTTACAAGGGGACATTTTTTTTACCACACTCACTCACCAGAACAACATACGAGATCTTACTTCGAACAACACTCGCTGGCAATTCTTCACATCAGCGCCTGGCCGCTTCGGTGGCGCAGTGGTCTAAGCGATGGCCTCTGATCATTCGTCCGAACGGGGTCCGGGTTCGAATCCCGGTGAGGCATTCATGTTGTGTTTGTCTAACGGCACTGGCTCTCTCCCTTCCCTGGAACCAGTGACCCTAAATTAGGGACGGGCGACTGCTTATAGCCCATTGAGTTGCTCACGGTGGTCGTTAAAAACCCAATCCAAAAAAAACATCAGCGCCTGCACTGTGGCGCCCTCTCTTCATCCACAAAGACTTCGTGGATAACGAGAAAGTAAATTCGACAAAACTAGAAAGTCAGACCCATCGGGGAAAGGTTTGTGTGCATGTAAGTAACGTTCGGAAATATGCTCAACCTCATCTAAATTTATTATATCTTACTGACTTAAAATTACATTTACTTTAAATTTCGTATGAGATTAATGGAAAAACTCCCTATCATACACCTATATTATAGCATTTGGGGTCAAAATGACCCCACGTCGCTATAGCGCATTTTTCAAACAATGCGCATGTAATAAACAATATGAAAGTTTTCCTGAATGAAAAAGCTTATCAGTTGAAATTTTATAAAACGACTTGGTGAAAATTTGATAAACAAAATTAGAACGACGACTACGTGGACTGCGCATCAAAAACTAGTGTCATTTTTCTTTAAATAGCATATTGTGTTGGCAGGCATGTAAAATATAAGTAAAGAAATATTTCTGTAACATTTCAGGTTATACATTTTGATTGATAAATATTATTGTGTGTGTGTATGTGTTTTACTGTTTCAATGTAAAATATTGACTTTTAAGTATCACAAATAGTTGAATTTATTCTAGAAAAATTTTTAATTTCTGCTGTAATTGATTTCATTGATAGTAGAATATGAAATATTCCCATAATAAAATTTTCAATCCAATTGCACTTTCACAGCATAACTTATTTTTCTTAAAATGTTGGGGTCATTTTGATTCCACGTTGCTTATAACATTAGCATTTCTAACACGTCAGCTAAAGACTAAAACACGTTAATTGCCAAATTCGATTTAATTCGTACTTGGCGATCTGGTCCACGACTCCACAGTCGAGATAATTCGCAAAGCTTTCATTACGAATTTCGGTGATGACTATATACAATAATTTGGGTTTTGAATAATTTGGGTTTTGAATAATTTAACATGCATAACTCAAATTGGCGTTGGAGACACATTTACCCAAAGAAGCCCGTTGACAAATTCTACTACCAAACTATTGGGTTGTCGGAAAAGTTATGACGTATTTTAGCCATGTTTTACATTTATTGATAGGAAGAACAAAGATCAATTAATGATATAATGCCCGTTTTGTTCGATGACCTTTGGCCATCTGTAAGTGAGTTGCAGAATGCCTCGTAAATAGAAGGACCTGTCTTTCGTGGCGAAAAACTGTACAAGGTGCTGATTTACAGCCTCATCTGAATTGAATGTTATACCACACAAGAACTGTTGAAGAGAGCGAAACAAGTGGAAGTCTGACGGCGCAAGGTCAGGCGAGTATGCTGGGTGTGGCAACACATCCCACTCAAGCTCCAATAATTTTTGACGGGTGATCAAACTTGCGTGTGGTCTCGCGTTGTCCTGATGAAACACAACACCTTTACGACGAACGAGCTCTGGACGTTTCTGGATGAGGGATTCGTTCAAACTTGTTGACAGTACACATTTGAATTGATTGTTTGGTTCCGTGGTAGGAGCTCGAAAAACACGACACCTTTAAAATCCCACCACACTGAGACCAGAACCTTCCGCTGATGAATGTCTGCTTTGGATGTCATTTGAGGCGAAGCAGCACGTCGGGACCAAGACCGTTTGCGCAGCAAATTGTTGTACACAATCCACTTTTCGTCACCAGTTATCAGTCGCTTCAAAAAAGGATCATTTTCCTCACGTTTAATGAGCATATCACAGATGTTTATAAGCGCCGTCAATTGAGCTTCTTTGAGTTCATGAGGAACCCACACATCGAGCTTGCTTCGTATCCCGGCTTCTCCAGGTGGTCGTGAACGCTTGAATGAGGGATGTGCAACGTGTCTGCATTCTTTCGTGTCGTGTAACGTGGGTTTGACTCGATCAATGCCTTGATTTGGTCGTCATCAACCTCGGAGCATCGTTGAGCTCAAAATCACCAGCACGGAATTTTGTGAACCACCGCTGGCACTGACGTTCTTGTAGAGCATTATCTTTTATTTTAATTTTTTTATTTTAATTGGAGGTTTAACGACCACCGTGAGCAACTCAATGGGCTATAAGCAGTCGCCCGTCCCTAATTTAGGGTCACTGGTTCCAGGGAAGGGAGAGAGCCAGTGCCGTAAGACAAACACAACATCCATGTTTCACCGGAATTCGAACCCGGACCCCGTTCGGACAAATAATCAGAGGCCATCGCTTAGACCACTGCGCCACCGGGGCGGCTAGAGCATTATCACCGTACACTTTACGCAACTTTTCACAAGCTTGACGAGCGTTCTTCCCTTTACGCAGGTAAAACAGTAAAATATGGCGAAAATGCACAGTTTGGTCTTCCATCTTCAACTTGATGTCAAATCTCCGCAAATCGCTCACTATTCCTTTTAGACTGCAGCTAGAACTGGCACCTGTCGAATGTCATAGCCATAACAGAGCTGCGCATCACTCTAGTACTTCCAAAACCGCCATCGGGTGCCAAAAAATACGTCATCAACCCAATATTTATATTGTGGCATATCTGACCGAGTCTCCTCTCAGCGTCGAGAGAGCGCGCTACAATGCAGGCACTGATGTGAAGAATTATAACAGGTCTGTGAGCAATCATCGGCGAGTGACCAACGTTCGTGACTGCCACGGAAAGGACCTCAGGCAGGTACGAACGCTCGATCCACTAAATATCCGCCGTGCGTCTGATGGGCACGTTAAGCCGTCGGAACCCGGTAATAAATAAGGGCGTCTTTCTTCCCCTTTCTACTTCGCTTCCATGTCACTATTCTATCAGGCACTCTAGCCCAAATCTCTTAGCTTCCTATTTCTAAGGGTTGTTTAAGACCTGGGGTCAAACACTCCCTTCCTGAAATCCTCTACATATGATCATCGGCGAGTGTTGTTCGAAGTAAAATCTCGTATGTTGTTTTGGTGTGTGACTGTGGCATAAATGTCCCCTTGTAAATATTTTCTGCCTCTTCGATAATCATGTGTTAATGTTTTTAATCATCGCCACGCTTTATCATCCATTGATTTCGAATCCTGCCGCCCCGGTGGCGCAGTGGTCTAAGCGATGGCCTCTGATCATTCGTCCGTAAGGGGTCCGGGTTCGAATCCCGGTCAGGCATGGATGTTGTGTTTGTCTTAAGGCACTGTCTCTCTCCCTTCCCTGGAACCAGTGATCCTAAATTAGGGACGGGCGACTGCTTATAGCCCATTGAGTTGCTCACGGCGGTCGTTAAACCTCCAATCAAAAAGAAAAAAAAAAGATTTCGAATCCACTTTTCCTACTAGCTCTTTATTGATGCATTCAATTGCATAGTGAAATCTCTCCGGAAAGTTTTCGTTAACTCCATACTTTTTTTTTTTTTTTTTTTTTTTTTGATTGGAGGTTTAACGACCACCGTGAGCAACTCAATGGGCTATAAGCAGTCGCCCGTCCCTAATTTAGGGTCACTGGTTCCAGGGAAGGGAGAGAGCCAGTGCCGTAAGACAAACACAACATCCATGCCTGACCGGGATTCCGAACCCGGACCCCTTACGGACGAATGATCAGAGGCCAGCGCCTTAGACCACTGCGCCACCGGGGCGGCAACTCCATACTTGAAACAAGAGGAAAGTTCTAGGAACAATTGAAACCAAACAGCACGAGGGACATCCCCTGGGTTACTTATCGGAGGCTACGTCCCAGCCCTTGCAGCAGGCGAAGCCGCACCCTCCGAAAATCGACATGGCTTCTGATCATTCGTCCGAAAGGGGTCCGGGTTCGAATCCCGGTGAGGCATGGATGTTGTGTTTGTCTTACGGCACTGGCTCTCTCCCTTCCCTGGAACCAGTGACCCTAAATTAGGGACGGGCGACTGCTCATAGCCCATTGAGTTGCTCACGGTGGTCGTTAAATCTCCAATAAAAAAAAATCGTCACGAATTTGCTATCGCCGTCGTGTTTGGCTGAAATCGCTCAATCGTTCTAGTAATACACAGAATGCCTATACACCTCCCCTGCCTTTAGTATAGCGTCTACCTTTAGTATCCCCTTTTCCAACCTTACGGGTCATCGCACACGGGAAACGTGCAGGTAGGTCTAGCTACCAACTCCGTAAAAACAAATAGGGTAGGTCTGGCTACCCAGCCCGTAAAAACAAATAGGGTAACATAAAATGGTGAATACAGCAAAGAGAACGAGAAACTATACTCCGGCGCTTGCACATAGTCACAACCTACAACTGAGGCGGGTGTGTGGCGAGATAACAACAAAAGGCTAAAATGGGAAATAAACATACACTATGTGTCGGCTCGGGCCGCCACTCCTCATCGGCTGTCCCTGCGGTGATGGTATCGTACAAAGACAAGATGGTCAGTCACAAGGTCAGCTCGCCGTCCCAGTGGCTCAGTGGTCTAAGCAATGGCCTATGATTAGTCGTCCGAAAGGGGTCCGTTTTAGAATCCTGGTGAGGCATGGATGTTGTGTTTGTCTTACGGCACTGGCTTTCTCCCTTCTCTGGAACCAGTGACCCTAAATTAGGGACGGGCGACTGCATATAGCTCATTGAGTTGCTCATGGCGGTCGTTAAACCAACCTCCCATCAAGAAAAAGAAATGGCCAGCTAGGGCCGTGGGGGCGCTACTCCCCAGATAACTGGAAAACCAGTTATACCCGTACAGGGTTTGCTGAGTGTGCCAGGAAAAATGTTTGGGAAGGTCATTATTAATAAGGTACGAAGTCTTACATCAGAGAAAGTGTGGGATGTACAGAGTGGTTTTATGCCTGTTAAGGGCAGCACTAATTAAATTTTTGCATTACACATGATAATTGAAAAGCATCTGCCTGTTTGTTGGTAAAGTGTTTGCGGCCTTCATAGATATAGAGAAAGCTTATGACAAATAATTAAGACTCTACTGTGGAAGGCACCGAATAAATACAGGGTATTACTGAGAATCTACTTAATAGTGTGAAAGCTATGTACACTGGCAGAAGAGCATGTGTACGAGTGAATGGTGTTATCGAAATGGTTTTCAATTAGTGCTGGAGTCAGACAAGGTTATGTAATGTCACCCTGGCTGTTTAATATATTTATGGACGCATGCATGCGTGATGCCAAAATGGATAATACTGGTTTATATCTTGGCAATATGCACATGTACATTATTCTCTATGATGATGACAGAGTCCTGTTGGTCGATAGCAAAAGTGAGTTGCGGACAATGGCGGTTTTACGGAGGGGTGGGGATAATTACCCCCCCCCGACTTGTGAAAATGAAGGTAAAAATTTATTTTTGTTGGATAGAAAAAATATATAAACCATGCGGACGACTCTGATATAAGGGAACATTTTTTGAGTTCTTCTAATTTAACTTACTGTATTTTTTTAAACTAAAAGATGGCAGCACAATATACTTTTTATCTAGGGGTGAGTTGGGTGACTGGAGCAAAGAATCTATAAGGGGTGAAAAAAAAGGTTCCAATGAGCTCCATAGGGAATAGGGCTAATGCAAAACGCACGACAGCAGCGCCGCCATACTTGACGGTCCAATTGGCATGTTTTTTTTTATTGGAGGTTTGACGACCACCGTGAGCAACTCAATGGGCTATAAGCATTCGCCCGTCCCTCATTTAGGGTCACTGGTTTCAGGGAAGGGAGAGAGCCAGTGCCGTAAGACAAACACAACATCCATGCCACACCGGGATTCGAACCCAGACCCCTTTCGGACGAATGATCGGAGGCCATTGCCTTAGACCACTGCGCCAGGCATGTTTGGAATGCCTGCATTACAGGATGAAAACAAAAAAACAACGGCATTCCCACCCTTTCCGCGTGTTTTAAAAGAGTGCAGATCTCTGCTGTTTATGACGAGTCTTTAACAGCTTCGCCGCGCTGCTCCCAATGTTTTCTTTGGTTTCAAGTACATAAACGTTGTCGCTTTCGCGGACGTTAATTAAAAAAAATACACTCTTTGTTCAAAATAAGCACACAATGAGACTTGCAACTGCCGAACAAGAACATGCATCACGCACGCGCTGTCCCTTTACTGTGGGCTTCTCAGTACTACAATTTGAACCGCCAAGTGAAGTTTACCGACAGAGGTCGCCCTTTACGCCGCAGCGAAGCTTCCCTTCTTGATCGCGTGTGTCATATGACCTTCGACTTCATTCCCAGCCCAGTACCCACGTAGTGAATGAGAATGCTAGTTTTCCTGACCGCCGGTAGCTTTTAGAAAAGAAAATGAGCAAACGCCAAAAAAATATGTTAGATTGTTTCTTCAAAAAGTTGAAAGAAGATTGTGGTGAAAGTGAATCTGTTCCTTGTTTGACTTTGAGTGGCAGAGAAGATGAAATTTCGGTTTCAGCAAGTACTGAAGAGTTACAACAGCAGCATTCATGTGAAGCTCAATCCACGTCAAATATGCACGTACCAAAGGATGTCACTTTTGTAGAACTGGCGACAGGGACAGATAGACCTCAGCCTGCTCTATTTGATGGGAAAATTGATGTGGGTTTCTACGTTGAGAAGCAATGCATTTCTTCAATAACAGATAATGAAAAAATAAGTATTCTGAAATGCGCGTGGACTCCAGGCAAAATTTCATTTATTCTTTTTTTTTTTTTTTTTTGAGGTTTAACGACCACCGTGAGCAACTCAATGGGCTATAAGCAGTCGCCCGTCCCTAATTTAGGGTCACTGGTTCCAGGGAAGGGAGAGAGCCAGTGCCGTAAGACAAACACAACATCCATGCCTCACCGGGATTCGAACCCGGACCCCTTACGGACGAATGATCAGAGGCTAACGCCTTAGACCACTGCGCCACCGGGGCTGCTTATCCTTTTTCAGTGCACAAGAAAAATAAAAAGAAGTGAAATGCTATCTCTCTCAAACGCATTTCTGTTCGTTTAATTGGGAGTCATCCATACCCCGTATTGTTTCAATGCGAAATTGAAACAAATATAGCATCATGCAGATGGAAAAATCAACATATCATATCACTCTTATGTGTTCGCAAATTTTAATATTTCGAGAGAAAATATCACCCTATTTTTCTGCTTTTTAACCTAGCAGATATCAAAATTAGAACTTTTTAAAAATAACTGCCAGTCTGCCCATTGTTTTACACTTTTGGGATAATAATTAAAATATTACTCGGCAAAGTGACGCTAATATAGAAACGCAGAAAGGTGGTTTAATGTTTATTCTACATGTGAAAAAAAAAACCAAATTTCTAAATTTATTTTTTATGTATGTAATTTCGTTCTGCAAATGCGTGTTTTGAGCTATTTTTCACGAGGTATGGAGGACCCTTAACGTATTCGTGCGAACTTAAAGGTTTATTTTGCAAGTATTGTCTCTTGTTTGCCAGTAAATACGGAGGTATAAACAAAGCCACTCCATTAAAAAACTCGTTACTGTGCCTTTGGATAAATATTCTAAATTACTAGGCAAAGATGGAGATTTAATTGTTCACGAGCAAAATAAATACCATAAAGAATCTGTTCCTTTTGCTTCAGATTTTATAAAAATATATGAAAATCCTCAGGAAGGAGTGTTGATGAAGTTAGATTCAGCCCGTGAGCTTCAAAACAAGGAGAACCGGGAAAGGTCGATTCCAATAATCGAGTCCATTATTTTTTTGGGACGTCAAAACTTAGCGTAGCGTAGCCATAAGGATTATAGCGAAATATCATTTCTATCAGTTGATGACCAATTTTCTGACGATAATGACAAAAGTCACTTAAATCTAAATGAAGGTAATTTTCGGGAATTGTTATGGTATCGTGTAGCAAGTGGTGATGAGAAGCTAAAAACATTTATGGAAAATACAAGTTCGCGAGCAACGTACATAAGCAACACCACGCTAAATGAACTAATTAAGTGTGTGGAGATGAAATTTTGAACTCTGTCCTTAATAAAATTAAAACAAACAAATACTATGGAATTATTTTTGATGAGACTACTGATATTAGTCGGGGGTCACAGATGTCCATAATTGTGAGATATTTTGATGAAAAAGCATTTCAAGTTTCGGAAGATTTTGTATCATTTATTGATATTCATAACGAAAATTTCGAAGACTTCAAAGAGGAACGTGTTGTTAGTGGAAAAGTACTCGCAAAAACTGTACTTTTCTTTTTTTGCAAAAATCTGGCATCGATTTTAATGATTGTGTATAGCCACTGACACTTGTAGCGTTATGCTTTCAGATCAGAAAGGAGCTGTCTTGGAATTGCAGAAGTTTCTAAAAAATGCTATTAAATGCCCTTGCTACAGCCATGCTTTAAGTTTATCACTTTCGAAATCCAGTTCCGTCCAAGACGTCCGCAATGCTATAGGCACAATTAAAGAGATAATAAATTTCTTTAATGTCTCGCCAAAGCGGAATAGAGCCGCGGATGGCTTAGTGGTTCAGACTATCGATGCTGGGTCCCCAGGTTCAAGCCTGGGCTTTCAGAGATGGTGTGATTTAATAACAATCGCTGAATATCCGCCGTGCATCGGACGAGCACGTTAAGTGACGGCCTCCAGGCTGGACCCACTGGTTAAATGGGTATCCTTTCCTATACCCCACCTGAAATTCTCTCACCCCTCTATGTGCAATATCGTACTTGTACGGTGGCGCCATCTACTGTATTCTAATCTCACTACAAACTGTTCCGTCAAAGTCGCTAGACTTGCTCTCATTGTTTCTGTGTCCTGCCCAAAAGGCGATCTCGCTGTAGGTGGCTGGGACCTAAACTCTACTCCCTGTGGACGGAAGTCCTGCAAGAAAATAACGCTGAGCCAAAGTGGAATAAAGTTCTGAAACAAGTTATGATGGTCGAAAACTCTGGTCACCAGCAAATGAAGAAATTGTGCGAAACCAAGTGGGCAGAAAGGCATGAAACGATTTTGAGATTTAAAACATACTTTCTCGAAATTGTCAGCGCATTGGAATTGGTGGCCAGCTGGAAAGCTAGTCAGTCATCATCTTCAGCGCAAATCCTGTTGAATATTATGTTTACTACAAATTTTATAGTTGTGTGTATTGCTTGTCTTTTACGCTGAACTTTACTCAAAGTGTGAGTAAGTTATTACAAAAGAAAAATTTGGGCACTAAAGTAGCAAAAGAACTGATCCAAAATGTAATATCAGTGTTAAAGGAAAAAGATAATTTTTTTTTTGATTGGAGGTTTAACGACCACCGTGAGCAACTCAATGGGCTATAAGCAGTCGCCCGTCCCTAATTTAGGGTCACTGGTTCCAGGGAAGGGAGAGAGCCTGTGCCGTTAGACAAACACAACATCCATGCCTCACCGGGATTCGAACCCGGACCCCTTTTGGACGAATGATCAGAGGCCATCGCTTAGACCACTGCGCCACCGGGGCGACAGAGAGAAAATGCAAAACAAACGTTCAGCGATCTACATGTGGAAATTACAAAGCTACATGAAAAGTTGGATTTATCGGTTTCCCTTCCTAGAAGAGTCAAAAATCAAAAACATAGGTGCAACGCCATCACTGATGGTGCCGAAGATTACTTCAGAATCACCATTTACATCCCTTTGTTAGAACATGTGATTCAAGACCTTGATTTCAGATTGCCCTCTACTATTTTCAATTCTTTAGCATCTAATTCCCTATTACCATCAGAAATCGTGAAAAAGTCAAGATTTTTTTTTTTTTGATTGGAGGTTTAACGACCACCGTGAGCAACTCAATGGGCTATAAGCAGTCGCCCGTCCCTAATTTAGGGTCACTGGTTCCAGGGAAGGGAGAGAGCCAGTGCCGTAAGACAAACACAACATCCATGCCAGACCGGGATTCGAACCCGGACCCTTTACGGACGAATGATCAGAGGCCAGCGCCTTAGACCACTGCGCCACCGGGGCGGCAAAGTCAAGATCGGAAATATCGATAATTGGGAAGACATTTCTAAGTATTTGGCGCTTATTGTTGCAGAAAAAGAAGAAATTCTAGTGTCCAAAATC
The DNA here is from genome assembly GCA_039090855.1 of Macrothele yani. Classification (NCBI taxonomy): domain Eukaryota; kingdom Metazoa; phylum Arthropoda; class Arachnida; order Araneae; family Macrothelidae; genus Macrothele; species Macrothele yani. The sequence continues at coordinate 93,821,443 of CM077012.1, forward strand.
AAGTCGGAGATAGACCTGTGGGTTGAAAAATGGAAAAAATGTAAAACTGAAGAATTACCTAGTAATGCCGTAGCAACTTTTTCTCGTTGCGATAAAGATTTATATCCGTGTATCAGCACTGCATTGAAATTATTGTGCACCCTCCCAGTAAGCACTGTTTCAAGTGAAAGGAGTTTTTCAGCATTAAAAAGGTTGAACACGTGGCTAAGAACAACAATGACGCAAGAGAGATTGGTTGGCCTTGCCCTTCTTTTTTATTTTTTTTTTTTTTTTGATTGGAGGTTTAACGACCACCGTGAGCAACTCAATGGGCTATAAGCAGTCGCCCGTCCCTAATTTAGGGTCACTGGTTCCAGGGAAGGGAGAGAGCCAGTGCCGTAAGACAAACACAACATCCATGCCTCACCGGGATTCGAACCCAGACCCCTTCCGGACGAATGATCAGAGGCCATCGCTTAGACCACTGCGCCACCCTGCCCTTCTTCATGTTCATCGAGATATCTTCATATCAGTGGGCAATGTTATTAACAGATTTGCAAATATGAAGAACCGAAGACTGGAGTTCATTTTATTTTATTTGTGTGAATAAACAGTAATGTTTTTAATAATTAATTGAATTAATGAATATTAATTTAATTAATATAATTCAATTAGAATATATATTAAACAGTTTTAATTTAAATAGCTAAATTTCATGAAAAATTATTTATTAGTATAAGCTATAGTTAATAGTTTACATAAGCTTATCAAATATTATTACCCCCCCCCCCCCAGACTGCAGCTCTAGAACCGCTCTTGGTTGCGGAGTATGTTGTCCTGGATGTAAAAAATTTGCATAAAATTCAAACTGAGTACAAATAAGGGAAAAACCAAAGTTATGGTTTTTGAGCGAGGAACTGTTTGTACTGAATGCAAGATAAGTCTAAATGGCACAGCGATTGACCACGTGCATGAGTGTGTATTTAGGAAGCATGTTTGACAGAGAGAACAAATTAGATGGTGAAATTAGTTGGAAAGTGAATTCTTCATTGAAAGCATAGCTAGCTGCCTTAGGAGGATTTCACAGAAATGACGGGTTCTCAAGGAAGTCCCGAATGGCTGTGTAAGGAAGTGTAATTGTTCCTACTCTGATGTATGGCAGTGAAACCTGGGTGCTGCAGAAAAAACATAGGAGTCGTTTGTGTGCTGGGGAGATGCATTACTTTGTGGTAAAACATGTGCTGATTATGTGAGGAATGAAGATGTGTTGCAGATGTGTAATGTGAGGCAAAATGTTAGCAAGGTGGAGACTAATATGTTTTGATGGTTTGGCCATGTTAAAAGAATGATTGATGAGGTGCCGACTAAGAGAATTTTTTCAGCCCAAGTGGCAGGAAAGAAAGGTAGAGGAAGGCCAAGGAAATCATGGGAGGACCAGATTCAGGAATGTCTGCTTGAGAAAAAGTTTATGAGTGTGAAGTACAAAAGGTCTTGTGTGCTATGTGTGATGTGTGATGGATGTTAACGAAGCTCGAGCTGTGTGCTGAGATCATTGTAAATGGAGACATTTGATAACCAACAGTATGCAAATTCTAGTTCTATCAGTTGAAATGTGTACTTGGCACATGATCTTTCTTTGGGGAGCTAACCTCTGAATCTCAGAGAACAGCTTAATGGTATGTATGTACGTATAACCAACAGAAAAGTTGAACAACATCATGTTCTGAAAATTTTTCAGATTTTAAGGATTCATATACTGACATTGGAAATGTTAAATCCCATGTGAATACACACTTCAAACACAAACTGTAATAGAATGATGAACTGTCATATCTGTTAATTACATATACAGAGCATTTTTTTCTTCTCTTGTTGGAAGGTAACACGACTGCATAAAATATGTGGCAAAAATGGCTTCACTAAACAGAACATAATACTTAAGTTTTAAGGATTGCTACAAGTACACAAAGAATCCTGCATTTTTAAAACTGTGACAAAAAAAAAAAGTATCTCAATAGATTTTGGTTATCTAACATATGACTCAGAAGATAAAAGGATTTGAAACAGAATAAAAAGGATTCCTCCATCAATAAATGCATGGGTTTGTCACTAGTTAACAGCTTGTGCAAAATAACTGTAACTGTCAATGTTAACTATAACCACAATAGTAGTGGAGTAAAAAAATATCAACAAATAATGTTGCCTGAAGTTTTCTCCGAAAATTCACAAATATTGTTTAAGAATAAATATCCTAGTTAAAATCCCATAAAACATATCAGTTCAGTTTTAAATTAAAAGAACTAAAAAACCTGCTTTTGGCTTCCAGTTCTTTTTTTTTTTTTTTTTTTAGAAATAAAAGTTTATTTATATGCATATGCACACATATATACAGCTGATCATGAAAGGCAAATGGCGTAGATCACAATATTTATTTTAAAAATGGAACAAATTGGAAAATGGAAAGTTTTAATGTTTCTTTGGGGTAACAAAATATCAAAGAGATTGATGCATATCTTGTTTAGGGATGTAAGAAAATTCTATCAACCAGAACAACCAGTAAGTTTATGCTGAGCTACACAAGAAATCGAACTACTGGACGACTGTACACAGTGGTGAATTGGTTCACCAGGACATTTCCTGGCAAACCACTGGAGAAATAATCTACTTTCTTGCATTATTTTTATCTGGGTTTTTAGAAACCTTTGTTTGATGATTTGAAAATAATATAAGGGGATTATACATGGGTTTTTTTTTGTGCTGATTTCTAAAATGAAATTAAAATTTGGGTACCACATCAGAATTTTTGGCAAATTCAAAAACTTTACTTAAACAAACAAACAAACAAAATTATTTTACATTAATACATTGATGTTAGTCATATAATATTATGTAAAATATCTTGTAATAAAGAAGTTATAGTATGTCACACGAAACATAATATAGTACGAAAAAAATTATATATACACAAAAAATGCATGCACTGTTTTTGCACATCTGATAAATTAAGTTGAAAATTTCAATGCCATAAATTATTTTGGCAAAATTTTTCTCTTTGTTGATTTTCATTCATTTATACTTGTATTATTAGGTATATCACTCTTCATCATCCAACAATAGTCTGCCATCATGTTTTTATTCCATTTCCCTCAGTATAATTTTCTTTTCATGTCTTTTATGTTCTGATGAAATTTTTCCATTTGTTTCTTGCTGAATGCCCTAAGAATTTCCAGAAAGTATATGTGTGAATGCAAAAAATGTCATTTAACCCTCATGTTGCACAACCAAGTAATCTGAACTTTTCTAACATATCTTTGACAATTACTTGTACTTTGTAATTTGGGTCTTTTTTGTTTCCTAAAAAAATTTCAACTACTATTTTCAAACTTATCCAGACCTCCTCTTCACAGTCGCTCATTATTGCTTCAAACTTGTGCTCCAACATCAACTTCCAAATCCAAGGCCCAACAAAAATTCCTTTTTTAAGTTTGGCATCAGTTACAGAAGGGAATTTGCTACAAATATACTTAAAACATGGTTCATACACTTTTTCAATCACAGAATTCCAGGACTTTTAGACTTTTTTCCACGACATACGATCCAAATGCTCCTACTTAAAATATAGTGAAACCATAGGTCTGTTTAACTTGCAACCTACAACAAACAACCCCTACATGCTTGAGCAAACTTAATGCAGAATGTTGAAAATGTCTGCTGCAGCTAATAGAAAACTTAGAATCACAGACAAATACTGAAACACCAAAACAGTCACTGAAAATGTAACCAGGTTTAATTTCTACAAAAAACTTTGTATACATCATACTATACTGACTTTGAGAAATATTTTTTTCTTTGGCTTTAATTCAATTATTGAAGCAAATCATAGAATTAAAAAAACCCCATAAAACTAAAAAATACATAAGGTATAAAATCTATAGTTAAAACATAAATGTGGCATTACTCTTGAAATGCTTTCATATACCACACAATCAACATATAAAATAGTATTTCTATTTAATTATTTTGAAATAATGCTTACATTGGAAATTTAAGGATAAGGAAAGGTGAAATATTTGAAACTTTTTCAAAGGTGAACAAAGGGATTATTATTGCTTAAACAAATATTCATGGGAGCAAGGATTTGCGTAACATTTTACTTAGGGAAGGAATTTTCAACATAATATTAATGCTCTATCTTCTAATATTGATGTTGTAACTATGTTTTAAATTTGTACTCACCAGCAAATAAAGTATGCACACAAATTTTCAAAATGAAAAGGAGACTAACGGGAAAATGTTAAATCCAAGGGATATGTATATAGTTAAATCCAAGGGATATGTATCATCAGTGATCAAGGCAATTTAACTGGGCATGATTAGAAAACTAATTTGTAGAAGATAGAAAATGATTAGTTAGCTCAGAAAATACTAAGAACCAACTAGATTTAAGTTTCTGATGCTAGAAAGCAATCTGATTTTATGGCAAATTTTTACATAGAGCATTCATTAGCAAATTTCAGTAAAGGTCAAAATAAGCCGCAAAAAATAAATCAGCTGCTTATAAAACATCGCTACTGACTTCCAGTAAGTATCAGCTAATTACTGATGAGAATTAACAAATAGGACACAAAAAATTTCTCATAGCAGAAAAGAGGTATCCAAGACAAAGGATTTTCAAATCAAACAGTTAAAAGAAGAGATATGGAAGAAAACATGATATAACTCTATGCCTTCTAGTGGAAGAATTTGCATAATGGAAAAGTTGAAAAATAGGTGAAAAGTATTCTTCATGGAAAAAGCTATGCAAAGGAAAAAAAAAAACTTTTTAAATATGTCTCCCGGAAGCAGAGCAGCAAGAAAAAAGTTTTGACCTTTACACCCCTTAGGGTGAAAGTTGTGCATTATTTAATTACGAACTTATTGTAGCTAACATTATACACACCGGGCAGACTTTGAGTGACGAAGGATCATCGGGATGAAAGAAGCTGGATTTCCCCACTGCGAAATTGCCACTAATACGAGACAAAATAGCACAGCACTGTCACAGGTCAGGCTTTGTCCTCCAGCACAGTTCAACGTCGTCTTCTTAACAGAGGTCTGATCGGTAGCCCCCCATTGCAACACATTCCTTGGAGCCTCAACCACAGATGCTACAGGCTGCAATGGGGGTCTCAAACACAGATGTTGGTGTGCTGATTGGCAACAGGTTGTGTTTTCTGATGAGTCATGATGGTAACATGTGTTCGAAGACATCGTGGTGAACTGCACCTTACAGCGTCATACTGGTCAAAAGCCAAACATCATGGTTTGGGCCGTCATTGGGTTAAATTCGTGATCTTGCATGATACAAATTGAGGGAACCTTAACAGCCAGTGATACACCACAGATGTTTTAGAGGCCGAGGGGATACCCTTCCTTAAGAGTTGTCCTGGCGCTATATTCCAGTTGGACAATGCTTGGCCTCATGTGTCCTGAAATGTCCAAGACCTCTTCTGTTCACAGTAGATACCACTTCTTCTGTAGCCTGCACATTCGCTGGATATGTCCCTGATAGAACACGTCGGGGACATGGTAGCTAAGCGACTGGCCCATCAAGTCAAGGTTCGTACTCTTCCAAGCAATATAAATTCAAGCACTTTTCAAGGACTTTTCAAACCCGAATTATCATATGTGTGTATTGTTGGTCAGTGAGTAGATAGGTATTTTAGTAAGTTGAGACCATTAATCTTAGCTGGGGTGGGCACATCTTCAATGACCCGCCTGTTATTCCTTGCCCCCAGTTGGTTTATTTTATTAACTTTGAATTGCCCCCTCTGTTTTGGTGTTTTTCAAAATCATTTCATTTTGTGGAATATTTTGAATGGGTACTTCATTTCCGCATTCATCTGCTGGCATGGCACTTATTGTATGCTTTAACTCTTTATTTTTGATGCATTTTTTGATGTAGCAAAGAGACTGAGGGTATACACATGAAGAACAAGCAATTCCTGGAAGTTTCACCCTCTGGCAAGAAACACGTCCCTAACCCCAGTCAACAGAAGTCCATCACAATTTGCGAATACATATTCCACTTATTTTGCTCACATGGCTGACACTTTACTCTGTACAGATATGATAGCCAAGGCAGCTGTCCACACACTCCCGTGAGTTGAACGCAAGTTCTACGCTATTAGATGAGTTTGGTGTTTTTATCAGAACCACACAGAAATCTCCTACACATAATTTTAGCACAAACAATTATTTAACATGCTCTTTCATATCTATCATTACTTAAAATAAATAAATAAATCAAGTACTATTAACAGAGCCTTAAACTTTTTCAAGTACTTTCAAGGACTTGAAAATGAACTTTTAAACTCAAGGACTTTTCAAGGTTTTCAAGGAACGTACGAACCGTGCAAGTGCTTCTGCCAGATACTACAAATAAACTCTGGTCTAGCATAGAAGCACCCTGGTAGACTATTCCCCAGTATGATATCAAAAACCTCTTCCATTCAATGCCACGCTATGTAGAGCTTGTTACTGTTGCTTGAGGTGGATTCGCAGGATACTTAGTTTTGAAGCGAAAAATCTTGTAGAGCTCTATAAATGTAATCAGTTATCTCCTGTAACATGAGGTATCTGTGATATAAATTTCATTTTAATAGCACAATTTTTTCTTGGTATTGCAGTTTTTACAAACAGTAGTGTATAAATATATATGTAGTGCATGAAAATAAAGTAAACTAAAATGGCAGTTCCACTACATGTGTATGTGATATTATTGTATTATTTTCAGTATTTTTATATAAGTTACCTAGATTTTGTTTTAAAAAGTTCAAGAAAACCTCAGCATGTTTTGCTGACAGCAATATTGTGTAGTCTACTGATATGCATTAAAAATTTAACCCTGGCAATGGGCCATCACCAATGTCAAATGCTGGCTTCTTGTTAATGTCGAGATCCCATTCACAGCGAACAATGAAATGAAGAAAATGACTGGATTAGTACCAGTTTCTAATGTTACCTAGGACACTGCTGCTCAGCTTCAGTTACTTGGAAACTCCTTGTTCTGGGTGGTGCAATTATAGCATGTTTGAATGGAAATAGAAGGATGCAACAGGGCGATGCAATATTTAGGTTTCTGAGATAGGCTATATGGAAAACAATGAAATGAAGGTGTTTCTGTGCTGAAAATAAGGAGTGATAACCACATGCCATTGTTATGTAACAGTTTCTTAATATAAGACATAGGCTTTGAGTTGAACAACTTCCATCAGTATTTTTTTCCCCTGCTGAAAACCTTAATGATCCAGTACACAGGGTTCCAACAAATTTCCTGATTTTCCAGGTCATGAAATCCCCAAAGCATACTGCATTTAGGAGAGGAAAACTTAACAGCAAAATGTTTGTTTGCAGTTGTCATACCTTTTGAAAAATATTGGGTTAATATTCTTTATAAAAGTATGCACATTGCTGTAACTGGTGAGAACCACAAAAGCTTTCATTTAGAAAGAAGATTCACGTATGCCCTACCAAGCTGTTTTTCAAATGTTTAACCTCATTTTGTAAAGCTATCTTACTCTGATTTTTAAAGTAAATTTATAATGACAAAGTCAAGTAAGGAACCATCTGCTAGTAAATTAGAGAAGCTCTTCAGGCCTTTTCTGCATCCTACTGTGTACCTAGCCCTTACACCTGCATTTTCCTCGCCAGCTCAGCTGTGCAGTTAACATCCACTGCAACTATATTCATTTTAGTGAGAAAACAGAGCAAAAAAGGGAACAAGCAAATGGATGTCTCAGGCAAGGGTGGAACAAAATTCAGACAAATCACTTTGAAAAAAAAAAAAAAACTGAAAAAAAAAACAAACAAACAAACTAGACACTGAAGCAATTCTGCTTAGTTTTATTCAGTTTTCAAACACTTCAAGTAATTCAACTGAATTCATTTAATTTACATTAATTCTATTTTAATCCAATTGAAATAAATAACTTTTTGATTATAAAATGACTGCAGAAAGTAGACACCTTGCAAGCAATAAAGCAATGAAAGACATGGTAATGGTTCTGCTGGCTTTGTTAGGGAAATTCAAGTGTCATGTAGTAAAACCAATGTTTTTTTCTTTTTCAAGAAAAAATTCAGTTTTAATAGAAAAAATGATATTACATGTGAATATTTATAAAAAAAATAGATATGAAATCAACCACAAAATAAAGGAAGGAACATCAAAATCAAAGTTCAGATAAAGTTAATGAAAATTGTACCATTCAACTTAGTACACAATTTGGACATAAAAAAAGAATGTAAAACTTATATCACTGAACTGCAATAATGCAGTTACTTAGAATGTTACAAAAATGCCCTACTGAAAAATAAAAAAAATAAATAAATAAAAAAAATAAAAATGATACACTACCTGTCTCACAGATTTAATACCTACTTAAAATATGTAAGTAACACACAATACCTACTGAAGATGTAAACATAGACATAACTTAAGATACAAACATAACCTACTATTAAAACTGTGAAAAACTACAAAATAATCATCAAAATTATAAGTATGGTAACATGAAAATTATACTATACAACTTTGAAATCACAACTTCTTCAGTTGTATCAGAAGTTTTACACAGCTTGTACATAAACAAGCTGTATAAAACTTCTGATACAGCTTGGGCATAAAAAAACAAAAAAACTTTTACCACTAAATATCACTAATTTACATACTTTACCACACTGAATTACACTAATATAAAAAAACAACTTCATACAGTTTTGAAGTGATCTTTATTTAACTAAGTATGGAATGTGCAAAACATATAAGATAAACTTAACCTTTGTTAGTGTGCCCTTCCAGTTTACTTGGTCTTCCTCTTATATCACTAACCTCTTCATCAGTTTTTTTTTCTTTTTTTTTTTTTTTTACTTGAAGCTTACGGATTTCTTATGGTTTCTTGCTTTCTTTCTGCTATCTCTTCATTTTCCAGGCTGGTTTTCTCTTTCTTTTCCAAAACAGTCTTGTGTTGTTGTCTTATTCCTTTGGTGCGCATGATCACGTCCCTTGTAACCTCTACTTTTGAGACACCCCGTGCAACAGTGATAGCATCATACACTTGTTGAAGTGCTGCCACGGACTCATGAAAATTTCTAATCAACATTTGTCTGTCCACAGGAAAGTCCAGTTCTACACATGCATTCCCATGGTATAGCACAAGAACAAGCTAACCTAATAACTAGAACTGGTTATAAAAAATAAGACCATGCTGTCATAGAAGAGATGTTCATGATTCAACTTCACTTAGGAGCACATGCAAAGTGACCAACAAAGCATTATGAGAAACTACAAGCATGAAAGTTGTAGATGTGCCATCATTTTTCATAAATGCATGGGTGTCTGTGCATCAAGCGAAATGGGTTAACACAATTTAGAAGCACAGAAAATAAAACGTGTTAGTTTTTTTTTTCAAAAAAAAATAAAAAAAAATCCGACTTTTCCAGGACTCTCCGACATTTACAAAATTCCGACTTTTCCAGGACTCTCTGACATTTACAAAATTCCGACTTTTCCAGGACTCTTTGACATTTACAAAATTCCCTGACTTTTCAAGATTATCCATGTTTCCCAGATCTGTGGGAACCCTGAGTAAGCCACAAACATTGACACTTGAGTACACATTCATTTTGATTTTTTTTTTTTTTTTTTTGATTGGAGGTTTAACCACCGTGAGCAACTCAATGGGCTATAAGCAGTCGCCCGTCCCTAATTTAGGGTCACTGGTTCCAGGGAAGGGAGAGAGCCAGTGCCGTAAGACAAACACACCATCCATGCCTCACCGGGATTCGATCGAACCCGGACCCCGTTCGGACGAATGATCAGAGGCCATCGCTTAGACCACTGCGCCACCGGGGCGGCATATTCATTTTGATGTTCCACAAGTGAGGTTGATTAGGTGCATGTACAGTATACTTTACATAATATTATCTTACACATAAAATACTGTGCATGTAGTCTTTGAAAAACTTTACTTATTGTTCATTTATCAGTAATAAAACATTAGAGAAGTTCCAGTTATACTTTCCTCTTCCCCATAACTGTCAAGGCAATGAGCATTCACATGTGTTTAACGTTAATGTATCCATCACTAGTCACAGTCCAGAAGAAGGAATTTTGGTGATATCAGAAATACGATGGTATTGTCAGTTGTGTCAATGTAGAAGCTTCTCGAGGCATGCTTCATATGCACCACATTTGTTTACTCCCTTGACCAGCTGTGGACAATTATTGCAGCTGTTATTTTCCTATATGGCCCCTAACCACCTTTCATGTGAGCTGTTTCAATACATTACAACGATGGGCAAAACACGTAGCAACAGATAACTAATTTAAGGTAAAGTAGATCACGCTTTGTTACATCAGAAAATTATAACTTTTAGAAAGCTTATACTGGGTCGTTTCATAATTATTGGCCGATGCCGACAAGACGAATTTGCATAGCCTGTTACAAGGGATGCCTCGTAGGAGGAAGAACCAAATGCCCCCGCAAATTGAATTGGTACAGTCCATGTGTATAAAACGTTATTTCAGACAGATCTCAGCAGTTGGGGACGTGATGGAGCAATCCGACGTGAGATTAGTGATTTTGCATGAATTCAAAGTTGGCCGGAATGTGCCCGAAACTGTCGAAAATGTCAATAGCGCGTGGGGTGCCGGAACGACGAATGACAGAACTGTCCGTAGACTGTTTTCCAAATTCCATGCCGGTGATGTTGCCATTGACCATAAGCCAGGGGCCAGTTGTGTGTGACACTGTACAGTTAAGGCGGAAAGTGGAAGAAAAACCAAAGTCCACAGTACGTGAGCTCAGTGCCGAACTTGTCGTATCATCAGCGACAGTTTCCAGACACCTGGCAGCTATGGGAAAGGTTAAAAAACTGGATACCTGGGTTCCACACGAACTCACCGAGCAGCAGCAGATACGGCGTCTGAAAACACGCATTGTCCTCCAAAAACATGAGGCTAGCGCTCTCTTTCTGCATCGGATCCTTATGGTTGATGAAAAATGGGTGCTTTATGACAAAAGGAAGCAAACAGCGCCGTGGCTCGATAAAGGGGAACCACCCAAACACATGTCCAAACCCGAGTTGCACCCACAGAAGGTTCTGATCTCTGTGTGGTGGACTACCAAGACTGTGGTTCATTATGAGTTTTTGCCACATGGTCAAACAATTGCAACGGACGTGTACTGCCATCAGCTGGATAAATGTAATCAGAAATTATGCAACAAACAACCATCGCTCGTCAATCATTTGGGTCCCATACTGCTTCAGGACGGCGCACAACCGCATGTGTCTATTGAAAGCATGCGAAAAATCAACGCCTTGGGGTACAAGGTCCTCTCTCTCCTTGCTTATTCACCTGACTTGGCCCCCTCAGACTTTCACATGTTTCGCCATTTGGAATACTTCTTGAGGGGCAAACAGTTTGCCAACAAGGATGCTGTGATTCGTGCCATTAGCGATTCCTTGGACCACTGTGATGCCAGTTTCTGCCACCGTGGCATTTTTGCACTGAAAACACATTGGGCACAGTGTATTGCTGCCGAGGGCAGAAAATTTTCGGAATAAAATGCATTTCGTCGTCTGTTACTGCTGTTTGTTTCTTTGTGTCTGAATCGGGCAATAATTATGAAACGACCCAATAGTTTGGGAGCTTTCAACCTTAGCTTAGGTCATCATCATGCCAAATGGAGGACTGAGACTAGTTTACAGATTCTAAGTTTAAATGTGTGTTATAATTGTCATTGCCAGAATCTAGAATAGATCTCCAGATCACAGGGATGTAAAATAGAGACTCTGAATTGCAAGTCTTTGGTGAGAACAGGGTTTTGAAGCTTTCATGGTAACAGAGAGCAAATCGATTCTCAAAAGGAACGATACATTTTGTTTCATTCCAGTGGGGAATTGCAGAAATATCTTCCATGGTAAAAATAGACAAGGCAGTATTAGAATTACCTTTCAAAACACTTTTTTAATGTTCCAAAATTCTGTTGTTAATGCTTCTGTATGTCTGTCTGATGTAAAAACTATCGCCTGTGGAAGAAGAGATAAGAATGAGGTATATATATATATACACTGAAGAGCAATTGAATTAGAAATACCTGTCTAGTAACGTGTAGCACCACCTTTCTCCCTATTGACGGTGGCTATTCGTCTCGGCATGGACTCGACAATACACCGGAAGCATTGGGAAGCCATACGGATCCACAACCCCTGAACAAGCTCCCACAGCTCACAAAGATTTGATGGAGGGGAGTCAGAGCCTTGAACATCTCTCTCGATGGCATCCCAGATGTGCTCGATGGGATTGGGGCCAGGTGACCTAGCTGGCCAAGGAAGCGAGGTCACGTCGGTGGAGTGCTCATCCAACCATTCGGATACAATTCGGGAGCTGCATTGTTTTGTTGCAGGATGAGGTCCCCAGTGGGATGTTGAAGACGCACAAACGGGAGCAAATGGTCGTCC